>JAZGLO010001806.1:302500-927468 GCA_036873155.1 Biomphalaria sudanica | reverse complement strand
ACACCAGGAAGGTCAGGGTCTAGCCGCGTTCCGGTTCAGTTCACGTTGCCCTCTGGTCATGGCCTAAAGTTATGTCAATTCTCTTATAAAAAAGTTGACAGAGGAGAGCGCCGCCCTATTCTTACTGATGACTTCAACTTGCTAGCATTGCTGCGGGCGTCTACTCCAACAGACTCTTACACATCTGTTTTTGTTTTGTTTCGTAGGCAAACGGACTAACCAGTCCCATGCACGAAAGGGAAAATTACACCAGCTTTCATCTCCCCACCCCATCCTTTTTTTTTCTTAACGTTCTAATCAAAGGAGGCACGTTCAACCCGAGGACGGTTGGAGGGGGGGGGGAGAAGAGAGAGAGAGAGAGAGGATTAGTGTGGGGGTACGATAGGTAAGTAAACGAATCACTCCCCCCCCCCCCAGCACCCACTCAAAGTACGACGAAGAGCTTACGTCTTCCAGTCACGTGACCCGCTCTCATTGACATCGGCAGCGAGGATTAGATCTGGACGCTCCACGCACACAGAAGAAACCACAGTAGAACGATTCTGTGGCGCCTTGGCTTTCACAAAAGGAACAACGTTGTTCAGTGAGAAATCCAATCCTAAGTAGATCAAAGTCTATTGCACAGGGAAAAAGATCCAGGAATCGTTACAATCTGTGTTTATGTCAAGTCATTAGCTCAACAACAGCACTATGTTTCCATGGACGCTTGGGAAGGCACAAAGGGGGCTGAACTCGCGGAACGTTTTATTAACAAACTACGAAGAACAACAAACAAACTAAAATAAAAAAGGCCTCGAAAGTCACAAGGCATGTGAACAAGAGCAAACTCACCCAAGTACCAAACAATGCAATGTTTAAACATTGACGGTTATGAAGATGAATGACTGGTGTTAACAATGCCGCGGGATGCGCTTGCGGTTTTGTTGCCAATGAAAATGGACAGCTAGCCATCAATAAATATTAATTTTGGCCACATTGCACAACAAAACACTGGCATGCGCACGTTGCCGGCTCATGGTTACGAAGAAACAAACAGGAGCTGTTTTCGAAGGGCTGCCTAGATCCGAAAAGCGTACTTGATCTAGATTCTAAGTCTATATTGATTAGCAATCTATTCTATCTATTATAAGAGTAGTATTGTTTCAGGAAATAGGCCAAACGATTAGAATTTACACATGTTTGTTTTTTTGATAGAATTATACATCTTTAATTCTATTGTTGTTTTTTGTTGAGAATATTAGAACTGGTGTAAGCTGGGGCTAAGACTCTAGTTCAAATGTGAATGTGTCCATACAGCTGCACTCATTAATGATGTATCAAGCGTGAAACGTGCACAGAACCCACCACATTAAAGCGCACACATTACCCGCACTTGACATGCACCGTGAGCACCACTTCACGCCGTTTCAAAACGGGGAGTTACTAAATTTACCCAGCACTTCAAGCAGTACCGAGAAGATTCACAGCCAGATACTGGCAGCGTTCATTAAAAAAAAGAAAAGGCAAATGTAAGATACTTAGAGGATCTAATTAGATGTAGCTCCTCGACAAGAGGCCTACACAGAATGTTTCAAAATGTATTTCGTTTTGAACATCTGTTTGGGAGGGGATGATTGATTTTCAATGTGCAAAGGACACTACTGCCACTACAGGACTTTGATTTTTCTATGCTAGTTTATTGGAAATCATGATTTGTGAATGGATTAGACTGACTGAACATGAAATAAAGATAATCTGTCTGGCTGAATGGTATGCTCTTCAGACTGTGGGCACAATGCCAAAACGCAATGCTGCCACCTGAAGGAAGTTTGGGCTATAGGTTGTAATGCCCTTCAGTTCTGAAGGAAAGTCAGGACTTGTAAAACAAAATCTTCCATTAGATGTCCAACACAAAAGTTAGGTTTAAAAAAAAAAAGAGGGGGGGGATAAGGGTTCCCTCATACTTTATGACTATGAAAACTAAAAAAAATCATAAGCTATCTATTATTTTCTTTGGTCTTACATTCCATAAAGTCTTCAACAAGTAAAATAATTTGATTTGTAAAATTATTAAAAGAATGTAGATCTACATATATATTGTTTTGAAATGTTCTCAAGAACATTTTTTTATTTATTTTTAAAATTCAAAATTACAGGCTTTGACATCTTGATTTTTCAGCATCTTTTTCAAGTCTATTGTATACTTCTAGGATTAGCTCATCACACCTTTCCCAGAGCTGTCTTAAAATAGAGACTTCAACAGGGGGGTACTATACAAATTTTCATAAGAGGTAATGATAAGCAACATGCATTCAATCCTGAAATTCCAAGTAACGTGTATGTTAAGGATTTCCAAACCCACAAAGGCTCATGATTCTGTTATATTATTTATCAACTAAAAAAAAAAGATGATACTTTGTAATAATAATAATAATAAAGCATAATTTAAAAAAAAAAACTATATATCTAGTATTCATTCAGTAATCACTCTTACAAAAAGTTATCAGCTTTATAAAAGAGGAATTGTCTTCTTAAAAAAAAATAATTTTAGTCATAGTCTATAAATCTTTAGGAGGGAGCCTCGTTTTTTAAAGAGCTAGTAGGTTAAAACAGTTTTCCACACACTAGCTAAGAACAGTTTCAATTCACTCCCTGAATATTTCAATTTCAATACCATTGAGTGCCCACATTTTCATAGCTAGCAGTAAAAGTAGACATTTACACTTCAAGATCATCATCATCTATTCCTTGAATTTCTTTGTAGGGGGCGCTGTGACAATTCACATAACCAAATCCCACCATTTTTTCACGGTCAGCAGTTGTTCTTAGTAGGATATCAAGAGAGAGGCTGGTTTAAAAGATGCAAAATAAGAACTTACAGTAAAAAGTATTAATCCTAATTCTTTTCCTTATTGGTCAGCTGAAGTGATGCTGGAGTCTAAAATAAATTAAATCAATCAATTACTTTAAAAATAATTATTAGAAGAATTTCAACTAAAACCATTATATATCATTAAAAGTCTTTTTAGCTGAAGGTTTTATGTTTATTATTATAACTCAAACCCTGTGAAATTCAGCTTTCCATATCATAACAATATATCTATGTCATCTGCAAGGTTTGAATAAATATTTAGAACTACCCTCAGGCTACACCAGTGGTGGGGGAGAGGGTGTTCAAATTAGAAAACCCTCCCCCACGGGCCTGCACTTAAAGGGGGACCCCTGAATGAGAGTCAGAAATTTGTTTTTACATTTAATATTACGCCATTACTTCATATCATGATGTCAATTGTCAAAATGCAGGGGCCTCTAAAGAGGTCAAGCCCCCAGGGCCCCCAAATCCCTAGCTACGCCATGGGCTACACCCATTGATTAGTTTCCAAAATATATATTATTTATTTTGCCATGGATCCTTATTACGACTAAGGCCCAAAGTACATTCATTTGCCCAGCAAATTCTGGTATCTATTACTTTGAATTGGACCCGACAGTGAATTTGATTATCACTTCCTCCTCTGCCTAAATAGTCTGTATATTCTAGTATATGTTCTAAATAAATGTTAAATTGGAATGGCCTCGGCCAGCTTTAAATTGCTCTCCCAAACACACTCACTTCAGGCCTTTGAACCTTTTTCTCGCTCACACAAACAAAACAAATCTGAATCTAATTCTGAGACTCTCTGCATGCATTCCTTCTTCTCCAACAGCATTCATTAGTTATCCATTAGAAAATACTTGAAAGCGGCATCAGAACAGTTCAGCTTTTGACATTAACTCACATGTTGATCCATAGCCCTTTACATGAATTTGATTACCTGTATCATTTATCATTGTATCATTATGCTTTTTTGCGCATCGAATGCTTACATAATATTTAATTTTGCCCAAAACACAATACAAAACATTTTAACGCTTTCCTAATATAATTTTGGCCTATGAATTATAGTGTGTAACATTCAATTCGAACAAACCGCTTATTAAATATTGACTTCCCAGACATAAAACACTTCTTGCCTGAGAATTCTAGTATCACTTTTTTTCCCACACACCTATCACCACCACTAGAAAAAATAATTCTACATCCATTCACTTTTCTTCGGCTTCTTAATTCAATATTTAAGTATCTCATGTCAGCTCTTTGTTACTTTTTGGTCAGACACTTTTTTTTTATCACTCTTGTTGACTCCCCCCCCCCCCCCCAATTTTGTTCTTACGTCCATCCTCAGCATAAAAATAATAAAGTATACCTGCATTTCATTTAGTTTTTATTTTAACACAAAAAAAAAAATGTATTCAGTCAATTATGGCTTCATATGAAGAAAAAAAAATAATTTTGTATACAATGTCTACAAAACTAAGGTACACACCAGACATTGAATGAAACACACAATAGTGCTTAAAAAGGGAACAAAGTATATCATTAGAAAAACAAATAAATTGGGTAGAAATTGCAAACTTAAAATCTCTTTTGATAAATTTAACCTCTGCAGTTTTGTTTGTGAAAATATCTTGATTGTTCTAGACCCAAGGTGTAATAACAGGTTAAATTTCATATTTTTTCATCCACCGAAAGTGGAAGAATTATTGACTTAGTCAGGGCCCTTAGTATTATTATTATATATGTTTAACGTTTCTACTAACACACTTTTGGCCCATGAATTATTGTTTCTATTACAAATAAATGACCGGCCTGCCCTCTTTCTCTTTTCTCCTCTCTCTCTCTCGAGCCCCAATTTTGTTTTTGTTTTCCCCCTGCAAATTGTAATTTCTCTGACATAAAATTTAGTAAAGTAAAGTTCCCCTTTCAGACCTTGTGGTCTATAGGGCTGATGATGTAAAGGTCATCTGTTTCTGTGGCCTACGGTTAACAAGGATGTCATGTGACCAGCACAACGACCAACCGCCTTTACTTTTCCCTAACTAATGTCAGGTACCCATTAGAGCTGGGTGGACTCGAAGATCCCGAAATTAAAAATTCCAGTGTCACCAGGATTCGAACCCCGGTCCCCGGTTTGGAAGCCAAGCGCTTTACCGCTCAGCCACCGCGCCTTCGACATAAACTTTAACTTGATTGGAATGACCAAGTTTAATAAGCCCCTCCCCCCGAAAAACACACATGCTTTTGGCCTGTGAATTCTAATATTACTTTAACTTATCTGCAGCAGCAAAAGATAAGCAATTATTTCTCTCAATAAAGGTAGGCTACTATGTATAACGCTGTAAACGTAAACATAGAGTTGAAGCTAGGTGCTGAAACAAATGATACATACATAGATTAAACATAAATGAATAACAGCACCAGGGACCAGGTTTTTAAGAGAGAAAGTAATGAATTAAAATGCTACGAAAATAAGGGTATGCGCCAACCGAGGCTCGAACCTGTGACTCTGGATTCGACACCACCGCCTAGAAACGCACCAAGCAAAACTAACCTCTAGACCATCGGAATGTCCAAAAAAACATTCTTCTGATGCAGTCATTTCGCCCGTATGCAAATTACCACCCCCGTGGTCAAAGGTCACAAGCCCCAGCTAGCCCCTCACCCACCCTTGCAGCATCCGTTCACCAACAACTTCGATAGAGCCGACACAGACAGCCGTTAGGCATGTATTAGACAAACGATGGCTCTATCTGATTGTATATCTCTCACAAAGACAAGTGGACAACATTGTCCGATGCAAGAAATTTTTCATTTACAATTTAATTTTTAAAGCATTTAAAATCAGGCATTTTAAAATCATTAATAATTTTAATTGCCAGTACTTTACGAAAGGTTTAAACTGAAGTTTATTAAACTTGTCATTAAATTTTAGCAAATATTTTTCTGTGCAGTGCTATTTTCATTTATAATTTATAAAAATTATCTATCTGATGCATATAAATAGCTATTTAAATACAGTAGTATTATAATTAAACAAAATGAAACACACTACAGATCTCTGATTTGTTTTATTTGTGATTTTTTGGCTCATATGATGACAAAATCACATATATTTGTATTTTTTGTCGAAGACTTTTTTTATATATTAATTCACTTTTTTTCAAAGATTTTATTGCTTGGTCTTATTTTTTAAATTTATTTTTAACAGAATACAGGTTAATGAAAAAGAGTGTGAAGTTTCAACCCCATATCTTTAAGACTTTTTATAATACAGTTAATTAAAGTTCAAATGTCAGTTGTTTCGGTCACAGATTTTTTTTTGCTTTACAAAGGCTAAAGAAGGGTAATTTTTGGTCACTAAATATTTAATAACTTCCCTCACAATTAACTCAGCAATATAAAATTGGTATCATTGGAAAGCATTTCTCAAGCTTTATCTAACCAAATAGGTTCCATTGCATTGTGATCATTTTGAAATTTTTATCGAAGTACCTACTTGTAGATGTCTACTACTAGTACTACTACTGAAGTACTAGCCTCTGCAGGCTCTTCTACTCAATAAAGTATAAACTAATAAAGATAGCGACATAATAATTAAATAATGAAAAAAGAAGTTCAAGACATTCAAGTTATACTTATAATTAATAATACTAATTACTAATACTAGTAATACTTATACTACTACTAAGTTACTAAGATAACTAAGTACTTAAGTAAAAGAATAAGTTATAAGTACTAACTACTACAGTACTAGTACTGAAGTGGTCTAAAGTACTACTAGTAGTACTGAGTAGTACTAGATCATCTAGGTCTAAGTCTAGTAGTAGTACTAGTAGTACTACTAGTCTAGACATATGATATGATAGACTAAAAAAAAATAACACTATCACTAAGTAACAGCTTTACTAACTAGATTCTACTTTTAAAAAAATAACACTAAGTAACAGCTTTACTAACTAGATTCTACTAACTACTAGATTTAGAATTAGATATAATTATACTAATAGACTTTAAATTAAAAGTAGTAAAAAGTAAGTAATTAGTCTTATAGTATAGTGATTTACTAGTCTATTTCATGAGTATTAGACGGTCTAAATTCTAGATCATCTAATCTATAAGTATAACTTAGTATTAATTAGATCTAAGTTAAATATATTTAATCTAAATGGATTAGCCTAGTCTAGATCTATATTTTACCTGGGCAATATAAAATTAATTTTTAAACAAAGACAATCACTAGAATTACAAAAGGAATTATTATCGTCTCCTTCCTATACTTGGTACGGCAGCCATATTTTTAAAATTAGGAATGCCGTTGTATATTACTCCCACTAACGAACATCAAATTCAAAGTATTTATTGAAATCAAGGTTGAAATAAGGGGAAAAAAATTACACATCTATTTAAACACAATGATAATTTTAAAACACTTTATAGGCTACACCGACATTATTTCAAGTGTACACTTTGAGTTTTATAACTTTCTCCGTTAAAAGTGCAGTGGGAGTAAAATCCATCTGCCAGGTAGCAAAGGTATCCTTTGCTTGTATAGCATAAGGCGAACCTACGCTACGAAAGTCAAGGTTTTATAGCTTTACGACTAGAGTCTGAATCTAAGTCATTGACAAAATTCTCTGTTAGGTCTAGACACTTACTTATAGGCCTACACAGATGAGAACCTAACAGTATCATAAGTATATCCCATTTAAAATATGTAAAACTGATAATTAATACATTTTCTTCTATGCCATTTTCCAAGAAAATAGAAATAAACGTGTTATAAAGCCAAAGCTAGGACACAGATGAAGCCGTTTGTCTATTTGTGTCACTGTGTTGTTAGTGCCATTCTACGACGGTGACAGTGGCAACATATTTTAAAATTTTTGTAAAGAATCCCTGAATCTCAATGATCAAATATTGTCTAGCGACTATAGTCAGTCAATGTGGAACGTAAATAGAGAAGAAACGGATGGACCAATAGAAATCGATCTATTAGAGCTATATATTGGAAATAATTTAAAAGCCCCCCCCCGGATAGTTCTAATTCTGCACTTATATTTGTGAAGAATAGAGGATAGAAATCTTACTAAAAAGCCTCTAGTGTTTGTTACTATTAATAGTGAATAGTTGTAAAAATGGTGTATTTTTATGAAAAAATTGCTTGCATAATTGATTTAAAAAATAGATTTTTCGCTTTCAATAAAGAAAACAGTAGCCGTTACATCAGAACTTTGAATGATCCAAAATATCATGATGTCCGATTTTCATTTTCTCTTCTGGTTTCTGAGCTCTAAACGGGACGGACGGACAGATGGGCCACACAAATTAATAGCGTCTTTTCCCCTTTCGGGGAGTCTAGACCTAGCAGGGTTTCGTTCACAAGAAATTGTTATGGACGCAAGCATAAACGTAAGCGAATTGACCATTCTTTTCCCTTGAATGTGGATAGGTCTACATATCTCTGTTGCAAGAACGTTTTATGTCACTTCCTTTTCAAATTTTCTCTTTTTTTTTATTTACATGCTTCCGATGTTACTTGAAAATAGCCCTAATATGACATATGCGTGCAGGATAAGAACCTATGACCATGATCGAGACGAAACTGCAGAGCAAATAACTCACGAACAGGCAGCCATCAAGAGTTATGCTTTACTCTTATAGTTATATCAAAATAATGTAATAATTTAAACTAATTAAGATTGTGATTGCACTGTAGTTTTTTTTTAAATTGAGATTTCCTATAGTCCCTATTAAGTCTCTTTACATGTGGTGGTGGTCCTGGTAGAGATGATGGTCTTCGGCCTGTTGGCTTCCAGATGACTCTGGCTTTCACCGACATGCGTCATAAACCTTCCAGTTGAAAGTCCATCCTCTCCCAGGTTCGTGACTTATGACAATTTGCTGTTTTGGTGAAGCTAGTGGTTTTTGTACAGGGTAGGGTAGCTAGCCCTACGCCCAACCCTCCTCCTTTTTCAGCTGGGCTTGGGACCATCCTTTGGCGGAGTTTCTATTTACATGTAGAAATACAAATTAACGTCATTAAAACCCACGTTTGCATATATGGGTTGAGTTTTATGTAGGCCTATATCAAATGCAATCAAGCTGTGGGCCGAATCGTATGGTAATACCTGGGACGATTTTGACACCAAGTCCGTCCCTGGAAGGGTTAAAACGCTGCTTGATAATCAATAATATACGCAATTAAAAATTAAAATAGAAATTATTGAAAGTAGATCGAGACCTATATGCTTAAAATCATTTTTAAAACAAGCAAAATAACAAAAAATAATTTAAAAAAAAAATTATCTAAGGGAAAGAACTCGGCACTTACAACTGTAATATTTTTCAAACAATGCAGAAGTTATTTCTCTTTTTTGATACCGTATCAAACAAAATAATTAACTACCAACAATAATTAAATATTTGGATAATTTTAATTGATTTAAGGTTTAGTTAGGTTCAATAAATAATTGTTTATAAGTTTCAACTTGATCAGAGAATGGATGTGGAAGAAAAAACAACATGTTCAATTATCTAGGGGGACGAAACCCTACATACTTAGCAGTATCCAACAAAATAATTGTTGCTAATAACTAACAAGATACTCGTTTGGAGCAATGTCAAGCTGTTACCAAGGAGTTTCATGAGCTCTAGTTGAATTAAGTGAGGGTGTACAAGTAATGCAAAACAAATTCACGCCTCGTTTTGAACACTGTCAAGCTTATATGATGCAGATATATACTCGTTTTATCATCATCAAACTCTGAGTGAGTGCATGAGGGCCCTCTCTTGTAAAAACCCTCGACGAAATCATGCTGTTGTGCATAATACCACCTGACTGGTCAAGAACTTGGGGCTTCCCAGACCTGTCGAAACAGAGATCAGCAAGTCTTGGGCAGTCCTTTTTCCTCCCCGCTGTACCGTGAGTCGAAGTTTGGCCCTGACCGTGCCAAATATGAGCATATGGAACAGAGTCCCGTCCCTCAGTATGCTACAGCACATGCATGGGCGGCATCTAAAGCGCCTCATGTGCTCCCAGACTCCTTGAGCTTTGGTATTCAAACTACTTTTTTTTTTTAAATTTTCTATCGTCTGGAATGTTGCCAGAGCTATGCGCTTGTTTCAGAATCTATTTGCCAGCTCCTAAGCTGTGAAAAAAACATTTTCAATATTGAACTTTGAATATACGTTTTACAATTATACTGTTCAGGAATTAAACTAAATCCTTAAAAGAAACAAAACAACAACAATATGGGGGTAGACGGGTTCACCTGCCCTTTTCGACATAAAATACTTTTGTTTTTAATTTAGTAGTTCAAAAGGTTTCTAATCGTCAAAAACAAAGAAAACAAATTTTATGGTCTCTCACGACATGCTACGTCAAAAATTGTTCATAATTGTCCTATTTCCGGCTGTAGACGTCATGGCTATTGTTCTCTGTTGTAGACACGTACGAAAACATGTATTAAACATGTCCTCACTGCCAACCGATGAAACAGTGATTCTTCCAAAGGAAGCCGTCTCCAGTTTCCATGGAAGCCTGGAAGCCAAAAAAATCCCGGGAAATACAATGCTAAATGTTTTTGTTGGTGCGTTTACTAGCTGACAGATCATTGTCTAATATTGTTATGACCAGCACTATATACTTAAAACTGGGCTAATCAATGCAAACAATGTTCCTCAGTCATCACGTTGTGGATGAGGCGAGTGTTCGGCGCCATTGCATACAGGTCCAAATAGGAACCTTATTCATCTGACCGTTTTACCACATCCCCATCGGAGAAACCTCCACCTGTTGTCAGAAATGCACCGGCTTCCAGATGTTAACCTGTCATCAAACCAAGATTCAAGCCAAACAGCATTGCAGTGAGCTCATGAGGAATTTAGTGGACTATATATAGATAAAAGAATGTTATGAATACAAGCATGTCTGGTCTGGCGATATCCCCCCCCCCCCAATGAAACCTCGGGACAACTAATCTCCACCAGTTGTCACCGAGAGGTCCTGGAGTTCTGTTAGAATCACCACAGATTGAAAAGATAAAATATAGTATCTATGAGTAATCTTTTTTTTTAAATAGTGTCCAAACATAAACAAAAATCCTCTCTAATCTTCTTTAAAAATCTCATACAAATCACAATTTAAAAATAAAATACTTCACCTTCACACATTCATTAGCACACACACACACATACATATATTATATATATATATACATATATTATATATATATATATATATATATACATATATATATATATATATATATATATATATATATATATATATATAGAGAGAGAGAGAGAGAGAGAGAGAGAGAGAGAGAGATGGATAGATAGATATCGACCGGTGTAAGCAAAGAAAAAAAAGGAATTACTTTTACCCCTCCCCATTTCTCTAAAACATGGCTATGCCCATGTATAAATGTAGACCCACATTTTTTAGCTCTTTACAGGAATACTTAGCTATTTAAAGAGAGATTAATTAATTTACGGGTGACCTAGGTTTAATTAATTATTCCAGTAGTTTGATGAGCACCTGTACAGGCCTTGCGGAACACTAGGGTTCCGCTAAAACAGTTTGGGAAACACTGATGTAGACAGTATCTATAGATCTAGCTAGAATCTACATGTCTTTGAATTATCAAATTCAGATTTAAAAAAAACTCGAAACAAATCTAGATCTGGGAGAAGCAATTTAAAAAAATAATAAGCGTCTGTTTTTTAAAACTTAGCTAAAGAATTTTGACCCCGAGTTTCAAACTCAAAGCTTTTAGCTAGAAAATAGAACTAGATCTGATCTATGTAGATCTAATCTATACTTTCCTTAGGAAAAAAACCTAACCAAGTCTTCCACTTCCGCTGGCGGGTTTGTCTTTTTACCTTACATCTATAATCAACACATTGGATTGGCTACACATCCAATTTTTGGTGTGTGGTTACCATCACACACAATGACCAAGTATGTTAAATTACCAAAATATAAATCTAGATCCATGTATATATGTGTTTACTATGAGCAGCTTGAATCTAGAATTCTAGATCTAGAAGTAGATCTAGATCTTATTCTAGATCTAATCTAGATATAGAATTTTAATAGTAATAAATAAAAAAAAATAGCATTACAAATACAATTACTCATCAAGTAGATGAGATTTAGATTATGTCAATTATGTGATTAATAACGATTAATTAAAATTTAAAACAATTACAAAAATAACAGTTACAATATCATAGTCAAAAAATCAAATATCATACTTCATACTTACTAAAAACTTACTCATCTTAAAAAAACTTTAAAAGATTTAAGTTGCACTACTAGTCACTAGTTAAAGTTACAGTCAATACAGTATAATCAAAATGATAATTATAATCATAGACGACATAGTAATAGTAAATAGACATGATAGATTGACTCAATTGATTGACATAGATTATATAATTAAAATTATATAGAGATAGATGTAGTCGACATAGAATATAGAGTCTAGTAACAATATAGTTATATAGTACTATATAATATAGATCTATGTTTACATATTTTTTTATTATATACATACTTAAATTTACATTAGTCTGATTAGTCTTGTCTTAGGTCTAGGAATTAGGGGTCCTAGAGACAAGAGTTACTCTAGCTAGACTTTAACTTTAGTTAGTAGACTAGTCTTATTGAGTCTAGAATTATTAGAATGAACAATTACAATTCCATGATTAGCAATTTTCAATGAATGATAAAAATATGAATCATGAATGATACTGAATAATCAATAATACTGATAGATCTAGCTAGACTTAAGTTCAAATTCTAAATGTAGAATATATCTAGATCTAGATGCCAAGACTAAGATTCTAAGATGACTAAGATCTGATCTCTAGTAGATCTAGACTTAGATTTAGACTCTAGGCCAGGGGTCTCCAACACGTGTCCCGCTTGTGGCCAGCGAAACAATTTTGTGTGGCCCGCGGCCATCTCCGCGAATTCAAAAAAAATTAGATAAAATTTACAATGACCACATATAAGCCGTTAAATGATTTACAACTGCACAAATCAGTAAATGAGGTGTCCTCCCACTGCGAAGATTCTGTGAAGGCAAGCTTTGTTGTTAGCGAGATGATAGCAAAGGCATCACGACCATTCACTGAAGGCCAGTTTGTAAAAGAGTGTATGCTTTAGCCGTGTGAAATTATCTGCCCCAAGAAAAAGAAACTCTTTGAAGGTATAAGTTTGTCTGCGAACACAGTTGCAAGCAGGATCACCGAGTCAGCGACAAATGCTCAACAGCAACTGATTGCCGCTGCAAAAAACTTTGTAGCATATTCCATTGCACTGGACAAGTTTACTGGTGTAACAGACAGCATACTGTGCCGTATTCATTCGTTGGGTCGACGAAAACTTGAACATTGTTGAAGAGTTATTGGACTTACTACCCATGAAAGGAACGACGACTGGACGCGACATGTTTCAAGAATTGGAAGCTTGTATTGGCAGGTGTGTGGGCTACCGTGGGAAAAAACTTGTTTCAGTGGCTACGGACGGTGCACCAGCAATGTGTTCAGAGAAGGTTGGTGTATTTGGATTAATGGTAGGGAAACGGTATCAGCTCAGCTTGGCGGAACCTTTTGCAGCTATACACTGAATTCTGCACCAAGAAGCACTCTGTGGGAAAAGTCTACAAATGAAGAACGTGATGGATGTTGTCGTGAAGACGGTGAACTTCATACGTGCACATGGTCTCAACCACAGACGGTTTGTGTCATATCTAGCTGATTTAGAAACAGAATACGGTGAGTTGCTTTATCATACGGAAGTCAGATGGTTGAGTCGTGGAAAAGTGCTGCAGAGATTATTTGAACTGAGACGGGAAATAGCATTGTTAATGGCAATGAAAGACGGAGACATACCTCAGCTCAGTGACCCAAATGTTTTGTCAGATCTTGCTTTTCTTACTGACATCACGCAACATCTCAATGCACTCAATTCACAACTACAGGGCACAAAGCAGCTGATTACTGTGATGTTTGACCGCATCAAATCATCCAGATGCAAGCTGATTTTGTTAGCCACTCAGCTGGCACATGGAAACCTGGCTCATTTGTCTTTTCTACAGAGCATTACGGTTGAACCACAGCACCTGAAAGACTACGTAGACATTCTCTCAGGACTACCGCTTTCAGCAATTCACTGCTCTCGAATCACAGTTTTTCCTTTTTGCCACTCCGTTCGCAGTTGACGTGAAAAACGTTCCTGAGGAAGTCCAGATGGAACTACTGGACCTGCAGTGTGACACTGTTCTGAAGCAAAAATACGCTGATGTTGGCGTTTCAGATTTCTACCAGTTTCTTACCAGAGAGAAGTTTCCAAACTTATTCTGCGCAGCTGCTAGAATTCTAGGGATGTTTGGGAGTACGTACGTTTGCGAACATTTTTTTTCAGAATGATCAACAAAACAGCATTATGATCAACACTGACTGATAAGCATCTGAGAGCAACCTTGCGGCTTGCCACTACACGCGACTTCAGGCCTACCGTCGATGGTCTGGTCTCTGCCAAACGCTCTCAGCTGAGTGGACAGAAACATGAGTGACGAGCCATCTGCAGTAGGCCTAGAAATTATAGTTGTAGTTTTTTGGGTAACTACAGTTTCTGCTTTTTAATAAGTGACAGAGACAACGTCAACTTATTTTAGTAAACTATACTGCCTGTGCGTGTAATAAACTACACTAAATGTAATTAATAATTATAAAAACTTTATTTTAACTGCAGTGACAGTAGTGTTAGTAAAATTTAATGAAAAAACATTGCTTTTTGTGGTGCGGCCCACTGAATGGTTGTTACTTTTCACTGTGGCCCACATGCTGAAATGAGTTTGAGACCCCTGCTCTAGACATTGTATTATTGTATGATATATTTAAATATAATATATATATTGCTATATTGCTGTAATTAAGAGAATAAGTAGATTTAGACAATTTAGTGATTAAGTTAATGACTATTCTCCTCTATTTTGTCTTCTTAGTACTATTAGATCTGACTAGTATACTAGGATCTAGAGTCTGTGGTCTCGATTTAAAAAAATAGTTAGATCTTATTCTGTTACAGTTGAGTCTGGGCTTGATTTGCATTTAATGAAAACTAGATATAGACCTAAAATCTACAATCTATTTATTAATTTATCTATATACTATATAGATCTAGAACTAGGTAGCTTAAGTTAAGCTAGATAATATAGATTAGATGTTAGTCTGCAACTAGAGTTTAGAGTAAGATAGAGCTAGATTTAGTACATTCTTCTATTATTATTTTTTTAAAAATTATAGCTTTTATATAACGTTACTTTCATCCTTATAGCATGCTCAGAGCGCTATGGTCCAATCTCATTTGTGGACCAGTTGGGGGGGGGGTATCTAGGAGAATGTTTTCTGTGCTGCCTTTAGGTGCTCAGTAAACACAACTTGAGTCTGGTGTCGAATCTGGAGCCCCCTTCATAGGTAGCCAAGCCAAGTTCAAGCGTACTTAGCCTCTTGACCACGCTTCCCACTATTACTATTCATTGTTACTCAGCTGAGGCCTCAGAGGGCCATGTATACAGCAGAATGATAATCACTAATCAGTGCTAAGAGTTATGTTGGGGAGTAATCCAAGTATTTTTTTTAACTTTTTAATATATAAATATGATGATTGAAAAACTAGTTTAAATTAAGATCATTTTCGAAGTCCAGTGACAATGTTGAAGGACATCATGATTAGCAGTTGATTGTAATAATTAATATCACTGCACTGTTAGATCTTGTCTATTTATAGAATTACATAACTGGGATATCAAAATAAAATGATAGCAAATTTAGAATCTTGTCACTGTTATAACCCTGATAGAAAAGACAACCAACTAGAAACACTGACACTTATTATGAAATATACTGGGTAGCTGTTTAAATTGAAGAATCAAGCAATACATAGCTAAATATCCACTTTGTTAACATCTAAGTCTAAAAGGCTTTTAATAAATTATCTAATTACATTACTAATTGATTACATTCCATGGTGAGTTGGCATTTCTTAACACTCAAAACCACTACCATACATAATAGGCTGCTTTACAAAAATGCATTCTTTTCACACATAGATAGAAGTACTTATAAAATTATTGTATTCAATAAAGTTTTTGTAAGAAGCCAAAGGCATTCATTGTTACAAAGAGGGGCATTTAAGTTTGCATGAGAGAAATAAAAAAGTAAGGTACTGCTGCTCATAGCCCTTTTTTTTTTCTCTTTTCATTCATTTAATTATAGAAAATTCTTAAAATGCTTACAATCCAATGAGCTGATGTTTTTAGGCTTCTGTAAACCCCAAACCACTTCATTGCTTCAGTTGATTGGTGGACAGGTGACTGCTTAGATTATCATTGCAATGATTCTGATGTCCTAATGAAACTTAGCAGTAGTAAGATATCCATGTTAAACTCAACATGCATGGTAACATTCTGTGTCAGAACATTGATGTACGAGAACTTGCTTTCTTTTCTAGGGGTAGAACTGAGTTGGGAGACATAACTCCTCACAACATTAAGCAACTTAAAAGATTAAATCAAGTTGTTTTTCCGGTGACTTACAATGACAAGTTCTATAAAGATGTCCTAGAAGTTGGTGAACTAGCTAAACTGGGTAAGCATTTTAGGCAAAAAGAGAAACAGTTAAATAGATTAATTATAAACATTTGATTAAAAAACAACTTAGAAAGTTGAATGATTGAAATTTAGAGTTTAGACAGTGAAGGGTTCAAGGGTGAATAAAATTCTTTTATATCTTAGGCCATTAGCAAAATTTCGGTAGGACTAGCGGCCTATATTCTCTCTTGCCATAGCCATATCATTTAGAGTTGGTTGAATGTGGCTAAATTTGCTGTTTATGCTTATTCTTTAGCCTTGAGTCAAATGTGTAGCCAAAGTTTGATTCCAGGGTATTTAAGGTTGCAAGCAATACATTTACTTTCACTTTTCTTTTCATACCAGTAGCAAAAGTAAACCAAAAAAATTAGCCGTTTAAAATGAGTAGGGCAGTGTTTCCCAAACTGTTTTGAAGAACACTAGGGTTCCGCAAGGCCCGAATAGTTGTTCCACAAACTACTGAACTAGTAGGCAACCACATGAATTAATCTCTCTAAAAAATAAGCCAAGTTTTCCGCTAAATACTCAGAATATGCCAAGTGTTCTGTTAAGGAAAAAGTTTTGGAAACACTGGAGTAGAGAATGAAATCTTAGTGCTTCAAAATTTATTTTTTTTTCATTATTATTATTTCATCTATTTATATGCTGTAAATTTTAATGGTTTTCCACAGCATATTATAATGATATTGTGATTGGAGCAGTTTGCTGTCGAATCGACACTTCTGAAAATGTTCGACGGTTGTACATCATGACCCTAGGCTGTTTGGCTCCTTACAGAAGACTTGGCATTGGTGGGTAGTCGATCTTAGAAGTTTTGTTTGTGTCTATAAAGTTAATGTTAATTGAAATGAATAGAGGGTGAACTTTTACACAAAGTAAATATTTACATATATCTAAAAAAAAAATCACATTATTCAAATTTTGTAATTTAATATTTTAAAAAATTTCATTTAATATTATTATGCGTCTCTGTAATTATTTGTTTAATTGATCTGACAAGCATGTTTTGTTTCTTTTTTTTTATTTATATAGGTACTGTTATGCTTGAACATGTGCTCAACATCTGTGAAAAAGATGGTAACATTGATAACGTCTTCCTGTAAGTCTTAAACATTCTGTTGATTTAAGTATTCTGTTACAACATTGTACTCTTCGCCTATTTATGTTACAATGTGAAGATAGCAGCTATTTCAATTTTCCCTAATGCCCTATCAATTTCACATTATTGCACAATGAAATTATTGCCACTAGCTATTTGATAAATGTTAACTTTGATGTTTGTTTGTTTTTTTCTCTTTTAGTACTCATCTAAACTTAGCAACTTTATACAAAATGATGATTTTATGAAAACCCACTGATACCAAAACCAAAGCAATATATTAATGTAATTTTAAAAGATAATTTCTTGATGAAATTGAATCATAAAAATTCTTACTTAAAAGTTACAGATAATTTGTGTAATTCATTAGCTGTCATTTTCTGCAAGGGAGCATGATTGCATGCAAAATCTTAGTCCCATATCATTGTAGAAAAAAATCCAACAAGCCTTGTTATCTCATGAAAAGCTATAATAGTTACAAATTTTAAAACAGTTTTAAAATTACATAGCAATGAATTGGATTGAATACCATTACCTTCATAATGTATTAAATCAGTTTTTTCTAGAAAAAGACTCTGTTGTCTTAAAATTATATTGATAATTGTCTGTAGACCTTTTGTGGTGCTTTTTCATGACACCTATCATTTACTGTCAATGAACTTGACTTGATTAAGTTTCTTGTATTTCATGATCTTATATTTCTCAGACATGTGCAAGTCAACAATGAAGGAGCCATAAAGTTTTATGAAAAGTTTGGCTTCAAGATTGTTGAGGAAAAGAAGAACTACTACAAAAGGATAGAGCCTGCCGATGCCTATGTTTTACAAAAGTCTTTCAAGGAAGGTTCCACAGATGAAAGGAAAACAGCTTCAGAGACCTCTAGTGAAGACACAACAGATAAAATAATGTCATAGCATTTTCCCATCTGCACATTCACCACCTGCTTTAGCTTTCTTAAAATTATTCACTTTTGTATTTGTGTGAGATGACTAAGAATGTTTTTCACATTTATTGACATCAAATAGTTACTTTAAAATTTTCAAAGGGTAAAAATTTATGATTTAAAAATTTCTATACTACCATTAGGCGTTCTTGGAAATAGTATAAAATTGTTATCATGTTGCAAGTTTTGGAACTTTTTGAATCAGTATACATGCAGGTACTATTTAATTAGTACTGTCTTGTCAAACGGAAAAATAAAACATTGCTAGATCTTTGATTTGTGCACTGGTAATTGAAAACTCAAGCTGTGAGTCTGTACTTTTAGCATGTTTCAGTTTGTCCTGAGTGATTTATTATCAATCATAATGAATGTTATACCTTTTGTTCTCATTTTCCTGTTGGCATTTTTAATTATTATTTTTTAGTATATAAAAATTGATCATGGATTTAAAAAAAATATTTTAGTTGTTTATTTTTTGTGTGTGAATCATTTATTATTATTGCTATACCAACTTCCTTCCTGTAGGCCAGGGATTCTCAACCTGTGGGTCGCGACCCCCTTGGGGGTCGATTGACCATTTGCCAGGGGTCGCCATTGAAAATGTGGATTGGTATTGTCTATTCTTCTATTGCCGTGGGGGGGTTGCGGCAGAGTGGAGGATTGTAAAAAGGGGTCGCCGAGCTTAAAAGGTTGAAAACCGCTGCTGTAGGCTGACCATGCATTCCTTTATCTCTGTGGCATAATTTAACTGATAATATTACAAATGAAGGCACTTAAAATTTAAGCCAGATATAACATTGTTTTCCTACATAAAGGAATGTTGTTTTTTTTTAATTAAATTTTTAAATCTCATACCTAAGGTGTGAAAATATAATTTCAGTTTTTAAAAAAAGTTACAAGTATGCAAGTGTTAAACAGAAGATTTAGTCGTAGCTGAATTCAGTGAAACAAAGTACCTGGTTATGTCATTTATTTGATATAGGCATGTTCGTCCACTTTTACAGTATACGAATGTATGCAAACGCAACATGAAGCTCTTCAAAATCGAGGCTAACAGCTGGGAAAAAGTGGCACTGGATAGATCCACATGGAGAGCCATCATAAAGGAAGGGTCCCGTATTGCAGTAGCACAGTGATGACCAAACTATGGCCTGCAGGTCAGATCCAGCCCGCAATGTGGTTCCATCTGGCCTGCCAAAACGTCGGCACAACCCTTTTTTTTTTTTCAATGTATCTTACCTACATTACAGCCCTCAGATGCATTGGCACCGTAGCCTTTGTATGCTCATGAAATGGGAGAGTTGAAGAAACTACAAGTGGAATTTAGAATCTACCAGGAAAAGTGAACAAATCATTTTTTTTAACATGATAATAAGCCAACATATTTGATTTCTAAAGAAAATGTGGCTGTTTATTTTTTGGTACCTTTACGGTCATGTGGCCTGTGTCACGAGTGTTGGAAAATAAATTGGCCCACTGGTTAAATTAGGTTGGGCATCACTGCATTAGTAGTAGGAAGGATTAAAATGCAATTGTGCCTGGTGATTACAGATGTCCTCAAGGATTGGCCTCTTTAGTCACACAAGAAGTTGCAAAAGGACATACAATGCCTCTAAGAGTGCAGTTTAGAAGATTTAACAAACTTCAATATAACTAACGTGTCAGGGCTGCTAGCTTAGTTACATGTAGGCAAATAATGTGTGCAATACTGAAGCTGACAGCAATACCCTCAAATGACATTTTTCCAACGTTAAGAAAAAATATTTGATTAAATTACACCTAGATTGACTAGAAGTGATATCTGTCATTATTTTTGTTACCTGTACTTTGGATATAACAAAGGTGGTCAATATTTCTGGGATTATGTAGTGACTGACTACTGGCCTAAAATAAATACTGGTACAGGTCAGGTGGGAAGATTTTTTAATTCTTTTAGCACATATATACACAAGCTAGTAATGAAGTCAGAAAAACTTTACATCTGAAGTACCCCTTAGATGAATGAAAATGTCATATATCAAATTCTGCAATTCAAAAGTGAAATTCTATGCCATGAGTTACATTGTATTCAATTCATGTCTTATTAGTTTAGTCAAATGCAAAGCATCCACGCAATCCCAGCTGCGATTGACAGGACACGTCCCTAACCGACTCCTGTAAGGCCAATTAAGGGAAGGAAAGTGCTTTAGGTACACCCTTTAAGCTTCTTTGAAAGCATTCAGCATAAGCCCTGCCACCTGAGAGACAGAAGAACATGACATGGCGTCGCCCTGTGAAAACTGGCACACAAATTGCTGAGGAAAAGAGAACATCGCCAGAGAAGAAAAGCAAGGCCAATAACCTGCCCAGTGTGCTGTCGATCATTCCGAGCTCACGTAGATCTCACCAGCCACATGAGGAGGCACAACACCCCAGTGCAAAGCCCTCAGCCCCCAGGATGACAGGTGGTCATCATCAAACCACGATGGACGAACTATATATAATATATTAAGTGTTTTGTAAAAGGTGGGGTTTTCGATTAGCCTTTTCTCTGCTCATATCTTTTCTCAACTCTTTCCCCCCTCCCCCAGGGATGTTCCAATATGGTAAGAGATTGTAAATAATTGCTTTGATACATACGAGTATCATATTACCTATGAGACATTGTCTTCAATTCTGATGAGTGCATTATATCATAGTGCAACCTGCATATATTGTCACATCTGATGCAGACAAATTGTTAACAGGTAGTCTTGTAAAGTTCTCTTTTTGCATTAATCATCCTCAATGGCATTTCTTTGGATCTCTGTTTGTCCTGCGACCTTTTTAAGAATTCTGTAGGTGTTTCAGAAGCCATTTGCTGCCTGCTTTATTTTTGTCAAAGGCAGTGAAGGCTAAAATACCCAGTATATAATTTGTTAATTACAGCATTGACAGTAAATAATGCTTTTAGGTTTGCAATATTTTAGGCCATTATTTATTTATGGAATGAATAAAATACAAATAATTTCAGGAAAAAATACATATGCAAACAAAGTTTTCACTGAATGCTTAGCTTGCCAACTCTTCATGGCTTCAAAATGGTGGCTGGATGTTATTTTGAAAAACAGCTCTAACAGTTTTCCAAGAAATTTCATTTTATTTATATCTTTGGGGAAAAAAACAACAAACTAGCTAATTGGCTACACAGGGAAAACTCTGGTTTGACTGTAATAATTGTTTAAAATATAATCATCTTAAAATTAAATTTGGCTTTTTATTTTGAACATGACTTCAGTGGGAAATACTGCACTTGACTCAAATGTTTCTTTGTTTTCAGTCAAGAGTTGAATAGAAGTAGTGAACATTTAGCCCATCATCTTGTGTAGAAATCAACAGCTGGACTATTAATAGAAACATGATTGTTCAAAGCTGACTAAAAACACATTTGCAGTAATGAAGAATTCTCATCTGTCCCAGAGCTTTCCTTATAGGGGTGCTGTGTCCATGTAACCAAATCCCTCCACTTTTCCCTGTCAGTGGCTGTTCTTAGCAGGATATCAAGACCGAGCCCCAGTATATTATTTTACTAAGACTGCGTATGAAAATTTGTTGGGATTATAAGGACTCTTTTCTCATATAAAAACAACACAACAGAAATATTCACATAAATAAAACAGACGCTACATAAAGAGTTCATTGGGTGACTACACACAGGTATCTTGGTCCTTTTAATGTTTCTTGATCAAAGGGTGGTGTTGATAAAGCATGACCGAGTAAGGTAGGAACGAGTTTTTGTACCGCTCTGTTCTTGTCTTGATAGACAGTATTTGCCCACTTTGCGACGACTTGACAAACGGTAGTTATGATGGAGCGGGTGGCTGTTGTCTTTCAAGATTTTTGCGATTTTTCTAAGACAATTCTGTTCAAAAAGTTGGTTTCATCAGATTATTTGCAGACGATTGCATAATATATAGAACAATAAAAACAAAACAAGACACAGATATTTTACAAAGAGAATTAGATGAATTACAGAAATGGGAATCAAATTGGAGCATGTCTTTCCACCCAGAAAAATGTCAGTTGTTAAGAGTAACAAAAAAACTAAAACAAATTAATTCCACTTATCTTATTCATGGCAAACCAGTAACAGACTAAAAACTCAAAATACCTAGGTGTTATAATAAATGAAAAACTGTCATGGAATCCACATATTGATGAAACTATAAAAAAATCCAACAAAGCATTAGGGTTTATTAAAAGAAATTTTTATAAATCAAATAAGAACATAAAACTAAAATGTTATTTAACCTTGGTTAGGCCAATAATAGAATATGCATCCACCGTGTGGAACCCCTCAACTCAAGAAAACATTAAGAAACTGGAACAAACACAAAATAGAGCAGTGAGATTCATAACAAACGAATATTCACATTTGACTAGGGTAACACCATTAGTAAAATCACTAAATTTAGAAAGCCTTCTCAGGACAGAAGACTCAAAAGTAAAGTAGCAATTATACATAAAACACTGAACCATAATCTTCAAATACAAAATTTAATAAAATACTCTGAAAGACAAAAATAAAGGCACATTCCTCGTCCCATATGCTAGGACAAATTTGTACAAATACTCCTTCTTCCCTAGTGCTATTAGAGCATGGAATGGGTTGCCTGAGCTAGCCAGAAAAACCAGTGACTTGGCAGAATTTAAGTCATTGGTTAATATGCATGACTAAATGCATGACGCGTAGGACGTAATCATCTTCTTTTTTGAAGTAACGTCTGTATTATATAAGATAAGAAGATAAGATTTTTTTGGTCATCCAGGACTTCTTGTTTCCATAGACTTGTATTGTTTTTGTTGGAATTATTAATTCCTCGCAGAATAACAAATTAGAGTTAACAGTTTCTGTTTGTTCGCTTATGTCTGGACAGTTCTCAATAAAGATTTCCCAGTTAGTTTTCTCAATGCATCCTTGTAGTTTTTCTAGCCTCTTCAGACCAAATCTTGACCATTTTTATTACTCTCTTAGTTGTTTTAAGAGTAGGTTTGTAAGCCTGCTTAATGTTTATGTAGCATTTGTTGAGAGTTCTACCCTCCCTTGTTGCGTTGTTGGGAGGGAAACGTACTGGCAATATTTAGGTTGTTGAAATCTCCAGTTGTTATTACATTACGTAATCCAAAGAAAAGCTGGCTGGATAACATAAAAATGAAGGATTACAAGAGGTATATAAAATGAAAAATTATAGAGCAGCATCAGCTTCATAAAGAAGGATTTGGTTTTTAAATACCTTAGTGTCATTTAATGTTCTAAAATATCTTTAAATTTCACTAGTGAAAGTTATCTACAACCATCTACAATTTTCATATTTTTAAGTGAAGCTTTTACTAGGGTGCAAAATAACAACCAAATCTGTTAATGAACACATTGAAATCACAAGTCAAATAGTGCAAGAACAAATGAAAACTGTATTGGTGAACACAACAAGAAGAAAGGTTATGTACATAATGAGATTTTAACAATCTCCCCTTGTAGGAAGTTGGACAATGTCAGCTGCTAAACACAGTGGATTCAATGAGATGTATTTAGGTTTCACAAAAGTGTTCTCAGCTTTTTCTTGTTGGTTGTCTGGACTTTCCTCTCCCCTGAGTATTCTTTCAACTTCTCTAAAATCTGAGTTAAAATAATAACTGGTAAGCAACATTGAATTGACAGGTTTTTCAAGGTCATAATTTGATATCAAATGAATCTCAATAATCAAAACTATACAGACTAACATCAATATTAGAAAATAACTTTACAGATGATAATAAGGTCATGCATAGAAAACTGAAATAAGAGTACTGCAAAATGAATCAATGTGCTTGCAAGAAGATTGAGATGGTACTATCGCCAAAGTAAGTCACATTGCAAATGTACAGCATTGTGTTAACTAATGATTCTGTCATGAATCTTTCTTTTTCTATATGCAAATAATTTACTCTCTAGTCACAGGCTTTTAAAAAAATGCTTTAGTCATAAGATAGGTATATGGTAAAGACGTTATTGTACTTGTGTTCCGAATGTCTGATTAATTTAATTTTTTTCTTGATACCTTTGAAAACTTTGAAGTTCATGAGATGCTGGATATTTATTTTCTAAAAAGTATTCTTAATCCTTTCAAATACTTTTATTTAGAGCGAATATGTTTTTAGTAAAAGCTCTATTCGCTTGTCATACATTTTTCTGAAAATCTCTCAACAGATTCAATTTTTTCTAGCCATGACTAAAATACAAGCTATTAAATATTGTAAAGAAATCTGGTCATTCCCTTCAATAATAACTTACCATTATTGAACGCCTGGGCCTCAAAGGGTCCCACAATCTCCTTGGACAGCGTTAAATATTTCTGATAGTATTTCAACTTGAGAAGATCATATTTTATGTTCAGCACTTTGTTTTGCTCTGTTATGTCCAATTGTTCAACTGTTCTGCGAGTACTATTCATCAAGTCTAATACAACAAGAGACTCTGAAGAGAAAAAAAAATAATTTTTTCTCTATTTCTTATAGAAGTGGAAGTTTCAGTTTATTTAAAAAAACGAGATATTTGAAATAGCGAATATCAAATTATAAAAAATACTAGACCTAGCTGGTGGGTAAATGTTTTTTTTTACATCGAGATCATTTTAAAAGCTTAGAATACTGAACACAAATTAAGGGGATGTATTAAGAAGAAAATGAAATTATAATTTTGTTTTGTAAAATTTATTAACAAAACAAATAAGAGATATAGTCAGAATAAGGTTATTTTCAGAATTAATGCTTAACTAAATCTGTACTTGAAGAAGCAGAGAAGACAGGGAAGAGCTGGGAGTGGCGTGTTTTTGTATGAGGCCCTATGTTTCATGAGGAACTCAAAGAAGTGATGATGATGAAATCTATACTAAATTTATAACTGATTAAATACTTGTTAAAATTTTGATTACTGATTTGAATTAAAACTTGTTTAACTCTAACAAACCTTATAGTTTTCTTGTGTTTGATATCATTTTTTAAAGATTCATAACTTTAACTATCCTTGTCTGGATTTGAACATCCAGAACATGCTTCTCTAACAAAGGATTTTAAAGCTCAATAAAAACAGAAAAAAAACAAAACAAGTAAACTTATTACTAAACATTCCTAAAGAAAAAAAAATTTCATTACACATTTAAATATAATTACCAATGTCTGTAAGAGTCTTAACAGACACCCGATCAGCAAAAAGGTCAGTAAGGTACTGGTAGATGTTCTTCCACTGCAGTCGAGGGATTTTACTGTCTTTAAATTGTTCAGTTCTAGTAATCAGCCCAAGCATCTAGAAATCAATTATTTGAATGTTTAGTTATCTTATCTTATATAATACAGACGTTACTTCAAAAAAGAAGATGATTACGTCCTACGCGTCATGCATTTAGTCATGCATATTAACCAATGACTTAAATTCTGCCAAGTCACTGGTTTTTCTGGCTAGCTCAGGCAACCCATTCCATGCTCTAATAGCACTAGGGAAGAAGGAGTATTTGTACAAATTTGTCCTAGCATATAGGACGAGGAATGTGCCTTTATTTTTGTGTCTTTCAGAGTATTTTATTAAATTTTGTTTTTGTATTTGAAGATTATGGTTCAGTGTTTTATGTATAATTGCTACTTTACTTTTGAGTCTTCTGTCCTGAAGGCTTTCTAAATTTAGTGATTTTACTAATGGTGTTACCCTAGTCAAATGTGAATATTCGTTTGTTATGAATCTCACTGCTCTATTTTGTGTTTGTTCCAGTTTCTTAATGTTTTCTTGAGTTGAGGGGTCCCACACGGTGGATGCATATTCTATTATTGGCCTAACCAAGGTTAAATAACATTTTAGTTTTATGTTCTTATTTGATTTATAGAAATTTCTTTTAATAAACCCTAATGCTTTGTTGGATTTTTTTATAGTTTCATCAATATGTGGATTCCATGACAGTTTTTCATTTATTATAACACCTAGGTATTTTGAGTTTTTAGTCTGTGTTACTGGTTTTAAAATGATACAGCAGAATAATTGAAAACAAATTGTTACAGTAGAATTTCTATAGCACATCCACTCTTTGATTTATTAAGCTAATTATCACTTACTTACATGAAGACCTATTAACTCATTAGATTATTGGACTAAAATGTAACTGTTTCTATAGCCAATGGTTAATATATATATTCAAGTCAAAATTTCTTTGAGAACCAAAGATCAGTATTAGGTGAAATGGTTGCCCTTAAGAAGGTTTTGACTAGCCAGAATAATGATCACTGCTTAACTGACCTTGTCATCATTCATTAGGTACCGGTACCTGTTAAAGCAAGGCAAACTCAAGTCAAGAAAGAAATTCCATATTCTAGTAAGATTGAACCAAGGGATTTTGAGCTAATAAAGCATGAGTGGATTGCTTTGCCAGTATAATGTTCAGCTGCCTTTCTTATACTCATTAAAGATGAGTATGATACAGATCTTAAAATCCAGATCTTGAATCAGGACATATCAACAGCTGTATCACAAACCCTTAATGATAAGAGTTGATTGATTCCAGTAACTATATCAAATTAAAAAAGAAATGTTTTTCTATAGAGCTATTTTCATGCTTATAGCATGCTATGGTCTAATGGACCTCATTCACCAATCGTAAACAAACAACATTTAGCCACATGATTCTCTATCTCTTCTATACAAATTACACAGTCCATAAAAGCTGTCACGTGAGACGTTTTTTTCAGTTTTATCAATGGGACAAGGTTTCAGTGCTGCCTTTAGGTGCTCAGCAAACACAACTCTGCTAAAGTTGTGACTTGGACTCAAGCCACTCAGCCACACAAAACAAATTTGCCACAACTTAGTGTCTAGAACTTATCCCCAAAGCTCTTTGTTTTTTCAACTTGATAATACTAATAGAAAAAATAGAAGAAAAAAGAAAAAACTAAGCAAGAAACAAGAGTATATTATATTCTCACTAATCTTTCTCTTAACATTCAATTTAACTACTCAAAATTGATTGTATCAAACAATTCAAACATTTGATCCCAGAGTGTAATTAATAATATTTAGATGCTATGAAAAACCCAAGGTATAAACAAATGTTTCACTCACCTCCGACAATGTTTGAGAGTAGTCTTTTTCCAAAAGCATAATATCTTGTAATAAATCTGACCAGATCTAAAACAAAGTCATAACTTATTTTGAGTGGAAATATTTTCAGTTCAAACATTGAGTCACACAACCAATGTAAGGGTATGATTCTAATCATTTGGGCTACCCAATAATCTAGAACCAAAATATTGTGTTCATGACAGAAATTGATAACAGTAATAGTTTAGGCAAGTGAAATATAAATTTAATAAGTTACCTACCTCAATAGGTGAATAAACTGTTTCAGATTCTGAAAACAAAATTAAATAAACCACTTTCACTACTTAAGATTGTTATTAATTAATTAATATAATAAAAATTCTGCAATGAAGAAAAAAAAAAAAGCTCTATGACTAACATATACTTTCAGTAGAGACATTTCCTTTGGTCTTGTGTTTCATGTGTCAAGTGATATAAGTTCAAATTGTGGATGAGGTCATCAGGATGTTGGTCAACAAGAAGTTCAAGCATTTTTTCTTCCCCCCCCCCCCCCCCCCCCCAAATAAGAAATATCTTTTAAAACTAGTGGATTCTGAGATCTATTATATATCTCTAGAAAACTCATTTCAATCATCATAATATACAGGAACATAAATAAAGTAATCAATAAAGTTTGAAAAGATGCCAAAATATAAATACAGCTTTTATTCAAGGCCTTCTTTAACCTTGTCCAACTTGCACATGAAATTTTAAGTCTTCAAAAAAAATGAAGTTAAGATTGCGTTGTGCAGTCACAGCATGAACTTTGTGCTTTAATGTTATTACTTTTCAACTTAACTAAATTATAATAATAATAATAAAGATAATAATTTTATTTATATGGTGTCCTTAACAACAAACATAAAGTAGGCTCAGGGCGCTTTGATAACATAAGAGACATAAACACAAGAGTTTAAATGACAAACTAATCTGAAGAGGTTTTGAACAGATAGGTCCTAATGATCTTCTTAAATGTAAAGAAGCATGTTGTTTGTCTGAGCTTATTTGGAGAGTAAACTCCAAACCTTTGGTCCATGCACTGAAAAATCCTGCGAACTGTATCTTTTAAGGGCTCTCTAAGAGACATAAGGAGTGATCAGTTTACTAAGATACAAAGGAATTTTTTTTTGTAGATGTAATGACGACAAAGTGTGGCCACCTAGTAGGAGCACATGCAAGAGAGCAATAACAGAATAGTGTCTTGTTTTCCCTAGGACTTTTCATGCAGCGTTGTTCTGAATTTGCAGCAGCTTAGCAATTTTGCCATCTGGTAATTTTGTCATCTGGTATACAATCTAGTCAACGTGGAAGAGTATAAATGCTGTATCTAGCCTTTTGTTTTTTCAACTTCAAACAAATCACAAATTTTACTTAATTATTTTGATCATGTTCTGGGTGTTCATTCATTATTTATTTACTTTAATGTTTTGTCAAGCAAGTTAACTTAACTCTTTCTCTCCTAATTGACGATACCATCGTTGATTTAACCTTATTAAATTAAAATAATGTTTCATTTTATAAACTTTACTTTCTGATATATAAAAAGAGAATGCTTTTCCTTTAATTCTATACCAAATAAAACATTTTTTGATAACAAACGAAAAAGCTATTGAAGCTTAATCATAACAGGGGAGCGAAACAGTAATGAGCAAAATTAAGAATTCTGTTGAAATGTGAACAAATAATTACGGAGTGAAAGAGTTAAATGAAAAAAAAAAAGGGGGGGGTGGGGGTGGAGGCAGCAGTGTAAAGGAATATGCTTATTCATAAATTGAAACGTTAAATATAAGATACAGCACATGAGTGTTATGTGTGGCGGAGAGGTATTAATCGCTTGGTTAATTATCAATAGGGCACAATTTCTAATCCTGACTCAAGCTAAACTGTGTTTGATGTTTGCCTAAACGCAGCACGAAAACCATCCCTATTATGTGCTAGACAAAAATAATTATAAAAAAAAAAAAAAAAAAAAATATAACAAAGATTTTAAACATAAAAAAAAGGAAAATAAATATAAATAATGACAAACCCTTGATCCTTTCTTCTTTGGCATCTTTTTCTATAGTAAGTGCATCAATTTTGGCCTCTACCTGATTTGTGGTTAGATATTTAGAAAAAAAAAAAAAAGATAATTTTATTGAGCATCAACATAGAATTGTTTATCTAACATCTAGTTATTTCATAGGATTTACTTTACATTAAATTGAACATAGCTAATGCCCAGGCATTCATCTTGTCTTTTTTACAAGATGAACATTAGCCATCCTACGACTGAAGGACACCAACAGCAACAACAAATTGACCTCTAGCAGATGATAGCTTTGTCAGCATTAGGAATGGGAAAATATGTAGATTTCAGCTTGATCTGCAAAGCCACATGAAATGCTACACTCTTTCTTGATATTCGGATAATGTCTTACTGCATAGGATATTATTTGGGGATTATTAAAAAATGAATTGTTGAAATTTTCTAATATATATGATGATAAATTGTATTGTAAAAATACATAAATATAACAAAACAAAAAAAACTTTTTAAAAATATGACTGCGAAAAATACCTTGAAAAAGATAATCTAAAATAAAACAGACAAAAAATATTTTTGACTGAATATTAGCTAAGAATAGACTAAATGTAAGTAGATCTCTATGTAAATGCACAGCCATGCATGCCTTCTAAGTATCAAATAACTATTTTGAATTCTTAGTTAGAATATTACATTATATATAGTGTAACTAGGTACACAATCTTACACGCACAATTGGAATTAATTTTTAAAAATTTAAACTATACTTTGTTGATAAAAAAAATAAATATTAGGAAGAAGATTTAATAAAAAAATAATTAGTAAACATTGAAGCTTATTTTTTTTTTGGCCTAACCTATAAAATACAGACATTACTTAAAAAAAAAAGATCATTACGACCTACACGTGTCCCTACCTCAATCTAGTCATGCTTATTAGACTATCCAATGGTGTTTCCTGTCCTTAAATACTATCACACATTATAAAGCACTTCGCAGAACTCGCTAAAATTGATCTAAACATGTCTGATATTTAAAAAAAAAAATATATTGATCTACTTAGCAAAGAATGTGTATGTGTTTCGTGTGTGAATGTTGTTCAAAGTTTTCATCTATATTGTTATTGTTACAGTAGTTATGTTGAGGTTGTCAATTGTAGTCAAACTGAATTTCCATTTGATTGGATCAATAAAAATTATCTTATTTTTTGTCAGAAACAAAAATAAAACAAAAAAACAAATAAAACAACAAATTAAAATGACCAAAACTTTGTTATAACTGAGTTTGATATATATATAAATCCAAGCATATAATGTAATTATATACTGTTTGTTAAGCACAGTCTACCTCTTGAACAGATTTAGTTCCAATATACTGGGAAATCCTAAAATAATCATCTTGACCATAGCTGCAAAAAAAAAAAAAGTGTTTAAATAGTAATATTTCTGCTTTTTTTCATTTATTTTTTTTTTCCATAGCTTTTTAAAAAATGTTAAATAAACAGATCAGAATCATATTTAAAGCTCTGGACATCATATGATAATATAAAGATATAAAGTGTGTGCAGAAAAATGAAGCATGTCCTTTTAGGTTGCCCTGGTTGAGAAAAGAAGTGGCAAAAGCAGAGGAGTTAAATGGAGGTCACAAAATGAATACCATCTGTTACACAGTAACCAAAAGATGAGGAAAAATTTTTGATTTATCTTGACTTATGTGTTAGACAAAATTTGGGGAGGAGGGCATCAACAAGGTAAAATACTACTTTAAAATATAGGTGTGGAGTCCAAAAATAACGAAGTAACAATGCGAGACAAGTAAACAAGAATTATGACAATGAATAAATGACTGAGCTTTAAATAATTGGTTTGAAGAAATTTTTAAAATATATTCAATGCTGAGCAATAAAGCGTTTGGCTACCGAACTGAAGTCCCGGGTTCAAATCCTGGTGAAGACTGGGATTTTTAATTTCGAGATTAATGGGTACCTGACATTAGTTGGGAAAAGTAAAGGCGGTTGGTCGTTGTGCAGGCCACATTACACCCTCGTTAACCTTGGGCCACAGAAACAGATGACCTTTACATCATCTGCCAAATGATTACTTTTCTTTTAAAGTTTATTATTAATTTATTAGAAGTTAAAAGTTAAAATTAGGCAATCCATTGCTGAGTACCGGCACCTAGAGATCTATTTCTTTACAAAAAAATAAATCCACTAGATCTAGAATATGAAGGAGAAAGTAAAAATGGCATTAATCATTCATGACTTTAATCATAACTTCATGTCTACTAGCAAAACTTTACTTCAGATCTCTAGATCTAATAATCATTAATAATGGTAATGATGAAAAGTAAACTAAAACTGTAATCCAATCTCAGATCTCACTTCTTACCGCTTAATAGCTTCTAACAACTTTGTTTTTTCAGAATATAACCAACTGCCAAGCTTGCGACCACTGGTTTCGGATCTGAGCTTTTTTCTTTTTAAAGGCTGCTCTGAAACATCTATTATTATGTCACTATTAATGCTATCTGATTTGCAATTTGTTCTTTTCCTTCTCTTCTTTGTCGTCTTTGAAGTGCAGAACGCTTTCTCAGATGTGGTAGATGAATTTCCATCACAGTTCAATGAGTTCTCATTCAAATCATTATCATCCGAACTCATTTTTTTACTTGTCTAGACTCTAGGAATCTGGATCTAGAATCTATTCTGGAATCTAGCCTAGATTGCATAGATTCTAGATCTAGTAATCACTAGATTAGATCTATCATGATCCGTTATTCGGGATCTGTCTTATCATTTATTTTATGCAACAATATCAGGCAGGCAGTATCGAGTATGAGTAAAAAAAAAAAAAAACAACTTCGATTATCCAGTTTAAAACAGTTTGAAATACTAGTCGTGGATCTCGCATACTCTACGAGGGCGCTCTTAATTATTGTCCACCACACACACACAAGAGCGCATTTTTAGAAACAACACATATTATTATAGGATTATACGGCAGGGTAATATATAGATGTAGAATGTATTCAATTTTAAGAATATAATCCAAATAACAATATAATATTCAGAATAAGGTGAATTCAAATCCTGGTGAAGACTGGGATTTTTAAATTCGGGATCTTTGGGCGCCTCTCAGTCCACCCAGCTCTAATGAGAGTCTAATGCCATGGGTAGGCCTACCTGACATTAGTTGGGGAAAAGTTAAGGCGGTTGGTCGTTGTACTGGCCACGACACCCTCGTTAACAGTGGACCACAGGTCGTAATCATTTTTTTTTTTGAAGAAACGCCTGTATTATATAAGAAATACTTACAATATATGTGACATAGGTCCCTTTATCAGTATATGTAGGCTTATTACGAACGGTCACTATCTAATTACTTCGCCTTCTACAAAATAGGTCTACTAAACTGTTTTTGGAACCTGAAAGGGTTACTCATGCTGATGCTCAACTAAATTGTGATTCATGTTCATAATTAACGATTTTGTTTAAATCGATCTTTAAAAATTCAATCTTGATACGGTGCCAACATCTAGTTCAACGAATATGAACGTGTATTAAGTAGGCTATATGGTTAGGCCTATACATTTTTTTTTCTCTTCATGGACGTTAAAAATGTATAATTTCAAGATGGTAGGCCTACAAATGTTTAAAAGAGAGTCGTCCTATATGAAGAACTTGTGACATGCTCAAAGAAAAAATAGCAGTTCCTACCTCCGATATGTGGCTGTAATCAAACGGAACCTCAAAGCAGTGAACATTGACGTCGACTACTGGCAAGACACAACCCTAGTCAGTCCGCACTATGTGGAGAGAGATGGTGACCAAGAAAGCTATGGACAGCGATAAGACATTTGCCTCGGCTCTGGAAGAAAACCAAACAAAACATGCCTGGCTCCTTTACCACCAAAAGATAAAGTTGTTGGCGAGAATGTCTCTCCAAAATGGGTCTCAGAAGTCACATGAATAAGTGTACTACGATTTGAACCATTGTCGTTCTACGACTAATTTATCTTTATTTAAACTTGTTATTCAATTTGATCAACCACAATGAAATGATTTTTAAAATGTCATCGAAAATGCAATACTTAACACAATTTCAAAATAAATGTAATTATTACTAAATACGAGTCTCAGTTGAAAATCAAATAACAAGTAGGGACCTAACATCAAATGAAATTATTATGAATAAATATTTGTTTTCACGTTCGCTATCTCTAAAGGAAGAAATATTAAATGGCTTTTTACCAAATGGAATGGGGATTGATTGAAATACCTTCTTAAGAAGAATTCTTATATTTTTATTTATTTAATTATGATCATTATTTCATTAACTATACCTAGAGGATACTTCTACGCAGGGCCGCCGCTACCTATTGTGCAATGTGTGCATCGCACGCAAGCGGCCGAATGTAAGGGGCGGCAAAATCATTACAGCAAGATTCCTTTTTTTTTAATTTTTGGTTTAATAATTTAAAAAATTACTTCAATATTTTATTTAAATTCTAATGATTCTATTATATTCTTTGAATATTGGGGAGGGGGGGGGGAGACGATATTCGTACAATAAGAAGTTATTTTGGTAACTGGCGCGAGAAGGATTCCCATGGGTTTTTTCCATAAGCGCCAACCCCCCGCCTTGGCCTTGAATTTTCGCGGGTTGTTTGCAATATTTGTTTCAAGTCGAATAGCCCGCACTATAAGTAGCTCTAGCAATTAGAAGGTCAATTTTAAAACATTGTCCCTTTTATTTGAAATGGCTGTTAGTTGAGAGTAGAATATTTTTGACCGATTATATATTATAGTGTAGATATAAATCTACAATAAGTTCTTTTGTGTTCTAATTTAAAATAAATTTCAATTATCTTCTTTTCGTAGTTAAATATAATATAATATTATTAATATTATATAACGGTAGTTAGGCCTACATTTCTTTTAAGTGTTTTATTTTAAAAAATTGTGTGTATTACTATCATTCTGTTTTGCATTATTGATCATCAGTATTTTTAATGCAGCGTTTCTCAAACTTTGGGTCCCCCCCCCCCCCAGGGGTTGATGCGAGTACCTCGAATAGGGGGGGGGGGGGAGGGGCGGCTCAACTTTCTGACAAAAAGGGGTGTTATACAATGTGTTTGTGTGTTTCCTAGGCGGCGGTATGAAGAGGTTAAGCGATTGATTGGTGTTTATGCATTGAGGATGATGAAATTAGCGTATAATGCAAATGTGAAACGGCAGACAATCTTGAGACATGAAAGAGTAAAGACGTTGTTTTGTGGTGAGCTAGATTTCGTTGAAATATCAGTATATTTCATTAATATTAGATATTATGTTCACAAAAAAAGTTTTTTCAAGTTTATTTAGTAAAAATATGAAACGCCTTATAATTGGTTCAGTAGGAGAGTGGACGATGAAAAAAAATTTTCAGTGTATCTGAATATTAGTAAAATTACATGTTTAAAAATTAAAATTTAAAAAATTAAAGTTCCCCTTACAGACCTTGTGGTCTATAGGGCAGATGATTAACGGTCATCTGTTTCTGTGGCCTACGGTTAACGAGATTGTCGTGGCCAGCACAACGACCAACCGCCTTTACTGTCCGCAACTAATGTCAGGTACCCTTTAGAGCTGGGTGAATTCAGAGGCGCTAAAAGATCCCGAAATTAAAAAGCCCAGGATTCGAACTCGGGACCTCCGGTTCAGAATCCAAGCGCTTTATCGCTCAGCTGCCACGTCTCATATCTTCTAATAAGACCTTGTTCAATGTAGACCGCTTTTTGCAACACTATGGGTCACAACGTTTGAAGAAAACATTTTAAAACGTCTCCGCTGGTGGGATTCTTCTAGATTTGTTTTGTCTCAGAATAGTCGCATTTATTCCGTTTATTGCACTTTATTATAGAGACGATTTTTGTGTGAAAAAAAACATGTCCGCGACAGAGACGTCTTACTTAACACGAAGAATATTTTTAAAAAGGTCACGCCCATTACAGACTTATGAGCTCAATATGTAGGCCTACCTACAATATCCCTCGCATAATTCTATTGCCAGGGATGCCTCTTTATTATTAGATTGAAAATGGCCATTGACTTTTCTTTTTTATTAGGATGAATTGTGCGTTCTGAAAGAAAAAAAATAAATATTAACCTTCTTTGAAAATTCTCTCTTCTTACTAAGAGAAAAAGGCCAGAATACGCATATAGCCGAGTCCCGGTTCGGTATCAAACCCTTGCCGACTTTAGCGAAAACCTGCCGCATCTTCAATTCTGTCTCCATGAAGAAATTTTTTACAACGCTTAAAATTAATGTAGGCAACACTATTTCGGACAAAAAACTGACCATGAATCAATTATATATGGACCTGTGAAACTGACTCCTTTTAGTAAAATTTCTTTACCTAAATTTGGATTCTATACTTGGTGTTAAAAAATATAAATAAACAAAATAAAACCTAAATATTATGTTATAATCAACACTAAGTTTCTTTTCTTTTTCATTCTTTAAAAAAATGCAAAGTTAAAATTGAAAACAAAACATCTTAGAGGGCATGGAAATACGACAATGATGTTATATATGAAAGAAAAAGGAATCGTCTACGAAAATTGATTTAAATTAATAAAAGTGCTTTAGGTATAGTGTCCAGCTCAGTCTTAATGAATTTTTTTTTCTATAAAAAAGGGGGGGGGGGCGGCATATTTTAATTTCGCACGCAGGCGGCCACAACCCTCGCGGCGGCCCTGCTTCTACGTTTTAATCAAAAACTTTTATTTTGTGGCGAGATATAAGGCACGTGCAAACATATTAGTCTTCCTCAGAGATGCCCAAAATAGGGCCCGCAGACCATATCCGGCCCACGACGTGTTTCTATGCGGCTCGCCGTAAAGTCGGTACAAAGTGTAGAAAAATCTCCCCTAAAAAAAAAGGTTGAACTTGAAAAATGTATCTTCACCCAAGTTAGGACCCTCAAGTTTTCTCTGATGGATTGGTATCATTATCTTCAACATTTGTGTGTCTATGAAAGGGACTCTAAATGTAGAATCTACCAGGAAAAGTGAACGATCTTTACTTATTTTTTGTGGATAATAAACCAACATATTTGTTTTGTAAATTGTGGATGTTTTAAAAAAACAACAACATATAAACGCCATTATGAAACAAATATTACGGCATTCTTGGTATGAGACCCCTAATAAAAGATTTCTAAACTACGTCTAGAGATTGGGGGATCGATGGGAATATTTACAAAAAAAAGAGAAGAAAAAGAGTGGGTGGTTAAGCTAGCTACAATGTAGTTCACATTTTAACTAAAGAAATGAAGTCATTTTTTTGACCCGTAAAAAAATATCCCATTAACTAATGTAGTAAGTACTATATCCACAGGGTACTAATAACAAATAGTTTCGGTAATGTGGCCCGCGACATGAGTGTCAGAAATAAAAATTGCCCGTAGGTCAAATAAGGTTGGGCATCACTGGTCTTGGTTGGCATATTTGTTGATATTGGTATTCCCTAATAATATAATTTTTTTTTAATGTTAATAAAAATTAAAAAAAACATGCCCCGGGTGAGGATCGAACTCACGACCTTCAGATTGCTCGAGTTTGTATGTGATTATGAGACTGACGCGCTACCTACTGCGCTACCGAGGCAGATACGTTAGCAGATGATAGTAAACTAAAAATAAAAATAAAACATCTTTTAGCTTACATTTATGTTTATCCCTCTTTTGTCAGTAGACTATAGAAAATGTATATTTACTTTAAAATTAAATTGACCCAAAATATAGATCTAGATCGATATATAATATAGATCTAGATATAATAAGTAAAGTTCTATAATCTTTTACAAATATTTACTCCGGACCAGCACGTATTTCCGGTAGATTTGTTTTGCTTGGAGAGCAATGTTGCTAGGGTTAATTTGAAATAAGACTATTCATTGGACTTTTAAGTTACTTCACCAATGATAATAAACCTTACAACATTAAATATACATTTAGTGTTAAATAAGCAACATATTTGCGCATGGTAGATGGTACTTGCCTTAGCCTTAACTTTAACAGTGCCTTAACTTAGCTTTAAGTCAAGTTTGAAGTTAAAGTTTTAGTTGGCATAATGATAATCATAATCATTCATAATGATTTAATTAAATTTAAATTTTAATCAATGATGTAACAGTTAATAATCCTCATATAACCTTTTTAAACTTTTTAAAAATAAGTTAATCTTGTTCTAAGTAACTAAGCTATAACTACTATAAGTATTATATAAGTCATAAGTCTATATTCTATAAGTTGTAAGTCTAAAAATCAAACAAAAGTTGATTCATTGTGATTGTTTAACTTTTAGTAGATTTTAAAAATAATATATAAATTATTATAATAAAAAAAAAACAGGAAATATTCTTCAACTCAAGTATTATTGTATTATGTTAAATTGTTATATTATTGTTATCTAGATCTAAAATATAGAGTAGAGTCTAGAGAATAAAACTAAAAGAGAGAGATTTTTCTAGCTTCAGCTAGATCTACTTATATAAGTTATAGTCTATAGTAAAATATAGTTAATATAGTATACTATAATTATAGATCTATATACAGTTTTATACTAGGGTAATTTCCACATTTTGTTCATGGTTTATCTGATGTTTAAAAAAAACAACATAAAAAAACAACAACATTATATTGAAATCTTATTATTTTTATAATTAAAAAGAACAGATGCAAATTTTAAGTCTTTTTTTTTTCTTATCATGCCTTTAAATTGACATTTTCAGTTACAACACATTACAACACATTGGGTACAATCTTTTGCTGTTTGGAGAAAGAATACAATTTTAATGAGCCATGATTATATTTGAATGAATCTTCACTTAAATGTCAACCCATAAAGACTGTAACTTGCACATTTTAGTTGTACTACTACCAAAAAGATGGAGTCACAAGAAGCAGTTTTAAAAAGAAATGGTTCACCTAGGCTTGATGGATTGCCTTCACTTGGAAGCCCAAAGACCACCAAAGGAACAAGACCAGATGGATTTCCTCTTTTGCCTCCCATTCACAAACCTGAAAAACAAACAGAAGATCCATATGCCAATAGCAAGCTCTTGACTTTTAGACTGGCAGATCATCACAAGAATCTGTTGATCAGGATCTTGTAAGTTTGGTAGTCTAGTGCTTATTCCACTCTAATGTTTGGTAGTCTAGTGCTTAGTCCACTCTAATGTTTGGTAGTCTAGTGCTTAGTCCACTCTAATGTTTGGTAGTCTAGTGCTTAGTCCACTCTAATGCTTGGTAGTCTAGTGCTTAGTCCACCGTAATGTTTGGTAGTCTAGTGCTTAGTCCACTCTAATGTTTGGTAGTCTAGTGCTTAGTCCACTCTAATGTTTGGTGGTCTAGTGCTTACTCCACTCTAATGTTTGGTTGTCTAGTGCTTAGTCCACTCTTATGTTTGGTGGTCCAGTGCTTAGTCCACCCTAATGATTGAGTTTACACGCAGAAATCATAATCCTATGAATCCTATCCATATGACAATAGCAAGCTCTTGACTTTTAGACTGGCAGATCATCACAAGAATCTGTTGATCAGGATCTTGTAAGTTTGGTAGTCTAGTGCTTATTCCACTCTAATGTTTGGTAGTCTAGTGCTTAGTCCACTCTAATGTTTGGTGGTCTAGTGCTTACTCCACTCTAATGTTTGGTAGTCTAGTGCTTAGTCCACTCTAATGTTTGGTAGTCCAGTGCTTAGTCCACCCTAATGTTTGGTAGTCCAGTGCTTAGTCCACCCTAATGTTTGGTAGTCCAGTGCTTAGTCCACTCTAATGTTTGGTAGTCTAGTGCTTAGTCCACTCTAATGTTTGGTAGTCTAGTGCTTAGTCCACTTTAATGTTTGATAGTCTAGTGCTTAGTCCACTCTAATGTTTGGTAGTCTAGTGCTTAGTCCACTCTAATGTTTGGTGGTCTAGTGCTTACTCCACTCTAATGTTTGGTTGTCTAGTGCTTAGTCCACTCTTATGTTTGGTGGTCCAGTGCTTAGTCCACCCTAATGATTGAGTTTACACGCAGAAATCTTAATCCTATGAATTTTTATTTTTTTCATCAATCTCAATCTAATCTCTCATTGGAATGAGAATGGTTCATTATATTTCAGAGTAATTGAGTTTCTTATTAACTTTTTTTAGGGATTTGTCTATGCTAAAATATGTACACATGTGCCTGTACCGTACAAAATTAAAAATAGTATTTATGAAGGAAGTGTTTATGAAATCACTATACTCCTCTCATACTACATTATAAGAATGAATGTTTTATTGATTCTTACTTTTTTACATCTGTTCCAAAATTGATAAGAAAGTTTTATTGATTCTTCTTTTTTACACTTGTTTTAAATTGATAAGATTGAAAATTGTATATTGATTCTTCTTTTTTTAAACCTGTTCGAAATATACTTTTCACAGACAACAAGATGCAGTTAAAGCAGCTAAAGAGGAGAAACTATTTTATAAGCAGCACAAGGATGACCCAAAACCAGAAGAGCCTCAAATGCCTGCTGAGGTAACAAATTTTTTTAGTTGTTAATTTAAAAAAAAAATTTTTTTTTTACATTTTAATTAAACTATTTGTACAGTCTGTCTCTTGATTTTTTCAATAAATACTAAATATTTCTACATAATGTTGTAAATTTTTGTTAAAAATAACTGATTTTAAAATTACTTCTATGTAAAAACTATTAAATATATTAATGTTGTAAGTACTTTTATTTAGGAAAAATTACTAGAACCTTTATTTTTAGAACGTTAATACCTTTTAAATAAAATTTTTTATTGTACTATTTTTAGATGATGAGTAAAGACAGACGCACACAGGTGAGGATATTTTCTATCTTAAAGAATTTTTTCATATAATTTTTTCTTTTTTAAAAATAAATAATGCCTTCCCAATTGTTAAATTTTTAAATTTTTTTTTGCAACTCCTAATGTATAGTTGTATTGTTCTACTGTTTTTCACCCTTTTGTTATATTTATTATTAATGGTATATTCTAAAAGTGTTTTTTCATTTTATTTTAGAACTAAGTCTTATACATATTTAAATAGCTCAAAACTTATCATATAGCATGAATCTATTTATTTACTTTTTCTTCTATATTTTCTATCTGGTTGTCAATACTTGTAATACACATTATTATAGATAATATTTTAGCATCAATAATGAAGAATAATATTGTCACTAGCTGAACTATCGCTTCTTGAAAAGCTGCGTAGAAACTGGTCATGTGGAGCCCATGCAGCAGACTTGGTCTGAGCGAGTCCTGAAATTGATTCCTGAGGAACTGAAACATGGCAAACTTTTGAGCCAACTTTTGCAGGAACTATTGGAGGAAGTCAAATCTTTATTTGAGACTAGTATGAAAAAATCTATGGGTTAGTCTTTCATTAATTTTTTTAAATTTTTCTGCTAACACATTTCATTGATATTCATAGTCCAAAAGTGAGATGCTGTCATTTTTTTAGTTTTTTTTTTAAAGAGATTCAAGTTGTATTGAATTTTTTTGTTTTAAGTCAAGTAGAATCATGATAATGAGTTATATTTCACTCCACTTTGCTATAATATTGTCACCAAAATCTGTTCATGGATTCACTTATGGCCATATAAGAGGGAGAAGTATATGTGGATATTTTTTTTACTATATACCTCATGAAGGTAAACATTTTTCCTCCAATTAAATCACAGCTGCCATTGAATTTGAACAGAATGGTAGCCGAGTGGTAAAGTGCAAGGCTTCCAAACCAAGATCTTGGTTAAGACTGGGATGTTAATTTCAGAATTTTAGGATACTCCTGAGTCCACTCAACTGTAATGAGTACCTGACATTAGTTGGAAAAAGTAAAGTCGTTAGATCATTGTGCTGGCCACATGACAGCCTCTTAAAAGTCGGCCATTCAAACAGATGAACTTTACATCATTGGGTCTGCCCCATAGATTCTAAGGTCTAGAAGGGGTACTTAACCTGTTATCATATGCCAATAAATAAAATTATAAATTATGGCTTTTTATATAGCACTACTTTCATGCTAATAGCATGCTCTAGAGCACTAAGGTCCAATCTCATTTGTGGACTAGTGGGGGAGGGGGTATTTGGGAGTAGGTTTTCTGTGCTGCCTTTAGGTGCTCAGTAAACACAGTTCTGCTCGAGTCGGGTGTCAAACCTTAAGCCCCCTTCATATGTAGCCAAGCCAAGATCAAGCGTACTTGGCCTCTCGACCAGGCTTACCACTAATAGAGATTGATAGAACAGAATGCACACCTTATCATTGTTGCAATAAATGATTTTGATGAAATTTGAGTTTCTAAATATTGTTTTAATTACAAGATAAGTCCTTATGTGAACATCAGCTCCTGTCTACATGTGTTTTAAATCTCTGTTTCTCCGTGTTGCTTTCAGGAAAATACCTTTTTTCCCGGATGAAATGTTCAATGTTCTAGAAATATACTTTTTGACATTTACCTACTTCCTAAAAAAATTCATCCCATCACCTTATCAGGTGTCTTTGAAATGGCTATCTAGCACCAGCTACAGCTCTTTGACTGCTATTAGTAGTATAGTATTGCGTAGGTCTAAAAGTGCAAGAATTGACTACAAGGTGGCCACACTTTGTTATTAGTCATCAACAAAGAAATGCCCTTAATGCACTGTCCATCAGAGAGCCCTTTTCACTGTGGTCACAATGCTGCCAGTTGTGCCGTGTTTTTCCCTCAAAAGTTACAGTTTAAGGGCTTTTTCAGTACATTGAGCTCAGACAAACCTAATGCTTGACTATATTCAATAAAGAACATTAAGACCAACCTGTTCAAAATGTGTTTAGAATAGTTTGGCATCTCAATTATTTATTTATGTCTGTTATGTTCTAATAGCACCTTGAGCCAATATTGTGTTTTGTTAACATCACTCTTCAAATTAAATTACTATTATTATTATTATCTGAGACTTGCAATAAAATTACCCAAGATGAAGAAAGCCATCCTAATGACACCAAATAAAATCCTGCCAAAGTTTTGTTTACTGCATTGTAGGGGGTAGTGTGCTCCTTAGTTCATACTACTTAACTGTCTCATCATCCGTCTGTGCATGTCATGGCAGGTATTCCAGCAGTTGATACAATACATTCACCCGTAGAATGCAAATAAAATTGTGATATTTCTCTTTCAGTTCAACATGTTCTGATAAAACCAGAGGTCAAAGGTCTAGAGAATGAAACAGCAGGTCCACCTCCAGAAGAACCATTGTAAGTTAAAACACAATTATATCATTTATTTAATTAAATGGATTGAAGTCACTAAGAGATAAACTTTTAAACTTGAATGTATTGCTTAAACCCAGGGACATGCATAGGACATTATCTTGTTTGAATAAGATAAAATAAACGTATATGATTATTTCTTTCTGAGGTCTGGAGCCTTTTTCTGTTATCCATCCACCTAGTTCCTAACAGATTTTTTTTATCCAACTAAAGAAATTAAAAGTTGTTGGTTACTTTGTTGGCTACACAACACTCCTGGTATACTCTCATCTAAAATGATGGGTAAACTTTATAACTTGCTTTATATTTTAGGGTCTGAAAGGATACTTTATATTTTTGAGTCTGGAAGGATACTTTACTTTATATTTTTGGGTCAAAATGATAACTTCATTTAGATAACTTCATTTATTGTTGATGTAATGTAAAAAGTTACCTTGTTTATAAATATATATTTAAATTTAGTGCTTAATAAAAAAAATGTAAATGTATTTTTTTTATATATAACAGAGGTTTAGATTTTTCAAATCCATGGCATGAGACCTTCCTAGAAAACACAAAAACTATATTTCAGCGTTTGTATTGCCTTCATCCTTCCCATCAAACTGTTCTCAAGATGTGTCAAAGCACTCTGGGAAATATGGTTCTTGTAGATGTGAGTCAGTATAGGTAAGTGAAGCCGATTTGTAATTAATTACCCATTAATTTAAGTTTTTTTTGTAAATCTCCTGTTAAGGCTTTTTTTCTTTCTTTTTTATATACATTACATTTTTAAAATATTTTTTTAAAAATTATAACAATCTTTATGTATGTAAATTGTTAACAATATAACAATCTTTAACCTTATAATAAACAAGCAAATCAGTTGTCATGTTTGTTACTATTAAAACAACCACAGAAAATGCTATATTTGTTTGTGTTTTCTTGATCTGAGTCTCTAAGATTAACTGAAAAAAAAAAATTGAAAAAAAAAACAACAAACAACAAAAATAATCATACTTTTTTTTTTCCCAGACTAACTGGCCCAATAGAGTTTGACAGTTTGAAAAACAATGTAACTTTAGACTTGGAAAAAACTGAGGAGAAATTAATGCATACGTAAGTTCAGCGTCACTTCTTGAACATTTTCTATTGTCACTAATATTTTATAGTTTTCTGGAACCATGTCACATTGAACTTGAATTTTCTGTTTTCCTTATAAAAGCTGGCATCCAGGAATAATCAACATCTTCACAGACAAAAACAAGTTCTTAGAAATCCCTCAAGATGAGATGGAGCTCTTCTATTCAAGTGTCACAACTCTGATTTCTAACCAGGTACTGCTTTTTATTACACAATTATCTCCATTAATTTAAGCTTTACTTTCTCATGAAGAACAAGATTAATAAATGCAATCAACACTGACACCATTGATAGCTGATCAAGTAGGTTAAGCCCATGTAAGCCATTATCTCATAAATTACAGGCTTTCCTTCAAACTATAATAATTACATCCTTTGAGTATCAATATGTTGAAGTTAGTTTTGCTTGATAATTAGAGACTTAAACTCTGTTAAGTTAATGGCTTTTCTCATTCAAGCAACCCTTTCCATGCTCTAATGGCTCTACGGAAAATGGAGAACTTGTACAAATTTGTTCTGGCATATGGATTAAGAAATTTGCATTTCCCAGTGTTTAGTTATTTGTAAACAATGTGAAACAATAAAAAAAAATTGAAGGAAAGTTATTTGGGAATCCAATGAAATTTTGTAATGTCTATCAGTAGACTTAAGGTGTAAGCTGCAGTACTGAGGCTTTGCCCAATTCCAGTTCTATTGCTACCTAAAAAGTTATTAAATAGATTTACCTTTTAAGTCTTATAACAGCATAAACAATATAAAACATAAAAAGCAAATCAAAACAAAACAATAATTTTAAACAACCTAATTAAAAAAAAAGATAGTTTTTCTTCAAAGCTCTGCATCTGTTAAGCATCAAACATTCTCTGAAAATGTTCTACAATGCAATCCTCTGAGGATAGCCATTTTAAATACTAAATAAATAAAAATTTAATGGTCTTTTACTTATAAAAATGTCCAATATCTAGTCCAAAAGGAAAAAAAAAACTGCTTTGGTTTTTTATTCAGAAAAAAAAAACACCTCCTGAAACATTTGTTTTCTAATGTTTTTCATTTATCATGTTTCACAGTGCACATAGTTGACTCCAACTCTTTATCCATTTTAAAACAACGCATTTCATTCCATTTTTCTAATAGCTCAAAGACTTGATAGTCCACACCCTTGACTCCTATGTCAGCCTGTTCTCACCAGAGAATCACCTTCTTCTGCCTGTGCTGAAGATGGAGCTGACTTTTGATGATGAGAAGATGCAGTTCTACCCTCCTTTTGAGGACCTTGAGGAGACAGTGCTGTTTGTAGTATCACAGATATGTAAGACTCTGCAAAAGGTAATCATACAATGTGCAGCATTGAAATTGTGGAGCTTATCCACTTGATATATTTAGGTCACTTTCATTCTAAATGTCACAGTCTGTGCTCGTTAAGCTATTATTAATTTTAGTACATAAAAGTTCAACCTATAGATTTTGATTTTTTAATTAAAAAAACAAACTTTTCCACTATTGATTTTTTTCTTCCTTTTATAAAGTGTTTTACCAGGACATATAAAACAAAACAAAATAAAGAGTTGTTGTTTTAAGAAATTCTAGGAACAAGTATGAAGATCAGTTTGCCCGGACTTCCCTTCTAAAATATCTCCTCTGAACAGAGCCTTTTATACATATTTCTTATAAACAATCTCATGTTATACATTTTTTTAGTGTCAGCTATGGTGTATTTATAAGAGTGAAAATTTAGAAAAAAAGGTTTATAGACATTGGACGGATATTTCTCTGCTTCCTTATTCCTCATATTGACAGTTACTGACATTTTCACACAGGTTCCTACAATTCATTCCTGGCTTGGTGGTGGCAACACAGTGACTTACATTGATGCGAAAATTTCCCCACACATCTTGGATGCTTACAAACAGACACTGAAAGAAGCAGTCAGACGTTTGTTTGAGGCACCAAAGCAACATTTAGAATCCTTCAGTAAGTTTCTAGATTACTATTCTCAATCAGCCTTAATGTAACTCGATTACTGTTCTCAATCAGCCTTTATGTAGCTATTTTACTGTTCTCAATCAGCCTTTATGTAGCTAGTTTACTGTTCTCAATCAGCCTTTATGTAACTCGATTACTGTTGCTTATTTTTAACAACTGTAGTAAAGTAGACACCCTGCTAGTTTACCTTTGGCCAAAGAAACAGATGACCTTAACATCATCTGCCCTATAGATCGCAAAGTCTGAAAGGGGAACTTTCTAGTAAAGTTATCAGCAGCTGTTTTTTTTAAACTCAATTGCAGCATTATTTTGTAAGCAACGATATAATGAGTAATTAATTTATTTGGCTTTGCAGAGACTGCTGACATCATTACTTAAAATAGGTATCTGTTTTGACTATAAATTATTGTTTCCCCTTTTTTACTTGACAGTGTCCAGATATAACTACATAGTCAATGGTGAAGCTCTGGCTGAGATCAAAGAGTACATGAAAGATGAACATACATTTGCAGAATACACTGTGGTATGGTTTCTATAGACCAGTCACACACAAAAATAATTGCAGTAAAATCTTAATACTTAGAATTTGGTCTATTGTTATTAATTTCAAAGTTCTTCTTTAGTCTTGGCCAAATATATATACTTTTTTTAAGCTTCATTGTAATGATCTAATTGAGTCTATCCTGTTTGATATTATTCATTGCTCATGTACGCTCATATAATAATATATCAATTCAATTATTTTAATAAAAAAAATATATAAATATTCCTACATAAAGTAATATATATCTAACAAGTCTTAAAAAAAAAAGATATCAGGTTTCCTCTTAAAATATTTGGTCTGAAAGTTGTTCTTGAATTGAAAGAAGTTGCTTTGATGAAATACTGATTCTTTGTTCTTTAGGAAATAGAAAAGTTTCGTAGTCTGGCTTCAGAAATCATGGGACTTCCAAGCATTGAGCATTACGACATGATCCGATTAGATTGTGAAGATTTAAAGAGAGGTCTGGCTAAAGTCTGCCGTAGCCATGCTGATGAGCTGTTGAGCCGGGTTTCCTCAGATCACCGCAGGGAGAATGAAGGGTATGTGTTCTTGCATTTCAGACGTGTTTATTTGTCATCAAATCATTACAATAAGATTGAAAGGTAGATATACATTTTGTGTTTATTTGTCATTACAATAAGATTGAAAGGTAGATATACAATTTGTGTTTATATGTCATTTAATCATTACAATAAGATTGAAGGGTAGATATACATTTCAGACTTGTATTTAGAAGTGGTAAGTTTTAAACTCTATTCTTCTTCTTTTTCTTCTAGCCAGCTTTTTGTTGCTGAGCTGTCAGCTCTTTTGCAGACTGTGCCAAGGAAAAATAGTGTGCTGTTTTCTTCAGTTGTTCAGCACTGCCGTACAGGGTGTTGGTTATGTTGGGCTGTAGTGGTAGTAGGGTCTGCCTATGGTGGATAAGGAAGGGGCATTCAAAAAGGTTTACGGTTTCATAAGGGTGAGCACAGTGTCTACAAAGGGGGAGTTGTGTGGAATTTATTTTATTGAGATAGTAATTTAACAGAGGTGTGTGTCCTGTCCTTATTTGGAAGATTGTGGATTGCTCTTTGTGGGGGAGGAAGCTATTACTGTCCTGTTTGTTAGGCATATTCATTTCTTTGAACATGGCTCTGCCTGTGTTTTCTGTTGCCCATTGGTTGTGGTTGTTGATTAAAATCTATAAACAGGAGGCATCTAATTTCTGAGATAACACTGGATGCTTATATAAATTAATTCTTTCAGTTGATTAGCAATCCTTTTGATCTCAATATATTCTTTCCATTTTTATTCTTTATTTTTCTTTTTATTTTGGGCTGTTCATCAACCTGTCTGTGTATGCTAATTTTGACAGTTAAAAAGTAGCACAATTCATAACATTTTTGTTTCTTGATTTTTCTCAACATTGATGTTTGCTTTTCTCAAAGGAAATACAAAATTAAACTTACTTCATAGTTATCCCCCTTTTCATCGTTTCTCTTCAAGTCTCCTGTAAGGGGGTATAATACAACCAGCTACTATTAGAAGCAACTTTTCAAAGTGAAGTTCAAACTCTACAGACATCTTTCAGTACATACAAAAAATGAGATTGTTTTCTCCTTTGATTGAGGTTGGGGAGTCGCAGTGGTTATTATAGCCCAACTCAAGCATAATAAGTTCTCATTTAAACAATTTTCCAACGAAATATATATAAATATGTTGGTCATTTTTTATGCTTATCTGGTTGTCCCGTTAACTTTTTATATTTTCATTTCTTTGGTTTACTATTTGATTGGGTGAAAATTCTGGGTATTATGTTTGAAAATTTTTTCATTGCAGCATTTGTAAAGAGTTTCACAACATTAAGGAGAAAGCTCTGGCTGTTCCAAGCTCTAGTGAAGAACTCATTGACATGCTCAACTTTGTGGAGGTAGCCAGAACCACTGGCATGATTCAACTCAATGAAAGGATTACTGTAAGCTGCTTTTCATTATATTTTTTTTATTCTGATAGGAAATAAATTATATGTTCTTTCACTTTTAAAAATGAAATTGTGTTTTTTTTTTTTAATTCTTACTACCCTTTTTATCCCCAAGGAATCCAAGGACAGGTTGGCTTACCTTATAGATGTTTTCTTTTTTGAGCCAAAAGATATTGAGCTGAACTGTGAGGTGCTTACCTGGCCTAAGAGAATTATGCCAATATTTGATGAAAATGATGTTGTAAGTTGTCGATTTTGTGCTCAGCTTTTTATATATTTTTTTTTTTTTTGGTTTAATATTGGATTGGGTGAGAATTATACTGGATATTATTTTTATTTTCTGATTTTACATACTAACTTCTAGTATAATTACTAATGTAGTACTATTAAGTTAAAAAAGTAAGTATAGATCAATCATTCTGGCATAAAAGTATGAAATCATTTCAATTTTGTCTCTTAAACCACCTCACTCTATTCCTGATTTTGTATGTTTACAAATAAGTTTCAAGTTTTGAGCAAAAAAAGTAGTTGCATGAGCTATACTGAAAAACTGCTTCAACAGCAAGTGCAACTTTATTAACCAAGGAAAGCAAATGACACACTTTTGCAAAGAAATGCTTAAATCTAACGAGATTAACCAAGTAAAAAAAACATACTCAGAAGTTTCTTAACAAATTTCAAACCATATTCCATTAGTTATTTAATTAATTTGGCTTCAGATTGAAATTATAGCCAAATTACTATAATGCCCAATTATTGTTTGTTTAAATAAAAAAAAATTCTGTTGTGTCATCAGCTGGTGGAACAGTCAAGACAAAAGGGAGAGAAAGAACTGATCCAGAAAAGAGAGAAAGTCATGATGGAGCTAGAGAAGCTACGCCAGCGTGTGGATGAGTTCAACGACTACGGTGAGCTGGACACCATGGCCCAGTATGTTAAAGATGTTACCAATGTCCAACAGCGAATCAAAGAGCTGACCACACAGGTAACTTTAAAAAAAGATCAGAAAAAAAGAATGAGATTACAGCCACTTCTTTAATCTTAAAGATAACTTATTGATTCTGAGACTAAGAAAATAATTTTCACAGAATGAATTGTGTGTGTGTGTGTTTCTTGACATTTTATTTGAATCTTAATGCTATTTGTCTAATAATATAGACTAATAAAGGTCATCTGTTTCTATGGCCTATGAGGGTGTCATGTGTCCAGAGAAAAAAAACAACCGCCTTTACTTTTCCTAAAATTCCACTCTTCATCAGGATTTGAACCCAGGACCCTGCTGTTCAGAAGCAGATCACTTTACCACTCTGCCACCACACCTTCCATTAACTAATTGGATAGATTTTAAATATTGTTTGTACAGATGATAAAGAGAGTCTTAGGGACAATAGCCACATATGGAAGATTGACAACCTTCATTAACTAACAAAACTAATCATCTGTCCAAGATGTTTCTAAATAGAAATTAAAATGAAAATGTCTACTATGCAAATGCACATGGCTAGGATAAATAGTTCTTAAAAAAAAATAAAAAAAATGTTACACTTTATAATATTCTTCAACATTCTCAGATTTTTTGGATAAACAAAGAAGAACAACTGTACAAGTATCCAGTCTCTGTGTACCCAGATGTGGAGGACATCAGCTCATCACTTGAACCATTCCTGCGCCTGTTCAATGTTGTGTTGAAATGGCAGAAGGCAGAGAAAAGGTAAAAAGTAATTCATACAGTTATACTAGTCAGTGTATAGAAATGGTTGTTATTTAAAGTTAGGAAAAATGTTCTGATTTTTCTCACACATAAACTCTTAAGTTAATGCCTTTCAGAGTTATGGATGGAGCTTTTCTGGAGCAGAATGCTGAGGCTATTGATGGAGAAGTGGATGAGTACTATAGGTGAGACTAACAACAGAAAGACATTGTGTTCTACTCAATTGTGCAAGCTCTGTGTCCACCAAATTAAGAGACATAAGCAGTAATATAAGTAGTAATATGCTCGATGACAGGAAAAGTCATAACTTATGGAAAGGTTACTATTAAGCATAATTGCTTGTTTGATCCTTTGGCTTTTCATGGTGATATGATGATCCTCAAAACCTTTTCATTGACCATTCTATAAAAAAATTTACTTATAAAGACAAATGTCATTCAAGCTTTTGTCTATTATATGGAAAATGTCAACTGGTAATATTCGTCATAGTAGCGTTATTTATAAGGTTTTATATTATTATTATTTAAAAAGAAAGATGTAAAATTTTATGTCAGTGATACTATTGGTTATTTAAAATAATCTGCTTTTCTAATAAGTGCATGTAATAGGAATAAAGATTATGTGAAACTGTGAAGAGGTTAGCAAGTTTTAGAGACTCAGAAAATTAAGACTTATAGTTACCCTTTTATTTTAAAACTATGCCTCTTCTTATGCAGTATAGATGTGTAAAAATAAAAAGCTTGACACCCTTCAAGTGATCTGTGCTAGATTGTTGAGTTAAAACATAAATTAATATTTTTTTCAATTTTAGAGAGCTCTTTAAGATTCAGAAGGTCTTCAATCAGAAAGTCAAAAAGATGCAGATGGAGATGGAAGAACTTGATAGGGAGAAGAAGAAGAAGAGAAGGGCGCAGGAAGAAGATGGGGAGGAGACTGCTGGAGACACAGCAGAAGAGGAATCCTTTAAGATGCCAGAAGCTGTGAACATTATCAGCACCATCATGGAGTCTATCAAACAGTTCAAGGTCAGAAAAATATTTTAAAAAAAAACTTTCTGAATGTACTGTTTATATAAAAAAAATGAATTGTAGATTTAAAGAATGTTTGTTGGAAACTTCATTGATGGGATGCGTGGTCGAGAGGCTAAGTACGCTTGAACTTGGCTTGGCTTGGCTGCCTATGGAGGGGGCTCGAGGTTGGACACCCAACTTGAGCAGAGTTGTGTTTACCAAGCGCATAAAGGCAGCATGAAAACCTTCTCCTAGATACCCCCTCTTCCCACTGGTTCACAAATGAGATTGGATCATAGCGCTCTGAGCATGCTATAAGCATGAAAGTAGCGCTATATAAAAGCTATAATTTATTTTATTTATTGCCTGTAGTTAGTTGTAGTGACAAATTAAATGTAAAATTAAGTTGTTCTATTAATTAGCCAGAGACTTTAATTTTAAAAAAAAATAAATATTCAAAACTAAATTATACCCAAAAGGGATCATGGGATTTTTTACTTTTACTTCCTGCAAGGTGGATCTTCATCAATGAAAATAAATTTACCTCTAAAATGTTTCTATAGATAATTGTTCACAACTTAAAGTTCAAACATTTTCTTTACAGAATTAGGATATATTGCTCTACAATCATGACCTGCTAAACAGTTTTAGTAATATTGTTCAACAATCATGACCTGCTAAATAGTTTTAGTAATATTGTTCAACAACCACGACCTGCTATGTAGTTTTGAACACACACATTTTTTAAATGAATTAAAATACAGTAAAATAAATGATTTACAGGAAGTGATTCCAGTGATAGCTATCTTATGCAACCCTGGAATCCGCAAGCGGCACTGGGATAAAATGAATGAAATAGCTGGTTTCAACTTGACCCCAGACACTGGCACTACCCTCCGCAAAATGTTGAAGCTGAACATTGAGCCCTACATGGAACAGTTTGAGAGTATCTCTGCTTCAGCTTCCAAGGTTGGTAATAGGTTTCAAAGCCACAAGAGAATTTTGTCTTTGCAGAGCTTTAAGTGCTGCTTTCTAGTATAATATTGTTTGAGTGTTCTACCAAAGTAATTTATTAATTATTGTGATCAAGACATGAGGTACCACAAAAGGATTCTTTTTTAAGCACACCTTTCAGACCTTGCAATCTATGGGGCTATCTGTTTCTATGGTAGCAGTTAACAAATGTGCCAGTGCAACCTTCAACTTCCCTAAAGTATTTTCCTATGTGAGTTGGGTGGGCTCATGGACGTCCTAAAATTCCTGAAATTATAATTCCCAGTCTTACTAGTTTAGAGGCTACAAAGTATTTTATTGTTAACCATGGTAAAGTTGTTCATCCTGTAAATATTCGAATATCTTACAAAAGTATGGTCTGTTAGCATAGCATATGCATATGCCGTGACAAAAATAGTTGCCCAAAGATTTGTGTCTTTTGATTAGGTGCTATATTATTGAACATTTATATTTTTAACTCTTAAGCAATGCAAGTTTTTTTTTTTTACCTATCATAGGAAGATATTATTTTTTTTACAGATTATGTGACATGATCCATCACAATTTTTTGTCTATATCATCTCATTATGAAAAAAAAGCTAATAATTTTACTTAAAATTAATGTTTTACTTAAAAAGCTTATCAACTTGGATTTTAAATGTCAACATAATCTGATTATACATAATTTTAAACACTTTTATTCATAACCTCCACGTGATATGTTCAATCAGTGAATTAGTCAATAATGGTTTAAGGTAAATATAACATTTTTATTAGATTATAATTTCAATAACCAGCTTCATTAAACCATTTCCTTAGGAACATTCCCTTGAAAAAGCTCACACGAAGATGGTTGAGGAATGGGAGACAATCAACTTCAACTTAATTCAAGTAAGTAGATAGTAAAATCCTTACAGTTTGTTTGTGTTATAATAAAAATAATTATTTAAAAACATCAGAAACTGTTAGACTTTCATAGATTTAAGAATTTTAACAAATGTAATTAGTTTTCTATCTTTAAGAAAAATGATTTCAAATTGAAAGAGTCTACCTTGATCACTAATTTTCATCTTTCTAACATCTCACCATTCAATAGTTGCAATTTCTCACTCAATGCAACATTTATAATCAAGATATGCTATCCTTGGAAATCTCTTTATAGATGATCATTGCTATAGTAAAAATAGATATAAACGTTTATTATTGTAGGTGAAGACATAATGCACTAGAAAGCTCATAACAACCTTGAAGTCTGGGTTTTCTATTGGTCTTGAAGGTCTCTACAATGATGATAGCTACAAGATTTTTAAAATTATCTCTGAGCTCATAGTCTAGACAAGAAGAATCATCTTACATTGTCTCTTCATTTTCTAATTATTATGAACTTCTAACAAAAAATTTTCTTCTGCCAGTATCGTGACACAGGGGTCAGTATTTTGGCCTCAGTGGATGACATGCAGACAACTCTGGATGATCAAATTGTCAAGACTCAAACCATGAGAGGGTCGCCTTTCATTAAGCCATTTGAAAAAGAAATGAAGGTGAGTTGGACTTGCAAACATATTGAATGTTGTATGAGTGTAACAGGGAAATTATCATATAAATAATGTCATTTCCAAGTTTAGAATTTGGTTATCACTGAAAAGTTGATCATGAAAAGTGAAGTGGCTATTTTTCTGGCACCAGAGATGAAAAAATTATGTATTATTCCCCCTAGTGATTTACTTTTTTTTCAAAGGCAAGATCACTTGTTCCCACTTATATGTGATGATACAATGATGTGAACTTTAAACACAATATGTAATATGAACAGGAGCAATAGTTTCTATCAATGTAAGGATTCATTTTAATCAAATACATTTGTTTGAAGTAACAGAAAAATCTTTACAATACTTCAGGAAGCTATTTAAAAGTAAAAACCTTTCTAAACCCTATATTTTATTTTTTTGAACTGTTTTGTACTTGCAGTGTGATAGCATTATGTATAAAATCTTAATTTAAATTTGGTTCGAAATTTCTAAATTTAACAAAAAAAAAGTTAACAAATTAAAAAAAAACAACAACTGATGTGTAAGAGTTTTAATTTTTAAAACTGAAATCTCGGACTCCAGAAATTCTGTCACGTCAATAAATTTGCAGGAGTGGGAAGATAAATTGATGCACACCCAAGAGACTATTGACGAGTGGCTCAAAGTGCAGGCACAGTGGCTCTACCTGGAACCAATTTTCTCATCGGAGGATATCATGCAGCAGATGCCGGAAGAAGGGAGACTATTCCAAATGGTTGACAGAAATTGGAAAGATATTATGAGGAATACCAGCAAGGATCCCAGAGTAAGCTAACCTCCCTTTTTATTTTTCTCTTAGTTTTCTTTTTAGGGGTTCTTAATGTTTTATAAAGCTTGTTATTGTCAAGTTAAAATAAAATGTTGGTTAGTACAGCTCTTTCCATCCTGTTATTTGTAAATTTTACACTATGTTATTTGTGAGATGACAGATGCTGTAAATGCATCCTCTCTCTTCTCTTTCTTTTTTAAAGCAACAACTCTTAATCCCTTCAGTATTTTTTTTATCTGTGTGTATTTTTTTCCAGGTTCTTGTAGCATGCAATGTCCAGGGCTTGCTAGACAAATTGCAGGACAGTAATGGTCTTCTAGATAAGATCAACAAAGGATTGAATGCTTACCTAGAAAAGAAACGTCTTTTCTTTCCAAGGTAAAATACTATGGCACAAGAGTATATATTTCTGCTCATTACGAAGCTTATATCAACTTACTCTGTCTGGTACAAATTCCTTGTTCATGACAAAACATTAATCAATTTAAAAAATTAACCAATTAGTTAATTAAATAGAGGTAATTATTTAATTTAGCTTGATACAAAAAAGGAAATACATTTTATAGTATTGAGAGATTATGCCTGTAAATGAGGATTTTTTTTTTCCCTTAGATATAAATAACAATTCAGAGTACTTAATAACATTTCTGTTAGAAGGTTAGCAAGTTGACTAGTTCATAGTACACAATTATTTGTGTAAAACGGCTTAAATCTTCTTGATGACTCTCCAATCAAAATATTCAAACTTCTTTGGGTCATCAATCCTCCAGGTCCTTTATGTTTTACATGCATGCACTGTTGTTTTCAATGACATTTGTTACTACTGATTTAATAAGAAGCATTAATAGCTTAATCATTAATTGATGGTATAGTATAAATAGGTTTTTAATTAAAAGCTTTTTTTTTTTTTTGGTCTTAGGTTCTTTTTCTTGTCCAATGATGAAATGTTGGAGATTTTGTCTGAGACCAAAGACCCAACTCGTGTCCAGCCTCACCTCAAGAAGTGCTTTGAAGGTATTGCCAAGTTGGAGTTTGACAACAAACTAGACATCCATGCCATGTTCAGCAGCGAGGGAGAGAAAATCAAATTTAGTCAGGTAAGAAAAAAAATAGAGTCAAGCCTTACAATAGATTTAAATACTTAGAAATAAAGCTTCCCTTACATATCTTGCCATATATAAGCAGTTGATATAAAGATTATTCTAAGACTGAGCATTTGGCACAAGCAAAAGTCTTTACTATCCATTTAGCTAATGTCAGCTATCCATTTAATATGGGTGGATCCGATAATTGTGCACGTGAATAATATAAATTCAATTTTGGTCCTTTCTTAATGTTGAGGGAAAATCATGTCGAGTGATAGATGGATATTTGCATCAAAATTTTGTTATATTTCATGTAAATAAAATAATTTAATGGAAAAAAATCTAATATTCAGTTTAATAATAAAATTCTGTACTCTTTATTTTGTTTAGATTATTTCTACCTCTGAGGCTCGAGGTGCAGTAGAGAAATGGCTACTGCAGGTACAAGATGTCATGCTAATGTCAATTAGAGATGTCATTGAGAAAGCTGTGGAGGTAAATATGTATGCCGTTTGGTGCAAGAAAAGGTTAATGTACATATTTATTTCTATATCTTTCTTTAAGAAACAACGTTAGTAAAATTTAGAGCCCTTATGAAGGTGAAATCTGGAAATAACAAAAATATTTGAATATGCTTATCGGTAGAAATTGTGAGTTCAGTTATTTGAGAAATAGTAATGCTTAATTCTTTTTGAAAATGGCAGCCCAAACTGGGATCTAATCTAGGAAAGGTACAGTTTGCAATTTTGAATTGAAAAGAAACTTTTGATATTTTCTTAGAGAAACGAAACATCATCTACGAGATTGTTCATAAATACTTTTAATAATACAATAAGTGTATGAGTTATATTTATTAAAGAAATCTAAAATTACTATCTCTGTAATATTTGTTTTCATGTGACATGAATACATAATTAGTGTCAACATTTTGAAGAATGTAAGATATTCTAAAAATAAGAAGATGACTAATTGGTTTTACATTTTTCCAGAAAATTGTAGCTGATTAAAGTTTACTTATTTTGTTTTTCTTTTAGATGTGATTATTTTTAAAAATGTTTTTCTGTCACAGAAAATGACAAAAGTTTGAAATGTCACTAACTTTATATTTTACTAGTTTCACAAAATTGGGTTTTGTATTTGAAAGATTGACAAATGTTTGTCCAATGCTTTTTGGTGAATCTTTTATTTCAGAAATAGTTGGACTGTTGTCTGGTCCATTCACACTTTTTTTTATTATGTTAATTATCTTTTTTCTTTCATATAATTATAATTAATATAATAAAAAGACAAATATTTGTAGATTATCATGATTTAATACAAAATTAAGAAGAAATGTTATGTGATTTAATTTTAGTAGGCCTATTCAATCTCAGTTCATCCTCTTTAAACTGTATTGTTTTTTAATTGCTATTCAACATTCTTTATCAGGCATATCCCATGACCCCTCGTACTGAGTGGGTAAAAGTTTGGCCAGGTCAAGTTGTGCTGTGTGTTTCTCAGGTCAGAATGATACCAGTTTAAGAAAAGTTAGATCAAAGCAATGTTTTTGTCATTGTAGTTAATCACATTGTTAATGTCCTCATCTACACTAATGTTAAAGTGTTGAGAGGATATAGTATGTGGTGGCTGAATGGTAGAGCCTGGATCATAACATTCTTGATCCATGTTTATATTAAATTGAGCAAATTTTCCTTTTTTTTTATTAACAATATTAGAAAAAGTTAAGAAAGCCAGTCAAGTTTTATTTGAAAATGAAACAGAAATGTGAAAAAAGATTTCTTAAAATGTTTTGTTCTAAAATGTATTATATTATTCACTTCCCCAGAAAAATGTTCACTTTTGCCCATCCAACCTGCTTAAATACCCCCTCCCCTTTTTGTTCCTCTCTCCTGCCCAGAATTAGTTTGATATCCAAGATCTAATGTCTGTAAGCACCCCTAGCACTATGCAGATTCCTTTTATTTTTTCTGTAAAATAACTGTTCAAACTTGTTGTATGATTATATGGGAAAATAATTGTTTAATAACTTGTCACTACAAAACTATTAACTATAACCTTTTACACTGTAGAAATTATTCCCTTATTTGGGTTATATTTTTAAAATTTGTATTAACAGGCATTTTGGACCAGAGAGGTGGAGGAAGCTATACCAGGTGGACCTCAAGGATTGAGGGAGTATTATGAAAAGCTGCAACAGCAGGTACACATGATAAATAATTGTTAGACTTACTTATCCTTAGATTCTTGAGTGCTGTTTGACACCTTGGCTGGCAAGTTATCTATACAGAAATCAGCCACCAGCAACAGTTTCAGCTTCATCCCAGCTTCATATCAGCTGGTGTCCACCAGTATTTAATTATTATAATTTAATGGTCAATGAGAGTAGGGCCTTGTTTCAGTTTCCTTGTTTCATCATGTTATTACATCTTCAGGGAGTGTGATTTACATGGTCTAACGACTTGTATAGCAGATCTAATGAGATATTCAGAAATGACCTCACTAAAGGGGCCAAGTGCCTGTTTGACCTAAGATTTTTTTGTTGATGACACAGTCTCAGTGTGTGACTTATGATTTTAAAATTTTTAAAAAGTTTTTTTTTTTAATTAACGATTTGTTAAGACATTTGAAATGGCAACATTGGATTTTATTTGTTTAAATGTATTATAAATTATTTATGGTTCATTCCCTAATCTCAGATGGGTCAAGTGGTTGCTCTGGTTAGAGGCAAGCTGACTAAACAACAAAGAATTACTCTTGGGGCTTTGGTGACCATTGATGTCCATGCTAGAGATGTTGTCCTGGAAATGGCAGACAAAGGTAGACATTTTTATACATCCTCTTCATTATTTTCTTTTGAAATATATTATTAGTATTGCATGGGCTATACATACAAATCAATATTTGAAGTTTATAATTTACTGCAACTAGTTCACATGCTAGAAAAAATAGAAATGATTTGTAAGAAAAGTTGGTAAATTGAAAATTGAGTTGACTTGAATTTTTTAAAACCAGTTTTTCTCATTTTTTTGTTAAATAGTTTTTCAAGTCATTATTTTAAATAGCACAACATGTCTGATCTTACATTAAAGATTTATTCAGTTAATAAAAAAAATGTTTTAGAATGTATATTTTGGATTTATTTATTTAGTTTTAACACACTTTTTTTTCTCCTAGGAGTGGCCACAGAAAATGACTTTAATTGGCTAGCACAACTTCGTTACTACTGGGAGGAGGCCAGGATGCTTGTCCGTATCACTAATGCCACAGTGAAATACTGCAATGAATACCTGGGTAACTCAGGGCGTCTGGTTATCACACCCTTGACTGACAGATGTTACAGGTAATAACTGCATTATGTTTCTCATTAGTACAACGTAGGAAATACCAGCTAGAGTTTTACCATCATTATAGTCAGTTTAATATCTTTCTGTTTAATTTTGCAAGTTCATCATTTTTAATTATATCAATCTTTCTCCCAAATTAATAAATTAATAAGAAGTTTGAAACTTTGAACCAAGCTTGCAAAACTATATTTTGTTAAAATTCACTTTCATCTCATTCATATTCATCAAGATTTATATTAGCATGCTTGAATGTTTAGAGTGTATTGTATTGTCTTGTAATTTAATTTTTAAAACCGAAATCTCAGACACATGGTATTCAAAAAGCTTGACTGCTGAACTGAGGGCCTTTAGTTTAAATTCCAATAGAAGCTTTACAAGAAAAAGATGACATTACATCTTGTTTTGCAGACAATGAGTGCAGCAAAATAATTTTGTACCACAAACTGTCAAATTAAGTTTATGTATCACATTATTTTAAAATATTTTGAGGCCATTTTATTCTATTTTTTTTCTTTGATGCTGTTATTGACCAATTAAATTTAAAAAAAAGAGTATTAAATATTATTTGCTTTCTGTCATGGACAATTAGTCTTAATGTGATCTTAATAATGCCTAGGACACTAGTTGGAGCTTTCCACCTCAATCTGAATGGAGCCCCTGAAGGACCAGCAGGTACTGGAAAAACGGAGACCACTAAAGATTTAGCCAAAGCTATCGCAGTCCAGTGTGTAGTGTTCAACTGTTCTGATGGCCTGGATTATATTGCTATGGGCAAGGTAAGATATTTTTAAAAAAGTTATTACATACCGTATTTTCGCCGTATAAGACGCACCTTTTCTTCTCTAAAACTGGGGGGGAAAAGTTGGTGCGTCTTATACGGCGAAAAATACGGTACGTTCAGAATCTTTTTTTTCTAGATTTTCCTCCTTTAAAATTGGGTGCATCTTATATGCCGGAGCGTCTTATACGGCAAAAAATACGGTAGATGCAGAAATCTTTTTGTAAAATGTTTTGTTTGTAAAATGTTTGACATGTTTCGGATGTTCCTTCAGAGTTAAAGGTAGTTTACTTCCTAGTCCAAACCTCTCGCAGCATGACAGGGGGATGGGAGTGGGCAGGGTTTGAACCTGAGAACATCAATAAATCTGAATGACAGTCCAGTGCGCAAACTGTGCAACCAGGTAGCCATCCGATGGTCTGTCATGGGTGTCTGCAGCTACAACAGACATGTCAACAAATGCAAGCATTTTACTCACTCTCCAACACCATAACAATTGTGTAAATTGATATTACATCTGAGACATGGTAATCAAAAAGCTTGGCTCCTGAACTTAGTATCTTCAGTTTCAATTCCAATAGAAGCTTTACAAAATGTATGACATATGTTGAAGAAAGTAAATATAGTTGTTTAGTCTGATCATACATGACAATGTCCTTAGACCACAAAAACATCTTGTTTTTAGTGGGGATCTAAAATTTCTAAAAGAACCTTACTTTCTTGCTTGCATTTCCACAATATTTCATAACTATGTTTTTTTTTATTTTGCTTAAACTTTGACCTTTAAATGTTTTCTTTTCCCAATTCAGTTTTTTAAAGGACTTGCATCAGCAGGAGCATGGGCTTGTTTTGATGAGTTTAACAGAATTGATCTTGAAGTCTTGTCTGTAGTTGCTCAGCAGGTCATTATATCTATATATAATTGTTTTATAATGTGCTTGATTTGAACGCTTGTTATTTCAATCTAGTCTATAGCTTTCTAAGATAGTTTTAGGCAACAACAATCACTTTTTAAAAAAAAAAAAATTAATGAATTTATAAATAATCTTATTTCAAAGATAAACTTTATTGTATTGATGTGACTATTATATACCTAGCATGTTTAAAACAAATTAACATTTTAAATTTGTTTTAAAACTATTTTTAATAACTATGTCTAAACACTTCCAGATTTTGTGCATTATCAGAGCAGTCCAAGCTCATGTAGACAGGTTTGTTTTTGAAGGCACAGAACTTAATCTAAATCCAAACTGTTATGTTTGCATCACAATGAATCCTGGTTATGCTGGTCGATCGGAGCTGCCAGACAATCTCAAAGTTCTCTTTAGAACTGTAGCCATGATGGTAAATGAGAACTTTCTATTTTTTCATCACATGAATGATGCTTCTCTTTCTAAATGGTTATTTACATGATTTATGTATATATGTGATGCATCCTACTTTTAGTAGCCATGAGTTATGTATAGCCTCCAGATAGATGGGACTGTATTTACCATCTCAAAACCTGTAAGGCACTTAAATGTTTGTCTTTTTCTCTTTATCTTCACATGCAATATACCTCAAAGCCATTCACTCTTGTGTTGTCCAAGTTAATGAATGCAATATAAATAGTTGAAGTTAACTTCCCCTTTCAGACCTTGCGACCTATGGGGCAGAGGATGTAAAGGTCATCTTTTTCTGTGGCCCATAGTTAACGAGGGTGTCATGTGACCAGCACAATGACCAACCACCTTTACTTTTCCTCAAATAATGTCAGGTACCCATTAGAGCTAGCTGGACTCAGAGACGCCCAAAGATCATGAAATCCGAATCTTCACCTGTATTTGAACCTGGGAGGCCAAGCACTTTACCTCTCAGCCACTGCGCCTCCTAAATAGTTGAAAATAATAGAAATAATAATAGTGTAATGTACTAAATAGTTGAAAAGAAGAGTAAATTACGCTACCCAAGAAAGTTAAGTTTCATTTTAAGAAGATATAGTCACCAAGGAAAAAGAAATTTACGAAACTATTTATATTAGATTATTCTGTTATATTGTTATTTATTGCAATCACTTTGAGGAAACTTGCTTAAAATGCCCTATTTAAAAAATCTTTTGCAGGTTCCAGATTATGCAATGATTGCTGAAATCTCACTTTACTCATTTGGCTTTCTGGATGCCAGAAGTCTAGCAGTGAAAATTGTCACCACTTACCGCTTGTGCTCTGAACAGCTCTCATCACAGTTTCACTATGACTATGGCATGAGAGCCGTAAAGGCTGTTCTCTCAGCTGCTGGAAACCTGAAGCTTAAATTTCCAGATGAGGCCGAAGATATTTTGGTATGTCTATTAATACATTTCTCTAAAAAAAAATATATATTTTTAAATTTGTTTTATTAATGACAAACCATTTAACATATGTTTCAAGTACATTATAAAAAAAAATAATTCTTTTAAACATTTTAAAATCTCATCAAAAAATGTTAATTTCATGATTAATATAAAGAGTAAAGGTATGCATAAAGGTATGTGTAAAGGTAGATGTAAAGGTATGTGTAATAAAATGATTGAATTTTGACATTTTTACTTCCAGCTTTTACGTTCAATTATTGATGTCAACCTGCCCAAGTTCCTGTCACATGACATTCCACTATTTACTGGTATCATCTCTGACCTGTTTCCTGGACTCCAGTTACCTGAAGCTGACTATAAGGTGAGGGGCCATAGGTTTCTCAGGTTTTAAAAAAAAATGGCTACAATTAACTAATTTAACAAAACAGATTACTACACTTAAAGAGACAAATAAAAATGCAGTTTTTTGGATTATGGGTGACTTCAACCTACCTGATATAAATTGGAAAACACTAACCATAGATAAACACCAAAACCTTAAGGACATAAATGAGCTTTTCATAGAAACTTTACACAACCTAAGTTTAGATCAAATCATTAAAAAGCCAACTAGATTAAACAACACATTAGATCTCTTCTTAACCAACAGACCTGGATTAGTAGTTGATTATGATATTATCCCTGGTCTATCAGACCATGAGATCATAAAAATACACAGTCAGATAAAAGCAGTAGCCAATACAAAAACCAAAAGAAAAATCTTACTCTGGAATAAATGTAACCTAACACAACTACACCAAGCTGCATTAAACTTTCAACAAACATTCTTATTAGAAAAAGACATTAACCAACCAGTCGATGACCTCTGGAATTTCATTAAAAACCATCTTAAAAGCATTATAGAAAATCATATACCAACTAAATACACATCAAACAAAATAAATAAATGCTGGTTTAATAATAGACTAAAGAAGCTTTGTAAACAGAAGGAAAACCTATATAGAAAATTTAAAGAAACCAAGGCAGAAAGAGTTTACAAAAAGTATATAAAAATTAAACACCTAACCCAAAAAGTAAGCAGACAGCTGCAGAGTGAATACATAAACAATGTAATATCTAAAGATAACAACAAAAACCTATGGTCATACATTAAGTCTAAGAAAATGGAAACAACAGGCATAGCGCCATTAAAAGATGAACATAACATAATACATAATGATAATGAAACTAAAGCAAACATCCTAAACAAATACTTTGCATCAGCATTCTCAGCCCCAGGAGACAAAGACATATTTCTTAATTTGAACCAAGTAGACAACATAGAAGATTTAGTAGTACAAGAAAATGGAATTAAAAAACTATTAGCCAACACCAAACCAAATAAAGCGTCTGGACCTGATGGTATTCCAGCTAGATTACTCAAAGAACTAAGCAATGAGCTAGCCCCAGTGTTCAAAATACTCTTTCAGGCATCGCTTAACCAGGGCAGAGTACCAAAGGACTGGAAAGAAGCTAATGTCACCCCCCTATTTAAAAAAGGAGAAAAATCTGATCCAGGAAACTACAGACCAGTATCACTTACCAGCATCACATGTAAAATACTAGAACACATAATATGTAGCAACATCATAAACCACTTAGACAAACATAATGTCCTCACCCCATACCAACATGGCTTTAGGAAATATAGATCATGTGAAACACAACTAATAGGACTAATTGATGATTTCTCAAAAGGTTTAGATAATAGTGAACAAATAGATGCTATCTTACTAGACTTTTCCAAGGCTTTTGACAAAGTTCACCACCATAGTTTGCTTAAAAAATTAAAATATTTCGGCATTAACGGTCCACTGCATCAGTGGATTAAAGATTTTCTGATAGGGAGAGAACAAACTGTAATAATAAATGGCTCTAAATCAACACCAATAACAGTAAACTCAGGTGTACCTCAAGGAACAGTCTTGGGTCCACTACTATTTTTAATTTACATAAATGATTTACCAAATTGCATTAGTTCAGGAACAAAAGTCAGATTATTTGCAGACGATTGCATAATATATAGAACAATAAAAACAAAACAAGACACAGATATTTTACAAAGAGAATTAGATGAATTACAGAAATGGGAATCAAATTGGAGCATGTCTTTCCACCCAGAAAAATGTCAGTTGTTAAGAGTAACAAAAAAACTAAAACAAATTAATTCCACTTATCTTATTCATGGCAAACCAGTAACACAGACTAAAAACTCAAAATACCTAGGTGTTATAATAAATGAAAAACTGTCATGGAATCCACATATTGATGAAACTATAAAAAAATCCAACAAAGCATTAGGGTTTATTAAAAGAAATTTCTATAAATCAAATAAGAACATAAAACTAAAATGTTATTTAACCTTGGTTAGGCCAATAATAGAATATGCATCCACCGTGTGGGACCCCTCAACTCAAGAAAACATTAAGAAACTGGAACAAACACAAAATAGAGCAGTGAGATTCATAACAAACGAATATTCACATTTGACTAGGGTAACACCATTAGTAAAATCACTAAATTTAGAAAGCCTTCAGGACAGAAGACTCAAAAGTAAAGTAGCAATTATACATAAAACACTGAACCATAATCTTCAAATACAAAAACAAAATTTAATAAAATACTCTGAAAGACACAAAAATAAAGGCACATTCCTCGTCCCATATGCTAGGACAAATTTGTACAAATACTCCTTCTTCCCTAGTGCTATTAGAGCATGGAATGGGTTGCCTGAGCTAGCCAGAAAAACCAGTGACTTGGCAGAATTTAAGTCATTGGTTAATATGCATGACTAAATGCATGACGCGTAGGACGTAATCATCTTCTTTTTTGAAGTAACGTCTGTATTATATATAAGGTCTTAAAAGTGACAGAAGTTAATTTGGTTATTTATTTTAATTGAGAAAAAAAAATGGCTATGCTTATTACTATAATAATTATCTTTGTTAAATTGTATTTTTAGAAGTCAATATCAGACAGGTAAAAAAATATAATGAAAATTCAGTACATTTAGAACAAAAGATAGCTTGAGACAAAATGTTATTACTTTTAATATTATATGGTGCATATTTCTGAAGACCTTTTTTAACTTTCAGGTTTTCCTGGATGCAATGGTCAGAGTCTCACAGCAGAGGAATCTTCAGTTTGTCAAGTTTTTCAAGGAAAAGATCATACAAACTTATGAGATGATGATAGTCAGACATGGGTAGGTCACCAGTAGGTCAATGAGTTTACTTCATTCTATCTCATTGACAGCATACCTTTTTTTTCTCTCCACTTTGTGCATTGCATTGCAATGAAATACAAATACACTAAAGGAAATATCAGTGTACAAGATTTTTCTATGCTTAGAATTTAGTACATGCATACGTTTTTGAGCATTTCATAAATATCTTTGGTACTGTTACTGTAAATTCTGTCTGTGAATCTTCTCTCTTTCCTTTCCACTACCAGTTAGTCTTTTCTCTCAAGTATCTATCCTAATCTCTAATAATGTTGAGAATCCTACATTCTGCTGTGCACTATAGCTATAGCCATTGGATGGCTGCCTGGTCATGTGCTATGTTCTCAGGACTGTTGTCGTGATGGTCCCAGGTAAAAAAAATCCTGCCCACCGCCATCCTCTGCCATCCTTTGTGAGGTTTGGGCTGAGATGTGGTAATCTTGAACTCTGTAGGAACATCTGAAACATGTCAAGCAAAGTTGAGATCAGTAACTTTATCAAAAATTAAGATTTTATATTATTTTAACATTTTTATTGTTGCTATTAAGTAACAGCATTCTTATTTTACCACATTATATTTTGTTTCTCAAATAAAAGAGCTATTGAGTTTGCCTTGTTTTTAAAATCTCTTTTTTTTTCAACGGTTCATGTAACTTTGTCTATAAGTTTTGAATCTTATTTTCTTTGCCATGGTTCATGTAACTTTGTCTATAAGTTTTGATTCTATTTTCCTTGCACAGGTTCATGTTAGTAGGGGAACCTTTTGGTGGTAAAACTAAAGTCCTGGAGACTCTGCAGGAGGGAATGACTCTCCTCAACAATGAGGGGGAGGAAGAGTATGAGAAGGTCATTTCCAGAATCATTAACCCTAAGGCAATCACCATGGGTCAGCTGTTTGGTCAGTTTGACCAGGTCTCACATGAGGTATGAGAAAATGAACAGATTTATTTGGATATTTAAGAAATGTAAAAGTATGTGCCTAAAATGGTTGATGTTTTTTTTTTTTAAAAGTTGTCACCAAGTAGAACACCGGAATATATTATACAATTTTTGAAAAGCCAATCATACTTAATGTTCAAATAAAATTAGATTGGATTGAATTGGATCTGATCAGATCAATTCTGATTTTATTGAATCAAATTTGATCTAATCAAATCTCATCAGGTAGGATCTGAATGGGTATTATCTTATTAAATTTGATTATGAATCAAATTGGATCAGATCAGATCTAGTTGTACCTAAATGAATCAGATGAGATAGATTAGATTATCATTTTAAAAAATGGCAAGTATGAAAATCAAACCCACAACATTGGCCTTATTAGTGTGGCTGCTGTTGGTTGTTTTTATTGTATGTGTTAGTAGAATGGTTTAAAAAAAAGAAAAGGAAAATAGATTTATGATTGACTTGGAAATTACAATTTTAACATTATATTTTTCTGTTTATTAATTTTTATTTATACTTTTGTTTTGCCTATTAGAAAATAAAACTAAAAATTAACATTTTTGTAGTGGACAGATGGTGTTGTAGCTAATACCTTCAGAGAGTTTGCTTCCACTGACACCCCAGACAGAAAGTGGGTCATATTTGATGGTCCAATCGATGCCCTCTGGATAGAAAACATGAACACTGTGCTGGACGATAACAAAAAGCTGTGCCTGATGAGTGGTGAAATTATTCAGATGTCACCTGTCATGTCACTTATTTTTGAAACTATGGATCTCTCCCAAGCCTCGGTGAATATTTCAATAAAATGTATTTTTAAAAGAAGATATTTTCTTTTCTTTGTTCTTAACTATATAGCCTACATTTTTTGGGAGGGGGAAAATCTATTTTTAGAACCATCTTTTATTATTTATTTATACTTAAAATATTACAATGTTTAAAAACCCTTTTGAAGTATTCAGTTGTTCATATAGAACAAGCTTCTAGTTATCTTATCATCATGGTCAAGCAACCATTAAAAAAAATAGAAGTAGAAAAATGGTTTGAGCCATTGGATACTGGGAGCACAAAAGATGCCCTGACTGGGTCTTTTTATGGTGTTGGCAACCTGAGTCTGAATAAGCAAATATAGCCCAGTGCAGGAAATGCCTTTGTACTGTTAGTTCTTATTTAGCACGTTCGATTCATATTTTAACTTCATACCCTTGCTTCAAGGATTAAAAAAAAATTTAATGGCACAGCTAATAGGAAGGGGCCAGGAAGCTGATCTGTATCAGTAATGCCTCTTTTTTTTTTTACTGTCCCATAGTTGTGCAATCTGATCCAACAATTCAGATTAGTCAAATGCTCTTGACTGGAATGGAAACATACAATGACTACACATTTTCACAGAGTTTCTGTCTAGGGCATTTGGAAGAGAGGATTTAAGATAATGATAGCAGCATTCTTCAAATACAAAATGAAATTTCAACTTTGTCTTTGCTAAAACATGTTTATATAGCCTTTAACTTGAGGGGATACTTTGGTAATATAATTTACTCAACAAAATTATTTTTTCCCCAGCCTGCTACAGTCAGTCGCTGTGGGATGGTTTATCTTGAACCTACAACCCTTGGCTGGCGACCTCTAGTCAAGTCTTGGCTGCATGAGTTCCCTAAAGTTGTGGGAGAAGAGAGCATAGAGTACCTTGGGGCTCTGTTTGAGTGGCTGGTTGATCCTTGTCTGGACTTCATCAGAAAGAGTTGTAAGGTCAGTGTAAGGTAGTGGAATTTTAGAGTTGGCACCATGAGCTTTTCCTTTTGAAACTTCTTGTATGCTAGCAGATGTTGACTTTTGATACACATCCACGGTCACAAGTTACGATGAGCTTTTCCTTTTGAAACTTCTTGTATGCTAGCAGATGTTGACTTTTGATACACATCCACAGTCACAAGTTGCGATGAGCTTTTCCTTTTGAAACTTTGAAACTTCTTGTATGCTAGCAGATCCTGACTTTTGATACACATCCACAGTCACAAGTTAGACTATTCCATTGTCTGTTATGGTCTATTCTCAGATTTGTGTCTGTCTTCAAGGTAGCTTTTCTTAAGTGTTATGTATGTCCTTCTTTCTTTTTAGGACAAAAATCTTGTTTAGAAAATTACTTTAGCTTGGTTATTAATGTTTTAGTTTAAAAGATTTGTGTTGACCTTCCTGAGAATTAAAGTGTAATGTCATAACCAGATCTCAGGCTCTTCCAAAGCAACTTGCAATGTGTTCATTTTAAGACATTCCTGTAGAAGTCTAGCTCAAACCTCCTGCAGAACAGCAGGAATGGCTGTGGATAAGATTTGAACCCAGGGCTATTACTATTAGGCAGCTGTCTAATCAATGTTAGTGAAGTAACTTCACTTTTGAAGTTAAAATGGTACTTTATGTATACTAAAGGGTTTACTTCACTACTATCATTTATTTTTTAATTTAAACTTAAAAAAGATTTAAAAACATTTGTATATTAAGCAATTAGGATAAACACATAAGTTCATAATTTGACTATTAATCTCTTCAGAGTTTAAATATGTAGATTTTTTGGTCTTTTTTACAATACCTCTATTCAAGTCACTCCTTCATAGACAAGGATCTCAATAATGCCTCTAATGATTTTCCTAGAAATTTGACAGTTGGGAAAAGAATTACTTACTAGCTCTTTAGCCACACTGGGAAAACTCTAGTTTATTCATTATAAGTTTTTAAAGCATAAAAAGAAGTTTATTTAAATTTGGCTAGAGAACTAGAAAATATTTCTCTTTAACAAACTTATTAATTAATGATCAGGAACCTTTTGCACACCATCTTCTAAGTCTATATCTAAATGGCTATCATTAGAATATAAAATAAAATCAAGTAGATTTATAAATTGGCTTAACAAGGATTTTTTCTTGAAAAAAAAAGGGGGGGGAATTTGGCAGGGTAAAATAATGTTCCTTTTTTTAAAAATTAGCTATTAACAGCAAAATAACCACTCTATAAGCTTATAAGGAGATATTGTCTTTAAAAAAAAAAGTATTTTTAATGTTTTACTTTCAACACTTTTGCAATCAACTTTTTTTGTTGGTGTTCAAAAGTATAAACTTTTTTTGACTATCATTGACAGCATTCTAACTGGCTAATGGAATCCATGCTTCTTATTTCTAATTTGCTTTTGTTATCTGCTTTAGGAATATGTTCAAGGCAGCGCAGCCAATCAAACCAAGTCTCTGATGTTTTTGATTGACATGCTGATGCATGAAGGGATACATGCAGAGGATGCAGCTGAGAACAAACATCTGAAATCATGGCTAGTGGTCAGTCTGACATTGAGCCTTGTGACATCATTTTGGCTTTAAGTCTTTTCTTTAAATACAGCAGTTTAATGATTTTGTTATACACCAATTGGTTCTTTTAATATGATTAACTTAAAACTTTGCAAAAGTTAATTTTCTTAAACTCCATATAATTTCTTTTTAAGGCTGCTGTTCTGTTTGCTATCCCATGGTCAATTGGGGGCTGCATTGATGTCGACAGCAGAGCCAAGTTTGATACATTCTTCCGTGACCTGGTTGCTGGGAAGATAGAGACCAATCCAATACCGAAAGAGATTGGGAAAGTGGAAAACATGATGCCGACAGATCATCCAGTTTATGATTTTTATTACGAGGTTGTGGGTGTTTTTTTTTGTTTTTTTGTTATCTAAACTTTTGTTTTTCTTCTTTAATTTTCTTCCTAGAATAAATATATTTTCATACAAAAAAACTACATATGAAAACAATTAAATCTTTTTCTAAGACACTCTGGCATTTTTACTTCTTGGTAGACATTCAAAACTTCTCATGTGACTAAAGGAGGCCAATACTCGATACACAACCAGGGTTAAAGACTAATCATTTGTAATCACCAGAAACTGTAGCATTTTAAATCTTTTTTTTTTTTTTTAATTCTGGAGTGTTCATGTCTGCAATCCAAGACCCCTCCTTTATGCTTGCCCTCCATGTGGGCCTATCCAAAGCTTTTTTCTCCCAACTGTTGGTGTTGATATACTCTGTTATATATTGTAAGATATTTCTGTTACAGAATATGGTCTAAAATATAATTTACATCATTTCATTTGTTTTGTGCTTTCCTCCTCTGTGCTGATAAAAAATAATTGTCTTGCTTGGGAAATCGATCATCTGCCATGCCCAGCTGTTGTTAGCTTCTTATAGTGCCATTAAGGCATTGATAAAGAAACAAACATAATCAACAGATTTATAAACCATTCTATTTGTATACAACTTGAATGCCAACGTTTAAAAGAAAGTGGTTTCTCTATCCAAACAGCAAAAGGCCAAAGGTCAGTGGAACCACTGGAATGTTTTATTGAGAGGTACAGAACCAAAGACCACCAAGATCAGGGAGATGCTTGTGCCAACTATGGACACTGCCAGATATACATTTATCATGGACTTGTGCATCCACCACAACAGGTGACTTGGCATGATGTGTGGGCTCTGCAATATTTATCTGTTTCTTACCTTTTTTGCCTTTTGTCAAAGTTTAAAAAATTTTAATATCTTAGTCTGCATTTATTTTTTACAAGTTTTGACTTGTAGATTTTTGTTTTCTTTATAATAACATAAATAGGAAACATATTGACCCACTGCAAATATTTAATGCTTCAATCTATTTTACTTGACTCAAGTTTCTTAAAGCATTAAAATCAATATAAAGTAAAAGTATAATTTTTTTTTTTAGTGTAAATTTTGTATAATTAATGTCTATGCTGTGTTGTTTCTAATTTATGCATTCATAACAAATAATACAAAGAAAAGTGTCTCGATAAATCTTTTGTCTCTATTCTTTCCATCCAAACATCCCAGGGGCACTACAGCCCATGCTCTAGCATATCTTTCCATTCTGATCTATCGAGGGCTTTACATCTCCATTATTTAAAAAAGTTTATTCAATTGTTAAGAGATTTAAAAATGATATTATCCAAGCAAGCTCATCTAAAACATGGGGAAAAATTCCACAATTTGTTTTTGTTTTCCCTTTAGGCCACTACTCTTTGTTGGCCCAACTGGCACAGGAAAAAGTGCTTATGTTCAACAGAAATTGATGCATGATCTCCCACAGGAGAAATATCTGGCAACTTTCATTAACTTCTCAGCACAGACAAGTGCAAATATGACACAGGTACATGTGCATGTAGTCTGAGGATATCTATTTGATTATTTAACAGAAAAACAAACATCTTTTTAGAAAATATTTTTACATATCTTTAAATATTTTTTAAAACAAGTTCAACTTAAATTTTTTTTTCAAATGTTGTGAACAAACTTTTATAAATACAAAAAACAATAATCACATTTTTTTTTAATATCTTCTGCAAACCTTTTTTTTTTTAAATGTCTCTCTTTAACAGAGCATCATAATGTCAAGGCTAGACAAAAGACGTAAAGGTGTGTTTGGACCTCAGGTGGGAAAGAAAGCCATCATATTTGTAGATGATTTAAACATGCCTGCCAAAGAAGTTTATGGAGCACAGCCACCCATAGAGCTGCTCCGCCAGTTTATCGACCATGGCAACTGGTCAGTTTTCTTTTCACATCAAATCTTTTCGCCATTAAAATAATTAATGTATCTTAATATCAAATCGATGGTTCCATTGTCTATGAATTGTCTATGTTGGTCTCCGCAGGTATGACCTCAAGGACACTAGCAAAATAGTTCTCCAGGACATTCAGTTCCTGACAGCCATGGGGCCACCTGGTGGAGGGCGTAACACAATCACGCTCCGCTTCATGCGCCACTTCAACATTGTCTCAATGAACCCATTCAATGATGAGTCCATGACCAAAATTTTCAACACCTTGATTACAACTTACCTCAGGGTAAAGCAGTTGTGTTTCACTTCCCCCCTCCTCTTTTATGACATTGGTTACACACCAAAGCAGTAATTTTTCATAATGTTCATAGTAAAGTCTACCCGTTAGGCAGTTTGATCCTCACAATGTTCTGAAAAAAAAAAGTTTTAGAGGCTATTACATCTAGACATTGTTTGATTAAAAAAAAGTATAATAATTGTGTGATATGCATGTTAGGGGATCACATTGGTTTGGTGGTGAAGCGCATGGCTTCTGAACCTTTGGGGACTGGTGTTTTGAATGTCAGGATTTTTAGGCATCTCTGAGTCCACCCAACTCTAATGGGTACCTAACTTTAGTTGGTAAAGTAAAGGCAGTTAATCATTGTGCTGGTCACATGACACCCTGCTCATTAACCATTGGCCAAAGAAACAGATGACCTTAACATCATCTGCCTTATAGAGCGCAAGGTCTGAAAGTGGAACTTTACTTTTTTTATTGCATCGTGTATTGTACGCACAAAAGACCTATAGTTGAACACCAATCATGTGCAGGAGGTTGGGTCTAAAAAATCTTCACTTTTGAACATTTTGAACTGGTAAATTAAAATATTACATTGGCTGAATTTGAACTTGAAAGATTTTTTGTACCTATATGTTTTAATAGATAATTTAGACTTCATTCACACATTTTAAAAAAATTGATGAAGAGAAAGGCATCAAATTAATTTATGACAGTGTGTCTTGAAGAATCACATAAATTAGTAGACTTCATTTTGATATCATAACTAGAAACCATACAACACTTTTAAAAAAATCACATTCTTTCACTTGCAGTTGCTTCATACTCTGTAGGTCAGAATTCTTTCTTATTTTTCCCCATAATCTGGATCAATGACTATAAGTTATGAAACTATTCTTGTATAATTGATATATTTAAAAAGAAAAGGAGAAACCTTTTGATCTTGTGTCTTACTTTCAGGCTTGCGTTTGCTAAGTAGAATACACTTTATATGAGTCCTTGATTTATAACTTGTAACATTTTAGCTGCACACTGAAAAAAAAAATTTTTTTTAAGCATTCAGTTTTGTTTTTTTTAGCAACAAGAGTTCTCTTCTGATTACTTCTCTGTGGGCACCACCATTGTCAACGCTACCATGGAGATGTACAAGGAAGCCATGAAGAGCCTTCTGCCAACCCCAGCCAAGTCTCACTACATCTTTAACCTGCGAGACTTTTCCAGAGTCATCCTGGGTATTTGCCTCATCAAGAAGGACCAGGTGCAAGATAAGAAAACACTGATGAAGTAAGTCTTGGCTCGGATATAAATTCACACCCATTTCTGAACATCGAATGGCAAAAAAACCCAAATAGAATTATTTGCTTTCAATGTATTTATTAATAATGGCAATGTCTTTAGTTTTGAAGATTAAAGATGATTGAAGTGTTTCACAAGACTATGCAAACACAATCATGACCTGCTGTTGTCCGCCTGGGGTCTAATAAAGTTTTCTTTGTGTCTTGTGTACATGTCTTCACCTAGGGCTTTACAATTGTGATAAATACAGATTTTATATTTCAAGTTGAGAGGAACCATATTTTATTTTATTACATATTTTGATTCCACATTTTCATTCCTACCATTTTTCTGACTATTTACAGACTTTGGGTTCATGAAGTAATGAGAGTATTCTATGATCGTCTGGTTGATGATTCTGACAGAGACTGGCTGTTTAAGTAAGATCATTTTGTTTTTTCTATTGACATGATACTCTTATTAACATTGATGAAAGCAACTGTAGAATTTAATTCCTTGTGTTACATAAACTTTGTTATAAAAATAAATGACAAATGTGAATGAAAAAAAAATATATATAATGTAAAATAGAACATTAATAAATTTTCATTCTTATCTCTACTTGTTATTTTTTGTTTACTCTTTAATTTTTCAAAGAATAATTTTTTTTTTTTTTTGCTTTAGGACAGTGTCAGGTTTACTGAAGGATCACTTCAAAGAAAGTATGGACAGTTTATTTGTTAATTTGGCAGCAGACACACATGGTGGCAAGGTAAGTTTTATTTTTTTCTGTTTTTCTTAATTAAAAATTTATTCAAAGGAATGTTATTATTTGTAGTTATTTCTGAAAACTAGTTTTGAAATATAAACATACCTATCAAATATATATTTTCACATTTAAAATAATATAATTTTAATATAAAAATCTATAAGTTTGTTTAGTTGCTATTTGCTGCGATGGACTAAATTAAAAGTTTAAAAAAATGTGATTCTAATTTGCAATAGATGCCATACATTTAATTGAAACATTAAAACTCTTCTGCTGTGAGAAAATTCCTAAAAAACTTTCATCTGCCAAAAAATCGAAAACATTTTTTTATTTTCCTCAGGTAAAAGAAGAAGATCTACGTAGCTTGATGTTTGGTGACTACATGGACCCAGATGCCATGCCAGAAGACAGAATGTACAAAGAAGTGGCCTCCCTTGATGATTTTTACAATGTTGTGGCAATTTGTTTAGAAGAGTACAACAATACTCATAAAAATGCCATGAACCTTGTCATATTCAGGTTTGTTGTTTTGTTTTTTTTAAATTTATTTTTTCTTTAAAATTAGGAAAGTGTGGCCTATTCAGATAGGTCTGGTTCAGGCTAGCAGATTGTAAATCTTGTAATCAACATGCAAAACTAAATAACACATAAATAGACATACAGCAATCTTTTTATTTGAAAGAATGACTGTTAACAAAAGGTATTTATAGTACAAAATTTTCCTCTGTAGTTGAAGAGGTCCAGCTCAAATGCCAACTTTACATATTTAAAGTTCTATTCCATCTGCTCAAGAATTTCTAGGGAAAAGGAAATTTTTTTTTTTCTTTTTCACACTCCTAGCATTGAAATGTAAATTTTAACACATTATCTTCTGCGTCACATTGGAGGATTCAGGTAACAAGTCCTATATTTGAGATGAACTGGGCACAGGTTTTCACGTCAGGCAGCTCTCCATAAAGCCTTTGGGGGGGGGGGGGGGCACTATCTCCTTCTGGCCTCTTGATTAAGTATGCAGCTTTGAAGAATGTGTCCAGCATTCATATTGAATACTTAAAAATGTTTTTCCTATAAATTAATTTATAAATTTATGCCCAAAACATGTTTATATTTTTATTCATTGATCATTAGATATGTGTTGGAGCATTTGTCCCGTATTTGCCGTATTCTAAGACAACCAGGTGGAAATGGACTTCTGGTTGGTGTTGGAGGCAGTGGGCGCCAGTCTCTGACACGTCTGGCCACGGCCATGGCAGGACACAACCTGTTTCAACCAGAAATCTCCAAAAACTATGGCACCAATGAGTGGAGAGAAGACATCAAGGTGAAGTTGAATGTCACGTCTGTTTCTTTTTTGTTCTTTATTTGTTCAAAATGAACAGCATTATGAATGTATTCACTGAAGTCTTCATGATGTTCATTGGTTTATTTCCATCACGTTCAGAGTGTTTTGAATGCTGCAGGAGGTCAAGGAAAGACCACTGTGTTTTTGATCACTGACACTCAGATTAAACAGGAATCCTTCCTGGAAGATATCGACTCATTGCTTAACACTGGGGAAGTTCCAAACTTGTTTGCTTCTGATGAGAAAGCAGAAATCATGGAGGTAAGCATCCTATTTTGTTACCTTCTAGAATAGATCTTATCTAATGATATATGTAAAGCTTATTTAATGTTTCATTTAATGATATGTGTAAAGCTGATTTTATGGTTTATTAAATATGTGTAAAGCTGATTAAAGGGTTCATTTAATGGAATGTAAAGCTGATTTAATGTTTCATGTAATGAAATGTGTAATGCTCATTTTATGTTTTATTTCATGACATGTGTATAGCTGATTTATGTTTTATTCAATGATGAGCACAATTGAAAAATGTGCCTTCTAGTTTTAGAGCTATATATATTTTGGAACTTTAAATTTACTATAGGATATTATGAACTTTCTTAAAACCATACAGAATTTATTTTAGCTTTCTTAATTGATTCTCATTTGATTTTTCAAAAACTAATAATATTTAAAATTACTTTAACAGAGCTTTTGTTTTCACTGATAACGAACATAAATACATTTAAATAAATGATCTCATAAGGAAATTACAGGTTAATGTTTAAACATTCTAAAATTGCGTCATAAAAAAATATTACATTTGTGTTTAAATAAACCATTAAAAAAACTGAAACTCCAAAATAATATTAACAGTACTAAACATTTTCACATATTATTATACATTCATCAAAATTGGCCAAGATGTAATGTGACTTATTTTGTGGTATGCTTCTAGATTGGGTATACTTTGACTTTAAAAATAAAGAGCATCTGGCCATTTTTCATTTTTTCAGGCTGTGAGGCCTGTAGCTCAAGCTGGCAACAAGAATGCAGATTTCTCTCCCCTTGCTCTATTTGCATTCTTTGTGAATCGCTGCAGAGAAAATCTTCACATTATCATAGCCTTCAGTCCTATTGGTGATGCTTTCCGCAACCGGTTGCGCCAGTTCCCCTCTCTCATTAACTGCTGTACCATCGACTGGTTTCAGGTAAGAGAATTATTTTTTTTTCAGAAAACTGTTTCATCCAATTTTAAAAACATTTTTTCTTTAAATCAATATGTGTATTTTTTGTGAATAATTATGAATTAGGTATTCATAAAGTTTTTTATTATCTTATCTTTAAAGGCTTGGCCAGATGATGCGCTCATGAGAGTTGCCAACAAGTTTTTGGAAGAGGCTGACATTGAAGACAGAGAAAAAGTGGAAGTTGTCAACATCTGCAAATCCTTCCACCAGAGTGTCAGAGATCTTTCAGAAAGGTTTGTCTCTACTTTTATTTGCTTTTCTTGCAATGCATTTTTTTTTCCTTGTTATAAAACTAATTAGAGAGAACACAGCTCTTCATTTTGTTTTGAATGAAACAGCTTTTAAAAGTGTTAAATAATAATAGTAATAATAATCTTTATTATCTGGGAGGAGATTTATCTTACAATTTTGGGCATTACACATAACAAAACATTATAACTATAGGCAACATCCAATCATGCTCTAACTTTCATTAACATTAAAGGTGGAAGAAAATGTTAATATTAATGAACCAGGGTCATTGTGATCATGGCTTGATTCTTCAAGTCAGATCAGCCATCTTACATTACCCTAAATGGTTTTGAAATAAGTGTACAAGAAAAAACAAAAAATGACAAAGAGCAGAAGTGAAGACAACATAAAATGTGAATGAGAAGGTGAAGGTTATTCTCTGGACAAAATACATTTTGTGTACACCTTTGGAACAACTGAAATGAGTGTTGCTGTTTATTTATTTCCCTATTTCTGATTTGAGATATCAACAGTGTTGAAGTGGGATTCCTACTAGAGTTATGTTTAATTGTTAATCTATATATGTTTTAAATTTTTTAAATCAGAACTACAATTTAAAAGATTTATCTTTGCATAATATTATGAGTAATTTTATTTTGTTTGTGTGGTTATGCATTTCATTATTATCTGTAAAAGTTGATGTCTCATTTGGAATGTCCACGTAATAGGTTCCTCAGAGAATTAGGTCGCCACAACTATGTCACACCTACATCTTACCTGGAGCTGATCAACTCTTTCAAGAACTTACTTCAGAAGAAACAAGATGAGACGATGAAAGCCAAACAGAGATACATCGTAGGCCTGGAGAAACTAGCTTTCGCAGCATCTCAGGTAAACAGATTTTAATATTTTTTGTATAACTGTCATTCTTAAATGTGTAAGCAGGACACAAGGTCAAGGCTGATCACAAGAGTGTGACATTGCTTGATCAGAAGGTCATGAATGCAGGTCCATGTGGGTGAAGGTCACACAAAGGGAAGGTGAAGGTGAAAATAGCTGGCCGTGGGAGAGGAAAGTTTTTATAAATACTGTCTGTCATTTTAGTGTATCTCAGTAGCGTTTGTGTTAGATTAACAACACCTATAAATCCACATGTCAGATGATTTGGAGCAGATACAACACAAGTCTATCTCTTCAAACATTGTGACAATAATAATGTATATTATGTTTGATTTTTCTTATCTCAATATTATTTTGACTCTTTATAAGAGACTCTTAAAAAAAACTATCCTACTGATTCAATTACACATTTTTAGAAATTTTTTTAAAATATTTAATTTCATTATAAATTTTAAAGAATTCATTTAAACTATAAACAATTTTCAAGAACAATATGCAGACTGAATTTCATTAAAGATTTTACAGATTCATTTCTGGATTTTTTTATTTTTTTTTCAGGTAGCAACAATGCAGAAAGAACTGGAAGAGCTGCAACCTCAGCTTGTTGTGTCTGCCGCTGAGAACGAAAAAATGCTCAAGATCATTGAGGTGGACTCTGCTGATGTGGAAAAGACGACAGAGAAGGTCAAGGCCGACGAGGCTGTGGCCAATGAGAGTGCCTCCCAGGCTCAGGCCCTGAAGGATGACTGTGAAGCCCAGTTAGCTGAAGCCATCCCAGCTTTAGAGATGGCCATTGCAGCTCTGAACACTTTGAAGGTAATATTAAACATTTCTTTAATTTAGTTTTATGGGCTAGTTTGATTTAATGTTTACTTTACTTTACTCTCACAAGGTCTGAAAGGGGAACTTTACCTATTACTTACTTTATTTTGTCAGACTAAGAATTTAAATTTTCGGTTAGAAATTTGTCTAACTTAAAATTTATTTATTGTGACAGCCTGCTGACATCACTATTGTCAAATCTATGAACAACCCTCCAGCTGGTGTGCGTTTGGTCATGGCAGCAGTTTGTGTTATGAAAGACATAAAGCCTGAGAAAATAAACAACCCAGATAAACCTGGACAAAAGGTGACCAAATAATTTTTTCAAAAAAATTTACTAGCTTACTTAGAAATTATATTAACTTTGTAGGGCATTACCTCCCCTAAGCATTTGTCTGTGTTGCCATAATAAGTCAAGTGACTTCTCCCAACAGATGAATGACTTCTGGGGACCCAGTAAGAAACTCTTAGGTGACATGAACTTCCTAGCTTCTCTTCTGGAGTATGACAAAGACAACATCCCGGTGGCTATCATGAAAAAAATCAGGGAGGAGTACATCACCAACCCAATGTTTAAACCGGAGATTGTTGCCAATGCATCCTCTGCGGCAGAAGGTTAGTTATGAAAATATACGTGAACTTCATAATGTACTAGACAGGATATGCCTAGTATGTGGATTTATGTATATCATCTAGTAGACTTTCCAGGCCATCAACAAATTATTGGTTTTGATGTCTTAAATAGAAAAAAGGGGACAAAAATAATTGTATTAATGCTTCTACTTGTTTCTGTATCTCTTTTTTTGTGAAACTACTCTTTTTAGTAAAAGATTTACAGTAAAATTAAGAAGTAAAATCTCTAAAACACTTTCAGATTTTATGATACATTCTAAATACAAATTTGATTTGTATATTTTGTGTGTTGTGTGCATGATCATCATGATCATTTATATTGTGACAACTATCTTTTCCTTCTGAGAAAGTGATTCAAATTTTTTTGTTTAAAAAACCTTTGCCAATTATGGATATTTTGAAAACTGAAACAATATTGATTGTCAATCTAGCCCTATCAGTGAATATTTCAACACATTATTTCTTATAATGTTACAAGATATCTATGTGATCATAGAGACAGCTGGAGGTCACTTACAATGGCCACGGGATACACATTTGAGAGCCAAGGACAGACGAAGACGGCGAAAATAACAATCTTAATCAACCACCGGCGGAAAACAGTTATGCTTGCCCTGGATGAGGCAAAATATGTAGGTAACAGCTGGAGCTGCATAGCCTTGGGAAGTACTGCATTCCTCATTCATCTTCGGACTCAAAGACAAGCCTTATTATTATGTGTTCCTATTAAGTTGTTATATTTTTATTTTTTTAAAATAGACAATCTTATTTCTCAATAAAAAAAAAATCGAAATGAAAAATATTTTTTCCCAGGTTTATGTAAATGGATTCTTGCTCTTGAGGTATATGACAGAGTTGCCAAAGTTGTGGCTCCTAAGAAGGAAAAGTTACGTGAGGCAGAAGCAGAACTGGGTAAGATGATGGAAAACCTGAATGCAAAAAGAGCAGAGTTGGCAGCTGTGCAGAAGAAATTAGAAGATTTAAAGAATACATTTAAAGACATGACAGAAAAGAAACAGCAGTTGGAGTTTCAGGTTTGTGTTCTTCCTGACTTATTGCTAGGAAATTTTTTTAATGTAACTATTTTTAGTCATTTTTTTCCAACATTTATTTTTGCCATAAACTCTTTTTTAACAAATTCTACAATACAGCAATTTTTGTTTTTACATTTTTACAAAATGCATCTGTAGATGGCAAAACATGTTTAAAAACTCTTTCTCAACCAGTGATATAGACCAATCAAGATCTAATATGTAAGAATCATTTCATCAACATGTATCTCAATAGATATAAATTGATTGTCACTTAATACACAGGTGGACTTGTGTGGCAAGAAATTGGTCAGAGCGGAAAAGCTAATTGGTGGACTGGGTGGAGAGAAAGAGCGCTGGACCAATGCTGCAGCCACTCTTCAAAATATATATGACAACTTGATGGGAGATGTCCTGATCTCTGCAGGTGTTATCGCCTACTTGGGACCATTCACCAGGTCCTTCAGGGACTCAGAGACCTCAAAGTGGATCAAACTATGTCAGGTATTAGATGCAAGCAGTAGTTGTAACATTTTTTACATTAAAAAGCTTTTTTTTGTGTTTCAAATATATATATATATATATATATATATATATATATATATATATATATATATATATATATTATAAATAAGTAAATATAAATAAAATACTTTTTACACTCAAAAATTAGCATTATTTGGAAAGTACATACATTCTTTTTAAAACTTTAATGGCAATTTATTCAATTCCTGCACACCTAATAACACAAATGTCCTGGGTTTGATTCCTGTGCTGACCATTTTTTCCTCTTTATTTTTCAAGAGGAAAACTAAAATGTGAATGTTTAGTTGACTGTATTAATTAACATGAAGTAACAATGTATCTTTTTTTTTTTTTTTTATAGTAGGCCTACTTATTTTAATGAAAACATTTTCTTATAAATAAAACATACCTTCAATTTGCACTCTACACCTTTACTGCATTTATTTTGTTTTCCAAAAAAAGTGCAATAAAGAATGTGCAGACACATTATATGTTTAACCTTTATTTGTCTTAAATGATTCTGAATTGATTTTTATTAATATAGAAGTTCATTTCAATTTTTTTTTTTCCAGTCAAAGAAGATTCCCTGTTCAACAGAGTTTTCACTTAGCAAAACACTGGGTGAACCAATTAAAATACAGGCCTGGAATATTGCTGGACTACCCAAGGACAGCTTCTCAGTGGACAATGGTGTCATCGTGGCAAACTCTAGGAGATGGTATTGTTGCTTTTCTCACTTGTGTTACCATTTTGTGACAGACTTAAGTAACTAGGAGTTTTAATGCTTTAAATACACTTAAACTAATATGAATAGATTACAGATGTCATTGAAGGAAGGTCAAGTTTTATAAGGCTCATTTAAAGTACATGAAATATCTGATAATTGTCAAAACTTTAGACATAATTAGGACACTAATTTTATTCAAGTGGCTGAAAGGTAAAGAATGTGGCTTCTAAACCAGAGGGTCCTGGGTTTGAATTCTGGTGAAGACTCTGATTTTCAATTTTGGGATCTTAAGGACACCTTTAAGTCTCTATAAGTCTCTTATGGTAAACCTGGCATTAGTTGGGAAAAATAAAGGTTTTGGTCGTTATGCTGGCCACATGACATCAGTGTTAACTGTGGGCCATAGAAACAGATGATCTTTATATCATCTGACCTATAGACCGCAAGGAAGCTAATTTTATTCAACATTGATTACTCCTGTCCCATTGATCAAATCAAAGCTTTCATTTGCCATAATATATTAGACACTGTATTTAGAGACAAGATGTGCATGTTGGTGTGTAGGCAGAAAGGAAATCATTGTTTTTAAATATCAAAACTGTGTTGTAGTTTCTCTTATTTAACTTTGCTGAATAACAAACACAATGGCATATTTGAGAAACTTATACAAGATATGATTTAGATAAAAAAAAAATTGATGAAAATATAACACTTACAAAATTTAACGTTGAATCAGCAACAATAGTTGAACTATTTCAATACATTACCTTACAGAACTTATCATACATCAAACTAAAGATTTTATCATGTCTAAACTAATAACATAAGATTTAGATTTATATTAAAGTTTTATTTACAATCCTATTCAGAAATGCACAGCATAGAGATTTAGGATTACCTAATCTCCTATTTTAATTTTTAGAGATTTTTTTTTTTAAAAAGAATTTTAAAATTCAAGTCACCAAAACTACCTTGTTATCATACTAAGAATTACATTATTTTTTATTGTGAAGCAAATCTTTTTAACCAGGCCACTGATGATTGACCCACAAGGTCAGGCCAACCGCTGGGTGAAGAATTCTGAGAAAGACAACACACTGTCAGTGATCAAACTGTCAGACGCAGACTATATGAGGACCTTGGAAAACTGCGTGACTTTTGGCAACCCACTTCTGCTGGAGAATGTTGGTGAGGAGCTTGACCCATCCCTGGAGCCTTTACTTCTGAAGCAGACATTTAAACAAGGTTAGTTTGGATTGAACATGTGAGGAAAAAAATCACCAGAAAACCTTAAGCTAATAGAATTCCTTGTAAATTCTCACATTATTATTCTCTTTTCCAGCAAATTCTCTGCCTCAACTTTTGTATCATCACTAAGTTTGAAGTTCTGTTAGTGCCATGAAAAGAAATTAATTTCATTACTTCCTTTATTTCAAGAAATCAAATTGCACATTTTTGTAATTACCGTTGCTATGTATTTTAGTTTTTTAAGTTATCAGATGGAATGACAAGTTTGTTTTTGATGAAACAAAAGTGTTAGTCCTATTATTTAACAAGTCTTGATTTGTGTCATAGAAAAATAGATTTTTAAACCTCAATTTTGTTTACATTGTTACATAATAAGGCTTATGGTTTGATTCTAGGAAAAAAAAACATAGCTATGATTTTGTTTTCCATGAGAAAAATAGTTATAGCTGTGATTTGTTTTCATTAAAAACATGTCAAATATGTCTTTTATTTCCACCCCAACCACTAAAAAAACAACAACAAAAAAACTTGTTTTATCTGTGACTTGTTTTTATAAAAAAAAAATTTCAATCAATAAACTTGCCAAATCTTGGTTTTGTTTTCCTAACTACAGCTCCTAAAGGTGCACCAAGTACAGGTTTGAAATATTTCATTTGAAATCTCGCTCAGTGTTACTGTTATCTGTTTGAATAGGAATATTTGTTTTTTTTTTTTTGTTTATCAGTCACATCTCACATCTGCTACCAGTTGCACCAAAACAATCAGCCAACTGATATGTCATGTTATTGACTATTACTTTTAAATCTATTTTTACCTTTTTTTTTTGGCTTCAAATCACTGTTCTTACAATGATGATGTATGTTTAAAACATCATAACACCATTGATTCCTCATGATGTATATGTTGTTTCTTTAATGCATGACATTTAAGATGTTAAATAAAGCTAGAAATGAGAAGATATATTAATTGTAATATACTGGACAGAAATAGTTAATTACTGGCATAGTTTATAAGGTGTGTTTTATGCACATTTTCTTTTATAATTTTCATTCTTGTCAAAAAATTTTGATTAATATATCTAGTACTTCATAAATATTCATTTACTTTCCAAACTGTCCCCTAAAACATTTCTTTTCACACAGCACTTGAACAGACTTGATTTTGTTGAGTTCATTTTCCAAATTCTTCATAAATACATATAGTTATAGTAAGCATCTTAATTTATTAGTTCATATATATTTGACATTGACCAGGTTGCCAGATAAGTTAATAAGTTTCAATGTCATTAGCTTCAGGATAAAAGCATGAATCTTTGCAGGTTATTATCCTCAAAGTAATAGTGTAAGCATTTCAAATCTGGGTTTTGTTTCTAACATCTAGCTGGTGTGGAGATGATTCGTCTTGGTGATAACATCATTGAGTACAGCCAGGACTTCCGTTTCTACATCACCACCAAGCTGCGTAACCCTCATTACATGCCAGAGTTATCCACCAAAGTTTCACTCCTTAACTTTATGATAACACCAGAAGGCCTTGAAGATCAGCTCCTGGGTATTGTTGTTGCAAAAGAAAGGTGAGGCTCTTTTCAACTCCTTTTATTGTAATATGTAAGTTTTTTTATTTTTATTATTTACAAAAGATCAATATGATGTTTGTTGATTTACCTGTCTAGGTCAAGCAATCCTTTCAATGCTTAAACAGAATTTATAAAAGAAAGTGTACCTCCCCATCACATAAACATTTTGATAGTGTAGTAATTAGAAGTTGTACAATGTTTTCAAATGTTCTTTTATGCAAATCTTCTCTTTTGAAGTAATGTCTGTAATCTATAAGATAAGATAAAGTTTTGACTAGGGCTGAATAGATTTATTAGTCAACAGTTTTCATTGTTATAAGAACTGTAACTTTGGTTTTGAACTTTAATTCAAACTTATAAAACTGTTTTGTTCATTTACTGAACTTACTGCTTTGAGGTGTACAAACTAAATGACATTTCAAAATCCAATCTCTCTTTGTTACATCCCAACATTTTGATGCTAACATGTGAACATTCTAGCTTTGGGTTAATATTCAACAATTAGCTGCTTCAACATAGTTCATGCATTCATAATAAGCAGAAGTAATGAGTTCCAGTTGTAACTAAAAGGGACACCACTCTTACCACAGGCCTGAACTTGAGGAAGAAAGGCAAGCCTTGATAGTCACCAGTGCCACCAATAAGAAACAGTTGAAGGAGATTGAGGACAAAATCCTGCACACATTGTCTGCCTCAGAGGGGAACATTCTGGAAGATGAGCAAGCCATTCAAGTTCTAGATTCTTCAAAAGTTCTTTCTGATGAGATTTCCAAGAAACAAAAGGTACTAGTGTATTAGTGATAGGTCAATGTATTAGATCACTTGTGAGATCCCTTAGTTTCTGAATGAAATGTCCCAGATTTGATTGTTAGTTTGAGTGTACATAATTTAACATCATATTGAAGGAGGACACTCATGTACCACGAGTTACAGGTTGAGTTTGAAATTTGTTACGGACATATTGGTTTTTGGTTGTACTGGCTATAGAGGAACAGGTTGATGACCAACTTTCTGCAGGATATGATAATGTTCTGGAGTCCTGAGAATTTTAACTTTAGTATTGAAGACTTCCATACATCTACTTTGTTTTAAAAGGTATCAGACAAGTTTAGGTAGACTAAGGTTGATTGGCAGTATAGATCAGTAATGGGTAAACTATGGTGCCTGGTCAACTCCATCCCATACAAATATCACATATTTTATAATTATAATTAAAAACAATTACAGCCACAATGTAAAAATTGAAGTTTTAATACAATTTGAAAAAAAATGGAAAATATTTTCATATATGATATAAATGCATCGGTTGACCTGCAACTTGTGCAGTTTTTGTCTGTCATGTGATGTACATTAAATGTTTTTCAAATTAACCACTGTTGTTTTTGTGTTTTGTTGCTTGTCTATTTCAAGGTGCATTTTCTTGAAAAAAAAATTGAACCTTAAAATTTCAAATTAAAAAACATTGTTTTAGAGGCTTTGTGTATAAAGTTGACATAATGTGGGAGTACTTTTAATGTTAATTTGTGAAGACAAATCACTTTGTTTTTATTTACATTTATGATCATCTTTCCTTACATTTCACTCGTAACATAACACCACTCTTTGTACATTTGTTTTTTTTTTGTAAAAAAATAAAAGGTTGCAGAGGAGACTGAAAAGAAAATTGAATCATCACGAGTTGGTTACAGGCCAATAGCTAAACATTCCTCCACTTTGTTCTTCTCTATCACTGACCTACCAAACATTGATCCCATGTACCAATACTCTCTGACCTGGTTTGTAAACTTGTTCATCATGAGCATTCAAGACAGGTAGGTAACTCTTGTTACTTTCTTAGCAGAAGTGGTTTCAACGGAAATTTTTTTTTTTTTTTTTTTTTTTTACTGTTGTTTAATATTGCATTTTATAGTTCAAAAAATAAAAACTTGGTTTATCTTAATCAAGAACCAAAATTAAATGGAAATAAAACTTTTATATATATTTACATATTCAAATATAACTCTTTCCTCATTCTATAAATTTAAGCCTTGTAGCAATCTCATTTAACTTTAAATCCTGTTATTTGTACAGCTTTCGTGATTAATCAGGAAGTTTGGGAATATAATTTGTCATTAGGGCAATATGTCTTAAGTGGGAGCTAAATAGAACTTGTTTAGAGCTATAAATAGATGCAGGCATACTGCAGCAGGTAATGCCTTAGCCGCAAATGTCTGGTTACTGTATAAAAAAGGTTTGCATTTTCTGCTTGTAAAAAAAAAATGAACAGCTTGTTGATAGATAAGAAGATAGTTTCAATGACGCAAAGTCTCTGCAGAGTTTACTATTTCAGCTAAATAAAAGAAATAAATTGTAATAGGGAAAGGTAACATTTATTTGAATATGTCTGTCAAATGAACTATTACTGTTTGGCCATTAGGAATAATTACGGATAATAGTCTAATAAGGAAAAAAAATTATTAAAGAAATATTTATAACAAAATTTAAATGTTACATAAGATGTTTAAATTTGCATTTTTCAATATTGTTAAATAATTTGTATTTACATCTGATGTCATTAAATAACTAAATTATTGAACAATAAACTTTTGTTTGTTGGTCATTGAGCTGGGTTTTTATTTTATATAGCACAATGTTCTGACTTTGTCTGCTTTATTTCACAGTAATAAATCAAAGATAATAGAGCGCCGTCTGCGCTACCTGAGTGACCATTTTACTCTCCTGCTGTATGACAATGTGGCCAGGTCACTTCTGGCCAAGCACAAACTTGTTTTCTCATTCATCTTGTGTGCCAACCTTCAGTTGTAAGTCACTGACAGCTTTCATTTTTGTCTGACAACTCCCGTGTTTTTTTCCACAGCACTTTATTTCCTAGGACTTCAACAAGAGAACCAATACATCCTCCACCTAATGAGGCCATTTTCTTTTTCAGATAAAAACAGAAGGTCATGTGTTAGAAGTATTTAAGTCACTAAATGGGAGTAACATGATAAAGTTCTTTAATCTTGTTCACTTTTAAACTCTGGATTTGTGTTATAAATTTCCTTAGGGAAAGTTGAGTTTTAGTTGACCCTTCTAGTAGGCAAAATAAAATTTCTTGGGACAGTTTACTAATATATGGTCATGTGATAAGTGCTCTAGGCTATATCTAAATGATTCTATGTTTTTAGAACCCTGCTGCCACTATCCCCTGCCCGTTCTGTGAGAGGTTTGGGCTAGGATGTAATAATCTTCAATTCTATAAACATTTAAAAAAAAAACATAACAGAATTACAACTATTAACAAATATGGATTCCTTTTTTTTTCTTTTTAGTAACTCTCCAAAAAAGATGGAACTAAAATCAATTTTCCTTAATTATGACTTTTGTGACTTAAATACTTTCAGCACTTGTATATTAGATTGCCTTCGTGCATTGGAGAGCTCCGAAAAAAGGGGAATGAACTAAACAATGTTTTTTACATATTATTCATGCCTATCTCTTCTTTTTCTTTTACCATTTTTTTAATTTAGTAACAAGTCCAAAATTGTGGAGAAGCGTCTGCGTTACTTGTCTGACCACTTTACCTATAACCTCTACTGCAGTATTTGTCGCTCTCTGTTTGAGAAAGACAAACTGCTCTTTTCCTTTGTCCTCTGTGCAAACATCTTGTTGTAAGTATGTTTGATTGAAGGATTTCATCCCTGCTGTGTGTATAACACTTGTAGCTAGCATGACACAACAGTCTGCAATAAGACAAATACAACTATATTTAAAAATAATTTTGTTTTTTCGGGATAGATTGTTCTGATCATTGAACATAGAATTTCTTTTCTCAAAATGAATAAATATATCTTTTAATTCAATTTCATTAATCTATTATATGCAATAATTTTATTATATCTATAAACATTTTGTAAAATTTTGAAACAAAGTTATCAGGTTCTGTTATAGATTTTTTTGAATCAGTAAAGCTAGTTGAATATTTTATTGCAGACTTCTAGTCTAGTATCTGCGCATGATTTGATTGGTTTGATTTATTTGTGGTAATGTTTGAACATATTTTTAACAGCAGAAAAACTTCATTACAACATAAAGATGATAAAAGTTAAGTAAAATTCCATAAATAATACCATAAGTATCTCCCCCCCCCTTTCCACATGTCAACAAAAAGAAAAAAACAACAAACTACAATACCTTTATACCAGCAACTTTTTGTTGCTCCCTTTTCTTGAAAGACTCTACTTCTCACCTTGTTCTAAAAAGACTATACTTCTCACCTTGATCTAGAAAGACTATACTTCTTACCTTGTTCTAAAAAGACTATACTTCTTACCTTGTTATAAAAAGACTATACTTCTCACCTTGTTCTAAAAAGACTATACTTCTCACCTTGATCTAGAAAGACTATACTTCTCACCTTGATCTAGAAAGACTATACTTCTTACCTTGTTCTAGAAAGACTATACTTCTCACCTTGATCTAGAAAGACTATACTTCTCACCTTGATCTAGAAAGACTATACTTCTCACCTTGTTCTAGAAAGACTATACTTCTCACCTTGTTCTAAAAAGACTATACTTCTCACCTTGTTCTAGAAAGACTATACTTCTCACCTTGTTCTAGAAAGACTATACTTCTCACCTTGATCTAGAAAGACTATACTTCTCACCTTGATCTAGAAAGACTATACTTCTCACCTTGTTCTAAAAAGACTATACTTCTTACCTTGTTCTAAAAAGACTATACTTCTCACCTTGTTCTAAAAAGACTATACTTCTCACCTTGTTCTAGAAAGACTATACTTCTCACCTTGTTCTAGAAAGACTATACTTCTCACCTTGTTCTAAAAAGACTATACTTCTTACCTTGTTCTAAAAAGACTATACTTCTCACCTTGTTATAAAAAGACTATACTTCTCACCTTGTTCTAAAAAGACTATACTTCTCACCTTGATCTAGAAAGACTATACTTCTCACCTTGATCTAGAAAGACTATACTTCTTACCTTGTTCTAGAAAGACTATACTTCTCACCTTGATCTAGAAAGACTATACTTCTCACCTTGATCTAGAAAGACTATACTTCTCACCTTGTTCTAGAAAGACTATACTTCTCACCTTGTTCTAAAAAGACTATACTTCTCACCTTGTTCTAGAAAGACTATACTTCTCACCTTGTTCTAGAAAGACTATACTTCTCACCTTGATCTAGAAAGACTATACTTCTCACCTTGATCTAGAAAGACTATACTTCTCACCTTGTTCTAAAAAGACTATACTTCTTACCTTGTTCTAAAAAGACTATACTTCTCACCTTGTTCTAAAAAGACTATACTTCTCACCTTGTTCTAGAAAGACTATACTTCTCACCTTGTTCTAGAAAGACTATACTTCTCACCTTGTTCTAAAAAGACTATACTTCTTACCTTGTTCTAAAAAGACTATACTTCTCACCTTGATCTAGAAAGACTATACTTCTCACCTTGATCTAGAAAGACTATACTTCTCACCTTGTTCTAAAAAGACTATACTTCTCACCTTGTTCTAGAAAGACTATACTTCTCACCTTGTTCTAAAAAGACTATACTTCTCACCTTGTTCTAAAAAGACTATACTTCTCACCTTGTTCTAAAAAGACTATACTTCTCACCTTGTTCTAAAAAGACTATACTTCTCACCTTGTTCTAAAAAGACTATACTTCTCACCTTGTTCTAAAAAGACTATACTTCTCACCTTGTTCTAAAAAGACTATACTTCTCACCTTGTTCTAAAAAGACTATACTTCTCACCTTGTTCTAAAAAGACTATACTTCTCACCTTGTTCTAAAAAGACTATACTTCTCACCTTGTTCTAAAAAGACTATACTTCTCACCTTGTTCTAGAAAGACTATACTTCTCACCTTGTTCTAGAAAGACTATACTTCTCACCTTGATCTAGAAAGACTATACTTCTCACCTTGATCTAGAAAGACTATACTTCTCACCTTGTTCTAGAAAGACTATACTTCTTACCTTGTTCTAAAAAGACTATACTTCTCACCTTGTTCTAAAAAGACTATACTTCTCACCTTGTTCTAAAAAGACTATACTTCTCACCTTGTTCTAGAAAGACTATACTTCTCACCTTGATCTAGAAAGACTATACTTCTCACCTTGTTCTAGAAAGACTATACTTCTTACCTTGTTCTAAAAAGACTATACTTCTTACCTTGTTCTAAAAAGACTATACTTCTCACCTTGTTCTAGAAAGACTATACTTCTTACCTTGTTCTAAAAAGACTATACTTCTCACCTTGTTCTAAAAAGACTATACTTCTCACCTTGTTCTAGAAAGACTATACTTCTCACCTTGATCTAGAAAGACTATACTTCTCACCTTGTTCTAAAAAGACTATACTTCTTACCTTGTTCTAAAAAGACTATACTTCTCACCTTGATCTAGAAAGACTATACTTCTCACCTTGATCTAGAAAGACTATACTTCTCACCTTGTTCTAGAAAGACTATACTTCTTACCTTGTTCTAAAAAGACTATACTTCTCACCTTGTTCTAGAAAGACTATACTTCTTACCTTGTTCTAAAAAGACTATACTTCTCACCTTGTTCTAAAAAGACTATACTTCTCACCTTGTTCTAAAAAGACTATACTTCTCACCTTGTTCTAAAAAGACTATACTTCTCACCTTGTTCTAAAAAGACTATACTTCTCACCTTGTTCTAAAAAGACTATACTTCTCACCTTGTTCTAAAAAGACTATACTTCTCACCTTGTTCTAGAAAGACTATACTTCTCACCTTCATCTAGAAAGACTATACTTCTCACCTTGTTCTAGAAAGACTATACTTCTTACCTTGTTCTAAAAAGACTATACTTCTTACCTTGTTCTAAAAAGACTATACTTCTCACCTTGTTCTAGAAAGACTATACTTCTTACCTTGTTCTAAAAAGACTATACTTCTCACCTTGTTCTAAAAAGACTATACTTCTCACCTTGTTCTAGAAAGACTATACTTCTCACCTTGATCTAGAAAGACTATACTTCTCACCTTGTTCTAAAAAGACTATACTTCTTACCTTGTTCTAAAAAGACTATACTTCTCACCTTGATCTAGAAAGACTATACTTCTCACCTTGATCTAGAAAGACTATACTTCTCACCTTGTTCTAGAAAGACTATACTTCTTACCTTGTTCTAAAAAGACTATACTTCTCACCTTGTTCTAGAAAGACTATACTTCTTACCTTGTTCTAAAAAGACTATACTTCTCACCTTGTTCTAAAAAGACTATACTTCTCACCTTGTTCTAAAAAGACTATACTTCTCACCTTGTTCTAAAAAGACTATACTTCTCACCTTGTTCTAAAAAGACTATACTTCTCACCTTGTTCTAAAAAGACTATACTTCTCACCTTGTTCTAAAAAGACTATACTTCTCACCTTGTTCTAAAAAGACTATACTTCTCACCTTGTTCTAGAAAGACTATACTTCTCACCTTCATCTAGAAAGACTATACTTCTCACCTTGTTCTAGAAAGACTATACTTCTTACCTTGTTCTAAAAAGACTATACTTCTCACCTTGATCTAGAAAGACTATACTTCTCACCTTGTTCTAGAAAGACTATACTTCTCACCTTGTTCTAGAAAGACTATACTTCTCACCTTGATCTAGAAAGACTATACTTCTCACCTTGTTCTAGAAAGACTATACTTCTTACCTTGTTCTAAAAAGACTATACTTCTTACCTTGTTCTAAAAAGACTATACTTCTCACCTTGTTCTAGAAAGACTATACTTCTTACCTTGTTCTAAAAAGACTATACTTCTCACCTTGTTCTAAAAAGACTATACTTCTCACCTTGTTCTAGAAAGACTATACTTCTCACCTTGTTCTAGAAAGACTATACTTCTCACCTTGTTCTAAAAAGACTATACTTCTTACCTTGTTCTAAAAAGACTATACTTCTCACCTTGATCTAGAAAGACTATACTTCTCACCTTGATCTAGAAAGACTATACTTCTCACCTTGTTCTAGAAAGACTATACTTCTTACCTTGTTCTAAAAAGACTATACTTCTCACCTTGTTCTAGAAAGACTATACTTCTTACCTTGTTCTAAAAAGACTATACTTCTCACCTTGTTCTAAAAAGACTATACTTCTCACCTTGTTCTAAAAAGACTATACTTCTCACCTTGTTCTAAAAAGACTATACTTCTCACCTTGTTCTAAAAAGACTATACTTCTCACCTTGTTCTAAAAAGACTATACTTCTCACCTTGTTCTAAAAAGACTATACTTCTCACCTTGTTCTAAAAAGACTATACTTCTCACCTTGTTCTAGAAAGACTATACTTCTCACCTTGATCTAGAAAGACTATACTTCTCACCTTGTTCTAGAAAGACTATACTTCTTACCTTGTTCTAAAAAGACTATACTTCTCACCTTGTTCTAGAAAGACTATACTTCTCACCTTGTTCTAGAAAGACTATACTTCTCACCTTGATCTAGAAAGACTATACTTCTCACCTTGTTCTAGAAAGACTATACTTCTTACCTTGTTCTAAAAAGACTATACTTCTCACCTTGTTCTAGAAAGACTATACTTCTTACCTTGTTCTAAAAAGACTATACTTCTCACCTTGTTCTAAAAAGACTATACTTCTCACCTTGTTCTAAAAAGACTATACTTCTCACCTTGTTCTAAAAAGACTATACTTCTCACCTTGTTCTAGAAAGACTATACTTCTCACCTTGTTCTAAAAAGACTATACTTCTCACCTTGTTCTAAAAAGACTATACTTCTCACCTTGTTCTAGAAAGACTATACTTCTCACCTTGATCTAGAAAGACTATACTTCTCACCTTGTTCTAGAAAGACTATACTTCTTACCTTGTTCTAAAAAGACTATACTTCTTACCTTGTTCTAAAAAGACTATACTTCTCACCTTGTTCTAGAAAGACTATACTTCTTACCTTGTTCTAAAAAGACTATACTTCTCACCTTGTTCTAAAAAGACTATACTTCTCACCTTGTTCTAGAAAGACTATACTTCTTACCTTGTTCTAAAAAGACTATACTTCTCACCTTGTTCTAAAAAGACTATACTTCTCACCTTGTTCTAAAAAGACTATACTTCTCACCTTGTTCTAGAAAGACTATACTTCTCACCTTGTTCTAGAAAGACTATACTTCTTACCTTGTTCTAAAAAGACTATACTTCTCACCTTGTTCTAGAAAGACTATACTTCTCACCTTGTTCTAGAAAGACTATACTTCTCACCTTGATCTAGAAAGACTATACTTCTCACCTTGTTCTAGAAAGACTATACTTCTTACCTTGTTCTAAAAAGACTATACTTCTCACCTTGTTCTAGAAAGACTATACTTCTTACCTTGTTCTAAAAAGACTATACTTCTCACCTTGTTCTAAAAAGACTATACTTCTCACCTTGTTCTAAAAAGACTATACTTCTCACCTTGTTCTAAAAAGACTATACTTCTCACCTTGTTCTAAAAAGACTATACTTCTCACCTTGTTCTAGAAAGACTATACTTCTCACCTTGTTCTAAAAAGACTATACTTCTCACCTTGTTCTAAAAAGACTATACTTCTCACCTTGTTCTAGAAAGACTATACTTCTCACCTTGATCTAGAAAGACTATACTTCTCACCTTGTTCTAGAAAGACTATACTTCTTACCTTGTTCTAAAAAGACTATACTTCTTACCTTGTTCTAAAAAGACTATACTTCTCACCTTGTTCTAGAAAGACTATACTTCTTACCTTGTTCTAAAAAGACTATACTTCTCACCTTGTTCTAAAAAGACTATACTTCTTACCTTGTTCTAGAAAGACTATACTTCTTACCTTGTTCTAAAAAGACTATACTTCTCACCTTGTTCTAAAAAGACTATACTTCTCACCTTGTTCTAAAAAGACTATACTTCTCACCTTGTTCTAAAAAGACTATACTTCTCACCTTGTTCTAAAAAGACTATACTTCTCACCTTGTTCTAAAAAGACTATACTTCTCACCTTGTTCTTGAAAGACTATACTTCTCACCTTGTTCTTGAAAGACTATACTTCTCACCCTGATCTAGAAAGACTATACTTCTCACCCTGTTCTAGAAAGACTATACTTCTCACCTTGTTCTAAAAAGACTATACTTCTTACCTTGTTCTAAAAAGACTTTACTTCTCACCTTGTTCTAGAAAGACTATACTTCTCACCTTGTTCTAAAAAGACTATACTTCTCACCTTGTTCTAAAAAGACTATACTTCTCACCTTGTTCTAGAAAGACTATACTTCTTACCTTGTTCTAAAAAGACTATACTTCTCACCTTGTTCAAGAAAGATTAAATTTCCATCTTGTTCTATAAAGACTTTGGTCCTCATATCATAATAACTTACTGGAATTGTATGTGTGATGTAATGATGTAGAAAATCAGGCGCTCTATTGCAGTGGTTCTCAATCTGTGGTCACCGGATTCTTTGCTGTCTTGAACCTCATCAGAAATAAAAGAAATTGACTAGAAATATGTGCTTTTGGAGATTAGTGGTTGCTACTTACAAACATTAAGCCAGACAAAAATACTTTCATTAGTATTCATAAAAACCATCCAAGTTATTAATTTTTTTTATAAATGTTTATTTTAAACACAATTATAATCTCAATAAACATCCTTCAACAATTGTTTTTACATTTTAGACTTATTTACTATGCAATTATGTAGCTTTTTCAGTTAGGGTCCGTTGGCTAATTTTGACTATATAAATGGGTCCCTATGTCAAAGAGTTTGAGAACCTCTGCTCTGTTGTAATAAATTAAAAGGCAACCTACAGTAGTTTGTCAAATGATCAGCCACTTCACTTTTTCATGGTGTCCACCATGTTCCTTTTTATGGTAAACTTTTCTGTGCACTCTTTCTACACCATAAGATAGCCTTTGAAATTAATTCATCATTCAGTTGCCCCAAGCCATCACAGTTTTTATTGCTTCACACTATTAAGGATCTTCTCATCTTCACCAGCATGATTCTGGGTCCTTAGAACAACAAGCACTAAAAGCTTGAATCCATCTCTCTGCTATTAACAAACTACTAAGATTATTGTTATGACTCGCACACTGAACTCTTCTCTTTGCAATGAGGAGTTTTCAGAGACAGGACTTGAAAAGCTGACAGTTACAAGCCCTCTGCAGTAGCATGCAAAGTTGGTTTATGTTTTTAGTTTGTTTATTCATTTTTACGTATGGAGGCGGATAAAGTATTTACATTAACAAAAGATCAAAATGTCATTTTTGTGTCACAGAAATACAGTGTGACTTTTGCATTTTTTTAGGGGCAGGGTCAAAAGTTTTCGCTGCATTTTAACTACTTAACAATGTTGCTAGAGATTGCTAGATGCTTATAATTGTAAGAGTTTTACAGAATACACCAAACTCTGTTTTCAAAAGCATGTGTGTTGTGCCTTGCAGTGATAACTAATGATTGAGTGCATTAGCTAAAAATAATATTTGTTTCATATACATGTTTTATTTTGAAGTTTTTCCATGTTTTAATCTTTCTTATTCACACATAGCACTTTAATGTGTTCAATTAGTAAAATCAGAAGAATTTCATTACTTGTCTAAGATGACACATTATGTTGCTAGATTTACACTAAAACACTGCAGTGATAAAATTATTTTCAAAGCACTTGTGTGATGAATTTTATGTTTGAACACAATAACACATGAAATATGTATTTTGTTTATAATTGTTTTTTTTAAGCACACATTCTTTACGTTTCTATTACCCTACTCAAAATATGTTGTTGAGTATCATTGTAACTAAATATCTGAAAATTTAAAGTATTCAAATAAATTAAAATTGTTCTTTTTAACTATTCTATGCAAACATTGAATATTTATTTTCTTGCAAGAACTTAGTTAAAATTAAAGATTCTTATTAGAAAAATACATTTATGATAAGCTAGTTTTCAATAATTTCATCTCTTAATTTTTTTCCCATTCCTGAAGGGCCAAGAAAGATCTAAACACAGAAGAGTTCATGTTTTTCTTGACTGGAGGCATTGGTTTGGAGAACAAACTGGCCAATCCTGCACCTGTATGGCTGAATGAGAAATGTTGGGACGAAATATGCAGGATGAGTGATCTGAAAAACTTTAAAGGCTTCAGGTTGGTCTGAAGAATTTCTTTCTTGCATCACCAAATCTCAATATTTATAGCCATCTTTGAAAGTGTCTTTTAGTTGCATTTTGAAATGTGTCAATAGTATCGGGATAAAAAAGTATATACTAATTTCTAGGTTTTATCTATCACGTTTGACAAAAAGATTTTTTGAAAGCTTGTTATTGTACAGCAAAGTAGTTACTTTTTTTTCTTTAAGATTATTAAAGTAGTGAAACAGGTGAATTGAGCACTGACATATAAAGTAACACTTGATTGTCCATACTGACTGAAAATCTAACTTTTGAACAGGGAAGATTTTGTGAAAAACATAGAGAAATGGAAAGACTTTTACAATGAGAAAGAGCCTCACAAAGTGACTTTACCAGATCCTTGGAACACAAAGCTTAATGACTTCCAGAGGATGATAGTACTTAGGACAGTGCGACCTGACAAGGTAAAGGAGGCTATTAAAAAATTGTAGATAATTGTTTTCAATTTGTCAAAAATGTTGCAATAAAAGTTGGTGTTTTGGACTATAATAATCTTATGTTGCCAGGTTTTTTCTTGGCTCCCATTTACATTTTTTAAATTGATGTCATTTGCAGAAGTTAATGGAAACTGAGACATTTGAACCATTTGGCCAGAAATGAAACATTTAAAAATATAAATCTTTAAAATTACATTATTTAAATTTTTACCTTGGTGGAAACACCCTCAAAACCTAATTAAAGAATTCATCTTTTAACTTTCAAAGATAACTTAGGAGAAAAGAAATGATGTCACTGGTAAACATTTTCATTTAACTTCAGCTTACTCATGTCCATCATATTTAGATTATATTTACATTTATTCCAGATTGGTCTTGCAATCACTGAGTTTGTTATGGAAAAACTTGGGAAGAAATTTGTTGAACCGCCCCCCTTTGACCTGGCTAAAAGCTATGGAGATTCTAACTGCTGCACGCCATTGATCTTTGTTCTGTCCCCTGGAGCAGACCCCACCATGAGCCTCTTGAAATATGCAGAAGATAAAGGATTTGGGGGCAACAAATTTAATTCAATATCTTTGGGTCAGGGACAGGTACATGCTTAACATTTTTACATGATTTTATATGTATATATATAATGTATATATATTTTATTATTCATTATCATTTTAAAAAACTGTTGCACTTGCAACTTATTAACTACTTTGCAGGGACCAATAGCTGCCAAGATGATCAAACTAGCCAAGGAAGATGGTTCATGGGTTCTTTTACAGAACTGTCATTTGGCTGTGTCATGGATGAACTCTCTGGAGAAGATTTGTGAAGAATTCACACCAGAAACAACAAATTCCTCTTTCAGGCTTTGGTTAACAAGTTACCCATCTCCTAAGGTTAGCATATTTTATTAAGTATAGTTCAAAACTTATTCATTGTTTATCTATACCATAGGATTGTTAACTAAGCTAATTTATAGCTAAAAGTGAGATACATCTATGTTAAAGGTGATATGATAGTTTTTTTTATAATGTAAACCTAAAATCATACTTATGTCTATACAGCATTCAGAATAAATGTTTGAAAGGAAATTACTTTAGTCTCATTGTTTTTCTGCTGCTATTTTAAAACCAAAAGACACTTTTTGTTAGAAACAAGTAGGGTCAAGACGTAACTTAATGTACTATTGCATAACTCATTCTATATTATAACTCATTACCCTGATCAAAATATTAATATGAAAACATAGATCTAGTTTTCATTCTTTTTTTTTTTTGTTATAATTAATTATGCAGAATATTAACTGTTGCATCTTCAGTTCATAAGTTTTCATTTTGAGAATTAAATAAGGAAAATTATATTTTATTCTAGCTCAAGAAATGTTATAAGATATTTAAACCACATGCACATATTCTGCACTCTGAATATGTGTTTTATTTCTTTTAAGTTTTCTTTTCATTGCTAAGTAATACAGTACTCAGTTTCAAAACTTCTTTTGTTTTTCTTGCCATGTTTTAAAATGTGCCATTTCACATGATGAACTTACAATGTCTGCATAAAATGAACAGTTTCCTGTGACTGTCTTACAAAATGGTGTTAAAATGACCAATGAACCACCGACTGGACTTCGTCAGAACCTCTTGCAGAGCTATTTGAATGATCCAATCAGCGACGAAACGTTCTTCAAGGGTTGCAAGGGCAAAGAGCAGGTAAACAAATGTAGCGAGAGAATCACATTTCTCATTGGGCTAACAGAATATGGATTGGTAATTGTAAGGATACATTTAAAGTAGGCTGTATTTATTTTAATACCCTTGAAGGAAATATTGAAGCAGAAACATGATGCAAATAGGCCTACATGATTTAATAATTGGACTGTAAGTTCATAAATAAACTTTACCTAGTGCTAATAGGGTATTTTATCTCAAATGGAAAACAATAAGGGTTGTGGTGGCTGAGTGGTTAAGTGCTTGGCTTCTGCACCTGGGTTCTGGGTTCAAATCTTGGTGAAGACTTGGATTTTGAATTTTGGGATTTTTAGGGCTCCCCTGAGTCCACCCAACTCTAATGAGTGCCTGATTTGAGTTGGGGAAAAGTAAAGGTGTTAGGTCGTTGTGATGGCCACATGACACCCTGCTCACTAACCATTGGTCACAGAAACAGAGGACCTTAACTTCATCTGCCCTATAGATTACAAGGTCTGAAAAGGGGAACAGAGAGAGAACAATAAACTGGTTAGCTGTTGTTCTACCCATGCAAACCTCGTTATTTATTGGCCTGAATAGAAGTTAATTTACCATCATTTGCCTGATGGACCACTAGATCACACTATTAAAATAACATCTCTTAAACATTTGAAATGGTAGAATAAGAAAAAAACTTCTCTTATTAGCATTCCTTTGGCTGTGTATATAAATTATGTGTTAAAGATAATGTCATACATGAATGAACCGTATAATGTATGACTCCTGCTTTCAAAATTTTAACTTTTAAAACATATACGACAGATGCCACTTCTAACTTTTATATACCATGTTTTCTAAGCTCTTAGTCTCTTATTACTTTTATATGACATGTTTTCTAAGCTCCTAGTATTTTAATTTCTGAAAAGAATAGTATTAGGCATTTGAAAAAAACAACTTTAGTAAGACACAATATAATTAATAACAAAATCTATTTCCTTTCTTTCCTCCAGAGCTTTGAGAAACTATTGTTTGGTTTGTGTTTCTTCCATGCTCTAGTCCAGGAAAGAAGAAAGTTCGGACCTCTAGGTTGGAATATTGCATATGGGTTTAATGAGTCTGATTTGAGAATCTCTGTCAGGCAACTTCAGGTAAACTTTGGAATTGAAAAAGAATGTTTGAATTTTCTAGACTTAATAATCCCATAATGTTTGTAAACCTTGGAATTTAAAAGAAACTATTTTAATCTTCCTCTTGTTTGTCACTTATCTTAGTAAAAAAAGTGTATAATTTTGAATTGACAGAAAATATTTTTTTATATCAATAAAGTAAATAAATTTTTCTGAGTTGGTATTCTTTTTAAAACCTTGTTTATTTTCTATCCAATAACTTGACATCTTAAATAATGATTTCATTTTGAAAACAAAACCAGGCGTTCAGGATTATTTATGTTTAGGTCTCTCTAGAAACAATAACAGAGTTTTAAGTACTTTTCTTTTTCACTGCTCAATTTGATCTCTTCTCTAACACCAGATGTTTATAAATGAATATGATGATGTTCCCTTTGATGCCATCACCTATATGACTGGAGAGTGTAATTATGGTGGGCGTGTCACTGACGATTGGGACAGGCGTTGTCTGCTGACAATTCTGGCTGACTTCTTCAACTCTGCCATTGTCACTGACCAGAAATACAAGTTTTCCCCCAGTGGCAACTATCACTGTCCTACGAAAAATGGATACAATGAAGCTGTAGAGTTTATCAAGGTAGTGGATAAGTTCTTATCAAGACTTCTTGAAGAAAGCTAAACAACTTTTGCAAAACTTTTATTCCCAATCTTAAAATGCCTTTTTTTTCCAATGCTGAAAATTCAACTTGGAAAAAAAATTAGTTCAATATTTAATTTATCGATGTACTTGGGACTAATAAACAAGGTGTCATCTAGCAACCAGATATATAATTCCAATCAAAATTTGGTCATACCTGCTGTGATATCTTCTTTATGAGATTTAATTTCATTTGTAGAAATCCAATATCTTGTTATATTCATATAAAAAAAAGTCTTGATAAAACCTTACTGCAACTGACATGAGCGTGTTTCTTTTAAGATTAGAATTACATGTGTGAGCTAGGTAGTAAGTTCTGGGATACACTTGTCAAAGCATTTACTACATAAACTTGTTTGTATGAGCGAAATGTTTAATGAGTGGTATTAAATGAGACGATACTGGTCAAGGTTAGGGTACAGGTTTGACAGTACTGGTTTCTAGATATTTTTGTTATTACACTAAGAGTAAGATAATGATTAAGTTAATAGGAAAGGAAAAAAAAGTAAAGTTTCCCCTTTCAGACCATGGGGTCTACAGGGCAGTTGATGTTTAGGTCATCTGTTGCTTTGGCCAATGGTTAACGAGCAAGGTGTCATGTGGCCAGCATAATGACCAACCGCCTTTACTTTCCCCATCCAAAGTCAGGTACCCATTAGAGTTGGGTGGACATAGGGAATGACATTGTGGTGTTCTTCAAGTCGCAAACTTTACTCTTGGACTTTCATTACAGTCTGCACCTATTTTTAAAAAAATTGTCTATTACATTAAAAAAAAAAGTTCTTTTAAACTAACTGAACAATAAATGCAAAAATATGTTGACTTAATTGAAGTATTTCTAGCATTTCAGATATTTAAAATAAAACAAACTGAAAATCTCATAAATGCATCTCATGTTTATCTTGTAAGCACATTGTTTGATACATCTTTTCCTTGTTGAAATGTTTGTTGCTAGAACTTGCCGCCCACACAACACCCTGAGATCTTTGGCATGCATGAGAATGTGGATATCTCCAGGGAGCTGCAGGAAGTGAGGCTCTTGTTTGACTCTGTCCTCCTGACTCAAGGAGGTCAGGGGGGAGGAGGAGGAAACACTGATCAAGCTCTGGCTGACATTGCCACGGACATTTTGTCAAAGGTGATAGCATGATAAATATATGTCTTAAGTTTTAGTCAAATGCCTCTTTTACAAGATGGATGGATGGCTGCATGGTTGTGCGGTGTGCACGCTGGACTGCCACTCAGTTGTCTCAATGGTCCTGTGTTCATACCTGCCCTCTGCCATCATCCTGCTGGAGGTTTGAACTATGAAGGAGATTATCTTCATCTCTGAAGGAACATTCGAACATTTTACAAACATTTACAAGATTTAGTTTTAAAATGACATAAATAGAAAGATTTGAGTGCATCTCAATATGTAGTAGAAAATGTATTTAAATAAATGTAATAAAAGTCTTATATGATACCAAAAAAAATATAAATCTACAATGAGGTAACTCTTATTAAAAATAATGTTTTCTTAATCATTACCATTTCTGATGTAAAAAAAAAAAGGTTAGGTTTCATACTTCAGCTATTTAAACACAAACCTTTTGTTTCTTATATTAAATAACAATTCTTAAATTTTTTTTAGCTTCCCAAAGACTATGATATTGAATTGGCCATCAAGAAATATCCTGTCACCTATTCAGAGAGTATGAACACTGTCCTTGTCCAGGAGATGGAAAGATTCAACAAGTTGGTCACTTAACTTCAGTTAGAACTTTCTTTTTCTAACATGCCAAATAAAAAACACTAATTAAAAAATAAAGAGAACAAATGTATTTTGACTAAACTATGATGCACTTTTAGCTTTCTCAAAGTATATGCTGAAGTGCACTAAACAAATTAATTGTATCATAGTAGGTATTTTTTTAAAGACTTAACTGCTGGTAATATGAAATTCACTCATTTGTGTGATCAATAATTTTTTTTACATTGTTTGTAGCAGGTAGACTAGCCATTGATATATCCTTTATAAAACATTGGGCTTCCTACATTGCTGAGTGACCTCTCCATTGCTGGGGGAAAGCCTGGGCGGTAAATTTGCGAGTGCTGGGCTGCCCACACGTCAGCACACGCCTCTCTTCCATACTGACCGGGTCCAAAGGGATGGCGAGCCATCACAATTTGGGGACAGGTGGCTGCAGGAGTTTGCCAGAGAGCAGTAGTCTTACTACTGTCCCCCCGCCTACGGGGCTCCAGGACCGGATTTTCTGTTAGGGTTTACTCCCTTAGCCTTAGACCTTACAGGGACACACACACAAGGCAGTGAGGCTATTGACCTATAGCTAGGGGTTTGGTTTGTGGGCAACAGGGCGTGTCCGCACGCCGACGGGCCATGCCTGCCTCACATCTTGGGGCCAAACCTCCTCCGAGACCCTTGCAGTTTAGCCTGAGGCTTCGCAGCCTCAGTTTCCATCTGCCACCACGAGGAGGTACTGCATAGGACTTGCTGTGGAGAGGCTATGTACTGGCAAGAGAGACTTACAAAACTGCTCCCCTTTCACAGATGCTAGCCAGCGGTGGCAACAAGTCAAGCTACCACACTAGACGCTTCACACAGCCATTTGACAGACCATTGCTGAGTAGACTTAAAATATCCTTACATGACAAATGAAAATACTGACCTCTGCCAGTACTGGAATCAAGTTACAAGTGTTAATATATTTAAATTTGTTTTATTTACAGAATCAACTTCCTTTTAAAAAACGTAGCTTTGTAAATTAAACCCAATATTAACCATTTATTCTTTACATTGCAAATTTATCTAAAAGAATAAACAGTCAATTTCAATAAATAGGAATTGTACTTTAGGATTTATCCAGAATCAGAAGCTGGCCCTATGATCACATTTTCTATAGTAAAATGTGCACAAATCTCTGAGGTATAAAGTTTAGTTAACACTGAATTCTTTTTTTTTTTATTTTAGACTTCTTGTCATCATTCGATCAAGTCTCCAGAACATCCAAAAAGCCATCAAAGGACTTGTAGTCATGTCAGCTGACTTGGAAGCTCTTGCAGGAAGTCTCCTTATTGGCAAACAGCCAGCCATGTGGACCAAACGCTCATACCCTTCATTGAAGCCACTGGGCAGTTATATCAATGACTTCCTAGACAGACTCAAATTTTTACAAGTAAGCATTCAAGAAAATTATAAATTTAGTTTTTTTCTTATTTGTATGAAAACGAATTTATTGATTTTATTCTATGATAAAATGTTAGTATATAGTTCATCCATCGTGGTTCGATGATGACCACTTTTGTCATCCATTTGGCTGAGGGCTTTGCACTGGGGTTTCGGGCCTCCTCATGTGGCTGGTGAGACCTTTGTGAGCCTAATGTTCGGCTGTACTCTGGGCCAGTTATTCCAGCTGGAGCTAGTTTCATTGGCATCGCTTTTCTTCTCTGGTGCTTTTCTTCTGCCAGCGTTGTTCTCTTTTCCTCAGCAATTTCACAGCTCGATGCCATGATTAAGACCAATAACAGACATGGCCTCTAATGATGTGCAAAGGTTCTGTAGATCTATTTCCAAAAAAAAACAAAACAAGTAGATGCGAAGTATGTGGATGACTGTAACCTATCAAAGCTGTGACTTTCCCTGAGTTGTGTTTACTGAGCGCCTAAAGGAAACACACATTTTCTCTCAAATTGACCCCATCCCCCTACAGATCCACAAAAGAGAGCTCACTGAGCTTGCTATAGCTTAAAAGATGTGCTTTACATACAAAACAAAAGCAACTACTAAACAGATCAATCAACATGCTTGTCACTTTCACTATTTAAATTTAAGGTTGCCCGCCCCCTGAAATGAAACAACTAAGACTAAGACTGCTTTATTGATCCTTACGGAAATTTGTAGTGATTACAAGGACTCTTTTCTCATATAAAGACAACACAACAGAACAATACACATAAATACAACAGACACAACTTAAAGAGTTCATTCAGCGACTACACACAGGTATCTTGATGCAATTCATGTTCCCTGGCGGTGATAGAGTCTGACCGAGTGAGGTATTAACGAGTTTTTGTAACGCTCCGTTCTTGTTTTGATTTACTAACTTATAAAATACAGAGGTTATTTCAAAAAAGAAAATAATTATGTGCTGCATGAGTCTCTAGGTCAGTTTTTCCAAAACTGTGTTCTGCGGAACCCTAGTGTTCCACAAGGCCTGAATAGGTGTCTCACGCTCTACAGGAATAATTAACTAGTAGGCCACAATGTGAATTAATCTCTCTGAACAAATAAACAAAGTGTTCCACTAAATACTCTGAATGTGCAAAGTGTTCCACTAAATACTCTAAATGTGCAAAGTGTTCCACTAAATACTCTGGATGTGCAAAGTGTTCCACTAAATACTCTGGATGTGCAAAGTGTTCCACTAAATATTCTGAATGTGCAAAGTGTTCCACTAAATACTCTGGATGTGCAAAGTGTTCTATTAAGGAAAATGTTTGGGAAACACTGCTCTAGGTCAATCTAGTCATGCATATTAATCAGTGACTTAAACTCTGCAAAGTTATTGGCTGATTCAGGCAACCCATTCCATGCTCTAACATGTGAATGTTTATGAACAATAATACCTTTTTATAACACAATCTGTCAGAATACATTGAACAACTTTCTATTAATCAGTAACAAAGACAAATGCTGCACAAGAATGGCTATATCTGTGTTCTCCCTTGAGCAAGTCTCAGAGTTTCTGTCAGAGATCTTTAGTTATGTTGTGAGCCACTATCCCCCTGTTCCATAATATTTGAAAGTCTCAGACTGATCATCTATTTCTTTTCTGTTTACATACTATTTGATAGTACATTTGCTTTGCTCTGTCCTTGATTCATTTGAGATAGTTTAATATAACTGAAAAATGTAAGTGTATGTAAATATCCAACATTATTTCACTTTGTTACAGCAATGGTATGATCACCAGAAACCTGAAGATTTCTGGGTATCTGGTTTCTTCTTCACTCAAGCTTTCTTGACTGGCGTTATGCAAAATTTTGCTAGAAAATACACAATACCAATTGATAAATTGGCTTTTGATTTTGAAGTGAGTTTCTTATAATTAGAATAAGTTTCTTTTATGATGACTTTTGTTTAAAGTTTAAAAAAATAATTCATTGCAAATTAAATTTTATTCAGTTATATGTATACCAATTTGACAATAAATATATATTTTGTTACTGTATATAAAAAAAAAAAACAATATAAGCAGGTGGTAAACACAATAGTATTTCATAACTTTTGGATTTAAGTTGAAGGAAGACAACAAATTAGTAGTATGTACTAGCAAAACATTAACACTTTAACACTGAATGATTAAAAAGCTGTTTATAGTGAAACTGCCATCTTATTTATATTGTACATATATGAAGTTGAAATGACTATAATGTGTAAAGCTGTGAGTTTTGCTTATCTCTTATATAATAACACATTAGTATTTGCTTTTATGTGTACGGCTAAACTCAGAACTTTCTTTGCAATCAAACAAAATAATTTTCTTTTAATCATAGAAATAAACATTTTTTTAGCAAGATATTCAATATGATTCATATTTTTTTAAAACGTCAGTAGACTTTATTTTAACATTTAATATTTTGTACTATTTGTCTCATCCAGGTATTAAGCGAGGACAGGATGCCCAAGGCTCCTGATGATGGTGCTTACATCTATGGTCTGTTTCTAGATGGTGCTCGCTGGGACAAAGCTCAGTATGTATTTTGTTTTAAGTTTACTTGTTAAAGTTTGCAGTTAATCTGTTAGAAGTTATGTTTTGCTTCAACATTCCATGAAAATGAATTGCTGCTTTTTGGGGGCTGTAGTATATGTTTGTAAAATATTTGTTTTACACATTTAGGATGTTCCTTCAGAGCTGAAGATAATTTACTTCCTAGTCCAAACCTCCTGCAGGATGGTTGCAGATGGTAGCAGGCAGGGTATGAGCCTGGTACCATCGAGATGACCAAACGACAGTCGAGCACATATATCACGTGACCAGGCAGCCATGATATATAAACTAATTGACTAATTTGAAAGAAGTTTTTTCAAGCCCTAGCACAGAAAATATCTTGTTTTATTTTTTATGAAGTTTAGATTAAAGAATTTGAGATTGATACTCCATCAAATCCTTCATCATATAACTTAGGTACTTTATAAAACTACCATATTTCTGGTGGAAAGTCTAAGAATGTTTAGGATAACTAATATAGACATTTATTTTGCTTAGAGATTTATTTTTCTTAGCAATATCAAAACTATAAAAGCGTTTTTTTTTAATGAGTTTATTTAATAAATCTTGTACTAACTTGAAGTTCATGAGATGGTATAATGATAGAGAATCCAGCTGTCTACATACACTTATCAGGTACTTATCTTAAAGTTGAATCAAAATAGTTACTGTTAAACTGAAGTCACATAAATTTAATGGAGGCATTGTGGCTGAGTGGTAAAGTGGTTGACTATCAAATCAAGGAGTCCTGGGTTTGAATCCTGGTGTAGACTGAGATTTTTAATTTTAGGATTTTTAGGGCACCTCTAAGTCCATCCTGTTCTAAGATGTACCTGAAATTAGTGGGGTAAAAGTAAAGGCAGTTGGTCGTTGTGCTGGCCACATGACACCATGCTCAATACCCATTGACCAAAGAAACAAATGACCTTAACAGCATCTGCCCTGTTAATCGCAAGGTCTGAAAGGGAAACTTTTTTTTACTTTTGTATATATCTAAATAATCTAATTCCATCCAATGTTCTTAGTTTCTTCATTTATAAGTTACTCTGAATTTTTTATAGTATTGAAAAAAAAAAAAAGTAATGCTCTATAAAATTCATTATTTTAGGGGTTGCCTTGAAGAACAACTGCCCAAAATTCTCAATGAGGCGGTGCCAATTATCTGGCTCCGCCCCAAGCGCATGAATGAGATTGATGAGTCCAACAAGCGCTACAAGTGTCCAGTCTACAAGACCAGCGAGCGCAAAGGTGTGCTTTCTACTACTGGTCACTCCACCAACTTTGTTCTAGCCATTTGGCTGCCCACTAAGAAACCTGTCCAGCACTGGGTCAAAAGAGGCTGCGCCTGTCTGTGCCAGAAGGATGACTAAAGGGAAAAAAAAAGAACAGGAAATATTTTGTATAGCAATGAACCAATAGCTTTCAGGAAAAGTGTTTTACGAAATGACAATATTTGCAACAAATATTACGACTATATTTAGAACAAATATGGATTTTTTGGAATACCTTACATTTTTTATTGGATGTTGTTGTTGTTTTTTTTTATTGAGATTTCCTTTTTTAAAGTTTGAATATAATAACTGATGCAGCTGTCCAAAATTTAACACATTTGTGTAGAATTTTTAATGTTTGTACTAAATATGTTTGTGTCATTGAAATCAACTAATGTTTTTATATATATTATATATATTTTATATATTTAAACAGTAATTCCATTGTTGGATAGGAAGAATTTTTTTCCATAGTTGTACGATGTGGAATGATAGCTGAAGATTAATGTTCCTGTTTTTTTGTGTTAAATTATTTATTTTAAGTTTATAGACTGTTTCAGGAAGAAAATATATTATTGAGATATTGTTCAATTCTATGTCCAAATTTAAGGTATTTGAAATGTTGAAGATATATTTAATCTTCCTTTCCTTATTTTCTTGCATTGTGTTACTGAAGTAGCACTTCACTGGTTGCCCAGAATTTTGTATGTGCAAGACTTATAATTTAAAATCTAGCAGCATGATTGGATGTAATGTAATCAAAGTGACTATTATTGTTATGACATAATGCAATGTACAGTTGAAAACAATATTTTGTTACTGTGAGATATTTTTGTATTTGAATCAGGTTTTTAAATATATGAATTGCTGCTGAAGTTTTTTGTGGCCAATTTTTGATGAATTCACATTATCCTCCTGTGATATATTTAAAAACCTTTTTGTGATAATGAGCTTTTTACAAATATTTTCTTATGTTGTCTATAGTTGTAATTGTATTTACTTTTTGTTTAAGTTGGTGATAATGTGTCTGTATAATCACAGGCAAATAGATTCTTATATTCATCTGATGAAGTTAGTATTTACAAATAAACCAATTTTCCATCCAATAAATATTATTTTAAAACTTGCTGTCCGTCCATTGGATATTAACATTATTTTTCTAATGTGAGGTAAAAAACAAAATAAGTTTACTCATGTTTAATTTTTTTATAAATTTTGTTTACATGTTAATCAATTTTTTTTTATATTTAATATTTTGATCAGAAAAGAAAACAGAATGATTAGTTCCATTGAATGTAACTCAAATGTTTCAAAGTTTAATTTACATTGTTTTATTTTTTTTTTCTAGGATAGTTTATGCTAACAGTGCCTTGATTTTGTTTTGTTTTTAGTTGAACTAATAAATATTTATGTTCATTTAGATGCATAACTGACTTTATTTAAATAATATTTTTTTTAAATGCTAATGTTATTAAAGTAAAAATTACATTTATTTGTACAAACTAAATATGATGTGGACTTATTACAGCTGTCCATGGTACACAGTAATGTACACAGTAATGTGTCGTAGCATTTAAACAATAAAACAAATGCTAGCTTTCTTGATATTGAGTCACTTAAGTTTACAAATCTTTATAAAAATGAACCTTTCAACTACTTTGGATTGCAGTGTACAGTTGTTTACAAATAAACAATACAAACAAATTTTACAGCCTTATATCTCACGAACAGTCTGAATGTTGTTGTATGTTCTAGTGTGAGTAAAAGTAAAGTTCCTCTTTCAGACCTTGCAGTCTATAGGACATATGATGTAAACGTCATCTGTTTCTGTGGCCCTCAGTTAACAAAGGTGTTGTGTGGCCAGCACAACGACCAACCCACCTTTACTTTTCCCCAGCTAATATCAGGTACCCATCATAGCTGGGTAGACTCAGAGGCGCCATACAGATTCCAAAATAAAAAATCTTAATCTTCACCAGGATCCAAACCCAGGATTCCTAGTTTGGAAGCCAAGATCTTTACCACTCAGCCTCCACACCTCTTTGTTAGTGTGTGTGTGTGTGTTAAGCCTCTTTGTTAGTGTGTGCGTGACACCTAGTTTATAGTATTAGTTATTTAGCGACGCACCATAGAAGACGCATATTGAACGGGACTAGTGACGTTTGGGATACTTTGGGGTAGAGACTGGAAAATCAGTTAGCGATAGAATTCTCTAGGGTAAAGACGTGTTTAGTTGACAGAGACTTTTACTGTGGCCCTTTCTTGGAATAAATATATTATGAATTGTTCATCAGTGTTGACCACATCTCTTTACTCGTTAAATCGATCGTCTTGTTTATTCTGTATTGTTGATTAACTACATTGAATACACCCGAACAATAAAACTCAAACGCTTGCAGAGTAATTGATTGAAATTCAATAGTCATCTATTGTTGACCTCAATGCAGTCTGAACAAGTACATCACAGCGTGTATGTTTCTACTTTAACTGATTTCTGCTGATTTAAGCTTAAAAGAGAACTAAGTAAGTAGGATTTTTGCAATGGAATTAAGATGCAATTGACGAGTTCAAGGTATCACTTAGAAATACCACATCACAAATGAGGAGATTGTTAGCAGATCATGTGTGGTGCCCCAACGACTCAACAGACTCAGGAATGGGGGAAGTAGATCAAATGATTTCAATATGATGTGTGTTACAACAACACGTGTGTGTGTTAAAATTACAACTATATTTATGTTATTATAACTTATGTTTTTTTTTTAAGTTAGTTACTTAAAAGTTGCAATGAGACAAACCATCTACGCCTTTATATTGTTTTACTACGCTAGAAGCTTAGTGGCACATTTGAGACCAAAGGAAAGGTCAAGACATAAAAATAGAACTTATAATCGACTTCCAAGAGACGATTACTTGGTCTGCGCTGGATCTGGCAAAATATGTAGGTTACAGCTGGGACTGTTTAGTTGCATAATATGGTTCACTCTCCCTTAACCTTGATCTCTTAAAAAAAAACATTAGTGGAAGAATGCATCACTGTGGTCTGTGGCATCACATTCATTTCACTTCGTATTAGACTACGTGTTTTTGTAGAGGGGAAATAGGCTGTACTTTTTTAAAATTTGATCTAGGTAATCACAAATGTATATGTCTTCTTGCGTGGGTTAGAGAACACTGCGACGGTCATTGTTCGGAGCCAAAACCGAACTTCTCCAACAGGAAGTCATGAACGCATTCCAGTTTTATGGGGACACAAATAGACGCTCGCGACACCTGCTGCGGAAAGAGTCACGTGACCCCGTCAAGGTTCATTTGGTGCACGGCATCCCCGCTTATTTTAAGTATCTCATGGAGACTTAACATTTCATACTATAGTCAATTGGTCTACAGTCTACACAACACGCGTCTTCATATTCTGAGATTTAAATCAGGAGGGGCTACTAAGCTTTGGTTGGCTACCCACCTAGAAGAAGAAGTTATGTCGTGAGCCACCATCCCCTCTGTTCCATAATATTTGAAAGTCTCAGACTGATCATCCATTTGTTTTCGGATTTCATACTGTTTGACTGTACATATGCTTTGCTCTGTCCTTAGGATAGTTTAATGTTACTGAAAAAAAAGTCTATGTTAATATCTATCACTTTGTGACATCAATGGTGATGATCATGAAGATTTCTGGGTATCTGGTTTCTTCTTCCTTCAAATTTTCTTGCCCTCCCAAACACACTCATTTTTTGGCCTCTAATTTCTAGTATCACTCCCACCCCCACCCGGGTAACATCAATGACTATTGCTCAACTCCTGGCCTCTAAATCTGAGACTCTCCGCAAGCATTCCTTCTTCTCCGACAGCATTCATTAGTTAAAAATTAGAAAATACATGAAAACGGCATCAGAACAGTTCAGCTTCTGCCATTGACTCACATGTTGATCCATAGGTGCCAGCCCTCAACATCTCATCACTATAACGACATGGAAACTATAATTATACACCATACCATCTTCAGTACACACCTAGAATTTGTCCCAGTTTAAAATGACATTTTAAAAAATGTAATGTCTTCAATAGCAAGTTACGTGCCAAGGAGAAGACACCCCCCCCCTCCAAAAAAAAAAACCCAGTTTAAATTGTGTTTAAACAGAAAAGAACATATAATCTTGTATTTTATGACATGTCGGCTTAAAAAAAAAACACAACTATTGGGTAGAAATTGAAAAAAAAAATCATTTTTGGTAAATTAACAGCTGCGTCATGATTTCACAATCATGAAAATGGCTTAATTGGTCTATGTAGGCTACTCAGTAAATTTTTTTTTAAAAGGTTAAATGTTCGTACATTTTTCTTTTTTTATGGATTTGTCAGCATCACAGCTACAATTCACCTCATACAGCAGCGTACTGTGAAAATAGAAATAGTCTGTTTCTGTGATCGAAGATATAAGAACACCATCATTTTCATTTTCTATGGACGTGAAAATGTCTGTTGGGTCTAAACTGATCCTTGAAAAGCTGATCACATCAGGTGCATCGCATGAGTCTAAAACAGCTGGCCTGTAGGTCATTCAGTTCTGAGTTTCTATACATTTCGCCTCGCTATGTCCTATTGTTATAACCCTGCGATGCACACCGCCATCCAAGATAGTAGGCCTTACTACAGAAGGTGCGCTGTATTAAAGAGGCTAGACTGAGAAGGATGTTGACATTAAGGGAGAAGAGAACGAAGCTCCGCCCAACTTAGGAAGAGGCTGTGCTCAAGAGAGACGATGTTCTCTGTATTTGTGTTGTTCCAACGTAAATAAACATCTGTGTTCGTTGAGTCGTTAAAGTTGTTATTGCCGGAAGTGGTAATTGATATATGTATACAATTACCTATAAAATTCTTTCAAAGGAATGCGTCTTACTGCTTATATATTGGGTCCGGCGGAATGGTTATTAGGCCTATTGACTGAAAAGGGGGCAAAGAAGAGCAACTGTTGCCTAAACCGGTCTCTCTAGCCTTGGCTGGCTACCCGCCTATCCAGGAGAACAAATTTTCAGAATTTAAACCTCTGCTAACTTGCGGCTATAGTCAAACAAGATTCAAATCTGAGATAAAATTGGCCGAGGTAATTCTAGCTCCTCTGTGGAAACGTTAGTGGAAGCAGTAACGCTGGTGAACGTTTTTTTTTTTTTTAAATCTCCTCCGGGTCTAGTATGGAAGAAAGACCTGACAATGCAGTCCAACAAGCCCGCCAACAAAGGGGGTTGTCGACATTATGGGCAGCTGGTGTGGTAGTCCTCTCATGGCATTGTGGAGGTTCCAAGGGGGTTGTCGACATTATGGGCAGCTGGTGTGATAGTTCTCTCATGGCATTGTGGAGGTTCCAAGGGGGTTGTCGACATTATGGGCAGCTGGTGTGGTAGTCCTCTCATGGCATTGTGGAGGTTCCAAGGGGGTTGTCGACATTATGGGCAGCTGGTGTGGTAGTCCTCTCATGGCATTGTGGAGGTTCCAAGGGGGTTGTCGACATTATGGGCAGCTGGTGTGGTAGTCCTCTCATGGCATTGTGGAGGTTCCAAGGGGGTTGTCGACATTATGGGCAGCTGGTGTGATAGTTCTCTCATGGCATTGTGGAGGTTCCAAGGGGGTTGTCGACATTATGGGCAGCTGGTGTGGTAGTCCTCTCATGGCATTGTGGAGGTTCCAAGGGGGTTGTCGACATTATGGGCAGCTGGTGTGATAGTCCTCTCATGGCATTGTGGAGGTTCCAAGGGGGTTGTCGACATTATGGGCAGCTGGTGTGGTAGTCCTCTCATGGCATTGTGGAGGTTCCAAGGGGGTTGTCGACATTATGGGCAGCTGGTGTGGTAGTCCTCTCATGGCATTGTGGAGGTTCCAAGGGGGTTGTCGACATTATGGGCAGCTGGTGTGATAGTTCTCTCATGGCATTGTGGAGGTTCCAAGGGGGTTGTCGACATTATGGGCAGCTGGTGTGGTAGTCCTCTCATGGCATTGTGGAGGTTCCAAGGGGGTTGTCGACATTATGGGCAGCTGGTGTGGTAGTCCTCTCATGGCATTGTGGAGGTTCCAAGGGGGTTGTCGACATTATGGGCAGCTGGTGTGGTAGTCCTCTCATGGCATTGTGGAGGTTCCAAGGGGGTTGTCGACATTATGGGCAGCTGGTGTGGTAGTCCTCTCATGGCATTGTGGAGGTTCCAAGGGGGTTGTCGACATTATGGGCAGCTGGTGTGGTAGTCCTCTCATGGCATTGTGGAGGTTCCAAGGGGGTTGTCGACATTATGGGCAGCTGGTGTGGTAGTCCTCTCATGGCATTGTGGAGGTTCCAAGGGGGTTGTCGACATTATGGGCAGCTGGTGTGGTAGTCCTCTCATGGCATTGTGGAGGTTCCAAGGGGGTTGTCGACATTATGGGCAGCTGGTGTGGTAGTCCTTTCATGGCATTGTGGAGGTTCCCAGAATGGGAAGAAATTCCCCGTGATTCATTTTCACCTTCACCTTTCCCTTAGTCTGCTGCACCGTTGGGGCACCATACAAGAACTGTCAACCGTCTTTCTCCATTCCTCGCTGTCCTTTGCTTTTGATAGAATTTCATTCACTGACAGGCCTGTCCATTCTTTGATGTTGTCTTCCCATCGCTTCTCTGTCTTCCTCTTCTTCTTCTTCCTGGTACTGTTCCCTAAAGGCGCGGCCTTTAGCCTTTCATAGCGCAAAGAAGGCTGAATACGAAAGCTGCGTGGTACTATGTGGTACCAACCAATAGCAGTTACTTTCGCTGCCGTTGTGGGACTTTCATACAGGACTTTGGATGTAGTGCTCTTGGTCCACACCTGGGCGTTAGGAGAAATCCTTTCTAACGGTCAAATGGATAATGGAGTGCCTTGTAAGCGGTCCGCTAATGGTCTATTTCGAGGAGAAAATAGCCAGTGACCTTAGGCAGCTTGCAGTAACCTTAGTGTTGATCACGTTATGATCATTTTACATTACATATGCTAAATGGGCATCATTTGACAATTAATCATAGTGATAATCGCTCCTTTATGTCTCCGTCCAAAAATGGAAAAGAAACTCTCGAACCTCTGACTCCTATTAAAAATGCAAGAGCACTTGACATGATTTGCATCATGTTTATCTTTACTTTGTTCCTGAAACTGACGGGTTAAAAAAAAATAAACCTTAATTAGGCATTCTTATCAACCGGTAAACATTAACATATGCTTTTTACGTAAACAAGGGACAGCAGAGAACAGCAGACGTGAGATCATTGTTAACAACGGATGACGTCATGACGAGTGTACTATTCTGGGCTTCAAAAACAACTATTTTACGGTATTTTTACCATGTCTTAAACAAAGAAGGGCATCTGGAATAAAGTGACATCATCAAAGACAGGCGCCTTGCTTTGCAGAAATCTGCGCAACAGAATGGAATCTCTCTTAATTCTATATTTAGGTGTGCATTGTTTGTTGAGCTTTCCTTGACTGGTTGGAATATTGAATGCTATTAATTAAGGGAAGGAAACACAATTCGCATTTGAACAATTCGCTCGAATAGTCTGCCCTTTAGTTCTCTTAGATCTACAAATTAGATCTAGTTGAGAACAGACAGAAAAAAAAAAGTTAAGTCGGCAAAAAAAAAAAGACATGTATTATGAAAAAAAAAAAGACTTAAAATAATTTAAAAATCAATTCTCACTTTGTGTTCAAATAAAATACTAATATTTATTTTGTCATTGAAAAATAACGACAAGATATTACACAATACATTATGGCACGATTAGGAATTGGTTATTTGTTTCGGAAATAGGGGAAGTTTTGACTTAGAGACAATGGCGTGACTAGCAAAACAAGTCAAGGCTTAAGGGAGAGATAGCGAAATATCCGCCGATGTAAACAGACTACTTTATTTATTTTTTTTTAGGACGCCTTAGAGATAAGAAGTTTGTTATGAACGTAGAGAGTTAGCTGGCATTCGATGGTTCCCTTCATTACTATTAAACTTCTTGTTCGACATTCACTATCAGCGTCGACTAACTTATATTGATTGTTCGGCCTTTCGTCGGTGTTATTGGATTGTGTTGAGTGTTACCTCCGTTTGGTTTATCTGCTTCAGACACCGCGGGAGCGCCTAACAGATAGCATAGGGTCAAACCCATGAAATTCTGATGTAGCCTGTAGCACGTTTTATCAACTGAGCTAACGAGCCATTTCCTTATACGTAATTTTAGCTTCAATTACATGATTCACTTTTGTTACTTTATCAGACTTCCATCTATATTTAGATATCAGACTTCCATCTATATTTAGATATCAGACTTCCATCTATATTTAGATGTCCATCCATGACGTAAGTGTCAGCTAATAGTAGGAATTAAAAAAAAAAAACTTTTGACAAATTGTTTTTATATAGCGCATCATTTATGCTTATAGCCTGGGTAGTGCGCTTTGGACGGGTTTCGAACTCAAGCCCGCTTGTTTATGACTCTCAACTTCACAAGCCGAAATATCAACGTGACCACTTGATGATAACGCATTTTATTTTCTTGAGTTTTAAATAATCCCTAAACGTAAATTCATAAAAACACACACTCTGACACAAACATAGTTTTATAAAATTCCCCTTTCAGACTTTGCGATCTATATGGCAGATAATGTTAAGGTCATCTGTTTCTTTGGCCAACGGTTAACGAGCAGGGTGTCATGTGGCTAGCACAACGACCAACCGCCTTTACTTTCCCCAACTAAAGTCGGGTACCCGTTAGAGTTGGGCGGACTCAGGGGCGCCCTAAAAATCCCGAAATTCAAAATCCCAGTCTTCATGAGATTAGAACCCAGGACCCCAGGCTCAGAAGCCAAGTGCTTAACCACTCAACCACCGCGACCCCACATAGCTTTAAACTCGACTAAAAAGAGTGAATGGATTGCAGACGTAAATACAGAGAACATTCTAGATGAATTCTCTTTATTTAAAAATTAAGATGATTAAGGAATTAATTTTAAAAAAAAATACGGTCCGTTTAATTTCCGGTATGTTGTATCTTAAAATAATCCCATTGGTCACGTTCGGCTACCAAGTTCAAATTAACAAAGGGAGACAACCATTCGTTCTTTTATGTGATTGACGAGCAGGAAATAGTTTTCAGACCTTCGTCTGCATGTAGCTGTAGATCTAGATCTATGTTCTCGTAAGAAAAGAAATGACCCCGTTATACCTTTTTGTTTGAAATGGTTGAAAACTGATTTCCATTTTATGCGTGTGGCACATTTCTTGACAACGAAGCTCTTAATCCAGTGTCTCTCAAACTTCAACTTTTACGCCCATCTAGAGGGAAAAAAATTATTCGCACCCCTACCCAATGCCTGCATCCAGCTGCAAGTATCCCCCTCCGAAGTTGGGTCCGGAAGTGTCTCGCAATATAATGAACAAGAAACACACACACACACACACACAACTTTAAAAAAATAATAAAAACAAGCTTACACGAAGGGTAATTGTATCAATTAGTTCGAATGATCCAATCACTTATCTGGACAAGTTGGGAATGATGTACGGTTGTCGGGAAGAATCGCATAGCGAAGGCGCGCTCTACATTTTGAGAAACGTTGTTTTAATCTTATAATACCCTACTTTTTTTTTTAAAGGAGACCTCACCCCTAAGCAGTTGCTTCAAATGCGGCGCCACATTTATTTGAACGGCGCTCTGTCAGAGTTCAAGGTTATGGGTAGAAAAAAAAAGTATGCGTGTGCGTGAACATTTAGGAAGTGAAAGCGATCGTATTCATCTCAAACACCTTACTTCAGAAAACATCACAAGTGACTTCCATGTGACGTGGTTGCTGACGTCCGTCAATGAGTGCAACGTAATTGTCAACTAAAAGCTGTTTTATTTTTAGCTTCTTTCTCAAGTTTAAATTTGTTTTAGTCACATGAAGGAATTTTTTGTTACTTTGTAAGATCATAAGATGTGTACTTTAAAAAAAACAACCTTTGACATGAGAAATTACGATGTATTCTATTTTTTAAAATAGATTCAATTTTTCACTCTCTATTTTTTCTATAGGCTATATAGTCGAAGTATCTTAGGTTGAGGCGGTAATTAAATTATCTCTTGCAAATAATATTCGATTTTTTTTTTCGGAGCAGTGATAATGAAACTTATAATACTGCAGATGTGAGCATGATAAAACATTGACAAGGCCTTTACGCTAACACTAAAACAGGACATTTTTCTTAATAATCGTAATCTTTATTGCCATTTTTTTTGCTGATATAGGCCTAATCAATAAAATGTAATGTATTGTCTAAGAAAGTACCAAGGTAGCCTATTAAAAAAATGCGCTATTTCAATGTTTTCAGCAGCTTCAGAAACAATTTAATTTTCCTTCTTTCCCAAGGAAAATCGATTATTATTTCTTTGTTATTGTTGTTTTTATTTGAGATTTAGTATAGGGTATTCGGATTAAAAAGTCTTAACTACACGACGGTCTGCCAGTTTGCGAGGTATGCGCTTTGGACTAATCACGATGGTTCCTATATTGAACCTTGACCTCTGCAATCCTCGGCCATCTGGGCAAGGGCATGATAATCTGCATTTCTGAAGGAACCTATAGAATGTATAATGAAATGAAACAAAAAAAATATTTTTAAAAATACTTGAAGATTAAAAAAGAAAAGAAAGGCTTAAGTGTAATTACATCAATTAGCTTGGATCAGTCATGTAACTAAATTTGTAATAGAATAGATACAACAACATCTGTCAAGTACAATTTCTGTCCCTTGTTCGATACCAAACAAACTAATTAATTGCCAAACTTTTTACCAGACAGACAGATCGAGTGAGTTGACAAAGATTTTGTAAAAAGAGACAACTACGCCCACTTTTAAACATTGCATTAGGTTGACAACAAACGAGTCCAGTCACCCTATACCGGTACTGTATAATTTTTTAAAGTAATAGTTCCGTTAAAAATAAACAGCTGTACTTATTTTTAAAAGTTTTTTTTCTTTAGGTTAAGAACACAATAAAGTTGCACTGTAAGCTATAAATAGATAAAATGTAGCTGTTTTCAAACAAGGTGTACATTTAAAACTGAATTGCCCTGTGTTTAGATCAATCTGGGGGGGGGGGGGGCGCGGGGCTAATTTATTTATAATATGTTAATAGGCCCCAGAAAAAGACCACGCGCAGAGATGAAAAGATTTTATTAGTACATGTATTAATGTTGACGGGAGTCCAGAGGTTGCAGACATCGCTGAAAAACCCGTTGAAGCAAACATTCTAAATAAATACTTAGCATCAGCATTCTCAGCGCCGGGAGACACAGACATATTGCTAAATTTAAGCCAACTCGAAAACATAGGAGCTTTAGATATACAAAAAAAAGGAAATAAAGCAAATGGACCTGATGGTATTCCAGCTAGATTGCTCAAAGCTAGGGCATGTGTTCAAAATAGATCATAATGAGCAAATAGACGCCATTTTATTAGACTTTTCTAAAGCATTGAACAAAGTTCACCACCATAGGCCCATAGCTTGCTTAAAATGTTTTAGCATTTATGGTTCATTACATCAATGGATCAATGGATTCAGGATTTTTTTGATAGGAGATAACATATTGTAATAATAATGGGTCTAAATCAACACCAATAATAGTAAACTTATGCGTTCCTCAAGTCCAAGACCCACTGCTGTTTCTAATTTAAATAAATGACATACACATTGAATAAGTTCAAGAATAAACGTCAAATTATTTGCAGACGATTACATAATATTTTTGTAAATCTATGGCAGGCAACTCAACGAAGTTCTACTGTTAATAAATAAGTGTGTTTATTCAACAGGACAAACACATAACAACCTTCTGCGTTCCAAGAGTCATGTTACTACTTATTCCAGTCCTTTCACCAGCCACCTGAATACGGACCAACGACAGCCTTCACCGCTTCGCGCCAGGTCCCCACTACAGTCTTCAGACAGCACAAAAGACGCTCCTTAGTTTCCAACAATTCAGACTCTCCACAATCACTTGATACCCTGTTCTTTCCTCTATCCTAGCGTCTTCCTATTCTGGTTCAATAGTGCGTTCGTACGCTCCACAAGCACTGGTGCAAGGCAGGGTTACAACAATATATAGAACAATTAAAAAAACACAAGATACTCAAAATTTTCAATTTATAAAGAGAAAGAGAAGAATTACAGAGTTAAGAATCAAATTTGAGCATGTTTCTACAGCCAGAAAAATGCAAATATTAAGAGAGAGAAAGAGAGAGAGAGAGAAAGAGAGAGAGAGAGAGAGAAATTTATAACAAACAAATGTTCACACTTGATCGATCAGGAAACATGAAAAGCACCAAGATACCTGTGTGTAGTCGTTGAGTGAACTCTTTATGTTGTGTCTATTGTGTTTATGTGTATTTTTCTGTTCTGTTATATGAGAAAAGAGTCCTTGTAATCACAACAAATTTCCGTAAGGATCAATAAAGAAGTCTTAGTCTTAGAAAAACTCCATGAGTAAAATACCTCAATTTAGAGACGTTTCGGAAAAGAAGACTACGGAGGATATTCCAGCTACCGTCGCCTCAGCGTGGCGCCTCCGTGGAAACGTCCGCCAAGAGAATCGGATAGGCAAAGAACGGTAGCACACATAGCTCTCAGTGGGCTACCAGAAGTACGCTCTAGCGAGTGTACACTGCACGTGGTAGGGATGTAAAAAAGGCTCGCTATCCAGTCCAACCCCCCCCCCCCCCACACACACACCGATCCGTTCCCTAACGGGGGCCATAGTGACCATAGGGGTGGTGATGGACCCTCGCACGGGTTCGGTGGGACAGTATATGCATATGAGGTACCCTTCCGTGGGGCTCGGGGCTCCGGCCCGCATGAGAGGAGGAACTCAGAGCGTGGCCGTGAGGAACATGCAACATGACAAGGCTGGTGTGACTACATGATCACCTAGTCGTAGAGGGACCTCAGACAGAGGGGTTGGTGAAGAGCCAGTTTCTCATCCTGGCCACGGGATAAAATCCTTTCCCTGGTCAAATGGTTCATTAAAAGGAACCGGAAATATCGAACCATATAGGACATCTGATTCAGGAAAGAAGACTAAAAAGTAAAGTAGCAATAACATGTTCACAACATTTACCAGACAGACAGACAGCATTCTTCCATAGTGTTATTAGAGAATGGAGTGGGTTGCCTGAACCAGCCAGGAAAACAAATGACTTGGCAGAGTTTAAATCATTGGTTAACATGCATGACTAAATTGACCTAGGAACACGCATAGGATATAATCATCTTATTTTTTTGAAGTAACGTCTGTATTTTACAAGATAAGATAATACATAAAAAACTTAACCATAATTTATAGATACGAAAACAAAGCCTAATAATGAAATGGGTAAGAAGTAAATATCTTCTCTTTCCATGTAACGTCTGTAATTTATAAGATAATGTAATAAATGGCTCCGAATCAATACCAGTAACAGAAAACTAATTTACAAAACGACCCACCCAATCGCATTAGGTCAGAAACAAAAGATGTAGTATCTGCAAACAGGGGCGGACTGGCTATATGGGCAAACGGGCAAATGCCCGGTGGGCCGGTACAAAATGGGCCGGAAAAAAATTAAATGCAGACAACTTGTAAAAAAAGTGACAGCAGCAAGACACAAAGGCCGGAACATGTTTTTTTTTAAATTCTAATTACAATTAATTTTGTTTGAAATTCAACAAGAATATAAAAAAAAAAACACAATACTCTATACATATTATTTGCAAAACGTTAGACCGTACATTCTGCTATGCACGAGCGGCATGTACTGCTTTGAGGTCTTCGAGGTTGTGTTTGGCCTAATCATTTCGGTGGTCGGCATGGGCCTTTGATGGCACTGCCATTTTGTTTTGCTCCTTCCCTCCTTCCTCTTTTAATGGTTCCAATGAAATGTAACCAAAAAGAGGGATTGAGAGAGGTTAAGTTAGAAAACATTGATATAAGGCAGAAAAAAAAAAGATAGGCGCGACAATTAGCTCTTTAACAATACTTAATAGAAATTAACTTGGTAATTCTGCAGGATTTCAAGGGGCAGCCATCTTTGTTATTGTTTAGACTGTAATCTCGTATCTTTGGTTTTCTCTCCGATTTGGGTTTTTTTTTGTTTTTATTTTTGAAGCTAAAAAATATGCTAAATCTAGCTTTACCGGTATCATCAAGTCCTAATAAGTCTATTAATTAGACTCATAATCTAACTGCTAGAACTAGACTAATTACTATATTAATATGACAAGGTTCTTAGAGGCAATAAAGGTCAATTAATTTTTGGTAATAAACTGTGCTGATATTTATTGTAGGCCTAGTTAAATTTAGATTCTCTATATCAGAATAATTCAGAATAGATTCAGACAATATTTAACAATTAAAAAGAAGACAGAACAATAAGAAACGTATTGTATTGACACCAAGTCAAAATTAAAAGAAAAAATAGCATTGCTTTGAAACCACAGAAGTAATGTTAATTCTTGGTATTTTTAAGACACTATCTTGGGATTTCTTTGGAACATAAACAATAACAAAATAGTAACAAAGATGGCTGCCCCTTGAAATCCTGCAGAATTACCATTAACTTTAACACATACACACAGCCGCGAAATTGGAAACAACCCAACTTATTCACAGCTCAATATGGGTATAAAGCTCTACTTTCCTGCGATTTGAAAAGAAAAAAGTAAGTTTCTTTTGTTTATTTTTAATAACATAGATCTAATAATACTACACTTAGGGATTACAAAAAAAATATTTAATCTAGATCTAAATCAATTTTTTTACTATTATGATTAATGGCAAACTTATGCTTAGTATGAAGTCATTAATGATGAAAATTATTACAATAATTGATATAGCGCTGTCACTTCCGATATGTAATGAAAGAAGATTTATATTTTAAATAATGGGTCATGATATATTCATATACAAATCGTTTTTGAGAATGTACTGGGAGGAAGCACTAGATTTTCACATTAAGTAAGTGCCTCTCTTACCGTTCTGCTTCTCTTATCTTTTAATGGAATGGGTTGCCTGAGTCAGCCAGGAAAACCAATCATTTAGCATATTTTAAGTCACAGATCAACATGCATGACTAGATTGACACATGAAATGCGTAAGACGTAACAATATTATTTTTTGAAGAAACGTCTGTAATCTATAAGTAATACCAAAAAGCTTCAAACTCTTTAGGCTGCTTTTGTCTTGTTTATAGTTTTCAGACTACATACACGTATAAATATAATGCATTTAGTAATCCTACGAATGCATACATCCAGTTTTGCGTTATCAAACTATATATATTTTGTAGAGAATTAGGCTTACACCTATAATATGACACATGGGCGTAGCTGGGAGGGAGGCTCTTCAAACCATCACTTGCCTCAGACCTCATTGTCTGAAAGGGAAACTTTACTTATGCCCAGTGCAGCCAACGTAAGCAAACTACAGTCACCAAATTTCATGAGCGTAGCCAAAAGGGGTTTTGTGGTTTCCCTTCCCCTCCAATACAAAAACTAAAGAATTTTACCATTTTCTACCAGTCGCTGGACTCCATTGATTAGCAGATTTGGTTTTTTGAATTTTTTTTAGCGGAAGAGCAGCAGGCTAATTGCACTGTAGATATCTCAGAATATGCATTTTTAAAGTTTAAAATAACGGAAATAATGCATAGTCCCCTCTGGGGGGAGCTCGCAGCGCTCCCCTCGACTCCCTAGCTGCCCTTTGGCGGTGTGTACTGTCTTTCCACTAATTATAGGAAGAGAATATTCTAGGCTAGAAAAAACGTTTGAAAGAATGAAAAATCAGAATGCAATGAAGATTAATTACATACACACACACTAATATATATATATATATATATATAAATTGCGAAGTGGGGTAAAAATCCCCCTCCCCGAAAATATAACCCATGCCATTTGTGGGCCGGTTTATATAATAATGCCCGGGCCGATTTTGATACAAAGTCCGCCCCTGTGACTGCAAAGGATTTCATTATAAATAGAACAATAAAAACAACAAAAGATATTGAAATTTTACCACAAAAATTGCATGAATAACAAATGGGTATAATATTAGTTTTACCTACTTGCTAAGAAACGGTGTTGACAGATCTGCAGCCTGAACGCGCAAATCGCGAAAAAAAAACAAAAAAAAAACTTAAACCTTTTTTTCTTATTTTTAGTAGTTCCCCAAAAGGACGCATTATTTACGCACAGCATAAATACAAATAGCACAAAAAAAAAAAAAAAAAGACTTCCGTAAGTTTTTTAAAGCAATTTTTTTGTCTAATTCAATTAATTATCAACTTGCCTTACGTCATATTGTATTTTCATTTCCGCATGTTTTTAGACAGGGTCGAAATAAAGTACATCACTAATTGCACACCACTAATTGGACCAGAAGGTAGATCTATTTCTTTTTTTTTTTTTTTTTTTTTTTTTTTCGAAAGAGCAAGAACAATAATGATTTTGCTTTGTGCATATATAGATAAGAGTACCACAGTCTTTTCTCTAGATCAGGAGTCTAATTTCTTCTACACCTTCATCTAGAATTTAGAACCCATAGAATTGTCAGAGTGTATGTGACTCATTATTGGATTATCAAATGTGTTTTCGGGGATGGGAGTTGGTGTTATTTTGTACGTTTATGTGTCTTGCAATTTACCGGGAGAAAGGGATATCTGAGGGATTTTTTTTAACGTAAAGTATTTATTTTAAAAAATGGTCGGGGGGAACTTACTGAATTCAAACTCATGGCTCAAGCCCCATCAAGCCGACATACTAACCACTCTGTTAGTGAGATGCCTATAAAAATAGAAGATTGTATAGTAATGTATTGTTTGTTTCAAACTTAATTTAAAGCGACAGCCATAAAAAGGGGGGCTAATTCAGCTTATACCACCACCTAAATCAAATGCAACTTCTTTCCCTTGTTCGAGATACTAAACAAAATAGTAAATTTCCAATAGTTAATGAGCTAATAAGTTGATTTTTTATTTATTTATTGTGTTGTCAGGTAAAATAAATTATTGTGAAAAATTTCAGCTTGATCTGAGATTGGGTGTGGGAGAAATAACGTGTACATACTTTTTACCAGACGGACAGACAGACAGAGTGAGTTGATAAAAGCTTTGTAAAAACTGTGAAAGTGGGGCAGGAACTAACTTAGAGTTGGGTCAATTCATTTCGATATTAAATTAAGAAGCCGAAGAAAAGTCGGACCTTAAAGGTAGGACTAACTTTTTTTTTTTGTTTTCGGGAGGTCGGGGCAGGGGAATAGTAAAAGTGGATACTAGAAATTACGCTAAACATTAGTGTGTTTGTGTGTGTGTCGGCAGGGGCAGTGGCGTAGCATCCATGGCGCCAAGGGGTTTAGTGAACCTGGGCCCATGACCATTAGGGTCCCACAGTAGCAACAATTACGCAAAAGTGTTCATTGCGCTTGGTCCCATGACTCTGGACTAGTTGGGGCCCACGTGAGAACTTACGGATGACACTAAAGTTCTAATGTTCAAAATTAAAATTTCGACACAGCTGCTAATTATTCAATTTTCTCAAAGCTCAATCAGTTCTTTATTTTGTTTGTATTTAAAATGTTTTAAAATTAAAATGTCACAGGATGTGGCTATACATAAAAATGTAAACTATGTCTGATATTTTAACTGACTTACAACTTTTTAAAATAAGTAGCAAACTATCTTAACAGTTGTATCCGCGCCAAAGGCTGCCTGGTCGTGCGGTTTGCGCGCTGGACTGTCGTTCGGATTTATCTATGGTTGAGGGTTCAAATCCTGCCCGCTCCCATCCCCCGTCGTCCTGCGGGAGGCTTAGACTAGGAAGTAAACTATCTTCAACTCTGAAGGAACATCCGAAACATGTAAAACATTTTTTACAAAGAAGTAGATACTTTGAAATAGTGTAAAACACTCATTTAGGAAAAACTCGAAAGTCTTTATCACATTGTCTTGTTGTCTTTGTATTGTGTAAAAAAAAAATCTTATGTAATCATTAGAAAAGAATATAAAAAGGAAATCCAAAAAAAAAAAATAACATTAAATATTTAGCAAGCAAACAAAACACCATTGTAGGCCTATGTTTCATATGTCTTGTTTATGTTGAATATGTTTGTTCTGCTACAATGAATGTCGAAACCAAATTTGGGTGCAGCTTTATAACAAAGATCTAGAAAATAGATGTCCAAATTAATCCAGGAATAGTGTCTTTCAATGCTTAGTATTTGGTTCATAGTTCTTAAAGAAAGTTAACACCATTATATTTATACAAAAACCTCTGACCAGGCTTTATTTGAAATTGTTATGAATATTGAAGTTTGACAGGAAAACAAATCGCACAAATTCAGAACGAGACAATAGACCTGTTGGGAAATGCAGTTCTGGAAAACGAAAAACGAGGTCCAATCAACACCATTTTTCTCTTTCATTTTCACTATGCTAACCACGATATAAAATTGGTCTTAAATGATTTCGTCAGCTGTGCTAAAGACGTTTCAGATTTCTATGACTTGTTAAGTGTTTTTTTGCTCACAGCCTCACAAGATGGGCGCGTTTTCAATCCAACAGGAAGGGCATAGTTTAAACTACACTCAAATACTTTTGCCCACAAGGTGGCCATCAAGGAATACTCTAAGAAAATGAGATTCATATATTTTGATTTACTAAAGTTGATTACTCAAATTACTTTGTGTTCTTCAAAAGAAAAAGAACGCCTGGAAGCTGCAGCACTTTGAGGAAAATTAGAAACATTCAATAACATTGTTCTGCTTATTGTTAAGTACAAAATTGTAAGCGCAGTCAGCGTTACGTTACATAAAGCAGAAAGTATTGGAATGTCTTTTGATGAATGTACCCATACATTCAGATTACTCAATTGTTCTGTCATACGCTTCACTCGTTTTATTTGGAGGAAAGGGGCCCACCAAGATATCATTGAACCCGGGCCAGCGGATACCTTGCAACGCCACTGGGCCGGTGAGGGGCGTTTTCAAGGGGGTCGTTCCAATCTAAGAGAAAATAATGCGAAGGGTGAAAAACTGAACAAAAAAAGGAGGTTCTTGATACATAGAGAGAAGGAGAGAGATAGAGAGAGAGAGAGAGAAAGAGAAGGAAAGCAAAAGAGAGTAGGCCTTTCAAACTGTTTATAACAGATACTAGAATTCACGTGCTAAAAGTATGTTTGAGGGGGGGTCGTTAATTTTTATTTCTTTTTGAAAAGTAATTTCAACTTTTAAAAATCTCCTTTCTTTATTTAATTTCGACATGTTTGTCTTCTTTGTTTCTTTGATTACGACTTAATTGTTTGTCTTCTTTGTTTCTTTGATTACGACTTCATTGTTTGTCTTCTTTGTTTCGTTGTAACTGACTTACTGACTTAGTAGTTTCACGTTTTATGTTTTAGCTAGAAAGTCTTATATTGCGTTGTATCTTTACTCATTACACAATAACAATGCACAAACTGCGTGGAAAGTTGAAACTACTTTAAAGGCCCATATGTTTTGTAGTCCTTTTTGAAGGCTACTCATTATTTTTTTTACAAAACTTATATCAACTCACGGCTGTCTGTGTGTCTGGTTAATGTTGGAAGATGTTATTTCTCCCACTTTCTTTCTCGGATCAAGCTGAAACTTTATACAATTATTCATTAGGGAAGACAAGACATGAATCAGTTTTAAAACAATTAGTAAAATAATTGCTGGTTATTAAATATTGTACGAGCTACCAACGAGGGAAATGAACCCGTCAGTATTTACACTTCACAGGTATTGCTAAATATGTGGTGTTTGTCCTCTTAGATAATTGTAAGCGTTATTTCTCTCACACCCATTCTCGGATCAAGTTGAAACTTTAAACAATAATTTATTGTACCAAAAAAAAATGAATAAAAAAATCCTTGTCAATTAATAATTAGTAAACAAAATAAAAATAAATTTCTACAGTACTGAAAGATATATTTGTAAGTGTTGAGTTTTCACCCTTAGATAAGATTTTTGTTAAAACAAATTATTTTACTAGTAGGCCAATATACAATACAAGTGACTCTTTCAATCGACCTTTCTATTTTTATATTTATTCCATCTCTCCATTTACACAAACGTATACTGACACACACACACATATGAGCAAAAGACATAAACACTAAACACTGCATACCTATTTACATAGACATACATAAGACATATACCTAAACACTAACAAGACACAAACACAGGCATAAAATGATTACACATTCACAAAAAGAGTCACAGAGCCAATCACACATTCTCAGACACGCACGCAAATCTTATTCAAAAATTTTGTCCAAGATTGCCAGAATATTAAATCGAAAAATCACCTTGACAGGGTACAAAGTCCAGTAGCCTAGCTTTTATAAATATGTAAATATATTTTGACTTCTTCTTTGGTGACAACATTAATGAAATTTGAAAAGGAAACTGAACAAAGTTCCTATGTACTTATTGATTACAAATTCAATACGTGAAAAGGGGAGGGGAAAGGGGACTGAATGACAACGTATTTCATTAACAAGCCAAATAAAAATTCACTGTAAAGGTTTAAGAAAATAATTATCATGAATGACGTTAAATGAATCTATTTTGCGCTTAAATTGATGTCAAATAAACTGTTTCCTGTTGATACTCAATTACTTTATTTTTATCTTTAAACAAAAAAACGTAGCCGGTATATAAATACAATTTGGGACTGGAGGTAGGAGAACGTAAGAGGCTGTGATAGGACAACCTGGCAAGTGTAGTGAGACAGGTAAAGCAAAAACAAAACGAAAAAGAATGCCAGGCTTTTACGCAACATTAGTTTCAATTTTATTTATTTCACACTCAGGTGAGTTTTCATTGCAAACAAAAGGAACATTTTAAAACTAATATAATTGTTCTCTCTTCTACTTCTCTTTCTCTCTCTCTCTCTCTTCTGTAACACTCTGTCTCTCTAGTTTCTAAAAGGCTTAAAAAGTTGATAATAATTCATAACTTGATAACAAAATATAGTCTAATTGTAAATATTTTTAAAAAAAATCATATATAATAATTAATCATTAATGAATGAGTATTTTGTAATTTTTTTCAAATAGTAGAGTAAAGAGCGATTATTTTTTTTTTTAAATTTTATTTACACTAAAGTAATGTTTGCCAGATTTTTAAACGTTGCTTAGTGTTTTTCTTTAATATCAAAATTTAATTCCTTGTAAGATGGTAAAAGTGAATTTCAAACCTATCTATTGATTTTTTTTTCTCCCTTGTACCGGGTAAATAAAATGCTGAATAGAGGGGAAAACTCAATCGCATCTTCAAATTCGACATTATAATTCATTAATAACTATTCTTTATAGGGCGAATATCAAATGTAGTAGGGTGAAAATTACTAAGAGGAATATCTTATCTTATCTTATATAATACATACGTTACTTCAAAAAAGAAGATGATTACGTCCTACGCGTCATGCATTTAGTCATGCATATTAACCAATGACTTAAATTCCTGACTAGCTCAGGCAACCCATTTCATGCTCTAAAAGCGCTAGGGAAGAAGGAGTATTTGTACCAATTTGTCCTAGCATATGGGACGAGGAGTGTGCCTTTATCTTTGTGTCTTTCTGAGTATTTTTTTAAATTTTGTTTTTGGATTTGAAGATTATGGTTCAGTGTTTTATGTATAATTGCTACTTTACTTTTGAGTCTTCTGTCCTGAAGGCTTTCTAAATTTAGTGATTTTACTAATGGTGTTACTCTAGTCAAATGTGAATATTCGTTTGGAATGATAATGAATTAGCTACAGAGAATAGTGAAGAATTAAAGTACAGAGAAATTTCAGTAAAAAAAAATAAACGAAAACGGAAACAAGGTGAAATATTATAAAGCGTAAAACGGAAAGTTTTCATACATCAGACATATTTATACTCTCTGAAGAGTTACAGTATGTTCTATTTGTTAACAGAATAAATGCAATAAATAGTTCAGTTCTGGTATTGTAAATTTGAATATTATTTAAAAGTATAAGACAATTTGTTGAGGAAGCTTGTCATAGCACTCAGTGCGAGGGCATTGAGTACAATAGCCTAGATGTAACAATAGGGCCTACTGAAATAGAAACCTTAGACAGTACTGAATACGATGTGACACTGAAACTTATAAAAAATAACATAAGATTATTATTCAATAATTCTAATCCACACCTCTATCAACTCATTATAAAGTCCTTCCCTCCCCCAAACTAAAATACCCCCCCCACCCATGTTTAGCATGACGTAAATTTGTAAAACGTAGAGGTAAATCTAATTAGTAAATAGCAAAGTTTCTTTCCCTTTTAAATTTCGTGTGACGGATAAGGAAAGGGGAGTGAATGCGTTTTTTTTTTGGTCAATGTCGGCTGTCTTCTGCTGATCACGTGACAGGAAGTTATTTGATGCATTAAACGACAAGCTATGACTGAATTTCATGTAGCACGATGCATCGCCAATGCACTGACGCATTCCTCTTCTTTGACAGGAAGCTCTATGACAAGCAATAAGTCAATTTGTCACAGTTAGGGTAAAATATGTCCTGGAAGATTGGCCTTTTTTTTTTTTTAAATATCAAACAAAATAGGGATTTTTTGTTGACCAATTTGATGATACATTCAAGAACATTTTATTACCAAATACCTACTTCCATCCCAGACTGTCGACAACTAGACGAATCATTTATCCTGGCCTCTTTTCATAATCCCACCTTATCTTATATTATATAATACAGACGTTACTGCAAAAAAAAGGATGATTTCGTCCCAAGCGTCATACACCGGACTGATAGTCCTAGATTCGTGGGAATTCGTGCCTTGTGACAACACATTTGATTAAAATAGTGGAAAGATAGCTTCATTTAGTATTGCGCTAATTAAATATTATATTTACTGTTAAAGCCCCAGAGTGTTCCATCTATGGGACTTACGGGCACTATCAAACGTCTTTTTCTTCTTTAACATCAGTAATGTCACTTTTGCAATAAACATGGCCGCCCCAGTGTAATTGTTTTAAATTGGTTAAGTTGTCTATTCACTTCTGCGTCAAAGTCACAAGACTGTTTTTTCAGGACGAGGTTGATAAAGAATTCAAAGAACACGAAAGTATACAGACAAGTCGTCTGTTTTGTCCCTCAAAATAAAGCTGATTTAGAAAATAAATCTTTTCATATATATTTCTCTGTAACAATGACGATTTTGAAATTTTGTTCTGAATAAAAAAAAAAAAATACTTTTCAAGGAGCAAGCTTCAAGACATAGTGTGCAGGCATGATGCTTATTTAATTTTAGTTCCGCTTTTCTCTTGTATCCACCATTCATTTGTTTAAATATGTGAGCTTACTTCCCTACAAAAACTAGTGAATAATTACATAATAGGCCCTACTTTCGCTTTCCAAAGTATTGTATAATTCAAGTACAAATATGTAAATAGCTTCCAATGAATACGGTTTTCTTTCTTCATTGCTTATTTTTTCGGTCTTAATTTTTTTTTTGTTATTTTTATTTCATTTTTGGGACCACTATATTCACTTTGCCTAGGGTCTCCCTATTCGCTTACTCTAGGGCCTCCAATCAGCTAAGGCCGGCCCTGCGGCAAGTAATGTTTAAATGACGAGTTTCGTTTTCTCATCAGTGTTTTATATTTTCAATTTCACCGCATTGCAATGGTGTTACATAAAGTATATATTAATCCATACGTACTTGTCCTGTCTAGGGCTTGGGACTTATGGTTTCTCATTTGCTATTTCAGAGTGTGCGTTATATAACAATTTGATTGGCCTGAGTGGACAAGAAATGTTATATGGAAATCCTATTTATTCGTTTGCTTCTCAAACACCGACAGGTAAGTTCACTGATAAGTGTCATAACTGTAGAGGAATAGCCGGAGATCATGAGTCTGACCCGGTGGCGTCACTATGGTCGGTATCACCCGGTGCGGCCCGCACCACCTAATGACGCCACTGGTTTGACCTTCTCTCCACGTGACGCCATGACCTGTTCTTTTATTCTTCCAAATGTGAAGTCCGATTCAACAGAAATGGGTCTGTGAGAGAGAGAGAGAGAGATGAACTTTGGTAAACTTTAAAGTGAAGCTTCAGTTTTTGAGTCCCCCTCCCCCAGCCAATCATTTAATCAGTTCATGTTTTATTGTTTCCGGAATAGAAAATAGCATAGTTAGAAAAAATGTATCAGGATGACACGTGTAAATATGAATACTTAGATACTTGTGTCTTTCGGGGGAAAATCAAACATTTTAAGTCTGCATCTGACTCTTGGGCCAACTTCTGTAGTGCCCAACATTTACATCTTTTTGTTTAAATCTCTGTTTTTTTTCCAAAGTCCAACTTCAGGACAGAACTTTTTCTCAGTTTCTACAGTTATCTGTATTATTTTATCAGCCTCTTACATTGAAAACGCTGATGTTTGGGTATTTGTACTGTTTGAAAATTGAAATAGGCTATTTTTTATTATTATTTAAGACACATTAGTAGCGGCTCCAGTATTAGTTTGTCACATTTATAAATAAAAAACATAAATCACTTTCTCCATCACGATCTTTATAGTTATGGCTCTTATGGCTCTTGAGTACAATGCTTGCCAAAAAAAAAAGGACTTATAGGGGCTAACTACGAGTTTGTGTGAAAACATAAATTTCTTTTGTTATTTTTTCAAAAAATTATCTTGCACAATTATTTGTTTTATCATTATTTTAGTTCATGCTTTTTTTTAAATCTGCAGTCTCACAAAACTTAGTGGTTAGTGAACGGTTAGGCTCAAACCTCCCACCCCCTCAACCACCTCAGGTGCTACTCGATTTCATGAAACCACATGGTAAGTGATCCATTTTCTTAAATTTACCTCAAATACATACCTTAACGCACACAAGTAAACACAGACATACACACATATGTTGGGTAGCTTTGGCTGTGTTCAATGTCAAGACAACTTTGAGGTAACTACTAACTTCAATACACTAATCCAAAAACAATAAAAATATATTTTAAAAATACTTTTTAAAAAGACAATACCTTCCTTTATACAACCTATAAAGCGATTATTTTGCTAGAAATAACAAATGATTGTTAGAGTTTTTAAAAAAATATCCCATCCCTGGGCAAAACCTGGGTGGACAAGGTTCTCAAAAACGGCTCTAACAATTTTCCTAGAAATTTGACAGTTGAAGTACTCTGGTTTAACCGTTATAATTTTTTAAAGTATAAAAAAAAAATTGAATTTGGTTAGAGGACAAGAAATTATTTCTCTTGGACAGACTCTACGTCTATGGGTTTCCGCAAGTAGTGCCTAGTCACTAAAGAGCAAACTAAATTAATGTTCAGGAACATTTTGCGCACAGTCTTCTAAGTGTAGATCTAAAAGGCCTATCATTATAATATCATAAATCATACATTTATACATTCGCTTTAACCCATATCATTTTTTCAGGGAAAGGGAATGAGGCATAGTAAAAAAAATGTTGTTTTTTAAAATCTAACATTCATCAGTCATTGAGAGCAAAGTAGTCGCTCTACAAGGTGTATTAAGATGTATTAAGGATGTATTGTCTTTTTTTTTTAAAATAATTTTTCTTGCTATTTAACAAAACAAAATAAACAAATCCAAATATTTTCGCGCAAATCTAACCTTAACACCAACCAATACATACTGTCCGGAACACAAACACCTGCTCACGTATAAACTCCTTACTTCTTTCACAAGCACATATACACACACATACACGGAACGTAAACACATCTCATTCCATACCACCACACACATGCAATACATTACCTTAAGCCTGCCTGCACAACTTTGACACTCAAAAATGATAACATATTAAGAAAACAAAAAAGTCTTGCATGACGCCAAAACAAACAACGAGAACTGTAAATATAGGCCAGGGCAATACTATTTACTAGCACTTCCGTCATGTGATAAAAACAAGAAATACATTTTTTTTAAAATAATAATGGCACTGTCTTCGATTCTGAAGATTAAGGATTAGTGCAGTGTTTCACGTGACCATTAAGTGTAATTATAACAATTAGTTTGGATCAGTCATGCTATTAAATATTTAATAGATTTAGACTAACAATAGGCCTAATAAATTTGTGAAATCTTAGAAATATGTTTACCAATTGTTTTTGTTTAGCGCAATTTATGTCAAGTACGATTTTTTCCCTTGTTCGATTCCAAACAAAATATTTTACTACCAATAGTTAATTAATTAATTTTTTTTTAAATTGATTTTATTTTGTTTTGTCAGTTACAAGAAATAATTGTGCAAACTTTCAACTTGATCCTGCATTGGGTGTGGGAGAAATGACGTGTACAATCAATTTAACAAGACAGAGTCGGTTGATATAAGCTTTGTTAAAAAAAAAGGCTTTTCGTGCAAGAACCATTTAAAACGAATAAATCTGCAAAAATCGTATTTCTGTTCCTCAATTGTTTAGTAATAGAAAAAAAAAAAAGATCCACAAAGTTCAAAATTGCCTTAGGCTTACTCACTCCTAGTTCTAATCCAGGCTAGGAATGTGCATTTTAATACTTTAATACAAAATAAATTTCTACTTGCATACTAATACTACTATTAGGCCCTACTACTAATAATAACAGCAGTAATAAATAAATATTTGTTTGTCATTAAGCGCTATTTTAAGAGCAAGGTCGAATGCAATATTTTACCTCATTCTAAAAATGAGACATGCTTGTCAAAATAGAAAGTACACATAAAAAGATGACGTCATTTTTTGACAGCTTGTGAAGCACTTCCTTAGTAAAAATAAATTACGTTCATTTTTTAGATACAGCAATCTAATACTCTATAACACTACACAAATCTATGAGAGTAGGAAGTGAGCGGACCTGGCGCAGAGATTATAAAACAGATCATTCAATGTTTAGACCAGTCCAGAACTCGTATGAATGTAAATCGCGGTATTTATTTTACTGAAATAGATTTTAAGATCCGTGGCAACTTCCTTAACATCTATAATGAGATTGTTATGCAGGAAGTAATTAAAACACTAATTTTCTTTATTCTTTTAGTCAATAGCATAAATCTAGTCCTTCTTGTAGACTTGCACACGTGTCATTTATCTTTGATAAAAAAATATTCTAAACAATAATCATAAATATGCCTTTAAAAGATTAAAACATCTTACAGAAGTGATGTCTTTGATAAAAAATATTCTAAACAATAATCATAAATATGCCTTTAAAAGATTAACACATCTTACAGAAGTGATGTCTTTGATAAAAAAATCTTCTGAACAATAATCATAAATATGCCTTTAAAAGATTAACACATCTTACAGAAGTGATGTCTGAATCTGAAAAAGGAAAGGGGGCTGGGATTTTATTTTTAAAAAAGTTCACCTTTCAGATCTTGCGATCTATAGGGCAGATGATGTTAAGGTCCATCTGTTTCTTTGGCCAACGGTAACGAGCAGGGTGTCATTTGACCAGCACCACGACCAACCGCTATTACAGGTGGTTGGACTCGGGCGCAGGGGCGAAATTAAAAATTCCGGTTTTCACCTAGATTCGAACTCAGGACCCCATGTTAGGAAGCCAAGTAAATTATTAAGTTCTGATTAATTATGGCGGTGCATCTGAGTTACAAGAAGTTGTGACGAGCAAAGATCGCCTGTCGAGACGTAAAATGCCACAGATTAGATCTGAATGATTGCACTTGGGAAACAGGGGGGGGGGGAGTCGTTTTATTATTTTTATTTCAGAGTTTTGACATTAACATCTTAACAGATCCAGAGAGAAAATGTTCATGTTTTAATCACATTAATCTGCTTTTTGTTTACATTGAAATGTTTTATTGCGGTCTCTAACAGCCCCGCCCACAGCTGCCGCCCCAACGCCTAACTTTCTAGACAGTTTGTTTTCAATGATGGGAGCTGGCACAAGAGGGGGGAGCCATGGCGCCACCCCAACAGCGACCAGTGCAACAAGCTTACTGCACATGCCGATGAGCACATCGGGTCCACAGCACATGCCGCTAAGTGCCGGGGTAAGTGCCATTTATAGCATTCAGTACAATGTTTTGTTTTGTTTTTTACAAAATATTAAGAAATAAATGAAAACTATAAAATACTAGATCGAATATTTTCAGAACATGCTGCTAGCAAAAGTTTGGCACGTCGACAGTCTCGTTTTTGCTTTAAAAATTGTCTGCAAATTTTTTTTTAAAAAAGAAAGATTTACAAGCACTTGTCATACATATGCCTATTGTAGCTTGGGGGTTGAGTGGTGTAGAGCTTGGCCAAGGAGTCTCGAGTTCGAATCCCGCAGAAAACCAAGATTTTAAATTTTGGGATTTTCAGGTCGTCCATGGGTCCACCCAACTTTAACAGGTGCCTTCCATATATTGGAGAACTAAAGGCGATTGGTGGTTGTGCTCGGCCCTAGATACGGATGAGCTTGACGCCATTTGCCACCCATAGTCTTTTTTTAACATTACTTGTCAAGCATATTAACTAATGCGAATGACTCGTGGATGAAACCAGTTAAAAGAATGGTCAGCACAGCTTGGAAAGATGTGGAATTTACAGGAAAAGTATAACATATCCATCCAACTTCAGGTGTCAACACTTCAACAGAACTTGCTGCGCTCGAACAGAACTTCCGATCCAGAGCAGTCACTGCAGCGCGTTAGATTGAAAACTCTACTCATCGTCCCCTATCCCTTAGTCTGTTGGACCGTTGGGGCAGCACACGTGATCTGTCAACCATATTTCTTCATTCCTCTCGGTCTTATGCCTCTTTCAATGGCAGGCCGTCCATTCTTTTATGTTATCTTCTCATCGCTTTCTCTGTCTGCCTCTTTTTCTTTTTCATGGTACTGTTCCCTGAAGAAAGGTCTTTGCGAGCCCTGAAGGCATTGTAATATGGTCATAGAGCTTTAGTTTGCGTTTTTTTTTACGATATTTAGTTGACTGCAGTATTAAGTGTATCAATTACTTTTAAGTGTTAGAGTTTAGATTAAAATATTTTAACAAATTGAGAGATAAACTATCCGGAGGAGATTATCTGCTTGATAAATAAGCTTATTGTGTTTCTAAGTTAAAATACTCTCTTAAAACCAAATTTTTTATATTACAGATGAAGCAAATGGTCAACAAATTCGCCACACAACTTGGACATAAAGCTTACTATGAGGCTCACGGTTGTGTAGATCCAGCCTCAGTCCTCCATGGGCGACAGAGTCAGATGGCATCACTAGGTGAGTTACTCAAAAGGGATAAATCTCATTGGTTTCTTCGATAGGTACGGAAAGGTACCATTAGACTTTCATTAGTTGTTCAATCAAATCTTCAACAAATCACGGTCCCACTTTTGGTCGAATATGACACGAAATTGTTAATATGTAAAGGCACATAAATTAACAAGGACAATAAAAGATAAGATCTTATCACATATCAACAATATGAACAAAAGAATGCTAGTAGGTTTGAACTCGATGAATCAAAGTCTTGGTTTATGTTCGCACTGTTTTCCGTCTGGGATCTCCCGAAAACTAAACGCTGAGTTTGGAATGTCTATCTATCTATCTATCTATCTATCTATCTATCTATCTATCTATCTATCTATCTATCTATCTATCTATCTATCTATCTATCTATGTGTGTGTATATATATATATATATATATATATATATATATATATCCATCTATCTGTCTGTCTGTCTATCTATCTATCTATCAGCATCCATTTCTACCTGTCTGTCTGACTGCCCGTCTGTCTATCTATCTATCTATCTATCTATCTATCTCTATCTCTATCTATCTATCTATCTATCTATCTATCTATCTGCATCCATTCCTACTGTCACGTACACAGTATCTATTTTTAGCTCGTCAAGTACCTCGGGTTTTTTCCCACGTGGAGATATGTTAATTAGTGTAACTTGGGCTGCATTTATTGGTTGGCACTGCAATGAGCTGCCTGGGAGACGTGACGTAGCTGGAGCCCGGGAAAAGTTCTGTTTTTTTAGTCAGTCATTGTATGGAACTTGGAAGTGGAAACATCTACTAATGTCTTATATTAGAACTCAATTATATTATTGTGCAGATCTATCATTTTATTCAAGTACGTTTAACCATTGTAATTATTCGTGAATAGCTTTTTCAAGTTCTGAATTAAAGTAATTGTTTTAGACGAAGAGAAGTTTCTTCATTGAATATAGTATCATACTTAGATCGATTTAGCGAATGACAACTTCTAGATGATCAACTGGCAACATTTTGAATTATCGTATTATCAACTAGATCTGACTACTTCTATACGATCATCTTATTAAAAGAAGATTTCAAGATCCTCGGCAATCACGATCATCGTTAGTGTGATACAGGTCAAGATAATCTTCAACGTGACATCTATCATTGCATCTTCATAGATCTTGACATCTGACATCCATATTAATTGATGATTGTGATACCTACCTGCCTGTCTGTCTGTCTTACCTAATTAACTATTTTCACCATCATCCAACTCCTTGTTAGTGATGGTTTGAGAGGCTAAAGATCTTTACTTTTAATTGTCCTGGATTAAAATCATTGTTTTTTCCTGCAATATTCTTTGAGAGATGTCACGATTGAGGCCTTACATCTATAAAGAAGAAATGACAAAATACAATAGATGGGTGAGAGGAGGTGTTCTCAGAGAAGATAACTCAAAGCTTCAAATTGAGTTTTGAATACATGAATATAGGTTGATATTGATAACATTCGAAAAACGAGTTGAGACACATCGAGAGAGAGAGAGAGAGAGAGCAAAAAAGAGAAAGACAGAGAGAGAATGAAATGGGTTGCCTAAATCAACCAGGAAAACCAACGACTTAGGCGAGTTAAGTCACTAATTTATATGACTAGAATGACACTTAAAATGCGTAGGACGTAATTATCTTTTTTTTTGAAGTAACGTCTGTAATCAATAAGATAAGAAGATTTATAGTAAGGTTTGCACAAATATTGAACAAAATTGTACTAATTCTGTTGACCATTCTATCCCGTGCACAAAGCCATGATGCTTGGATGTCAAAGCCCACAGGCAGGTGAAGTGTGTGAACTAGCCCAAGTAGCAAATAGCGGTGCCCAGGGTTCTCACACCAGAATGGTCATGGGCATGATGATGCCCCCTGCTACAAAGGTGAGAACACGTGACAATGACCTCAGATAAACATAGTAAACATTATTGCAGTGATGCCCAGGCTATTAAAATAATGCAGTGCCCAACGAAACTTCTGCCTACAGTTCATAATGAAACCTCAGTAAACCTCAATAAAAGAACTCTATCATAACACGGTCCCTGACGTAAATTTACTTTCCCCACCCCCTCCTCGGGCCAAAATGTTTGCAACATATTAGTTTATTTAGTTTCTGTTTTGACGTTGACTAATGTAAATTGTATTAAATGTCAATAAAGAACCTTTTCGTATTTGTTCGCAATACAGACTATGCTTGAAAAATGCCTGAGCTTTTCAACGCTGACCAGTGCCCTAATGTCTGGCCAGCAGACTCATCCTACACCACAGACTCACAAAGCCTTAAGTAAGTAGCGTATAATGTAGAACAAATAAACACAAAAATGATTGGTTGTATATGTAGTTTGATGGAAGGGTGAATAGACAGACGCTTTATTTCTAAAGTGAAACGAAAAAAAAAAACACAACATATTAACAATAGAGCTACGATGAACGTATTAAAAGTAATGGTTACTCAACGTAGTGGCCCAGTGGTAAAGAGCTTTGTTTCCGAACCGAGGAGTCTCAGATTTAAATCTCGGTGAAAACTGGGATTTTGGAATTTCGGAAATTTTAGAACAGCCAATTCTATTGGGGAAAGTAAAGGCGGTTGGTCGTTGTGCTGGCCACAAGGTCTAATAGGGGATCTTGACTTTTTTTTTTCTAATCTAATATTCTAAGCTCTTCTGATTGAAACATAAAAGTAAATGCAATTTCTTAGTTGGCATCAGTGGTGTGTCAATACAGAATTCTAGACATAAGAGACTATATTTTGTCTATTGTGTGGCTGAGAGGCTAAAACCGCTTGGCTACCTATCAAGGGGGCTCTAGCTCGAATCCAAGAGTTGAGCGCCTAAAGGCAGCACGGAAACCTTCTCCTAGATTTACCCCCCCCCCCTCTCCTCACTGGTCCTTTTTTCATGTTTTTCTTTCATGCTTTCTTTAAGTTTTATTCTGTTGAAGAGTTTCACCAAAAATCTAAACAATTTCAAGGTCGCTAAATTGAACTTCACTGTTGCCAACTAAAATAAAAAAAATAAATACAAGAATTGAGGGAGAATGTTTACATCTCCATGCTTGCCAGTTAATAAAACAGAAGCGCTAAGAACATTCTGCTGTTCTAAAAAGTTCACGGAAATTATCATATATCTTTTAAAGAAAAGCATATATTATCGACATTTCCCTTATTTCGTACACCGGTTACACCAAAAAGGTAGCTATTTATGTTTTTTTCCGCCACATATGAAAATCCCCGATTGCTACCACATTATCTAAGATCGCTTTCTATTTTTGCTTTCTCTTACTTAGAAATCAACATGTAAATGAAGAGCGAATTGGCCAACTTCCTAATTAAGTATGACTAATAATAACAATCATTAATAATAGGGAGGGAGAGAGAGAGAGAGACAGACAGACAGAGAGAGAGAATGAAAGATGAATCAAAAGAATAACCTTTATGAGATTTAATTTTAAACTGCTAAACGTTCTCTTTACGTGTATTCTCCTGAACCAAAATCAAATTAATGTCCACTTCCTGTCCTTGCGCTTGATCAGTTCATGACTTTATTCGGCCGTGACCTTGGAAAAAGCAATCAATAATAAGGACGGAAGATGCCAGCAAGTTATAAAGCAGTTCGTATAAATCACTCCGAACCGTGAGCCCTATTGTTGATTAATGAACCTGCTTTTTCGTGACTGAACACGGCGTTGGGGATTTTTTTTTGATATCATTTATTCCTGAATCCAAGGAAGCGGCAGCGGTGCGATCATTAAAAGTAGGTCATAATTTATTACCTACCTTGTCGTTTGAATACATTTGTAGGGACACGTGACGAGATCCGAAGCTTTTTTTTTTAATGTGTTACATATCCCAGAAGTCCTTTCTCGTCTGCTGTGCGTTTGTTTCAACACATTTCTTCTCCAATATGCACCTATGTATGCGTTTAGGGCACATGAAGAACCTTAATCAAACCCTGACATCAAAGTAAACATAATATTCTGTTGATCATGTTTCAGCATTTATTTTTGTCAGAATAAACTTATAATATTTATTAAAAATAATATTGCTTAGAAATTTTTTGCTGAAAGAACTGAACTGAACTACCAAAGCGCTTGTTTGCAAAAGGCTTGATAAAACTTTTTAACAATTGGCTATTCAAAATGTGGAGGCGCGGTGGCTGCGCGGTAAAGCGCATGGCTTCCGTAATGAGGTCCCTAAATCCTGGTGAAGACTGGGATTTTTATTTCCGGTATCTTGGGCGCCTTTGAGTCCACCCAGCTCTAATGGGTACCTGGTATTAGTTGGGGAAAAGTAAAGGCGGTTGGTCGTGCTGGCCACATGACACCCTCGTTAACCGTTCGCCACAGAAACAGATGATCTTTACATCATCTGCCCTATAGAGCACAAGGTCTGACAAGGGAAACTTTACTTTTGTTTTCAAACTGTGGTACGCGTATCACTGGAGTATCTCTAGGCCGTGCCAATTGGTACTCGCGTGGTCCATTATTTTCACGAATCAATGTCTTGGTATTTCTGTTGAACATATTTTTGGATTCAGATTTGAAGGTTGGCGGTGAATGGCAGCGGGGAGGTTTCGGGACCTTCAAATGACAGTCCAGAGCGCATACCACACGACCAGGCAGCCATACTGGTCCATCCCCACCTAAGTTTCATCTAAGTTTAATTAGTATCATCTAAGTTTATCTAAGTTCTATCTAAGTTTATCTAAGTTCTATCTAAGTTTATCTAAGTTTCATCTACGTTTATCTAAGTTTTATCTAAGTATCATCTTAGTTTATATCCAAAACCTGGTAGCAAAGACGTCAAAATAAGTTTCACACTAAACACAGCAGTAAGAGTGAAAAGCATGTTAAAATTATTTCCATGAGCTCGAATGTGACGTCAGGTAATCGCGCAAACGACTTTTAGTAGTTTGTCATTTATACTATAAGCCTACACCTCCCTTTTTTTTAAATTGTAATAATTCAATTTGAATTAGTTCAAGATCAGTTAGACGTCTTTATGATCGTGATAGTGTCAAAGAAACGGTCCAGGTTTAACGAATATTTGAAAGTGGAACCGATACTTAAGCACACTGGTCCTCGCTGAGTTTTATTAGTTCTACACAGTTTTAAAGCACTAGTCTAACCGAGACCAATTGCCATAGAAGGCCTGAACACGGACATGCGACGTCGCAGTTCTGGATGACGTGGCAACAAGCTATTGGTCTAAACTGCCCACAGGTTACGACGTCGCAGGTCCGTGATGAGGCCTTCTATGACAATTTTTGGTCTCGGTCTGACACAGTGTAGGCTTACGTACGTTCAACCGAATTTCCATCTTTTTTTTTTCATGTCTCTTTTAGCCCCACCTCCAGAAGCGGCGGGCTCCTCCACAAGTCAACATGCAGCCATCGACTGTTCCGGCATCCAACAGATGCTTATGATGAGCCCTAGCGCTGCTGAAGGCCCAACGAGCCCTGAGGCTATCGAACAGATTGGCGTCCTGCGGAACAGGTTAGACAACTACAACATGCCTATTGATAGTGTGGGTTCGAAATTCAGCTGCCTGGTTGAAACTGTATTCGTTGCATTTTTTTATATAAAAAAAGGTGGAGGGGAGGGCCAGAAAGGGGACCGTGGGGGCAGTGGCGTAGCTAGGTTGGGGGGAGGAGGGGGAAGAATGTGAAAATCCCCCCGGTCCCTCACTTGAGAGGGGTCCCAAAATCAGTGTTTTTTACATTGAATATTACGCAAAAGGGTCAAGCCCCCCCCACTCTTGCCCCCAAATGATGGAAAATTCCTAGCTATGCCCCTGTGTGTGTGTGTATGTGGTGGGGGAGGAGGCTAAGATTTTTTGGGGGTGGCGGGATAATAATGATTAAATCAGGTAATATAGGCCTTATGCCAATAAATACGAATGTCGGGGTAAAAGGTATGGAGGGGGTAAACTGAAATCAAGGTGTTCATTGACCTGTCCTTGCAGACTTAGCATACTTACTTATAATTCTTTATTACCTGATTTACGACTATCTTAAACTTTAAATTGTAATAACAATTTGGCCATATATCTAGGCCTATATATCATATTGTAAATACTTATACTCTATACCTATGATTTGACACGAACATATCAAGGACATTATTTAGTGACTGTTAAATAAGTAGGTAGGTTAAAGGTTATGGTTCTGCGTGAAGCAGTGTGATCGTCGCTTGCGTTTCTATATTCACGTAACGCCGAGCAAGCTTGTGATCATCTGGCTTGGCAAAGGACAACAGCGTATTTCTTGAGCCGTCTTGTCGCTATGTCTCAAACCAATGCATGCCAGCAGATATATACAGGCTACAAATCATTTACTGCTCATGTTGACATTCTTTTGCGCGGAGTTCCTCTGCCTTGTTCCAGCAGTGGTGGTTGAGTGGTAAAGGGCTTAGCCTTAGGGTGAAGGGTTTGAATCTCGTTGAAGGCAAGGATATTGAGCTTTAGTCCACGCATCTCTAAAGGGTACCTGACATTATTTTAAAAATTTTAAGGTGGTTAGGGGGTGTGCTGATCACATAACACCCTCGTTAACCGTCGGCCATTGAAACAGATGACAGACCTTACATCGTGTAAGCCTACCCTACAGATCGATGTGAAAGGGGTATTCTACTTTTAAAAATGTTCTAGATCTAATATTCTACTTTAAAAAAATGTTCTATATCTAATATTCTACTTTTTAAAAAATGTTCAATATCTAATATTCTACTTTTAAAAAAAATGTTCTAGACCTAATATTCTACTTTTAAAAAATGTTCTAGATCTAATATTCTACTTTTAAAAAAATGTTCTAGATCTAATATTCTACTTTAAAAAATGTTCTAGATCTAATATTCTACTTTAAAAAATGTTCTAGATCTAATATTCTACTTTTAAAAAAATGTTCTAGATCTAATATTCTACTTTAAAAAATGTTCTAGATCTAATATTCTACTTTTTAAAAAATGTTCTAAATCTAATATTCTACTTTAAAAATACATGTTATTATTAAAACAAATAGAAGCAGTAAAAAAAAGCTGTATTTTAAAAATCCTTATCTAAAGGGGAAGAACCCCGTCATTAAAACCATTTCTAACAATAATGTATCAAACAAAATAATTAATTATCAGTATTTTTGTTCATTGATTCATGTTTTCTCGGTGCAATAAATAATTGTTTAACTTGATTGGAGAATGCGTGAGGGAGAAATAGCGTCAACCAATTAATTAAGGGGACTAAACCCAACAAATTTACCCACATCTGTGAATACTGAAGTAATAGTTTCCCGTGTTGCTATAAATCAATAGCCAGTTAATCATCAATTCATTGATAATTGGTTACTTTTTTTTTTTTATTGAATCATATCTTGTCTATGCTAATGAATAATTGTGCGAAGTTTAAGCTTGATCCTACAATGGGTGTGGGGGAAATAACGTGTACACACTTTTTATCAGAGTGAGTTCATATAAGCTTTGTAAAAAATGAATCCAATCGCCAGTAGACTTTAAGCAGACATAAATGTATCGTACATCTCATTAAAATGGAAATGCATTCGATTGCCTATTATGAGTCTTGCCAGTTAGGGTCACTCCGAAAACCGCAATACTCCGAGTGTTCCTATGATCACAATGTTCTAAAACCAAACTAAACCTCATCTGTTTACAGATACTTTAAAAGCACTTGTCAAGAGAACATACTGTTAGGTTCACTTCCTCTGAGGATGTGTTGTCCTGGTCATGGTAAGATTTAATTTTCCCACTATAATTACTTTTAAAACAAGACTTTATGTCTTATAGGTATAGAGTCTTTATTAATGATGAATGATAGATTCGTGTAAATTTTCCATTATTCTCAAATAGCTCTGATTTAGTAAGTTAACTGTCTAAATTTCATTAAAACGAAATATGTTTTCATTTTTCTCACTTTCCTGATAAATTTAGATACATGATGTGATTATAATTGATCTATCATAAAAGATTAAAGTTATTTTATTTGCTGGGTAAACTAGGTTATGTCAAGCTAGAGTATTTATAAGCCAAGACTATAATTGTTTCCACCTGTCAACAGTGAGACCACCGACAATGGAGGAAGCCATGATGTTGAAGAGTATGACAGCAGCAGCCTAATTCCTATGACCTAGCCTTGAGCTCTTAAAAAGAGTTACCTCGCCTTTCCATCTTCTGACTTGAAGATATTCTGGTACATGCCAAGTCCATAACACAAGCGTGGGCAATGTTTTCTGGAAATGCTGGCTAATACAACTACTTAGGCCTAGCACCTTGACAGCTGCAATAATCATGTTCTCAATAAACTGTTTTTTTTATTTAAATAATTTGTTTTTGTTTGATAGTATTTTATTACCTAAGGCCATAATTTATTAGGGGATACAAAAAGAATGTGCCATCAGGACAAGATAAGATAAGACTAGCCTATCCCATAATGCTTGTTTGCTTCACTGCAAGCAGATTCAAATCATTTATATATATAATAGGCCTATATATAATTCTCTTCATGGCTCAACAGTCAGAACACCAAGAAGTAATGGAAAGATCACTCTTTTATTTCTGCAAGTCGGACTAGAGTTAGTGGCGAAAACAAAGAGGGGGGGGGGTAGAACAAGTAGTATTTACTCGTCACTAAATAGCAGGGCCGGACTTAACCACTGTGACGACCAAGAAGTCATGGAAATATCACTATTTTATTTCTGCAAGTCGGACTAGAGTTACTCCACGTAACTTTAACGGCGAAAAAAAAAAGAGGGGTGGTGGAGGGAAACAAGTAATCTACTCTGTATTCACCCGTCGCTAAATAGCATGGCCGGACTTAACCATTGTGACCAAGAAGTCATGGAAAGAGAACAAGTAATCTACTATGTATTCACCAGTCACTCAATAGCAGGGCAGGACTTAACCAATGTGGGGCCCTATGCGAAACAGATTTCGCTGGACCAAGTTTGGGTAGGGATACGGACAATAAGTGAAAATTAAGAGTTTGTATTAGAAGATATTCGTCTTTGCATTTTATTCATTCTTTACTACGTACAGAATTACTTTACGAGCCTTGCGTGTAGCGAAGTCTTACAGTATGTCATAAAAAATCTATTTCCTACATAGATCACGCTCAATAGCAAGAATTGCCAAATGTTTCAATCTATCTACGAGAATTTTTTACCTCAAGTAATTCTTCATTAGTTTGTGGCGCGAGAAGTCTCTTTCATCAGATTCCACAATTACAGGTATTGCATAATGCCGTTTTTTTTTAATCGCGCGTAAGATTGGCGTTTTCCATATTGAATGACAATTTTTGTCTATATATTTCAGGAGATTTACTTAGCTATTCGGTTGGTTCTTAATAAATGTCCTGTACTCCTCCATGGTTCCAGATATTGAAGCTGCATTTTTAAATCTTTGAGCTCCACGTATAAATTCAAGCTCAACCTTTTCTAGACATTTGAAGATATGAAGTTGATCCCATTAGCTTTTTTCTTTTGTCTCTCTTAAAATTGTGTTACTGGTGAATCTGAGCAGCGTGTGCTATGTCAGGTATGTTGTCAAACAAAAGACAAAGGTGCTTATAATAGAGTCATTCTAATATCTCATGGAAATTCTTTATTCATTAAAGATTCGTCGTTAATATGGTCACAAAATGTCAAATATTCTGCTTTTATATAAATGGTCTATGCAATATATCCTTCCATTGTTTTTTTCTTCTTTACACTAATCATAGCAACGACTTCCTTGTCAATTGTATTTGTAGCCGGATGGTCTTGTTTTCCAATCCAGATGAATTCTTCAACCACACAAAAAGTTACAAATTTCTACTTCATTTCAATACAATGAGTTGAAAATAGTCGACAAGAAAATAATACAGTTATTTTGCTATTAAGTGAGCAAATCGTCCCCATTAGCAATCATCAGCACTTTCCAAGAATAAAAATCCCCTAAAATATTCAGGTATACCATTCGACGTACACATTGTGACATTTCCATTATCTTGGCTAGAGCTTCTTTAACAGAAAAATGAAATAACATAACCTTCAGGAATCTCAATGGCCACGTATTTACTTTCCGATTCTACAAAATTTACATTAATTACATGTGAGATTTCAATAATATTTTATGCCTGAAGAATGTCATTTGTTAAACAGTGATTATTGGTAGGCATCCTGATATTACCGTGCTAGCTACAAATTCAAAATTCGCTTAAAACATTTTAAAAAATCATGGATCTACACGCAGCTGGTAAATATCTGAAAGTAAGCATTCACGTTTTGCTCGATTAAGTATGATATAGCATTTTAAATCTCTGGAAATAATTTCATTAAAAAACAAAAGATTAGTTGAAATGGGAAAAAAAAGTAAATAGATCTATTTATTTATTGTGAATAGCATGTTCCAATATTTAGACACTGTCGTTTATTTTTTAGAATTGTCAGTTATTCACAAAGTGTATTTTTTTATGTGGGTGTCACCCGGTGCGGACATTGGGGGGGGGGGGGGGGGGGGGGGGGTGTCATGTTACAAAATTTTTGTTTCACAGTTGCCAGCAAAGAACAATGAGATGAAAGATCAAATAACCACTGCATTCTTTTTTAATCATTCTGTATTACTTATGGCTCTATTGCATGACTTATGGTCATATTGTATTACCATACAGTTACCTAATACTATTACCAAAGATCATATTGTAAGGCTTACTGCAATGTTAAGTTAGTCCTTGCTTTTCAATTCAAAAGAGCTGTTACCCACTACATTAAGAAAACAAAATGTGATCAAACCCAGACCTTATGTTAATGGTGAATCGCATCTCAACTGCTTGACTACCAAGCCCCTAAATAGAAGAGAATTTCAGCATTAGTGAACAAACTTACTTCTGGCATTGACCATTCATGTGTGACAAACTAACGAGATATCAATACAAAATCGGATTAACATATTGAAATAATTCAAAATTTCGATCATATCTTACTTTGTTCATACTATCCAGCAGTTTATATTATATTACAAGTATAATGTTGTTTTTTTTTTATTATATTGAAAACAAAAACTGGAATAAATATGAACATGATAAAAACAAAATGTTAATTTCAAAGCCTCCCTTTATTTCCCTCAGAACGTCTGGAAGAAAGAGATGACCAACACAATATATAACTAAGTGAAAAAACAATTTCCCAAACACAGTGTTAGATTCATTCACCCAGTACAAATCACAATTTAGTTCTATCTGGAAAAACCAGTAATAATACGCTACAAAAAAAAAAAAGTCAAAACAGTCATCCAAACTTAACAGTTACAACATGCGTCGATTTTCCCCCAAACACAGATTGCAGCAATATGAGCAGAATTTAAATGTCTAGCGCACATGGTTTTTTGTTTATTTTTTATTTAACAAACATTTTTAAAATAGCGCCAGTTATTAAACAAAAAAAAAAAGTTTTTCTTCTCTTTTGAGATTCGGTTTTCAAAATGTCTAGCATAAGTAAACAGCTTTCAAAGTTTTTACAAGTTCATACTTTTACTGCAGAAAAACAAACTGAAACATTTGAAACTATAATCTCTTTTATCATAAGTTGTAACTTAAATAAACTAGGTGATAAAAACAAAGAACAGCTTCGTCTTGCAGTTTTAAAGCTCAGATGGCTTGATGCCAAATACAAAATAGGTAGAAACCACAGCTGTCAAAGCCATCACAAAGTAGGCAGATTTGTAAAGTGTCTTTAAAGCGTATCCATAGCCAAAGTCCCAGGCCTGTAAGAAAGAAGAATTTTAAAAAATTATTTACAATTCTATCAAAACAGGTTGGCACAATTAGGAATTAGTTATTTGTTTCCTAAAAAGGAGACGTTTTGACTTAGCTTTAAGCAAGTCGTGATTTTTAGCAATTGATTTTGAACTTTACTGATTTAAATTTTCGATGATGTAAAAAAAAAAGCAACATCCATTTGTTTTTGCTTTGTACTCACCAAGTGGCGTAATCCATTGAGGAAGTGATATGTGACAGGGAAGGCAAAGACATATTTCAACCCATAAATTATGAATGGAGCAATGCTGAGATTCTTAATGTAGTTCAGGTTAGTCTTGAAATCTCCAGGTAAACACAGCAGAAGTATTGATGTTCCGCAGATAACTGAAGGACATAGAAATACATACACATAAAAAATATCAAAAGCCTAAATTAAAAAAAAAAGGTAGAGAACTAGGTGAGGTAATGGAGCGTAGTGGGTTCGGAACGCTAGATGGATAGCCAGAAAAAAAGAGAAAAGGGTACATAAGAAAGTAATTGAATAAGCCCAACACTAACTTTATGGTATTAAACCTTAAAATAATTAATAAACAGTAAAACAGATAGTTAATGAACTGAAATACTTATTTTTAAAAATCCTACAAGGATATAAGATGGCAATCAATGGAAATCTTATATTTTATCTTATTTTTCTTTTACAGAGATTATGATATCCTATTAATCTAAACATTATTGCAAGCAAAGGGATTTGAATACTTGAATAATAAGTCACAAGTTAATCATATAACTACAGCAAAATAATTTAAAAAAACAACAATAGGTTATCTTAAAGTGTGTCACTTTGACTTGGGCAAAGTTTAATAATTATTCCATTCAAATTAAACTATTTAAAAGTAGTACTTTGATATAGAACATAATTTTGGAAAAAACACAATTGTGATCATTTAGTTTCAGTGAATCACATTTATGAAGTTATCACTTTGGGTCTTAATAACTGGCATTCAGATGAAAGGTGCATGCCCTGTGTGATGTGATGGATATATCAGAAGTAATGAAATGTTATGGCTTGAGTTGTGTGTTTAGTCACAGCTTAAGCAACAACTACAGCATTGTAATCCTCATTTTCATTGGTGATGGCTATAAATACTTCAGAAGTTTTTATCAGAATGCAAGGCTTTAATTTAAACTGAATTTTGGTCAAAATGTTCAAATGATATTCTGATGTAATAGGACTTGTTTAGGTTTTATGTAAGATTGCGTATTTATGAAGTTCTAGCCTGATTAATAGGTGGTCCAATTAGAAAAAGGGACTATGCTAGAATATAAGCAAAAAAAAAATTAAATTAAAAAAATACAAACTAAGATAAACTGAACCTACCAACTTGCATTGCTACCCCAGTGACTCTGTGGGTAAGTGATGTCATCATGGCGAGATGGGGCCTGAAGAAATACAGTTTTATAATGTTGTTCAATTTATGATAAATATTCAGACAAAACTGGAAGATGGCAGAAGACTTTTTTAAAGTTTTCTAAAGTTAGACATTTATAGTTTTCATTTGTTTTACATGTTTTGAATGTTCCTTCAGAATCGAATATTGTTAAATCCTAGCCCAAGGTTCCAACAAGATGGAAGATGACAATGGGCTGGGTTTAAACCAGGAACCAATGACATGACAGTCCACATGACAAGTAAGCCATAAATAAAACATGACAGTCCACATGACAAGTAAGCCTTCAATAACAGGTAGCTGACAACAGAAACAGACAATTAGGTTGTTAGAGGGGAAAGAGGCAATGCTCAGACAATCTAGTTGAGGGTAAGGAGAAGTAATTAAAGCCTGTAATGAAGAAACCTATGTCAAGGTTGCTGTTTAACATAAGTTATGAACTTACTTGTACGAAGAAAGAAATGGGGACAGTGGGCGGCCAAGTTGTCTATTTTTAGCCCAGTACTGAGCCATTTCTTCATATGCACTGGTTGTCTTCTTTGAGCTATTAAACAAAAACATTAATGATAACATTACCTCACAATACTTGATAACATATGCTAAGAAATAGGGAACATAAAAAAAAAACAAAAAAACAGACATAATCTATATATTTTCCTATTAGATTAAAGTTATTTAACAAAGAAAAAAATCAAAACAATTATAAAACATTACTATCTATAGTGAACCAGCAAGGATCATCACTTTCAAATATATAAGTATAAACACATATATATATTAATTTCTTTCTTCAAATAAAGACTTTGATTTTAACTCCTCGCAGATTATAACAGAAGACCTCCCTGGCCTACATCATTTTGAACATAAAATTATTATAATTTGCCATTCAATGTCAAGTTTTTGCTTTCTAAAATATAAGGTAAGGATGTCAGTAGACAGACATCTTAATGCAAGATCTACTTATAGCTTACAACTTGTCTAGCCACAACTCCCTGAGTCTAACCTAAACATATGAATTTTGCTTTCACTGATGTGTAGTAGCTTACCTGTGTTTCAACAGCAGTGAAGTTTGTCTTAGCAGGCATGGTGAACGGGACAGAGTTCTTTATAATGGAAAAAATAAGTAGCATTAAAAAAAAAAGAGATCTACAATCCTAAATATACTTAGTTTATTAAATCTATTGTGTTTGTTAGTTACACTGTAAGCCAAGGTCAAGGTTAGTTTGCTTTTTTTATATCTTATTGCCAAACAAGGTCAGAACTAAAAGCTATTCATTTTAATAATAATACGTGTTATGAAGATCCAGCATAGATCTATCACACACATTAAACGGCTATCGGTGTCTTGACTACATCTAGATCTCTTCACTTTATAGAATAAGTTACATTTGTTACCTAGACATCTATTTTTAATTGTATTATTTTGTATTATTATCATTTTTTTTTTATCCGAAGTTGACAGAGAGGTTTATCATATCTTCTTATCAGTGAAAGAAATCGTTTAAAAAATGGTGTAACAATAACTAGATCTTTGTTGTAAGTATATAAAATGCATAATCCACTTATGAATAATTACGTAATTTATTAACAAGATGTTTAATGTAGATAGATTTAGATACCTCACAAGCATCGCCATCTTGAACTTGATCTACAAACCTAAAAGCGAAACTGAATTATAAATGCAAATAATAAGCCTGCTTACATGGTTTTATAAAGAGAAGAGTGCTCTAAGAAAACATTATACTGCGACCTATATAAATTCCAATAATGTTTTTTTTCTTTTTTAGGTGAAGGCATGAGGTGTACAACCGCATTAACATATGTTTTCTGTATAGTTTATACACTTACAATAATTATCGAGCATTTAAATTGATATATAAAATCACTAATAGTCCGACATGAAATAATTTCAATGAGACAATTATGTCAATGGCTTAGGTAAAACAAACATTTGTAAGCTTTTACTAGATCTAGGTCTAGATATGTTTCTGCCCACCCCTTTTTTTTTCCAGGGCTAAAATTTCACCATTTTCTTCATTTAAATTCATATTTTTAATATTATCCAAAATCATTCATTTAAAAAAAATCTTCTAACTTTTGTTCTTTTCGTTAAAAAAAACAAAACCCTTCCGTGTCTAAAAGCATTCATTTAAAAGAAAATTCCCAAATTGTGTGTAGCAAAGCATTCATTATAAAAATCTTCCTACTTGTGCATCTAAAAGTATTATCATATTCAAAAAATCTTACCAAATTTCAATGAGCAAAGATGAGGGGGAAAAAAACAACAAAGTAACAATAACAATAAATGTGGTTTTTTTTTCTTTACTAATAATTAATTAATTATTAATGATTTATTGTTATAGCTTAGTCAATTATTTCTGTTATTCTTTTCTAGGTATATCAATTATTAAATTACACTGTTAATCTTCTTATCATTCAGAAAACAATGTGAAAAAAAAAACAATAGCTCTTTATTTGATAATTATGGTATTTATATTTTGTTTTAACTAGAGGTTTTTTATTTTAAATAGTTTCTCAGCTTTTATATATTTTGAATTAACATTCTTTTTCTAAAAGTAGATATATGTTCCAATCTGATATACATTTTGTGAAATGTTTTTTTTTAGTTTATATAGCCTACCATTGTTTTTAACAGTAGTAAAGAAAATGGAGGGCTCATATTTATTTTTAAAAAAAGTGATCTCAGATAAAAATAATAATATTAAAAGAATTACATAAAAAAAACAAAGCTTATATATATATAAAGTGTAATTGTATAAATTAGTTTGGAGAAAGAATGGGGTATATGTGTAAAAGTTACCATTATAGCTTTTTAAATATATTTTATATAAAAAACAAAGTTGCGCGACTTGAATTCAAACTCGAGGGCTCAAACCTCCCTCCCCAAACCAATACATTAACCAATGTGCCAGTGAAGTGCTTAGGAAAATAGAAAGCTTATAGCTATCTATTGTTAGCTTCAAACTTTTAAGCAACTAAGTATAAAGGGGACTAATTCAACTTATACCGCCACATCAGTCAAGTACAATTTCTTACCCTAGTTCAATACGAAACAAAATAATTAATTACTAATAACTAACTAATTGGTTAATTTTTAAAAATTGATTCCTGTTTTGTCATGTACAAGAAATAATTGTGCAAAAAAATTCAACTTGATTTATTGCGTGTGGGAGGGGAGAAATGACGTGTACAAAAATTGTACCAGACAGACAGAGTGAGTTGATATAAGCTTTGTAAAGATGTATTTTATTGTGAGTCTTACAACAGTAGATTTAAAAGATGATATTCAACTGATAGTTTTCTCTTAATAAACTAATTACATATTTCCTGAAATCTCACATGGGAGTTGCTAGTTGATGACAGGAACTGATCAATAAACATGCTCTCACATCTTTGTTGATTCTTTAGTGAATTAAAACTAACATCTTACAACTGACTTCTGTATTGACTCAAGATATACAGGGCAATAATAAAAATGATAAAAAAATTATTTGGATTTATTTTCTCATTATCTGTTAGGTGATGGCAGCCTGGTTGTGGTATGGGCGCTGGACTGTCTTTCAGTCATCTCAATATCCTGCCCTGCCATCCTGCGGGAGGTATGGACATTATCTTCAACTCTGAAGGAACATCCAAAACCAGTAAAACATTTAAGTAATGGAGCACTTCACTAACTGATGATACCTAGTTAAGTCCTAATGAACATTAAGAAGTGTCCCTCCCTACTCAGAGCTCTTTTGGTGGTATTTTACATTTTGTAGGTGTAAAGGGAGAACAATCATGGTAGTAATGGTTGCTGTGTTTGCTGAATTAAATACATAACATAGATCCTCCTTTGTGGTTGAAGATAAGCACATTTCTTATTTCCTATGGGCTCAAAGATGTCTAAAGTCAGATTCTTGCTTGAAAAAAGCTGGCCGCATACATCGCATGGGTGGGTTGGGTCAGTTGCAGATAGGCCTGCTTCTTCTCTCAGGTTTTTGTTGGTTTGGCGCTCGTTCACCCTGGCCACTCCTCTTGCTTCAAATCTTAAGACTCTGCTTCACACCATGTTTTTGCTGAGGCCATATGTTCCATGAGGCAATCAAAGGAAAGATGATGATGATGAATGTGTAAGTTCAGTGCCATAAAGCACCTCACATCCATTAAGAATACTTTATCACATCAGCAAAGCCCATAAATGTTTTGTTACCAGAGCCCCTTAGTTAAACACACCTTTGTACAAAACAAGATTTTGCATGTAATAAAGATTTATGACATGAAAATAATGTTTCATATTACATCTATATTCTTGTGACTATGTAATGTCATCACTGGGCCTCAAGACTTTTATCAACTAGACTGCATACAAATATAATCAACAAAAGAGGATCTCAAAACTAATAATAATAATAATGGCAATTTCTTCAATTCCAATGATAATGGATAAGTGCAGTGTTTCAAATGGCCATGCAAACTCAGTTATGGCCTGCACATTTTTCCTATCTCAAAACTAATGAGGTCAAACAATAGGCTGTAAAAAAAAAAAAAAAAAAAAAGACAATTATCAAGGAATAAACCATTTTTATTTGCATAACATTAATAGGATAAAACAAATGGCCACAGCCCTGAATACATACTCCAGTTATCCTATTCGGTGGACTTGAAGTAAACATCTATATACAAAGTGTGTGATGGCCGTGCAGACTGTTAAACTTTGCATTAAAATAAAGAAAACTAAAAACACAGCCAACTAAAATGAAAAGGTTTTTCCATACTCTTCATTAACATAAGGTTTCATACACACCTACAGCTTGAAGCCACCAAATACATAAATACACACACAACATTGTGTTCACGTCCAACTCTTGCTCTCTCTCTATCCAGAGACGGGCAAAGCCCATACTTTTTCACTTAACAATAGAATCTACATCAAACCTTCACTTTAAAAACAAATTCTTTAAGCTTAAATTTTAGGTCTTTAAAAAATGAACTCCTGTAAAATGTTCAATGATTTAAATTTATGGTGTAAATTTAAAAAAAAAAAAAAAAAAAAGTTCAAAATAGTTGCCTCCTAATCATTTTAGATTTCAAAGAATTTTCATACATTGCTAAGAACTATTTGTAATTCTAGTTCTACCAAAATAAAGCCTCCAGCTTAAGATATTCTAAAAACTTTCCTTAATATCTTCATTTTCACCAAAACAACCTAATGTTTTATAACATTTCATTTGACTCTAGTGAAATGTTTAAGGGGCTTGTTAATGAGCTTATGTTAATAAAAAAAAAAGAATTCTGTTAGTGAAAGAAAAATAAAATCTCAGAATTAAACATGATGTTTATTTATATAATCAATGGGATTAAATAATGAGGCCAAAAGAATGTTAATGTAACATGAATTGCACTTGCACTTTGCTTTATTCATTCAGTTCTGGAGCATAACTTAATTATTACTTTTAAAAGGCTCCATGTTCTGAACACGACAGACTCTCTAGATGAATAGCTCAGTGAATGGAACAAATATTAAAAACAAATATAGATTATGGCTAAGATTAAAAAAAAAAAAACAGTTCTTTTACGTGATTTATACTAGACACCAAGTTGGAGAGAGTATAATTTTAACAAACAAACTTTTACTTCTATGTAGTTTATTAAAACCTATATTATATATTAAAAATAAACTGACCCAGTAATCCAGGTTAGTAGGGTTTATTAATGAGAGGAACTCCATATGTTTAATATTCATGGAAATCAACTCCAATAAAAAAAAATTGAAATTAAATCTATAAAAATGTAGAATCATCAACAGCTTTAAACATTTTTTTGTTTCCAAAATTTAACTACTGTTGGCAAAATAAGACCTGCTAAGTTACTAAAGAATGTTGTTAAGATTTTTTTTTTTTTTTGAAGAGCACAGTACTTTGACATTGTGACTCTCTTCATCATTACACAATGGGTCAGTGTACTTTTCTATACAGACTATGCATTACAAAAAAAAAGGAGCTAAGGAAAGCCTAGTGAAATATTCTTGCTTTCTACAATGCAAGAAATTTGCTGCCCACTTCAAAGTTATAAAAAAAATGGGCTAAAAAATTAATTTAAGTACAAAATTATGCATTTTCATATGAGGACAGGATCACTCAAAGACATGATTGGAATGAAGACAATACTTGTTATGGTTACTGATTTCATGAATTTACTAAAACATAGTTTAAACAAACTATTTGGAATATATAGAACATAATTGTTCAGAAATTCTACAAGAAAAGTTTAAAACTCTCTATTTTCACATAAATTTGCTAACAGTAGGAACACATCTTTGCTGCTTTCCATAAATCAAAGCGGACAATTATCTCAACAATTCAACTGGCAGTGACTTGTGTTAAAGAGTTTGTTTTCAAATAGATAATTGCTTTAATTGTTATTTTTTTTAGTAGTTAGTTTTCCAAACAAATAATTCAAATAATAGTGTTTCTCTCTCTAAAAATTTTTTGAATTGTGAAATACTTGTAATATATAAAAGCCTTTAGTATTGTTGTGCTTTACATCAATCAAAATAGCTAAAAAGAATAAATAAAAAATTGAAATTTAATGAAACACAAACTAACTTTTGAATTAATTTTTTGCTCCCTGTACAAGTGATGGTATTAAATTTAAAAAAGCTTTTTGTCAGCTTTGAAATTCTCTGATACTTGACCTGCATTATGTGAACAGTTTTTAGTGTGAGTAGCATGATCATTGAAAACAACAACATTGGCTAATTCAACCAAAAGGCATCAATACAAATATAAAGTTCTCTTTTGGTTACAAAGCAAGGCTTGGACTTAATGAAATTAGTTTTGAAATATTAGAAATACATGTATACATCATAAAGGAAGCATTTTACAAGACAATTATATATATAGTGTGAATTTTGTTTTATATAGCTGCTATGAACTGTTTCACTAACCTATATGTAAGTATACATAACATGGCACACAAGGCATATACATTCTTTTTTTGTTTGTTTGGTTTTGTCTAAAAGTTTACCTTTATTATTGAACTGGTCCCCATGAATGACATCAAAGTATTCTTTTTTGTTTGATAGCCATTGTGGCAAGCGTTTTGTCATTTGAAGTTGAAACATTTTTTTGTTCCCCTTAAAATAATGGATCAGTGGGTGAATAATTTAAAAAAAAAAGAAGAAAAATGTCCATTCACACATACAGATTCATTAATTCAAGACTCTTTAAGCCAAGCACCTCTTATTAGAGTGACACAATGAAAGTGCAAAGGGCTGGAAGGACATCATTAGTACCACAATAATGTACACAAGGAATATCTAGGTCAATCTCAATTAAGGTGATCACTAGCATCTAATAGATCAACCACAGTTGATTAAGTTCAGGGACATAGTTGTTTTACTTCGACATTATTTATGACTTCTGCAAAAGGCATTCAGGCAATAGTTTACAAGTGATATCAGGCAAAATGTTTTATTGTTTTCTTTTACATGCTTCAGATGCTCCTTCAGATTTGAAGATAAATAATATCCAATTCCAAATAATGCACAATAAAGCCACTGGTGTTCAGTTCCAATGCACTCAACATTTCTTTTATTGTAGTCAGTGACATGCCAGTTGGAAATTTATATTGTCCCTAGATGAAAAAAAAATATACAGCATGATCTGAAAGGGGAACTTAACCCTTAAAGTTCTGAGCTTTTTTACAATGACTATAAAAAAACATGGATTTACAATGCTATTGTTTAGAGAGGCTAAAGTACCACACACGTCTAAAGGGTTAAAGAGTAACAAAATATCTTGATTCCAGCATTCCATGAGTTAAAATTGATTTGTATCATACATATCAGAAAAAAATAAGCTTTTGGTCCAATTGTACTACTTCCTACTACTCAAGTTCAATTAAAATAAGGATGTATTACTCAGTGAGGGTTAATTGATTTTTTTAATGTGAACACTCAAAATTAATGTTTACTGTATTAGCGCACTGGACTAAATCTTTGTTTAAGTCTATCAAATCGATGCTAGAATGGATTGAATGGCTTATAAAAAGATGCCTTAGTGATCACCCTAATTCTTCTTTATTTTAAATAGAACAGGTTTATGGAGGAGGGCATTAGTATCACAATATTTGATTTACAATAAGCTAAAACTATAATGAAAAAAAAAAAACATTAAGAAGGCCATTAGGAAGGAGTCATACACAAGGAGAGACATCAAATGAGACAGGGGATTGTGGGAATTCGATAGCGATGAAGAGTTATCGCTTAGACATCTCAAAAGATTATAGACACAAAACAAACTCTTGATCATCACAAGTCAGAAGTTAAGAAAATCTTTAAACATCTTTTAGAGTGTTAAGACGTTGACTCTTTTCACTTGCTCTAAGGTGCAAACATTTTGTTGATCGATCAATGGACACTGAAAGCTGGTTTATTACTGTTAAGAGTCTACATGATAATACTAGCTTTACTTTCTCATATTTGGAAAAAAAAAAAAAAGGAAAAAACGATAATTTAATATTTTTTCACTCTAGGTCTACATACTAGACTACTTGAATTAACAAGTCTCTTAAGTAGTTAGAACTACTATTCAAACAATGACAAATAATTTACCCAGCTTATCTAGTTCATTTACATCCCCTTAAAACCTAAGTACAAATAACATTTATACAGTTTATCATAAGATTAAGACAAATGTATCCTGACTTTTCATAAATAAGACTCAAGGAGTTGTGCCTGTGCTCAACAAAAAAAAAATATTTGCATTTGACCTGAAGTATAGATACTGCCAACTTTGATGATAACTATATTTTTAGTTAAAAACAATTTTGATACATAGCCGTCTATGAAAAACCTGATAAAACTTTATTGGCCAAGAAGAGCTTCTACAACTGTTAAGAAATTATCATGGATAGATCTACTTTTAACCCTTGCAGAATGTAAAACAAACATGTACTAAATCTGGTTGACAGCTTACAAAACAAAACCAGTAAAAGACAAATGATGTGGAAAAGAAGTAGATGGGGTGAATGATATTTGTTCTAACAAGATACATTATGTGGAGATATTTTTTTAAATGTCAGGTAATCTTCACCACACATTGTCACCATCACACAGCACATGACACATCCAAACAAGATAGTACTCCAAAGTTAGTGCAATGCTATAACATACATTGAAGAATTAATTGACATATGACAGGAAAGACTATGGATATTTTTTTTAGAAGTAAAATAATATACAGATCAACATTTGTTTTAAACTTGATATAGATTTTTGCTTCAACAACAAAAAAAAAAATATTTTTTTTGTTTATAATATAAAAGTTCAAATGTACAATGGCACAAATTAATGATGTGTTTATAGATATATAGATATATACAGGGTGCTGATGGAACAACAAGTACTTTAGGGGGGGAAGGGAAAGAGTTGCTAGAGGAGTTTGGGCCAGTACAGAATAGCCTTGTCTACAACATAGCCAGTCCATTGGGCGTGATAACCAACTCAATTCTTACAAATGAAAGTGATAGGCATTGAGAGTGACATTCAAAGGATGAGGACATTAGCAGTGACAGAACTGACCAAAATATTTTATCATCATGAATCCATCTGCCTATGAAAAATAAAAGCAACTACCTAAAGTATTTGATAATAATTGAAAGTACACTTTATCCCCAGTATAACAATAAGATCAACCTGTCAATATTAGTCACAGTAACTTTTGTGCTTACCAATAATTTCCTCAATTTGATAACATTATATAATTATTTTAATAAAATATTAGAACTTTGGGCAAAACAAAATACATTACAGGGAAAAAAAACTTTTCACTAAACAAGAGTTTAGAGCTGAATTGATTCATACATTTCCAGTCCAAACACTTCTTTGACATATATAAAGCATATAAACTACTAAGAGACATTGAGCTTGTGTGTTGTTTGGCTAAGATGTATATCATCTTGTACATTGAATACATTGTTTTATTTAAAAATTTGTTTAAACTGATAACCAAACATGCATTACATATTTTTACAAGTGTAAAATGTAGTGTGCATGTTCAAATTTATTACTTTATACAATTTGTCCAGAAACACTAAGAAAATGTTTTAATTAAAACCCAAGAAATAACATAATTAGATTTCAAAATTAGGCTCTGATGTAAATGCCATTATGGAACTTAACAATAATTTTTAATGAACAAGGTCATTTCACAAATGACTTTAAAGATTACACACACACAAAATGCTCAAACAAATAAGACAATAAGACAAGCAGGATGAAGTCAAGCACAAACATAGTAGGCATGCTCTTTTACTTGAGGAAATACCTATTATAAAGAGCAGTCCTTGTAATCTGGCTATGTTGTGCAATTTTAAAGATTAGCAGAGTCTTGGCCAACACTGAATAGGCCTGAGATTAGCAAATTCTTGGACAATATTAATAGAAACTGCACCCAGTTCTAATGCCATGTCAAAAAAAATGAAAATGTTCTCAAAAAGTTTAGAATTTTAGAGGCAGTAACAAGGACACAAAGGAGAGCAAGAAATAGTCCAAGATCATCTTGGACTACAGGGCTAGGGAATTGATAAAAAAAAAGTTCCATTCAACTTGAACCACTGTAGAAAATGTGCACATTCAGCAACAACGTGCGGCTATAAAGAAACATTTTGCTGGTAATTTAATAATCAAGGTCTTAGGACATCATTTAAAATTCAACATTGAAAGTTTGAATTAATATCTCTTGAAAGTTCAATATTTAATCATAAGCTAAGAATTACTACCAAGTGTAAAAACAATACAAAACAAATAATGTAAGCTCCCAATTCTCAACTATAACAACTCAAACCAATGGCTGCCTCTGTATTGATTCTACAGCAACCAATAATGCCCAAAGTGGAATAAAAATGTTTTTTCATGGTTTTAAGGATTAATAAAAATAATATCACATATTCAAACTCTTCTAAATGTCATTTTTAATCTTATAGTCTTGCTAGGACTAAACTACTGAGTCTTGTTAAAGGGAAGTGGTGACCTAGCCAAAGGGGAGGCCCTTCGGCTAGTTGTTGTCAGATTCGGTGTGCTTAGTGATGATCCAACTGAGAGTGAGCCTGAAGAGGATGAAGGTGTCAATGGAGGATTGGATGGCATGGATAATGGTCTTGATGTCCGACTGTTATCATCTTGTGATGATAAGCCAGCAGCTGATGGAGTGGTGGGTGTCTTTGGCGTGTTCTACAAAGTTAAAACAAAGTCACAAGTAGTTAATTGAATGACAGTACACTATTAAATTATATGTTGATAATTGAAAATAGAATTTTTTAAAAGTTTCTAGGAAAGAACAGAGTAACCAAAAAATTAAAATTATTACATCTCAGTCCAGCATCTCCCCTTTATGAGTGTCAGATAAAGAGATTGTTTAAAAGCCCTTACAACGCTTGATGAAAGATTTCTCTTAGTAGCAAAGAATTATACCATTGGCTCCTCTGTCTGAAGGTAACCTGGGTCAACTAGATGATCCTTAATCACATTTTTTACATTGTGCGGTACAGAATGCTGGGAGGCACAGTGGCTGAAAGGTACAGGGCTTGGCTTCCATATTGAGGGTCCCAGGTTCAAATTCTGGTGAAGAATGGGATTTTTTTACTTTCTGGATCTTTAGGGCACCTCTGAGTTCACCCTGTTCTAATGGGTACCTGACATAGTTGGGGAAAAGTAAAGGCAGTTGGTCGTTGTGTTGATCACATGACATCCTCATTAACTGTGGGCCACACAAATAGAAAACCTTTACGTCTGCCACATAGATCACAAGGTCTGAAAGAGTAACTTTACTTTTTTTAAAAATAACTTTTACAGAATGCTTGGCAAGGCCAGTGATATTTCCCCAGGAGTGATTCACTGGTATATTTTTACACTGTTTCAGTAAAGAACCTTGAGAGGACTGCTGTGACATGGTGCAACTACATGTGGGATGGGGCATGGCTTTCTTTCTTCCTCTCCACATGGCTAAGTATTCTGTACTGTGGAGGCCCAATGTAAGTCATGGTTCTTTTTAGCCTGTTCATTTCATCTTATGAATATTTCCCTGTGGATGCTATGAAGAGGCTGTGTAAAAGAGTACACTTGTACACACCACAGGACAGTATCACTCCCCTTGGAAAATCTCTTTCATAACTGTCTCTTTATAAGCAATAATAATAATAATAAGGCTTGAGTCCGAAGATTAATGAGGAATGCAGCATTTCCTGTGGTTCACAGCCCCAGCTGTGACCTACATATTTTACCACTTCCAGGGCAAGCATAACCACCGCCAGATTTTCTTTTCACCATCTGCGTATGTCCTCGCAGCAGATTTTCTTTTGGTTATAGGCAATAATACAGTACTACATTAGATGAAAAATAAAGGGAAATTTTCTGCTAGATAAAACTGATTGAGAAACATAAGAAAAGAACAAGCCATGGAGCTAAAAACTTGAGATATCCCTCCAATAGAATTTTTTTTTTTATTTGCACATCAGTAGTAGTGACATCAGTCTGTATGTTAGTACTTTATCTTTCATGATAGTAGCGAGAAGAAAACTATGACTATAAATGATGACCAACTATTATAAGTAGTTAACACTAAGTGATGTTCACACACAAAGTCTCACCTGTACTGACAGCATCATTTTTTGTCTGACCTCTCTTATTTTGAGTTGCAAGCAGCTTTTGTTTGGGAATATGTCAGCATGTTTGGTTTGAAAGGCTACTGTAGCTTGACCTACAAAAACACAATGTCAATGTACTCTGGTACACAGTCACAATTGCAGCAACAATGTTACACTATTTATTTGTCACAGTAATGATGTCTGCACTGAGTTGTGACAAGTTCTGACTATGTGTGAGTCAATTGTCAACAAATGATTGTCTCTATATAAAATAGTAAAATATGCCACATCTTATTTGTCCTTGTCCTATATTCACATTAAAACTTCTCACTAATGCAAGTAGAATCCAATTATTATCAAAATGTTGGACTATGTCAGTCTGCATGTTAGTACATGATAGTACCCTAACTCTGACTTGGCTGACATTGTCTTGTTAAGATGGCCAAATAAACATCATGTAAATACAAGTCATAGCTCTACGGTAGTGTCTCTTAATCCATTCAACATTGCAGTCTCATGTTATTATAATAATACAAATGTTCACTATCAACTAGTACAATGAAAAATATTTCTAGGTCAAACTAAGCGTTCCATTTGTTTTAGAGTAAGCTCAATGTATTCTAGATCAAGCTCAATGTGTTCTAGATCAAACCTTTCACTCCAAACTTACTTGTTGGGTACAGTCCATATTCTTCAAACAGTTGCATGACCAGATGACGTCTCTGGTCCAAAATTCTTCTGTTGGAAAAAGCACCAGGTGAACTTGGAGTCTTTGGTGTACGTGGAGAATTAGGATCATTATCAAACTCTGCAATATATACAGCTAGAACATTGTACAAAGCAATCTAAATAAAAGTATCAATGATTTAATTTATATAGCTCTATTAACAAACAATGTAGGCTGAAGGCGCTAAAAGAATATAACAGACCAAAGTGCTACAAGAATGTAACACAACAAAGCGCTACAAGAACAGACAAAAACTAGAGCTTCAAAGGTAAACTAATCAAAGTTTAGACAAAGAAAATATTGATGATGTTCATCACCCAGCAATGAGGTTGTAAGCTATATCACATCTTTGCTTAAGAACTGAATAAAGAGAGAAAATCTTACCAAACAGTTTGGTGCTTGACATTCCTGTAACATGCTCAATGCTGAAGTTTTCTGGGAAAAATTTCCGGTCATCTGGCCGAGTACTTTTGGGTGTCTTTGGTGTAGGGGTAGCTGTCTCTGACTCACTAGAGTGTTTGTTGGGGTCATTGTCTTGTCCTTCACCTTTAGCTGCCAATGAGAGGGGGAAACTAGTTATTTTGTAAGCAAGTTCTTACTTATTATTAAAACTAAGTTAATTTAAATTACTTATTGAGAGAGACATTGAATCAAGTATAGCAAGTACATTTCTTTGAATTGTATGGCTAATGAAAGTTTACAGATGTTGATGTTGTATAGCCTTAAATAACAGGTCAAATGCTTAGGGTCCTAAGTAACCAGATCTATTCTCTGTCTTCATTACTTTACCCAGTAGAAAACCATAATCTATGTGAGACATCCTTGATATTCAGCTGGTTTTCATCAAGCCAAAAAAAACTTAGAATGAGTAAAACCATTTTGTCCTAAAATTCAACTAAGGCCTAAACTCAAGTTATTTTTAATGACCTCCACTACCACTACATAACACCTGTCAATTAATCCCTTTAATTTGGAAAAAAAGGATTTACTGGAATATTTTCTGTTCTACTGGATCTACTACTAGTATAGTAAAACAAGATTCTTAGGAAACAATTGTCTTATTTTACACTTTAATGTCATCTACTGCTGTTTACTTTGACATAATCTTTTTATTTCCTAACTTCAAGATTGGACACTTTATATATAGAAGCTGTTTGAATTAGTAAGAGAGCTACTAACCCAGATTTGAGATTTTGCTCTTTTGTTTGTAAACATTGATAAATCCTCTAGGAGACTGTGGTAAAGGTGTTGTGGAGACAGACTCCTCAGGAACATATTTAGGCAGGGACTGGAAGTGCTTTTCAAACTCAACTTGCTCCAGTACCCTACACAGAAAGACACAAGAATAACTAGTGGTCATATCACCTCAAGATAAAACAAAATAAGAAAATAAAGGACTGGGGGACACCAGTTTCAACTAAGAAATTTGTGACATTCATCAGCAACTGGAAATTATAATCAACAATGGAATCTAAAAGATTAAATACTTGTATTCATTGTTTACTTTCAAGAGAATATCAGTGAGATTTCTGAACAAAACATTAAAACTTGATCTATCAATTACTTGTGAAAACAACTAGGTCATATATTTTACTTGGATAAAACTAGCAAATTTCACAACAGATAAAGACAAAGGGGCCTTACAAATGTTGATGTTATGTTTAATTTATTTCAACTTAGTACAGTTAAAAAAACAAACATTTACATTATTGTAAACAAATTCCCATCAAACTAGACTTCACAAAGCCATTTCAGTCATCTTAAGTTGTACTTAATAGATTTGTTCAATAAGTCATTGAAGATGCAGCACAAATGTTTGTCTGACTAATGCAAAGTACAAACTGAACTGACCTGTCCATACCATCATCCTTGTTCTTCTTAGGAAAGTTTTTCCGAGGACTACTAGCCACAGTAGGTGAATTGGTGGAACTAAGTGACTGCTGGACATGGGAGGGGACATTCAGAGGTGGGGGTTTGTGCTTGGGCTTTACCTGCGACAAATTATCCAATTTCAATAAGTTCTAATTAATCTTAAGCATTAATTAGCAGTAAAGAAAGAAAGTTCTATACAGTAGAGAGTGTCATTTAAATATCTACCAAACTGTCTAGTATTATTCACTTCACAAATGACAATAATGCCAACTACAGATAAGAGAGGCTAATATGATACTTTTAAAAGTTGTTTCTTTATCCATTTCCATCCCTGAAATGAGGTTTCCAGAAAGCTGAACATTGAACTTATATTGCAGTTAATTATCAAACTTAAGGGGAGTGATGGCTGGCTTGGCTTCTGAATAGAGGAGTCTCAGGTTTGAATCTCAGGTAAAGACTGGGAGTTTTTAATTTTGGGACTTTTAGGCAACTCCTGAGTCCAACCAACTCTAATGGGTACCTGACATTAGTTGTGGAAAAGTAAAGGCAGTTAATCAGATCAGTGTTCTGGACACATGACACCATCGTTAACCATGGCCCCATAAATGACAAAAGGAAACTTTTACTTTTTCTTTAATAGTCAACATAAATTTAAAAAAAAAAAAGACATTGAATTTTGTAAAGCAATGAGCTAACAAGCATTTGCAAGCTAACTTAGCAGACACTTTAGCAAGGTTTATCTTTCTTGTTCAAGAATTAAAGACCATGTAGAAGTCTTGACTAGATCAATACCACTGTAACAACATTGCTTGTGTTTTCTAACAAAAGTCAGGAAGCAATCATTGCTTGCTTAATTCATAATAAAACTCTATTGCTATCAGCAAAACATGCCATGAATTAAACACTCAATGCTCCAATTTGACAAGGTAAAACTTATCAACATATAGATATATTTCTACATTAATACCAATATATAAATATATTCTGCATTAATATAAGACTTCTTGGCTAAGTTTACTACGAAGAATATGTGTTTAGAATTATATATTGAACTAAACCACACTCATTCATTAAATTCTCACCTGTCCTGGTGGTGAAATCACTTCTTGGTCTGCTGTAATTGAGGATGAGTTGCTAATTGGATGTGCTTGTGCCAGTGGGGGAAGTGGGTTTGGTGGAGTGTTGCTGTGACCAAACTGTGATGGATAATCTGATGCAGCTGATGTTATAGGAGAATTTCCTGACTCAGGGGTCATCATTCGAACCTTGTACAGAGAAAAGTAAATAGATACACTGACAGCAAGAAACACTGTGCTAGAAAAATACAAAGCAAATACATTAAAAAATATATTTGTTGAAAGCCATTAGGTTATCATATCAGTAAACAGATAGCTAATAGAGGAACACATGAAGGAATTTTTGTTATAATGACTAAAAGAAAAAAATCTAGAAGTCTTACTTTTTTAGTTGACTTCTTCCCTTTGGCAGGTGAGCCTTTACTGTCCTCTGTCAACCCTTGTTGCTGACTCTCAGAAGTGACCAGTGTACTTCTAGGATGGCCAGGACTTGGTGTAAACTGCTGACCTAAACTCATGACACATTTGCATTAGTATTTACCAATCAACAGCATAGTTAAGTTGATAAAGAGTTTTTGTAAATCTATTGGAGGTGAATCATTTCTCTTAACAAGGCAGAATGGTAAATATATGGCCAACTAAACTAGAATAAATAACAATCAATCTAACTTGACTTAAGGCTAACCCTTACTCAAACCCAAGTACTACTCACAAACTCCCTACTTCCAAGGATGTGATCAAACATACATAAAAGTGATAGTCAATGACTTACTGTAATGACCGAGTCCAGGACTCTGAGACTGGTGGGTAAGTCCAGGCGATGGAGATGGTGTGGAGGCTGGACTGGCCATTGGTGAGTTAACAGCCACTTGACCTCTGGGTGCTGTGAAAAATGCCATAGTCTATAATGAGCCATACCATACAATTGATTCTTACATTATAAAATATTCAGTTACTTAAAAGGCCATGAAATCAATTGCTAGTGGTCATAAATACATAGGTCATGACTGGCCTAATAAGATTTGAAATCGGTTTATGTTTAATGCATTAAGAATTGCCTAAGTAGGTAGCCAAATAAGAAGTTTATATGTACAAGTCTTAAATAGATAAAAGACTAAATTTAAACTCAAAATGCTTATGAACTTTTTGTTTATGTCATTATTTACATTTTCAAAAATAAAAAAATCTAAAAGTACATGCTTGGGTTTGATTAAAAGAATGATCAATGTTAAGAATTACATTTATTGGATTGTTAATTCAAAATGAACCATGATCTTGCTAAGTTTAAAAAGAAAGAATAAGTGCTTACAATTATCCATTAGACTAAATTAATAAAAGACTTACAAAATATAAATTCACATACTGAAACCTGGCCCAATACCAACCAATCTATCCAAGTCACAATGAAAGTATGTGGGAGGAAATAAGCACAGGGGCAGACTCTGCACGATGATACAAAACTCACAGAGAGCAAAAGAAATGCAGTGCCTTAAGACAAAAGAATGAAAAAGAAAGCTGCCCTATCAGATAGTACTAAAACAGGTGCATTCACATGTATGAACTGTAGCAAACTTTGCAGCTCATGAATCTGCTTTAGTCTGCCCGGACTCAAGAAAAACCAAAACCAGTGATTCATCTGGGGGTATCCTTTTATTCAGAGACAGAAGAAGCCATATATATATATATATATATATATATATATATATATATATATATATATATATATATATATATATATATATATATATATATATTCAAACCACAGGATCCAAATACATCAGGGCTACACTATAAGGGTGCATACATAGCACTCTTCTTTCACTTAAAACTTAATCAAATATCACTGCAGTAAATAGTCTGTGGTATCTTAACAGAAGCTAGAGACATGTTACATTACGCTCCAGCAAAGCTTGAATGTAACAATTACGCCAAAAAGGTTATAGTTACAATTATTACACTGAGCTGGGGGAGGCTTGAGAGACTCCGTGGCCACAGGGACATGAGCTGTGGTGGCCTTCACCCTGTTGGACTTTGTGTGAAAGTTGGGGCTGCTGATGAAGCCTATGTCTGCTGCCTTGCCTTCTGTTGGCATGCTCATCACATTGGCCTTGATGCTCATGTTACCTGTAAGATTTAAGTTTAAAGTTCACTGAATGTATTTCTTTCATCAGAATAAGAATAAGAAGCACAGCAAATTTATTGTAATACACCACACACCTATAGAAAAAAAATGCCTTTCAATACATGGATCAACATGCCCAGTTTAGTAGTCAGAATTTCTGACAGATGTCACCAGTTACATGTTCAGATAAAGAACAGCCTGGCAAACCCATTGATGATATAAATTGTCTCAATTTCCCATTTAATTCAGTTCTGCTTAATTACTGTTACACTGATTTATACCATTACTTGATCACCCAAGATTGAATGAAAATAAATTCATTTAAAATATTAAAGAGCTAGTCAGAGACTTCATTAACTTAATCATATTCCATTTAATTAAGATTGACAGGAACTTTCAATTCCATAGTTCTACTGTTACATAATTATTTTTTTTTACCATACTGTGAGCCTGCTTTTCCTGGAATTGCTTAAAATGCCTACATCCTTGATTCCGCTAAAAAAGGAAAATTTGTACTCTATGAAGAACAATCCGCTCAGAATTTAAAATAAGCTAACGAAATGTAGTGAAACTTTTATATTAACCAATGCATATGACTGCCTCCACTACACCAGGTGTTTAAATTACTGTGGATTTATGTGAAAAATGTCTGAAAATTTGAAATAACATGTTTGGATGTTGTAGTTGATTTAGACTAAAAAGTTTTAATTTTATTAAAAATTATGTTGTTACTTCCATTCAGAGACGGAGTGCTCTATTGATACAAAAAATGTTAAACTGGATTAGCTCTAGAGCTAGAAAGATAATAAGAAAAGGTGAGCATGGCCCTCAGGCTAAAGGAAAATTGAGGTGTTGGGACTAAGTATAAACAAATAATGTTAGTATTTGCAGAGTTAAAATAAAAACATTTTAATCCTCATCTAGACATGAGGCATTTATTATTTTAGCCTTACCTTGGTATAACACAGCACTAGTGGTCTGAGGGGGCTGCTGGGCTGTCATCAGAGCCTGCACAGGCCTCAGTGTCAGTTGTGGCTGAGATGCTGTGGACGATGTGACATTGCCCAGTGATGTCACTGGCTGGGGCGGACCCCCAGAATTGTGCTGCATGTTTGCTGCTTGACTTAGGGCAGGATTATGTGAGGGTTGTACAATCAAGTGCTGACCTACATTCAAAGGCAACTCATCTTAATATTACAAGATAAAACATTAATGTTGTTTAGAAATTCAAATTGTAAATTCTAGACACCAATAGAGCATATCTATTTACAGTCTAATTTATTTAATAAGACAAGCCACATATCAGGAGTGAATCTAAATTAACTACTGAAACAATCTTGCCTGCTTGATAAAATTTGCGTAATATGACCATCAATTAGTAAGACTAGAATGATCATGGCTTTAGTATGGCAGGATTAATCAGAATCAAATCTATTCCAACATTTTATTTTAATTTATGAAATTGTTATTATTGTTAAGTATTCAATTTTATGTACAGCATTTACAACTTGTGACTATTGAAATATAACAAGACTATACCTGAGCTAACATAGGCAGGAACGTAATGAACACCCTGAATAGTCTCCCCTTTACCAGGGGCCAAGGTCATGGCTTGTGGCAAGTAACTCAATCTGAAAATATGAATTTATATTATTACATTAAGTAAAGTCTACTTTCAGACCTTGAAGTCACATTACAAGGAAAAAACATTGTCAATAAATACATTTTTTAAATCTCACAAACAGGAGTAGACATAAAAGCATCCCTTTTCTTTCAGCTAATACATGGACTTCTTCTTCTGAGCTCATTTCAAGCCTTCTACATCATCCGTTGCAGCCCCAACTTTTATTCCTCATACCTTCCTCAATCCCAGCTGTCTGCATAGCATTCATTATATCATAATTAGCAAAATTCTCCATGAACATGACCTCCCAATGTTAAAGCATACATCAACTCACTTCTGTGGCAACAGTACCCTCTGTTGACCTTGGCGAACCAAGGTTGCTGCCTGGGTCACTACTGTGCTGCCCCCTGACTGAAGACCTGGAATGTTAGAGGACGGTGCTACAGACAAGCAAACAATCGGCTGGGCGAATGTTCCAGTTGAAATTTGCATCTTCTGAGTGCCACCTGATGTAATAGTCCCAGGTGACTGGACTAACATTGCTACCTGAAAAAAAATTAGCTATTAAAGAAAATAACAACTAAAAAAAATATTAAAAAATGATACATATTTTAAACATTAATTAGACCTCCATTTGAAAATCAACCCAAAAGCCAGTGACCTTCATAATATCAACACAAAAACAACTCTTAGATATATAAAAAAAACTATTTTTATTCAACAAACCAAGGGAAAAAAAAAAATTTGTACATTTTGTAAGTTTATATAATAAAACAAAAGTGACTTTGAAATAGAAGTAACTCTTTAAGGAATACATGTCTTACTTAAGTAAGATGGATGCAGGTTAGAGAGCCATAAAGTTTAATGATAACCTTGAAAAAAGAATGTGCTATGAAGGTCAGGATATTGAGTGATGCTCTAGATAGTGGAAAAACTGCTGAACATATTACTACTCTACCTGCTGCTGCTGAGAACTTGGTGGCTGTGATGTCACAACTTTGTGTATCTGAATCTTTCCTTGGGGTATAGGGCTGGCCTGACCAGGGGATGCAGGGCTGGCTACAGCTAGAATGTTGGCTGGCTGAATGGATGCACCAGAGAGGGCCATCTGCAAGGCCTTGCTCCCTTGTGCTGCACCCTGGACCTGAAGGGATGGCAGTATATACCTTAAAAAGAAAAAGAAACATTTGTAATATGGTGAACGAAAAGGAATAATATTTAAAAAGGAAATAAAAGGTTAACTATAAAAAAAAAAGCTTTATAACTAATTAATGCTTTTATGATATTTAGAATGTTGAGGACGATAATACAGAATAGATAATTCTACACAATTTTAAACAAAACTAAGGTAAGCATTAGTATTAAGTCACCTTTATTAAGTGTTACTTTAGATGTATCAAATTAAGACTGCTTAGACCAGCTTTGTTGCTAATGTACAATTATTGGAATGTATCTAAGCTGAAGCTACTTATAGGCAAAGATTATACTATTTAACCATTGTATTGTTTTACGTTTTTCAAGAAGCTTTTGGATGCATGCTACTTCTGAAGGGCTATACTTACCTAACATGTGTGGGCTGCTGGCTAGCTTGTCCAGGTGTAAAGCTTAGAGTCTGTATGCTGCCTGGCTGCTGATTCAAGGGGCTGGGGTTGGCTTTAAGAACAAGTCCTGTTGTAAACATGGCCTGAGGCTAGGACAAGGGGAGGAAAATAAACATTATCCCCTCAGATGTCAACAAACGAATGACAAATGTTATAAAGAATTGCATAATTACAATTAGTACTAGTAGTTGTTATGACATGATTAGAATTTAATATTTGTTTCGGGAATAAGGGGAAAGTTTTACTTAGTGACAAGTCACGTGACAGATCTTTGAAAAACAATAACTCTCTAGGCGACGCTTCAGAATCAAGACGTTTTCTTATTTACAGTAAGAATAAGAAGAATTATATAGACGGCTAGTAATAAAGGACATCGGACGGTTCCTGTATTCAGTAATAAAAGTGTTTGTTGTTTCAACACCAGCGTCGACTCTATTTATCGATTGTTGGCCTTTCGTCTGTGTTATCTGTTCCAGTATTGAGTTCAGTGTTACCTCCAGTTAAACTTAGATCTAGATCTAGTTACATTGATGATTTTTCAAGTACTAAACACAGCGGAAGAGCTTAACAACCTCTAAGACCATTAATAATGAATATCATGACGACACTTCAATTTGTTTGGTGACTTTTTAATAGTACCTACATTGATGCAACTAACTTCTTTAACTTTCTATAGCTACAACTACTCCAGGGTTAGTCCAAATATAGATATTTCCTTCAAGAAAGTTAATTTTCACTTTTCACATTAAACACAAGATTTCAAGCAAAATATTTCTAACAAAACATTCATTATTTTTACCTGAACTTGTGCAGGCTGCTGAACTTGTGGAGCTGCCTGGTTAGGCCCAACGTTCCTTAGTGTTGCCGTCATAAAACCTGAAAAGAAATCATGTATTTAATATTAATACACCAAACACTAAAACGTAATGCAATTAAAATTAGATGTTTTATGTATAAAGCACTTAAGTATTCATTGGCCTCCTTCAGTCGTAGAACGACTATGGTTCATCTCAGAGCACACTTCCTCATGTGGCTGTGGAGCCCTATTTTGGAGAGACACTCCCGTCCAAAGATAGCGCAGGTTAAGGTGGCTGTTGCTTTAGGGTAGAGGAGCTGGCCGTTTTTCGGATTGTACGTTTTTCTTCCTGAGCTGAGACCCATGTACTTTCACTGTCCATAGCTTTTTTGGTCACTGTCAAGGCAGAAAACTAAATTGTATAATTCTGGTTGCTGATTGTCAATAAAATAAGACATTTCATTTAAAACTGGACTAGGTCCTTGAGCTGACCATCTGAGTATTGAGCATCCGATAAGGACTGTGATGGCCACATAATGTCAGCATAATGTCAGCCTAATTCATCATTAGCCTAAAGACAGTACATCACCTGCTTCAAGAATGGTAAGGTATTGAAGAGGACATACTTTAAAGTCTTTATAAACAACATAATGAACAGCTATATCCTTCAATGTTTCATTGAACCAGCAAAAGACACTGATTAGAAAACACTAAGAAAGGATGAGGGTCACATAGGGAGTAACAAGCTGTTTTTTTTAACTCTTCCAAACTAAGTTAAGAACAGAATTAAAATAAGTTACTTTCATTCATTGAACATTAGATCCTCAAAACCTGAATTGACCAACAATTGTAAGCAAAATGATGTAACGACATTATGTTAGTAAAGAGTTGAAAGTACCTATATCATAAACACAGCTCTTGCAGATGGAATATGATTACTTCAGACACATTTATCTTTAATCAATAAAATAACAAGTATGTTCACCAGCCCAAGATCAACATCATAATGAATAATATGTTGCTTTAGACTTCTGATTTTGTTTACAACGTCTATGGGCAATAGGCATAATAAGATCTGTTATGTGGATATTAGACATGGGGTGCACCGGATTGTCGCTCCGGCTCCTGCAGAATATTCGGCACTTTTTCACTATCCGGCTCCGGTCGGATATCACTACCGGATAGTAAACCGGATATTAAAAGCTACACCTGTACTTCTATTAATATTGTTATGCGCCTCCGCGCTCTTTTCCAGATACGCCCAAAAGGAGGTAACACTTAAATATCGAAACAACACAGGCGAAAGGCAAACAATATAAAGGTAGTCGACACTGATAAACGATGTCCAACAAGAAGTTTAAACTAAATCTCCATGTTAATAAAAATATACCAATACTCATAAAATGGACATGATTCACTAATGTCAGTTCTGAAATACATTAACATTTTTGTTTCAAATAAAAGAATTTGTTTTTAAAACTATAAACTATGATTTTTTTAGTACAAAGACAAGGCATGTTAATCTAAATAGCAATACGACTTTACATTATAAATTCGCATTACATACATAGCAGCGATGTCTGGCACATTTAATAGCTTGTCTTGACCTTTGAGTGGTCTAGTAAACATGTAATATTCCTTAACTACATCACGCTGATAATCTGTCTAGATGTGCAAGTATATCTCCAGTGGTAGAGATGAGCAACCCCCACCTCCTTTTGTTTGTTTAGTCCATAACATTGCGTTCACAGATAGGCAGCTGACCACATTAAGCCAGATGTCAACGTGTTGACACTGTCTAGAGGTCACTTATGAGGGAACGGAGTTTGTTTACTTGGAGAAGAATTTTTATTAGGGGCGGGACTACAAGCTAAATCTCTATAAGGTTAACTGGTATTAGTTTGTTGATTATGAGATAGGTTGTCAATCAAGGGTCTGGACCACAAGCCACACCTTTTATACTATTGGCCGGGACAATAAGTTTGTTTACTTTAAGTCTCAATTAGGAGACTGGACTATGAGCCAAACAGACACTGACCAGGGGTATCTTTAAAGGGAGGGCTCAAGAGACTCAACACCCCCAACTTCTTATTTGTTTAATCCATGACAATGTATTGATAGACATTGACCATTCTTAAGCCAGAATGGATTAACGCAGATTGTTGAGAAATATTGACACTGTCTAGAGGTGACTAGATGATGAGACTAAGTTTGTTTACTTGGAGAGAAATGTCATTTGGGCGCTGAACAGACGTTTGTTGCACAATAAAATAAAACAAATATGTAATATATAATATATAAAGCACCACAATTAGATGTAGCCAACAAAGAAAAAATATGCTGGAATGTTAAGAAACACTTGATCTCTGTAACTAAGGTAGAGATATAATTTATCTATATGCTTGACTGACCATGCCAATATGTTATCTTTTTTTGCCTGCACACTCAACACTATTGCGTATGCCCAAGGAAAAAAAACGCGTGAAGGTCAACATCATCATCTATACACACTACACTAGGACTACATGTGCAGGCTCACTATGTCTATCTGACCAGGTTGTTACAATCAGTCGAACCACAAAGTCTATTTATGTTGGGTTTTTTTTTGGTAAGGAGGGTGTGGGTGATTTTTTTTCTTCTATAGTTGGTTTTCCTAATTCTCTTAGATCTATATAACAGTAGATCTAAACATAGATATCAATAATAGGCCTACAGACTACAATTAAATCTATGCTTCGCAACATTTAAGGCTCAGGCTATGAGTAGGTATAACAGATGTTCCTGCTGTTAATAAAATATCGTTTGCCGCAAATGGATTAATAAATATATGACCTACTACGCTTCAGATTCCAACTATTAACTAACAGCTATCAGTATTAAGCCCTTGAAGCCAGAAGCAGAAGCAGTCTTTGGACTTAAATACAAGTCTGATGACCAGTTGTTGGTCAGAAATTCTTTAACACATACATCCAACCACATTACAAGCCAGATGAGAGATTTACATTAGTAACTAGTTAAATATATATTAACATATTTTACATTGACCCTCCAACACACAGCCCTTATAGTTGGTGGCCTTGTACATACACACAGACACGCTCATGCTACACAGATTAATTTTTGTTTATAAATATTGTTAATCTTTAATAAATCAATCAGTAACAGAGTTTAAAACAATAAGGTATATAAAAGGAAAAAAAAACAACAACAAATATAGGCATGTTATTTAACAGTTTCGTAAAATGTTCAGTAATACAAGCTATTTACTTGACACTTAGGTATTCGGCTCCGGCCGATTATCAAATTTTACTATCCGGTCATATCCGGCCCCAGCCGGATATCAAAAAGTACTATCCGGTGCACCCCTATATTAGAAATAGCCCTAGACCACACTATATGGAGAGCAGTGAGCACAATGATTTCAAGTAACGAAGAAAAATGAGCCTAACAAAAAAAAAAGGCTTCAACAAGCAGGCAGGTGAATGCTTCTCCAGAATAGAGCTCTAGAAAAAATGCTCTAAAAGATAGTAATTTTATGATGAAAAATAAAAATAAACTGGATGGAGCATGCTTAGATAAGCCTGCTTCTTCAAATGTTTAGTGCCTTAGAAAATGAAAAGCCTTGCTTGAGACATCATTACAGCTCAATATTTAATGCCATTCAATGGGGTTCAGAGTAAGAGTGTTTGTATTTTATGATTAACCATTCAAATGAGACCATTATGGCCAAAACTAACCTTGAGATGCAAGACCAGCTGGAGCCTGTAGCCTGTTGACTGTGACAAAGGGATTGCTCTGCAGCACTATGGTCCCAATGTTGCCCTTCAAGCTCTGCTGTGGTAGTGGCTGGAGGCTGGGAGCTGGCTGGATGCTGGTGATGGTCGGTTTCATGTTGCTGGCTGCACCCGGCGATGGTGAGGCAGGGGGTGGCTTGGAAGCAATAGGTACTGGCGTAGAAATGGGTTTTACAGTAGTGGCAAATGTGGGGCTAACAGATGATTCAGAAGCACTGGAGTTGCTCAATATAATCTGATCATACAACAAAATCAATTATTAAACACACTGATGTTAGCATATATAACACACACACACACGAATGAATAAACAAAACATGATGTAAAAAAATGGAAGGTAAAATTAAAAAGTTACCTTTTTAAGTTTTGCGAGCTCTAACATTTGTATTAACTTGCTAAAATATGTCTCATTCTAAGTCGCTATTAGTGTTTTTCTTTAGGAAACTACACCGGGCATGCTACCCTGCCTCATAGTGGCGCCCGGGTGGAAGCGATCATTAGAGGAAACGATTAGGCTAAAGGGTAGCAAAACAAGACTCCTGTGGGGGTGCCTAAGGCGAGAGCATCCTCATTGCACTGTGCCGAGTTGTAAAAAAACTCCCACAACTTTGTCAAAATCCAGGCGCTGTTCCTCAAGGGGCCGTTCCATAAATGGCGTGTCCCGCATGGTTAGACTGATATAGAAAAGGAAAATGGCGGGGGTCTGAGTGTACGCGGTCTCTTGCCGCGAGTCTGAGCCACCCGTCAGAACAGTGTACACTGTTCTCATTCAGGCCGGTGAGATGGAGTTCTTGTTCACTTTTGCTGGCCTAGAGTTCCAAGAGCCGAAGGCTCAACTCTACCTGACAGTTTAAGAAGAAGAAGAAGGAGACTACTAGAAGTTCAAGATTTGTCTGTCATGATCCATGAAGCAAATGTCAAAGAATACAAAATGCAAATAGTATGACATAGTTTTGCAACCAGATCATAATTAGTCTTTCTTAGTCAGCGAGTCTCAAGGGAACCTCTATTTGCACATCAGGTATAAATGTATATCTTTAATGCTGGGCTTTAATACAACAAAGGATAATTTAGGAAAAATCTTTTGTCCAGTTAGCTTCAAATTATCAAAAAATTACAGGCAATCATTTCAAATTATATATTACAAAATAACAACCCATTAAGTCTAACTGTAGCTTTAGCATTTCAAGACATGAACGTACTTGGGATCCTGACATTAGATGCATTGTTCCTGTAGTAGCTGTGATCTGGATGTAGGAACCTTGGGGGACTTGATGCTGGCATGTTGGCAGGTTGTTGCTCTGACTATTAGCTGGAGTCTGCTGTGACTGTGAAAACAAAATTTCATTTTGAACTTGTTGATTCTGTTGCAGGTCATTTGTTTTTCAAACATGTTATAATTACAATACAATACACAAAGCAACAACAACAGCAATGGCCTCTTTCAGTCACGAAGGGATTATGGATCATCTGATGAAAATGAGATGAATGCCTGGGCCTTTGCTGTGGTCAGAAAGATGTCCCCACACATCAGTTCCCCCCTCTCCACACAGCTGATGCATGAAAAGGAATGGTAAGTGCCAACACAGTTTGGGGTCAGAGGCATTGCAAGCAAAGAAATACCTAAAAAAATGTAAAACTGTCTATATTTGAAACATTTTTTCCTCATCTAAACCTGTTAAAATTGTTAAGCATAAAACAAAAAGGACTGGCATCCTGATGAATGTTCACATCAAGAAAATAGTTAAAATAAATACAAAGTTGAAAAAAAAAAAATTTGTCAAGAGCTCAAAGCACTTAATGAAACAAATACTAAATGCTCTGGATTCAGGTTTTAAAAACAACTCCCCCCCCCCCCCCTCCAAAAAAAAATCAAGTATCCATAGAATTAAGCAACACCAAAATAAAAGTCACACCCTTATCTCTTCCTCCATATAAGACCTCGGAAATAGCAGTCCAAGGACAAAATCAAACACTGTTCACTAAAAAATAAGAACAAAAATCTAAAGCTCTAAATGCATTACAAGTGTTTACATTATTCTCTAGTTTGTTTAAAATAACTTACATTAACCTGTCCTCTCAATCCCCTGGTTCTAGACATTTTGCCAAGCATAGGACCATCCTGGCGCCCTAGCATGGTCTGCATGTTACTGGACATGACTATCTGCTGTCTTTCATCTTGGGTTACAGTGATATTGTGGATTTTCATACCACCTAAATTTTCGACCTGAAAATGATCACACAATTATTTTAAAACAGGCCCAGATGTTTCAGTAATTTATTTAGTACATTTAAAAAAAAAAAGAGCAGCAAATTAACTTATTTGTGTGCTGAAGAAGAAGTGTGCTGTTGTGGATTGGGACAGAAACTCTCCTAGTTCTATGGATCATAGTCATCAATTAATTTTTCAGATAACAGATCAGAATATGTTAAATATTTTCTGATGTTAGTTGCTCAGAATAAAATATTCTACTTACAGTTTGATGACTTGTGTAACCTATGTTGCTGGTCTTGGGGGAATCAGGAATATCTCCACTACGAGAGGACTGGAGTTCAGGTCGGTGACTACCAGAGGCCGCACTCTGGACCAGATTCTCTGCACTGCCAACAGACATCATTCTCTGATTTTTAGACTTTTGGTTGGCCTGAAACATGATTAATTACTCAAGTCTCAATTGGTTCATTTACAACATCATCAACATTCCAAACATATATATTTACTTTATAATCTATAAAGCTCACCTGGAAATTCTCTCCCCGAGGCTGAAAACCTGAGCCAGTGCTGGATGGTCTTGGAAGGCTCAGAGATTCCTTGGTGGCCATCTGAAGTGAAGGCAGACTGGAGTGAAGATCCTTGGGGTGGTGCTTGCCCAAATCACTAGCAGCACCATTGTTGTAGCTGCCACTGGTGACACTGACAGATGAAGGCATGACACTGAAGCTGTTTCCCCCGCTACCAGATACAGGCTTGATAGGTTTGGGATGGTGAACTTCTGACTGGGTTACCTAATAAAAAGGATAAGACTTCAAAATTAAAAAACTAAGTGAACAATAGTTCTTCCCTTAACCCCAAAGAAAATATACTCTGTGGGCTTTTTTTTTTTCTTGCGATCAAAGGGTCCACACTGCATGTCATGGGAACCCTTATCACATGAACAATTTAAACTAATGTAACTCAGTGTGACAAAATGAATACAATGGACTCTTATTAATTATGAATTAAGAGGGAAATGTCTTTTAAATAAAACTGCTATCAAATGCATCCTTCAGTTTTACATATCCCTTAATCTGTTGAGCTTTTGGGGCAACATTGTGATCTGTTGAATATCTCCATTCCTCAGTCTTTTGCCTGGATAGAACCTCTTTCAATGAAACTCTCAATCATTCTTTGATGTTGTCTTCCCATTGCTTTCTCTGTCTCTTCTTTTTCCTGGTACTGTTTCCTGAAGGAAGATCTTTGCAAGCACCAAGGACTTTGTAATATGGCCATAAAACTTTAGTTTGCGATTTTTGAAAACTAGTTAGGTCAACAGGGGGTTCAATTGCAATTTTACATTCATTAAAACTCTTTGTGCAATTTTTGAAACAATTTTAACGCGATAGCACTTCTTGCTACCTACTTTAATTAAATTCTCTCTGAAAATGCTTATCAAGTAATTTAGTAAATGCTGTTCCACTGTTCCCAGATAAAAGTGGAGATGGCCAACCAACAACAATAATTTCTTTTTTTTTTATAAATCCACCAAATAATTACTTGGGAAAACATTTTTTTTTTACATTTGCCAGTTACAGATAATTAGCAAGCTTCAGTAATTAAAAAGTGAGGCGTGAACAGGTAGTGATACTATTTAGACTAACTGACCTGCTTCATGACAGGTGAGAACCTCTGCTGTGGGAAAGCTTTATTTTCAATGAGCATCTCATCATCATTATCACTCTCTGTGGCCGAGTCAGACACTTGTTCCTGGCAGTTCAGATCAATACTGGGATGGTCGTCCCCTAGAATTTACATTCATGCAACTTTACATTTTTTTTTGTATGTTTCTAATATCCATTTAAAAATGTAGGACAAAAAGGCACTGTTAGAATAAACAAGAAAATGAGGGTGAGATCATCAAGCTTTGGCTTCTATCTGTTTGGAACTTAGCAATTAACTTGGTTTTTCCTTTGGCACATTGAGAAAGATCAAAACTTGATTGAACAATGATAATAGGACCCATATTATTATTTTTTTAAAGACACACTACAAATAGTTGAATATTGTGCACTTTGCCCATGAAAATTTTGATTTTATTTTAATTTTGAAAATGATTTAAGGAGCAGAATGACACAGGAGAAGAGTCTCAAGTAAACATGTTTGGTAAACCAAAAGAAAATAAGTCTTTACCTTAAAGCAGCAAGTCTCTTTTATTCAGTAAGCCTAATTAAAAACAAAACCTCTCTTGTCCTTTACCTTCTTCACAAATGACCATCTTGGAGTCCTCATCACTGTCATCATCCTCATTTTTGATGGAGGTCCTACGAGGCAATGGAGGTGTTCTATGCTTGGGTGTGCTCACTTGCTGCTGTAGGGGAGGTTGCTGTGGAGGTCTAGATACTACTGGCTGATCCTTTTTCTTAAAGTTGGGGCTGGGCTGAGGATTTAGTATGCAAAATATTACTTAGGAATGTGTTTTATTATACCATAATAAGGCCACTATTATATTTATATAGGTTACATATTATTTAAAAATCAGCTTTGTCTGCTGTGCTTTCGATGTGGCAAAATATATAGATCAAGGTAATGTAATTAGTCTGCAAAATCATGTGAAATACTGAACTTCTTATACCTTGAAATTGAAGACATCATTATTATAATATTACTAAACATAAAACTACTATTTTTTTTGAAATGGTAAGTTACAAGAACAAATTTTCAAAAAATGTTACAAGATCAATGATGAAATACAGTGACATTAAAACTTACTGCTGGCACAAATGGCACAAAGGCACTACTGGCATCCTCATCTCTCGGCACAGCTGAAAGACTGTGGGGTCGTTGTCGTGACAACGAAATGGGCTCATCGAAAATGTGATCTTCCAGGCTGGTCTGCTTCAAAAACTGTCTAGAAGACAGCAAGTCCTGTGACCCAGATTGGCGTTCCGTTGGGGTTGCTGGCTCACTTGGTACTCTGTTGAATAATGATGAACTCTTTCCATTAAATATAGTTACAAAAGTGAATTTTTGACAACTATTTAAATACTTAGGAAATAACATAATTTGAATCAAATGTTTTGTTGTTGGTTCTTCTCCCCTGGGCATGAGATATTTTTTGTATTTATTCATCATCTTTCAGTGCCAACAGATTATTTAGCTGGTCATTAAAAAATTTTAAAAAAAACTACTTAACAATGACAAATATGTTAAGACTGTTTTCTCACCCCAAGAGGTCAGTGCTGTCATCAGTTGAACTTAGCCTTCCATCTTGATGTTTGCTTAGAGTGGCTGCTATGGTGCTGGAACGTTTTCGGTCTTTACTGCACCACTTCCAATCTGGATGGGCTTTAAAATGGGCTTCTTTTACCTAAGTACATTAAGAAACAATTTAGAGCATTTTCTTATATTCTACAAACATAACTTCAAAATAGATTATTAAGCACTTTGCACATTAATGTGTTAATCAGATAAACTATGCAACAAAGAGTCCTTATGCGTGATAGTTCTTGCATATGAAATAAGAAAAGAAAAGTGTTTATATCTGTGCCTTTATAAATATTAGATTATTAGTATTTGTAAGTAACATCGCCAATTCAGAAATTTTCCAGACCAACTCACATCTATGTCTCAAACCTTACAACATTTTTTTTATTACATAATTTTTACAATGAAAGATATGATCAAAAAGTATATATTTAATATAAAACTTTAAAAGTAAATACAACTTTGACATTAAGTTACAATTTATGTTGATTTCCTGCAACTAACTTGAATAGAGCTTTGTTTCTATTAATTTGTTTGATTTCATATTTATATAATCTGCTGAAACCTTTATTTAAACCTTATTGTAATTCATCAGTAGGTCTACAATTTAGTTACTAGTTTATTTATTTTAAATATAGTGAAATAAAGAACACCCCTGATTAGGGCACAAACCATGGACCATCTGATTCATCTACTCCACAGCAACACAGTACCATCAAACATGCCATATTCCCCCCCCCCCCCATCCTTATGATTGGAGGTGTTTTATCAGCCTACACTATGCCACCCACTATCCAAACAGCTTTGTTTGAATTGTTGATGAATATGTTACCATGTTCGTGCAAATCTGGGTAGGTAATTAGACTGTTGACTAGGAAACAAATATTGAAAAGTTCATGCTTTTTAGAATTAGCACATATTAAGTGTTTAACTATAAAAAGGAAATTCATTGCTTTATACCATATATTTATTAAAATTTCATCTACTATGCTTGAATTTATATCATTAATGTATTATATGCATGAGCAACACAAACAGGGAGCTTACCTTGGCTGCTAAATCATGATATCGCTGTTTCTCATCTGGACCCAAGGCATACCACCACTCTCCAAGAATCTTACTAACAGTTCGGTTGTCCTGATTTGGGTGACGCTCATGCACCATGGCACGGTGACGCTTACTGAAGATCATGAATGCATTCATAGGACGACGGATGTGATCTTTGGTCTGGATTTAAAAAAAAAGTATTGTACTATTTTTTTGTTATTCAGCTGTTCCAATGCTTAAAATATTTATATAGTGTACGGGAAATATTCAGGCCAAGTGATAAATATTAATATCAAAGCAACTATTATAGGGAATTAAAGAGTAGTAAAAGGGTAGCAAATCTAGTTATGAAAAAAGTTTTATCCTGGGAATTGAGCACCATCTGAGTTAACATAAGCCTGTAAAACCTGACAAAAGTCAGAGAAAGCAAAGGAGAGAAATTGATGTGATGATCACCTACAAAAATTAATCAACAAGGTCTACTTAAGTCTCAATTGTGGAAATAAATGATTTTTTCTTCTTTTTTTTTCCTTTATACTTTATGATGAGGTAGTTAAATTGACCAAGCTCTCTTGAGTATTTATAATCTGTGTATTTTATCTAGAAAACCTCCTTATTTAAATTAAATACCTTTTTTGTTTTCTCATCCTTGAGAGCACTAAGAGACTGTGACCTACGTTTGGCCTGAGATTTCGGTGAAATTTTCTTAGAGGACTCCACCTCTGGCTCAAATACATCATCATCATCATCAACATCATCATCAAGATCCTCATCTGGCTTGAATCCTTTGAAGAGGGAAAAAAGAGAGACAAGAACACTAATCAATATATTATTGTTTTCTAAACATTAAGCTATTCACTTACTTTTGAATACATTATTTTATTAATAAAAAAATGCATTTGTGTTAAGATGTATAATTATATGGTATTAAATCTCATGAAAATAGTATTAATTTTAATTATAACAGACAGTTCAGTACTAAAACATAGTAAATTTTTTTATAAAAAAAAATTTAATTAAAAAAAAAAAATTTTTTTATAAAAAAAATAAATCCCCCTTTTAGACTGCATCACATCATAATTTAAAAAGATGAAGAAGAAAAAAAAAGTTAAGTTTGTAAATATATATATATATACACACACACACTTACCACTCTCTGATGTGGCCTGTGCAGTCAATTTATCACTTTCACTAGTTGGAGGCACAGACTGGGCATTGGATGCTGGCTGGGCACTAGTGGTTGGCTGAGGAGGTGGCTGGCAATGGCTGCTGGGCGGTGGAGGCGTCTCAGCACGAGGTAGGGCAGTGATATTGGAAATGTTAAGGTAAGGGACAAGGCACTGCCATGGATACACCCTGACTTCTTTAGGAGCTGCCAAACAGAACAGTGGATATTTCATAACTTGATTTATTTACTTTGTGTTATAAAAAATGTGTATGTGACTCTTGAGTAAACATGAATGAGTCCTGAGTTTGAATTTGATTTCAAACAGAACAAAAAAACAAGAGATGAGGACACTTGGTTAGCACCTAATGCTCCAGCAGAGTATAGGATAAGATTCAGGCCACTAATATTAATATCGAATTGAGGATAGTGTTAAATAAATGTACATTTAAAAAGTAATAACTTTATATTGAAGTAAAGAAAGCCAGTGAAATTAACAGCTATAACACTTTAAATTCACTAAGTTCTAACCATCTTTAATAGGAAAAAAAAACAGCTCTTGTAGCAGTATATCTTTTCCTAAAGGTTATGTAGTCTAAGTACTGGAGCAAGGACTCCATTTTCATTCACCCAGATGAGGGAGAAGGTAGAAGGTAAAGTCATGTTTGGTAAAAAGAGTCATAAAACACAGCAGGTAACATCCTCTGGTTTTTTATTTGGAGCAGTGGTATTCAAGTAGTGAACCTTTTCATATTTCATCTGTCAGCATAAGCACAGCTCAGACCAAGACAACCAATGTGACAGCTGAACTTGCCAGAACAGTCAGATGAGATCATGGACTATATCTGTACAGGGTCTGCAGCATAGAGAGCTGCAGGGGAATAAGTCTGCAGTGTCCATTGACCTACACTGAACTGCACAGCAGGACTAAAAAATCTGTAGATCTAGAGTCAATCACACTGAAGCCTTTTACTGGCCAATGGACTCAAGGGGAACAAACTATGGTAGTCCAACATAAATTGATACACAAGTGGGTTATGCAAACAGGGCTAAAACTTATGTTAGTCTCTTCTCTATGTGCATGTGATAAGAAAAGCGCTTCCCAAAACTTTTTATCAAGTCATTAGTCCATTAGACTCTAGCGTCTTAAGCTGTGAATAGATATTCCATACTGATATGCCAATCACACAGACCATTACCTTCAACACAATAGAGTCATGAATAGACAACATACTTAAAAATAGATATAAATGCTTTGATACTCTAAGCGTACGAGGTCCCCGTGTCATCCATAGACCAGTTCACATTTAAAAGTAGCCTAAATGTGTTCCAAAACTACTATTCGCTATTTTAATTTTGACATTAATTCTTGCATTCCACATGGGTGTAGAATGGCTAGATCTTATCCAGTCACTCTAAGCCTGGGAAGTTTGTGTAGACCTATGTCACGTGAGAGAGCTTGAAAAAAAATCAGGAGGCAGGAGATAATGAGTTGTTAGAGTTCAATTGTTCCCATATCACAATATGCACAAGACCTGCTAGGTTTCTTACGTTGAGTGGTACAAAGCTTATTACGCAGATCTTTTTAAAATAATTTCAATAATATAGACCTATGTCTAGCTTCAGATTTTTTAAAGTCTGCAGATTAAATAATTACTTTTGTTTCTACATATATATCTTTCTATTTCTCAAGGTTATTATTATATTTTGATAAACAAAAACTGAAAATACCCAGAGATACAAGGGAGAAACAAAATGGTTGTCATGTTCTAAAACGTTCTAAAAGTTCAATCTTTTGTTCAACATACAAAAAAAAAAAAAAAAAAAAAAAGACAATTTATAATAAAGGTATCTCATAAAATTTGAGTTGATTTGTCAGTTTCTGACTTCGTCTGCAGTAATCAGTAAACTGTGGTAAGCTGGTGCGCATGCGCAATCTGTATGTATTTGTGTGTTGTAAGTGTGCATACCAATATGAATCAGACGACTCAAGTGGCCACTTTATAAAAAGTGTTGGTATTCCTCGGGCGATTTTCCAAATTTGAGAGAAGATTAGAATATGAGGATACTAAATTTCTAGATCTTAAAGGAATTAGAATTTAAGAATTAACATGCACGACTAGATATCTCATGGATTAGCGTAAAACGATTGTTTAACTAAAATTTAAATCCCGAATCACTTTGCTCGGGAAGCATATCACTATGAGTAAGATATTCCATATATATAAAATATCTAAATCTAGTCGGAAGTTTCTAAGATATTAGGTTTTAATTCTAGTCGACGTTTGAGCAATAAAAAAAGAAGAGTGAATGAAATAACATTTATTTCAGTAGTCTAAGTAAGCAAAGAAAATATTAATAGTGATCTAGATCCACTAACAATCCAATCTAAAAGTTTAAAGAGGGTAAGAAAGGCTGTGGTTTTTTTTTAAGGTGTCCGTCTTTTGCAGCGGAACACAAATATTTACTCGTTCCTTATCAGTGTGAATCCATGTGACACACTTAAGGAAATCAAGATTTTAGGGCTGGAATCGCTTCAAAAAATAAAAGGCCTAGCCTAATGAGAATACGTTACTGTGCTACTGGATCTAGATCTATAGGTAAGCCAACTAAAAAAAATTTGACATTTTTTTAAAACTTTCGTCTTAAGACCCACAAAATAAAATTCTTTATTGATATATAACAAATATTTCTATTTCGATTCGTATCCCTAAAGTAGAACTGTATCTTATCCCTTTAAACGAAAAACTACATAGAACAAAAGAAAAATAGCACACATTCATTATTGTCCAATGAAAACAATCTAAACAGAAGGCCCAGAAACGAGCATTTGGACTGTAACCAATGAATCTCCCCCTCACGAGGCCATGGAAAATTCGACGTGTTTTTGTTGTGTTGCTGAGTGGGCAGGGTCGCGCAGAGAACCTGCTCGTAGATCTAGTTGTAGTTGGAAATCTGACAAGTTTGGTGGCGAGCCAACAACAGATAGCGTGTTTCAGTTGTGAATGCAGAGCCAGATTAGTAGATCTATAAGAAGGCCTATACCAATAATATTGCTATTACCATTTTGTCACTTGTGCTATTGAAAGGACAAGAATTCTGATAGAGAAAAAAATTTAGGTCTAGACTCTGTCTGGAGAGCCATTTTAACTTGATTACTAGTTCTGAATATTATTTCATTTCTAGACTAGATGTACTAACTGACTGACTGACTCTAAGATGATTGAAAATGTCTGCAACTTACTAATATGACAACTACAACCAAGACAGTGTATGTGCCATCGTTGACAAACTCGCAGAATATTCTACAATAAATAAATGATCTAATAGCATAACAATTGGGTGTCTGCCTGGTCGTGCGTACACTGTGGTACGTTATGGGGGTTTGAACTGTCGTCTCCGAGGGTCCGAACCATGCCGGCTGCAATCCTCGTAGTCCTACTGGAGGTTTGGGCTAGGATGTTATTGTAATAATCTTCAAATTAAAGGAATAACACCTAAAACAATTGTTTTAACTAAAATTTTAGTCAGTCTGAGCTGCACCATGTATAGGGGAACAGCAAATATTATGTACTATCTTTGTTTAAGGTGAAAATGCTAGATATATTTTAGTAGACATAGATCTTAATTCATTAATATATCGCAGTAAAATGTTAGTCATAAAAAATAAATATAATTTGTTCTAATAATGAGTCAGATTGGTTACATTTCAGTAGGTACAAATTAGAGCAGGGAGGCTATTGTTCATTTCCACACACTTTTTAACTATTGGTAATTTTCCAGTGTAAATTATCATGTATTATTAATTTGTAATTTGGTATCAGCAATATTCAGTGGCCAATGAGTAATATATTATATCTAATATTTTCAGTAAATTGCAAAATTAAGAGTTCAAAATTAATAATTAAATTAAAACAATAGAACTGTGTGTAGAATATTTACACACACACACACACACAAAAAGAAAATGCTTTAACCATTGTTAATTTTCCAGTGCTTTTTTTGGCTAGTTTTAAAATATTGACTTCATTATAGAAAAAGAAAAATTGTAACACAGAAATGTTGATTAAACATACTTCTCTGAGAAATTACATGCATTTTTAAAAAACCAGTATGTTGTCAATGCAAAAAAAACTTTCATTATGCAGTTTTTAAATATTCTTATTTTCCTTTTTACAAAAAATATTAATTTGAATAAACATCCCTAATGACACTATACTGAAATTTTATATTTAGTCTCAATAAAATTAAATGATGGGCTAGAAAAAAATAACTCAAAACTGTGATGTTAACTGAATAGCCTGTAAATTTCAACATGTATATTACTAGATGAAATGAGATGAAAACCCGGGCAGTAGCTATGGTTGAAACGATGTCACTCACATAACAGCAGTTCCCCTCTCCACATTGGAGATATATGTAGAAAGGAACAGCAAATACCCTATAAACAGTTTGCGACCAGTAACATCAGAAGTTATGCCTAGTGTAGCACTGTTACCAGCTCCTGATTTGTTTCTCAGAGTTGACTCCCTAAGCCTTTCACATGTTAGGATATAGCTGCAAGGAAGGGGAGGATTGGATTCAGAGGACTGTAGTGAACCCCCACCCCCCACCCCCCTACTGAATTAGGTGGAAGTTACTAATCTTAGCCTCTTCTGTTAGGCAAGGAGTTGGACATGAGAGCATGTCATATCATTAGTAGCATACAGCAGGTAATGGGGCAAATGCAATAATATGTGCTAAAATAGAGTCAAATAATACTTATGAAACTCTCAGTGTTTATTTACCCAAACTTAAACCATATTTCAATCATCCAATACTAATAAAAACAAATTTATGCATAATCTTAGAGGTGACCCCTATTAGTCAGTTATATTTTGTCACACTATACATAATATCACAAATCTCGTACATAGTGATTAGCAGAAAGTGCCTGCAAATCTTGTATGAATAAAATGTTGATACATGTGCCTACATCAATACAAACAATCCATACTTTTGTAAGGAAATCACAACTTGTGTACTAAATGATAAGTTACTAATTTAAACAATATGGTACTGTTTTTCAATCTGAAATTTAACGGTATATAGGAATTCTTAGAAAATAAAAAGAAACTGGAGGGAGGGGTACCCTTCAACCAGGGGTAATGTGAAGGATCAAAGAGAGAGAGGACATACATAAATAAATGATTAATAATTTGTTTGTATTCAATCCTGCCATCCTTTTTGTCGTAAAACCAGTTTATGGCAATAATAAGTTAATATAAATTGAAATTATCAGATCCCCCCGGCCTAGATTTTAAAACAGTATCATTAAGCTAAAAGAATAGTCAAGTTTTATATTACCTTCAACTTCTCTGGATAGTTCCTCTTCCTCTATGGAACTTCTGCGTTCAGAGTAGACTTTATTACCATGTGGGTATCTGTTGTTCTCTTCCATGGAGACGTTACTGTTGGGGGTCATCACCGGTAACAATGCAGTAGGGGTGGACACAGGTTTGTGACTGCTAGGCAAGGACTTAACAGCCCCGATGGTCAGCTGAGTTCCCCCAGAACTGGAATGATTAGTATAATGTCTCTGAGATGACTGCTGCATTATCAACATTGACTGGTCACTACTCATTGGCTGCCCCCTGGATTGCCCAGGGGATAAATCTATGGTCTCTCTTCGCACTATAGTCTGATTATGGAGGTCAAGAGGAGTCCCCTTTGGCTGCTGGAACCTGTCTTGCTGGACACTGTTGTAAATATTGTCTGCAAATGGCTGTTCAAGTTGTCTTGTTCGGATTACAGTGGTGGCACCAGCACTAGGAGATGCAAGTCTTCCAGGCTCAGAGATAAATCTTTGCCTTTCTAATTGTCCTGGCATGGAGCTTAGCTGCCTAACAATTGGTGACTGCTGTAACACAAAAACATTCCAATTATTTTAGCTTACCTTTAAACCAACTAATCTATAACAACAACAAAAAATTTTTTAAATACGCTTGTAGACCATGTATTTAAAATCCACCGAATTAGAGAGGTTACAATGAATCGAAATCAAAATAAACTTTCCAATTTTTGGTATTTAATTACATACTGTTATTTTTATATGAAGCAAAGCTATTTGGGTTTTCATTTTCTAGCCTAAGAAGCTGTCATAAAAAGAGCCAGTTACGTTTAAAAAAATTTTACCGGCATCACACCATTTATTTTCTCTCTACATTAAATAGAAGTTGAAGAGTGAAAAAGTGTGACCATATAAAGGTTTATGTATAAATAGTATTCCACTTTCAAGACATTAAGCATTTAGGGCATGTAGAGAGTCCACACACAGCCATTATAAATGCAGAATCCCCGTACTTGGTTAAGATATATATATACTTGTTAGAAGTGGGTCTCTAAAATGTGATAATTCACAAGCAATCTAAGTGAACTTAAACAACTAAAAGTACTATTTCATGGATGCAAGCAACAGAGCCCCGTTTTGCCTGCGAAGGGGGTCGGCAACCCCAAAAAACCTGCAAGCATGATGCCTCTTATATCTTCACAACATAAAAAAAAATTTACCGCTATATATATATATATATAGAGAGAGAGAGAGTAGTAAGTTGATCTTATCAAATCTAGCATTAGTTAACTGGATTTCAAACTAATAGTAGCTTAGACTGATTTACTAGATTATCTAGATCTAGTCAAGATGTTCATATTCTATGTCAAATATGTCATTCTATGATAATAGTAACAGAGTAGATCCATCAATTTACACATATATCTAGGTCTAATAAAGAAACTATTAAGTATAGTATTAAGTATTACAGATCTATACATACTTACAATAGTCTAAGACTTTACTTTCAACTTTACTAGGAATAGAGTGTCACTAGAGCTACTATATAGTTAACTAGATTTGATCTAGATTTAAGTCTAGCCAGCCTAGACTTAGACCTAGATCCATACTCTAGACAGTCTAGCCTAGACTTAGATCCATACTCTAGACAGTCTAGCCTAGACTTAGACCTAGATCCATACTCTAGACAGTCTAGATTTACTTCTAGATCTTGAAGTTAGATCTAGATCTAGTCTAGATACTAATCTAGTAATAATGCTAGATGATACTAATGGAATGCTGGTAATCTAGATCTAGACTTTTTTTAAAATATGTTTTTTTTTTATTAGATTTAATTAGATCTAGACTTTACTAGTTTACTATAGATAGATCTACCATCTAGATCTACGCTGCTTCTGCCCGGGTACTAGACTTAACTAGATCTAGATCTAGTGGTAGATGTAACTTTAAGATTCTAACTAATTATTTTAATTATCTAGATCTAATAGTTAATTGATCTACTCATTGATATTGATCTATCATCTAAGTCTAGATCTAGATAGCTACTCTAGGCTAGATCTATCTTTATACTTTATTTTATTCATGATACGGGCATAACGGCGATACGACGATGATACAGTAATTTTGCATTTTCGGGTACTAGTCTAGAGTAGATCTAAATACGTTAAACTTCTAAAATCATTTTAAGATGTAGAAATAGATCTAGATCTCGCCTCTAGGTCTGTTTTTCATATTTCTTTTAAGAAGATAAGTTCTTATTAGAATTAGATCTACTAACTTAGGCATCTTAGGCCATGGCCTAACAGATTTGTTTAAAACTTTTGTTTACGTTTTTGATATAAAGCGAAAGTACGGAAATTAGCCCATGCGCTGTAGCTTAAGAATTGTAACTTCCTGTCTTTCTTTGAATTCGACGTATTAAGTTTTAGTTTTAATTAAAGATCAACACGTTATTGAATGTGAAAAAAAAAAAGTCAGATACCGATCCAGCAGTCAGTCAGACTGGCGTTTGCCGGCAATCTTGCATCCATGTACTATTTGGAGTCCACCTTAACAGGTGCCGTTGTTTTTTTTATTATCATACCTGATGTTCCACAGCCAGTCTTGTACTACTTAAATTAACAGCTCCAAACAAGGCACCAGAGGAGGGGGGCTTCGACACAGGCCCAGCAGATTTGGGTGCATGCAGATCTACCCCAGAGTCCTCACTATGTCCAGAATCTTGCTTAACTAGGGCTATTGAGGTTCTGGATTTGGACAACAGGCGTGGATCAACAGCCTAGAAATATATCAATTGAAACACTTGGTTTATAACATTTTTGTTTAAATAACACAATTAAAAAAATTCAAGTTACTTTTTGAATGCATCTATGTAAAGCAAAATGCAGTCAAGCCAGAACAACCAACAATTTTCATATCTAATACAATGCACTTCCTACATCATAAAAATGACAGTTCTAGATAACTTCAGTCCAAGCTATGAACCACTGCCAGAGATTTAAAAGGTTAGGCAGAAATACCATGTTTGAAAATTGGACATAAAACACAGTACTGGTAAAAAAAAAAAAAAAAAAAGTAAACACTATTTAAATGACAAAGAATTATACTATGGAATAAAGAATGAAAAATCATCAACTAAGGTAAGTTTGCCTTTACTGAACTATGTTATCAAATCATTAAAGCTATTTGTTTTCACCAAAATTGTTTTAACTAGAAAAGAAAAATCTAACTTGTTGGTCTTGTAATAGAAAATGTATGAAATATACTGGTATATATACCACGTACAAGTAAAGTCAGGCAAAATTTGAAGAGTACAATTAAAGAGATTTTACATTAAAATACAGGTGACTTATGAAGTAAAAATGACACTACAGGTAGTAAAGTCATAACGGTATATAAAATTGGTCAAACGTGATCATTTAAATATGGAACATTTGAGTGAAAAGGCATTCATTACCCAAAAATTATTGTTGTTTTTTTTATTTTAAAAAAGAAGCTTTCAATATCCATATTTATAAAATGGGAAGCCTTCCATTGAAAGAGGTTCTATCCAAGGCAAAAGACAGAGGAATTGAGAAAGATGGTTAATAAATCTTGTGTGTAGCCCCAATAGACCAAGGGATAGGTGAAGGCATCAGCATTCATTCATTCCCTAATTATTGTTTTTATTTTTAATAAAGAAAATAAAGCTACTGATATCTATTTAAAAAATTATAACTAAAAAGGAAATTTGAATGGATTAAATAGATGTAGTGCTATTGACTTGATAGTATTTATTTTTAAAGCTTCAACAGAATTAGTGCTTAACTTTGTTAGCTTCTAATTAGTGTTAGGAGTACTTGATAATGAATGTAATAATTGCACATGTACCTGAGGCTGAAAAACATTCACAGTTGGTGGAAATCTTGGTGTTATGGGGGAGACATGGTCCGACGAAGAGCTGCCTGACTTGGAGCTCCAGCTCTTTGCAGGGGATGTTACAAAGCCAGGAGGCCCCTGAGGGTTGGTGTGTGGTGAAATGGGGGTAAAAGAGGTGGATCTGTAAGGTCCAGTAGGAGACTGCATGGAAGTTAGGCCACTTTGGGCAGGGCTAGGGGAAAAAGAAGGACTTGTAGAGCGGGAATTCCCTAAAGATACAAGCATGTTGGCCGCTTCTGTTTCATCCATATCAAATCTAGGTAGAAAAGAAAACATTACATTAGTTCAAGATAGGAAGAATAAGTAATGTTCTATTAGCTTGGCAATCCATTATATATATATATTATATATATTTCTAAAATAGGACTCACTGATTTATGTACATATCAAGAGCTCTCAAGCTAGCAAATGGATTTGCACAAATTTTGTATGCAGGTTCCTTTTACCTCTTGGATGCTCACTAAGGCATGGGTTTGAAAGCTTTCTATTAATCCTTTGTATTTTTCTTTTATTTCTAAAAAGGTTGCAGTCTATTTATAGAGCATAAATGAACTCAAAATAGACTTTGGTACGGTATGTTTTTTAAAATTTATTTTTAAACATATATTTTCTTTCCTTTTTTTTTTAACCAAAATAGAAAAAAGGAAAGCATTTGATGCGCAGAGTGCAAAAAAAAAGAGGGGGATCCAGAGAAGAGAGGAAAAAAAGAGAGATATGGAGAGAAAGACAAAGAGAGGAATAGTGGAACATTCCAATTCCAATTTAACCCAATAGCAAAGAGGGATAACTCAGAATTTTTAAAAATTCTAAGAAATATTTTTTTTTCTGAAAAAATCAAATTTAAGATCTAACAAAACAAACAACTTAAAAAAAAATAAAATGATATGTATAGTTTTAAAAAATCTATACTTTTAATACCATCAGAATATAAAAAAGCTTCTAAATTACCCATTTTCCCACCTGGGGGCTTATACACTGGGGCTATGGGTCTGTTTGTTTGAAAAATTATTTAAACAATAAAAATCTTCCGGATTTTATTAAAAATAGAATTGGTAATCTCCAAAATGATTTGTAATCACGCTTGCAACGAGACTATAAGAAATCTTTTTACAAAGTTTAAATCAAGTATATAGTATAGGGGATTTTAGAAACGTTCTACAACAGTTAAGGACAAAAATGGGAAAACGTAACCAACTGCATAAGGAGATATTGGGTTAAAGCCTTTTTGGGAGAGCATTACAATGTAAAAAGGGGAGGTAGTCCAGAGAGAGAAGGAGATAATGAAAGGGTCATTCAATTCAATGAAGCAGATACTACAATACACAAGCTTCAAAATATGCTAGAGTAGATTAAAATGCAAAACATTTTATCAAAATGCACCAAAAAAAAACAAACGCTGCTGTGTTCAAACTTGTGCTCATTTTGACTAATTGCAACCATGAGTATATCTAGATAGTTTTCTTTTAAAAGCATCAGACAAAAGCTTTTGTGACATTTATTATGTCGCTGATCATAATAGTTGTCTGAACTTTGCAAGTAGCAAATATCAAAGATATGTAATGACCAGCTTTGGCAGCTCTATAACTGATAAAAGTTATCTACCTGTGTGGCATGTGCCTTTCTCTGTCTTGCTCTTGCTGACCTTCACCTGACCACTCCATCTGTCCTTCTTTCAGTGGAATCTGTCTGCACCCAGAGAAAGGAGGGGCTGGCCTCAGATTTTTGCCTTTAAGCGAGAGGTGCCGGGAACAATATCCCCGTCGCTGAGATTCTTTAGTACACCTATACAAAACAAAATGAAAACATTTTATTAGTTATGCAGCACAAACTGTTTATAACGTAACAAAACATGATGGTGAAATGGACTTAAAAATTATAGTTAAAGTTGTTGCTTGCTTTTGAAAAGATTTGTATGTTATATTGCCAAAAGATATCAGACCACAGCCTATACTGATATATTATAATTAATATTCCATACCAAAAGAGCCATGTTTTTGTTTTTGAAAGAAATAATTGACAAATATCAAGAGCACACATCAGAGTAAAAAAGTTGTATAGAACTGTCAAAAACATGTATGTTTTACTAGGTTGAATCAAATTTCTACTATTTATTGTTTAGTATTTTAAAAACATCACAAAAGGTTTGTTTTGCTTGCCTTAATGTAAAATAAGTATGTTTATAACAAGTTTCGCTGAAATTTACTTTCCATATGAAAAAAAAATATGTGTGTTTATATTTATTTACAATCCTAAGGGGTGAAAAAAAACATTTTAGTTTTTGAATAATCTATAGAAAAGTTTTTTGAGTTATAACTCTTGCTTGATTATATGAAAATATAAAATTTATGAAGAAAAAAAATTGAAATAACTTAATTATTAATTGCTTAAAATAAAGCTAATTACCCTTCTCGAGAGCATAACCTTCTCCACTGCTTTCCATTAAACTTTTTTCTAACTCCATTGGGAGCACTAACCACGTCCCCTTTCTTGTATTTGCCATTCAAAGGTGACCGAGGAGTACTAGACCGAGAGCTCTCTGTCGACTGTGCACTTCTACTCCGATCGGGGTCACGCTTCTTGGGTGGGTTTCTTCGCCCATTTTGTGACCTGGAACCAGATCCAGGGGTAGCACTTCCAGATCTGGGTGTGCTCATGCCAGAGGAATCAAAGCTTATAGAGTCATTCATCATGTCATCATCGGAAGTGTCTGCATGCTCAATAGAGCCAGCACTGGAGGAGACAGGCCTCTCTTGGCGGTACATTACTCCAACCTGATTTGCTGAGCTATGAAGCTGTGCAACAGGGGAAAAACAAAGTTCACTGCTGTCACCTGCATTGCTCACACTTGCTGCAGTAACATCTTCCAGGTCATCATGCCATGGCGGCTGAAGAAGCCTAATATTAACCCGAGAGGAACTTATTTCTTCTGGCATGTTATCTCGGTAGTGATATTGTTCATTATTCTTTTTCAGCTTGATCCGAAATGTCACTGGGTTCAGACGTTTTTCAACGATGACTCCTTCATGAAATATGTTTGTTTCTTGGTTGACTCTAACACAAACAACACGACCAACAGTAAGTGCATTTGGCTGTGGATAGTTGTCACCAACCAATAAACAGTTATGAGGGTCAAACACGTTTGAGAAGATCATGGCTTCATGGTCTGAATCAAATTCAACATTTATGTCCTGATTGTTTTGGTGGATCCTCTTGATTACAGCCACTTCAAATACACCCTTTCTCTTGGCCAACACTCTAAGGTTCTTCCAGTCTCTCAAATCAAGCAAGGGTTTTTTGGCTGCAGGCCCTATCAATGAACTTGTTGCTAATGCAGAGACATTCAAAGCAGGAGAAGTAGGAAACTCATCTATTTCTGCAGCTTTTCTTTTCTTGGGTGGAATGGCTATGTGCTTTTTCTCAATATCATGGTGGGTCTGTTTTTGATTAGAGACCATCTCATGCTGAAAAACAGCTTGATCCCCAATAGATAATCTACCTTGACTGTCTGGGTGCACAGATGAGTAAGATGAAAGAGGTGATGGTGTGGAGAGTGACATATTAGCTAGGGTCATTGCCGCTCCTGATGATGATGGGGTGCCAGATTTTAATATCATACCCCCACTAAGCTGTTGACCAAGAATAGACACAGTTGCCACTGAATCACCTCCTGCCACATGAAGAATGGAGGATAAAGGTGTCTGGTTTTGTGTATTTATACCTGACACGGTCTGCAAGTTAATCCTAGTTGGAATAGAAGAATATGTAGAGCTCACTGGCATGTCTACTTGATAATTAGAAAGTTTTACATATCCAGCCTGGGAAACATTACTCACAAGAGACAATTTTTGAGCATAATCTGTAAAAGGCACCAAGTTAGTGCCATCTGCAGACATTGCCATAGAAGTCATATATGGGCTGACATTCACTTCATTGCCCCCATAGCTGCTGTTAGTCACCAAGTTTGTGGGGGCTAAGCTAACAGATGTTTTCAAGTACATGCTGTTCATGACTGCCATTGAATCAGAAATGGGAGCTGAAGTCTGAGGTAAAAGAGGCTGAGTAAAAACAATTTTCCCCATCACTGAAGTTGGTGTAGAGGTCAAAACTCTGGAGCCAGAGCGGTTGAAGTCTGTTGATGATTCCTGTTTAATCAGCATCTGATTACCAGTCCTGCTGGGAGATGCTGATGAATTAACATTCATTATAGAGTCTGATTCTAGTTTTATCTCTGAAGGAGAGTGTGTGTTTGAGGTTTGGGGTGAGTCATTGTTTGATTTCCCTTTAGATTTAGTTTGAGATTTTAAAGTGGCATCCTTACGGGACAGACGAATAGTTCTCCCACCTCTTGCGGTGGCAACAGTTGGAACAGCAAGTGGCTGAGTCCCAGACTTGTTTTGGCTTTTTTGGAGCCTTCTGACATTACTTGCATCCAAAGACTCTTGGGTATCAGAATTAGTCTTTTCATCTTCATCAAGTGAGCTTTTAGAATTAGACGATCTGTCGCTTTCAGGGGAAAGTTTTTTATCATGGGAATAATCCTGGTTTAGGTTGCTTTGAGTTTCTTCCCCTGAAAACTTACTAGCAGAGTTCCCTGTGTTGCTAGGAGAATTCTCAGCAGAATCTTCAGAAACTGTGTTAGCATTTCTACGTCTTGCTTTGGAGTTTCTAGCTGACTGAGCAACAACATTAGATCCATTTGAACCATTTCCCTTTTTCTTATTTTCCCGCCGCTTCATTTTCACCTGCAAACAGGGAAAAAATCATTAAAATTCAGTTTCATATTTTTTTCAAATAGATCAAAAATGTTTCATGCTACATTGACATATATGCCATTTGTTTAAAGTAAAGAGAGACAGGCAATGAAACTATGAAAGACACACCAAGATATGAACAATGTTAATGAATAAGATCCAAGTACAACAAAAAACATACAGTAGATGGGTTTGTACACCATGCCCCAGAGATTCTAGTACAATATTCAGATATGGTATTGCAAATCTAGAATGTCCATTTAGTCACACAAGCATATTTCAATTTCAAAATATCTATCCTAGACAATTGGATGGTGCATTAAATATTCGCAGTAATGAAAAAAATCAATGTCAAAGGGAAAAATGTTTCTGAAAATGTCATTTGTGTCCCACCCCCCTCCAAATTTCCTTTTATTGCATCTGGGATAATGGTTATGAGTTTATTGAACTAAGGCATACTGTCTACCAGATAGCATGTTATATAAAATAAAAAAGTTAGGAAACATTTTTTAAAATGCTAATACAACTTTTTATGAACTGGTAATTAAAAATGCTTTAAACTTCCTGAAATGTTTGGATATTTTGTATTTTATGATTGCTCTCAGTTCAATATTATATATATTATAAATATATATATATAGACAAAGTGTTCACAGGAAACAGTCTTTCTCTGGCAATTTTTTTGGTCAACGCCCTGCAGAAATTCTATATACCTTTTCAACCAAGATATTGATACCGTAGTTCCAATTCTATCTTAGACAATACAGATAAAGCAAGTGATCTTCATGACACTGCATATTGTCTAGTGGATGCTTGACAGTGTTTAAGCGAGAGAAGGGGGTGGGAGATGTTCTGCTCTTTGTCTCTCAGTATGCACAGACAACATATATATATATAATAGCGAACACCAAGCGGCAATGCTAGAAATAATTGATGGCAGGGTGTTGAAGGATTAGTTGCTGGGTTGTTATGATTGATGAAAAGGAATATTGCACAATAATTTTTTTTGGTTAAAATTGTACCAGGTATAAATGACTTCAAATTAAATCCCTTTTATAAGAGTAAAAATTGATTTCTGTGGAACATTGAGTATGTAATCTGAATTATCTGGATTCCACTGTTTTTAATTAGGTTATGTTTAAGTACCAGTATTTCTAAGTTACAGTTCAGTGTTATATTTATGTATTTTCTCTACTTTTCTCAAGTCTTCTGGACTAGGGGTTTTCGATGTTCAGGCCAAATTATATATATTTATTTATTATAATTCTCATTTTAGATTTAGGGTTTCTTAACATTTTTTCAAAAATATTTTTTATTGTATGAGGGATCACAAATAGATTTATAATGCAGAGATCAAAATTCTAGATTTATTATTAAGCTAACCAAGGTTTAATAGTATAATTTTATTTTATGATATTGTTAGATTTAGATTTACATTTTTTTTAACAAAAGCAAGATCCCCACCCCCCCACCCAGAGTCTTATCTTATCTTATATAATACAGACGTTACTTCAAAAAAGAAGATGATTACGTCCTACGCGTCATGCATTTAGTCATGCATATTAACCAATGACTTAAATTCTGCCAAGTCACTGTTTTTTCTGGCTAGCTCAGGCAACCCATTCCATGCTCTAATAGCACTAGGGAAGAAGGAGTATTTGTACAAATTTGTCCTAGCATATGGGACGAGGAATGTGCCTTTATTTTTGTGTCTTTCAGAGTATTTTATTAGATTTTGTTTTTGTATTTGAAGATTATGGTTCAGTGTTTTATGTATAATTGCTACTTTACTTTTGAGTCTTCTGTCCTGAAGGCTTTCTAAATTTAGTGATTTTACTAATGGTGTTACCCTAGTCAAATGTGAATATTCGTTTGTTATGCATCTCACTGCTCTATTTTGTGTTTGTTCCAGTTTCTTAATGTTTTCTTGAGTTGAGGGGTCCCACACGGTGGATGCATATTCTATTATGGGCCTAACCAAGGTTAAATAACATTTTAGTTTTAAGTTCTTATTTGATTTATAGAAATTTCTTTTAATAAACCCTAATGCTTTGTTGAATTTTTTTTATAGTTTCATCAATATGTGGATTCCATGCCAGTTTTTCATTTATTATAACAGCTAGGTATTTTGCATTTTTAGTCTGTGTTACTGGTTTGCCATGAATAAGATAAGTGGAATTAATTTGTTTTAGTTTTTTTGTTACTCTTAACAACTGACATTTTTCTGTGTGGAAAGACATGCTCCAATTTGATTCCCATTTCTGTAATTCATCTAATTCTCTTTGTAAAATGTCTGTGTCTTGTTTTGTTTTTATTGTTCTATATATTATGCAATCGTCTGCAAATAGTCTGACTTTTGTTCCTGAAGTAATGCAATTTGGTAAATCATTTATGTAAATTAAAAATAGTAGTGGACCCAAGACTGTTCCTTGAGGTACACCTGAGTTTACTGTTATTGGTGTTGATTTAGAGCCATTTATTATTACAGTTTGTTCTCTCCCTATCAGAAAATCTTTAATCCACTGATGCAGTGGACCATTAATGCCGAAATATTTTAATTTTTTTAAGCAAACTATGGTGGTGAACTTTGTCAAAAGCCTTGGAGTCTAGAGGTATACCAGCTTAATCTTAAAATTAAGATTAACTCATTGATGGTTTAATGCAATCAAAGATTAGTTGGTTAGTCTAGTCTAGTCTATATCATATATATATAAATATAGAATAGATCTAGATTATTATAGATCTAGATATTCAAAGTCCTAAGTCAAAGTCTAAAGATAGATCTAGATTTTAGTAAAGTCTGAGACTAAAGTAAACTTTAAAACTAAACCATTACTGTACAGTGTACATAGATCAAGAATCTAGTCATGATTGCACATAAAATGACTATAGTCTATAGGTGTAGATCTATCTAGAATACCTACCTAGTCTAGATCTAATAATAACTTTTTAATAACTTAAATAATTAGATCTAATACTAGATCTAGTAATTCTAGTATTAGTCAATAGATGATTAGATCTATTCTAGATCTACTATAGTTAACTATTAATATTATACTCTATAACTAGATCTAGTCTAGTATTTACAACTACATCTAGACTAGATTTGACTAGACCTAGATTCTATTCTAGATAATAAGATATCCCTAGGCCCTAGACTCTCTAATTAGTCTAAATACTAGTCTAATAGATCTAGGAATCTAGTCTAGTCTGAGCCAAGTCTCTAAAACTCCAGTAGAGGATAGATTCTAGATCTAGAGTCTAACTCTAGACTCTAGTCAGTCTAGTAGAGTAGAGTTAGAATTGAATAACCAAAAATATCACTCAGAATATCATGTCGAATATGATTATACGTGAATATGAGTCAAGACTCAAGTCTAAAAAAATCCAACAACTTAAATTAGAGAATGAGTTTATTTTATTATTTTAGAATTATATCTAGATTACATCTAGATTCTAGAAGCTTAGAAGAGCTATTAGTCTAGATCTCGATCTAATTCTAATCTATCTACAAACATCGCCATTGAGTAACGTGAAAGTGAAGGATATAGATGTATTAGATCTATGCCGTGATACTAAATATAGATTTTTACACTTAACCGTGTATACGTCACGACCTGCGAAACTACTTGGTCCTAGCAAAGCCATTGACGTAGATCTGTGATACAATTCAAGCCTTTTTAAAATCATATACAATACGCTGAATACTAGATTCATATTTGAATCCACATGTAAGAACGACTCGATCTAAGTAAAAAGCAAAAACAGTTTACCTGTGTAAATGTACATTCCTTTTAGTCGTTAGTCCATTTTCCTGGACCCTTCGTACGTTACACCATAGTCCTAGCTGGAATCCGATGCAGCTAAAAAAGGTGAATGGGAACAAGAACTAAGAAGAGTATTGAGCCGTTCTCATTGGTAAAGGACCTACCTTGCGGCCACTTGTATGCATTTTGATTGGCCATAAAATGATATTACGCGATAGAAAATATCTTCACATTACTAGGGTTTTTAATTATTTTGTACACTACTTTGCAATAATTGGATACCATGCAATTGATATTTCTTAATATTTTCTTATAAAATAATAAACCAAACTTGCTAAATAAAACCTTATTTGTGCATTTGTAGAATAGCGTTAAGTGATTGTAGATACACACGATATGCAAATAATATTATTACGCGTGTTTTCTAGCCAATGAGTTCTCCACAAATATAGGTCACACACACCGCCACACGTTCTGTGATGGATTTTCACTGTGTGCGTATGCAGTTACTATGCAGCTTTACTATGGTTCGTAGTAGTGCTCGATCCAGGGCCATCCTGCAGACGTATCCACCCAGTTTGCATTCTTTGTACGGCTGAATTTTAAAGACCACATTGATTTTGGAGGAAAAAATTCTAATAGAAACAAACCTACTATTTAGAAAATGTAATAAATCGTGGAAATATTTTTTAATGTCTATATATTTCTTAATTAACGTATCAGGGGAAAAATGTGTTTTTAAATATTGTGTCATTGTCATAAATAGATACCGCGTGACCTAACATCACTGCTAATTTTACGCCTACCCAAAAAAGTGAAGCGTATTGTAAATCGACGCCTGTCGTCTGGCTATCTGCTAGACTAGTTAATATGTGAAGGTAGTGGGCGACACGGAGTTTAAGAATCTACAAGAGGAAATAGGCTATAACGACTACATGAATTTAAAACCACTCTAGGTTGCTTATAATAGATATAGATCTATAGGCCTACATTATCGTTAGGATCTAGGCTATGATCTTTCTTACGATACCACTTTTTTTTATCGGCTTGCAGTGGCATAAGAAGGAAATACACCATCCAGTTAGATACAATTTTCCACAATGTACTATCTGAAAAAAAAGATGTCGAGCAAGGATTCCAGAAGTACGTTTGCGCTAATGATGTACTTCTTCTGTTAAAAGATGCGTCTACGAAATTCACTAATACTAAATAAGCCCGTTAAATTCTACAGCATTTGATTTGCTGAGATTATTCATCAAATATTGTACCAGAGCTCCTTCTTCACTAGTGCTATTAGAGGGTGGAATGGGTTGCCTGAGCTAGCCAGGAAAACCAGTGACTTGGCAGAATTTAAGTCATTGGTTAATATGCATGACGTAATCATCTTCTTTTTTGAAGTAACGTCTGTATTATATAAGATAAGATAAGATTGTGTAATCCTAGATCTAGAATTTAAAATTTACTTTTGTTGTCTTTTTTTGTGTGCCCTTCTTTGTAAGGATTTGTCCTCCTCAGGGTTAGCTGGTGTCTGGTAACCCTAGATAACGATCAAGTTTAAATTTGTTTATTTGCATTATTGTATGTATAAGCATTTATTTTGTTATTGCATACAAATTACATTATTTTTTAAAAAAATTAGGCCTACTAGCAATAGAATATGTTCTAAAATGTATAAGTTGCATGCACACGACTTTACATAACATTAATGGCCTTGGTTGCCTATTTTTGAGTGACACGAGTTATTTAATAAATGAAGGATTATTTTTTTTAATGATGAAATATACATTTATAGCCTATACATGGTTTCAAAACTGAGAACGGAATAGCATGGTGATCAAATGTGCAAACATGAACACTGAATGACTTTATTGACTAGTCTTAGAATTGCAAGTTTGTTATGATTAAAATTTTTATTTTTAATTAAACATTGGGACACTTCATTATTAGGTGGCCAGAAAAGATAACTACTATCGATTTGTGGGAGAGAACTAGACAAAAGCCCATAGCCCAAGATATCACAAAACGAAAATCGAGCTGGATAGGACACACCCTGCGAAAACCAGCTACCAATGTTGCAAGGCAGGCACTTGACTGGAACCCACAAGGAAAGAGGAAAGTGGGCAGACCCAAGCAAACCTGGAAGAGGTCAGTCATCAGTGAAGCTGAGGGTACTGGAATGACATGGGAGCAGATGAAGAAACCTGCTCAGAACCGAGTTCGGTGGAGAGGTGTGGATGCGGCCTTATGCTCCCCTGGGAGTGCACAGGATTAATGAATGAATGAACACACACAAACACATGCATAAAATAATGGTAGGCCTATGTAAACTGATCCACTACTTATACAATCAAACACGTCATATGTTTACAAGTTTCGGATGTTCCTTCAGAATTGATAATCTATTTCGTAGTCCGAACCTCCAGCAGGACGACAGGGGATGGCAGCATGCAGGGTATGAACCCGAGACCATCGAGACAGCCGAACGGCAGTCCAGTCGAAACCAATCGTTACAGAAGGCCTTTATACTGACCTGCAACATCACAACCTGTAGGCAGTTTAGACTTTAGACCAATAGCTAGTTGCCACGTCACACATACGAGATGAAATAGAATGCTGAGGGAGGGGGCAAAAGTCATGAGCCATTCACTAAAAAAAAATATTCAAAAAAAAGTTTCAATTTCTTTTGTTTTTAATCAGCATGCAACAGAAAGTAGCAAATGTTAAAAAGTGTGTCTATCTGGGAAGCACCATATCAGCAAACGCTAACCTAGATGATGAGGTTGACTTCCGTATTGCTCGTGCCAGTGCTGCTTTTGGCAGACCTCAAGAACAAGTGTGGCAACGGAGAGGACTCAGCATATCCACAAAATTGAAACACTATAGTGCTGTAGTGCTCCTTTATATGCGCCAGAGTCCTGGACCTTATTTACCCGCCACATAAAAAAAAAAAAGCCAAACTCCTTCCACCTACGCTGTTTAAAAGGTAAATTTATACGGTGCATTGGTCTGACCACATATCAGAAAGTGAAAACAGTTGTCTAACATGAACAGTATTAATGTGACAGTAAAAAGGTCCCAGTTTCTATGGGAGGGACATGTAGTCCGTATGCCTGACAAACGACTTCTGTTCGAGGGAGTTGTGTGCAGGAAAGCGCTCCCAGGGAGGTCAATAGAAGCACATTCACGGCTGGGAAGTACTAGCTCTCGATTACTCCTCATGGCGTGAAGCTGTGCGTGTCGGAGTCAAGACATATGAAGCAAGGAGAGTGGCCAGCGTGAAAGAGCGTCTAACCAACAAAAAGCTGAGAAAAGAAGCAGGCCTATCTGCAATTGGGTAAACCTAACCATTCCACGTATGCGGCCGGCTTTTTAAAGTGAGGATTGGTCTTTACAGTCATCTTTGAATTCATAGGATATTAGAAATGTGCTCATCCTCGATCACGAAGGAGGAGCTATAGACTTTGCCGGTATTCATAATTTTATATAGTCTTCTATGTCCTTCATTTTCTGTAAGTCATAGAAGACTGAAGCAATGGCTGTTATGCAAGGGAGAAAAATGCTCATTTGAGTTTGTGTGTCTATTTGTAGGAGTTGTACCCCTTGTCTAACTGTGACAAACATGTTTTTGATGCCGATTATTTTTCACTCTTGTGTATGTATTGTCGAATGTTTTACATTACACACTATTCATTCTAAGTTTTATTATGTTTGATATGCTCTACTACAGGGGTGGGCAACCTTTTTCTTTCCAGGGACGCATTAAAAAAAAAATTGAAGAATGGGGGGGGGGGGGCGCATATACATATAAATAAACATGGGCGTAGCCAGGGGGGGGGGTGAACCCCCCCCCCCCCCCGAAATGAAATCGGGGGACGGAAATCAGTGACTGATTTTTTGCTTTTATTTTAGGTGAGATTTTAATACTTAGTCATCACTTACCACAGCACAGCCGAATGGGTTTTGAGTTAAAAACCCTCTACCAGGGAGTTTTTAGTTTAAAACCCCCTACCAGAGGGTTTTGAGTAAAAAAAAAACCTATCAGGGGGTTTTGAGATAAAAATCCCTCTACCAGGGGTTTTGAGTTTAAAACCCCATACCAGAGGGTTTTGAGTAAAAAAAAACCTAGCAGGGGGTTTTTAGATAACAATCCCTCTACCAGGGGGCTTTGAGTTTAAAACCCTCTACCAGGGTTTTTTAGTTTAAAACACCCTACCAGAGGGTTTTGAGTAAAAAAAACTTTATCAGGGGGTTTTGAGATAAAAATCCCTCTACCAGGGGGTTTTGAGTTTAAAACCCCCTACCAGGGGTTTTGAGTTTAAAACCCCATACCAGAGGGTTTTGAGTAAAAAAACAACCTAGCAGGGGGTTTTGAGATAAAAATCCCTCTTCCAGGGGGTTTTGAGATAAAAAACCCCTACCAGGGGTTTTGAGTTTAAAACACCCTATAAGAGGGTTTTGAGTAAAAAAAAACCTATCAGGGGGTTTTGAGATAAAAATCCCTCTACCAGGGGGTTTTGAGTTTAAAACCCCCTACCAGGGGTTTTGCAGTTAAATCCCCCTTTTCTATCAGCAAAACTATTTTTAAAATGCAAACGACAATCCCCAAATTCCAAGAAAACAGCTAAGGAAGATTTTGACTTTCAAACCGCCTCCAAAAATTATGATAAACCCCCTCTCAATATAAAAAAAGCAAATTACACACTCAAAATTCTAAGAGCGTAGCCAAAGGGGTTTTGAGTTTAACCCCCACCCCCTCCAGTTGGGGTATGAAGCTAAAAAGTACCTCTTCAATATAAAAAATAAAGCAAATTACACACTATAAAATCTATGAGCGTAGCCAAAGGGGTTTTGAGTTTAAAACCCTCTGCCAGCGGGGTTTGAAGCTGAAAATACCTCTTCAATATTTTTTTACAAAATTAAAAAATAGCAAATTACGCACTCAATATGCTATGAGCGTAGCCAAAGGGGGGTTTGAGTTTAAATCCCCCTTCAGAGTGTTTTGATGCTAAAAAATACCTCTTCAACATAAAAGAAACAAGTTACACACTAAAATTCTTTGAGCTTAGCTAAGTTGATGAGGGGTTTTGAGTTTAAATCCCCCTCCTCCAGATGGCTTTTTTAAAAATTTAAAACCCTTTCAAGTGGTTTTGAGTTTAAAATTCCCATACAGAGCGTTTTGAGTTGAAAACCTCTCTTTTCAATATTATTTTAAAGCAAACTACAGTCACCAAATTCTATGAACGTAGCTAAATGGGCTTTGAATAAAAAAAAACACAAAAAAACTCCAGAGATTTTTTATTTTAAAACCCCTCAACAGATGATTTTGACGATAAAATCATCCTTTTCGATATAAAATCTATAGCAAAATACAGGTATGTAATTCTAAGAGCGTAGTCAAGAGAGGTTACAAATTTCTACCAGTGGCTGGGCTCCATTAATAAAGTGTGAATAGTCATCTGCCGAAATTGAAAAACACTAAATGTGGCTTGTCACCGTATTTTTGACATCATAAATGTCACTGTGGTTATGTTTTGATGCTGTGATATTATTGTCGGTTTATCTATGTAGGCGTGGTGGTAACATTGGGTTCATATTATAATGCACAGAATAAGGAAGCGACACTTGATGTAGCAGACACAAATAAGTTTAATTTAAGTAATAACACCACATATTGAATATGATACACAATTGAATTCAGGAATGGTCAGCATTAATCCTCTATAGAAATATGGCGAATATAATGACAACTTAGTAACTAATCTATAAAAAAAATTCTTTAAACAACTAACTCAACTGACTATATTAAGTGACTCTATCAAGTGCTTGCTACCAACTCCCTATATTGACTGACTGCTCTTAACCTTGGTTCACTTAAGGTCAAAAGTGTTCACCTTAGGGCAACATGAGTTGTGAATAACATTCACAATATTGAAATAGGGTTTCTACACTATGGCACCAACTTTGAGGTGGCAACATTACCTACCCCCCCCCCCCCTTTTAAAAAAAAATTTGAAGAAATTTTTTTTTTTTTAGCTTGACGACATAATTGTCATAAGTAGGATCATTGGAATTCATGGAGTCTATGAAATGTACAATTGCAGAGCTCAAATAGAACTACAAACTTCAAAAAAATACATAATATGACAGTGTCACATAAAATATTTGTACTAAAAAATTTCATACAAGGGCAAATTCTCAGATCCATCATATTCATGTAAGGCAATTCAAATACTTTACATGTAGTTCTAATATATACATCAACGTTCAAATGTGTTCAATATTTACAAGTCTTTATCATAATAATATGTGCAAAGTGTGACAAATATTTCAATGACGGTCTTCTTTCAATGACAATCTCCTACGTCACAATGTGAAAAATAAATACAAGTTTTTATTCACAATATCTATTTATAAAAAAATCTTTGACACTATAGAAATGTTAGAAGTCTGGTTTTTGACACCAATAGTACAATATGTACAAATCATGTAGACAATGTTACAAGTAAGTCTCAATATGTAAGTGATGAGTATGGAAAAATTAATTCAAAATATACGTGTCAAAATTCAAGATCAATTGATTAATGATCATTGTTACAAATTCAATGTATCTATTTACTTTAATATGAGGTTTGACATCTCCATAAAAAAAATTGTTATGCATTAATATTACACAAGTAAATATGTATACTTTAGGTATCAAATATTTGCTCAAAAGCATCAACATCAAATCAAAATAAATATCCTTCATAGTGCTTGTTGCATGCACCTGATGTTACAAATTAAGTATTTCTCCATATGACAGTTCAAAAAAAAATCTTTGTCAAAAAACTTCAACTGAGAAAATGTGTCAGCTGTGATACAATCTTTGAGGTTACATTAATTTGTTTAAGCATATATATACAAGCATAACATCCTACTAGTTTAGTTGTGTTCATTTTAATCTGTTGTGAAAAAATGTGTAAGTCCAATTTAAGAGAATAATATCAAGTTTCTCTTTCAGTACTTGAAATATCAAAAAGTGCGTTAAAGAATCTTCTTGTTTACATCAATGATTATTACAAGAAATATAGTTCATAAGAATAGTTTGACAAAAATGTTTTAAAAAATACAAGTGTATGTCAATATTTAAATACACTAATTGACATTAAATAAATAAGTTACATCATGAATCAATCTCTTTTTCAATACTATTGAGAGATTAAGTTATATAATTGTGACAATGACATAGTAAAAAAATTCCAATCTTCTTTACAATAGCTGTAGAAAAAAAAATTCAAAGTTGTTCTCAATACAATGGGAAAAATAATGTTTACATTGTATGGAAAAAAATTAAGCTAGGTACTGAATAAGTTGGGAAAAAAATTCAATGTTTGTTTACATTGTTGAGTACAAAAATGTTATTCTTGTTGACAAAAGAATGTGAAAAAATGTTGGTTACAATGAAGTAATCAAATTCCAAAATTTGTTTACAAATAATTTTTTATTAAAAAAAAAATGGTTTCTAGTTCAATGTTTACAAATAGTACTCAATGTTTACAAAATAATGCTCAATGTTTACAAAATAATGCTCAATGTTTACAAAATGATGCTCAATGTTTACCAGATGCGACGTATTAAGTCAACAACACTGATATTAATTGTGTGTCCCTTAATTGGTGTTCCGTATATTTTATGTAGTAACTCTTTGTAATGGCCAAAGTTTTTTTATTTGTACCCACATTGACTCTCCAAGTTCTGGATGTTTCCAAACTTTTTTATATCCAAAATCACAAGTTATATCTTGTACTATTTGAAAAATTTCTTTCTGGAAATCACAATCAGACAGGTCATAAAACCATATTGTTTTATGTATTACTGGCTTTTGATGCACTTTAACTTTTGGATAAGATCCAATAATTACTGGACTGATAGTATTTTCAAGTACTACAACTTTTATTTTCCCTTTTATAAATGGTGATTTGATTTCAGCAATGGCAGTTTTACATTCTATCTTTCTAGAGTTTGGTAAGGTTACAATGGCTATATCATTCAAATAATCTTTTTCTACTAAATTGGGCTCTACAAAAGTGATTGTGGATTCTTCATCAACTATGCATACAACATCCTGATAATTGACTTCTAGATCATATACTTCTGTTTGCTGTTTTTAAATGTCAAGGCTAATATTTCTTCTGTTATTATTACTTTAGGTGGTTTTTTAGCTGCGCTAGTGTTAATGTCATTTTGTATTTCTTGTTTTTCAGCTTTATTTTTATCATCTATTTGTATTTCATCTGTTTGTAATTCACTATCATTTGTTTGTGTGTTAATTGTTTGGCAATCTTTATTTAGTTTAGATGCTTCTGTTAGCAAATGAGTTTGACATTCTACATCTATTTTATTTGGATTTGTAATTGACTGATTATGTTTAGTTGCTTCATTTATACTGACATTGTTGAACTCTTGTGAATTAGTAGTTGATGCTAACTCAATGTTTTCTTGATTCACACTATTAGCCCATTTTACTAAGGCTTCTTCTGACAGTTCAACTATGTTATCTATGTTCCCTATAATTAGTTCTTCAGCTGGGTTCATATTGCATTGATCTTTCAGTTGCTACTGCTGCTATATTTTGTCTGGTATGATTGTTATTGTGGTAAGTATGTTGTCTATCTTCGAATTGATCTCTTCTTAACATTCTGTTGTTTTGCCATCTTCTGTTTGTTTGATATGGTCTAGTGTTAGTTGGGCTGTAGCTTTGCCATGTTCTTCTGTTATATTGTTGTTGATAGGATCTATTATAGTTTGGACTGAAGCTCTGATAATTTTTGTTATTTCTTCTATATTTATGGTTTCTATTTGAATATTGCTGTTGTTCTGATGCTATTCTCTTTCTGCATCTGCTTTGGTGTGACCCAATATGCCACAGAAAAAACATTGTAGGCTCTTGGCATATTTAAATTTATTTGTAGATCTTGGATGGTTTTCTGTCACTGTTGCAGCTACACTGTACAATTCCCTTTTGTCTATGGTGATGTTTGGGTGGGAGTCCTTGTAAGTTGTTAGATTAGATATTAATTCAGCTTTATTTTTCTTTCCTTCAAGAATGAGAATGCTGCATCTGTAACGTTTATTAACACATTCTCAATGAGAAAGAAATCTAAGATCTGCTTGGGGTCTTCTAAGTTACAGTTTGCGAGTTGTAGCCTTTTTATCATATTTTGGCGCATGTCATGTATTGTTCTTTTTAAATCTGTATTCTTGGCTAGTTTTATTTCCCTAAAAAGTTTTCGATAGTGCTCCTCTGTCTTGCCAAAATATTCAATAAGTCTTTGCTTTACTGTGTTGTAGTCTTTTCAATGTTCCATAGTTAGTGTGTCGATGAAGTTTAATGGTTCACCTCTCAGGTTAGCTAGCAGTTGTTGAGCCATTTGTGCATTATTCATATTTGCTGTTTGGCAGAGATGTATTCAAATTGGATAATGAAATTCTCTAATGTGTCTTATTTTAGGTCAAAGTTCCTAAATTTGCTGTGGTACTGATTATTGTAGGCAGATGAAGTTTGACTTGCTGATTTATCTTTATTTTTCTTTGCTAGTTTTGCCATTTTTTCCTCATGTTCCTTTACTTTTATTTCATGCTGGCGTTCTTTTTCTTTCTAAGTTTTCTTGTTCTTTCTCTCTGAGTCTTCTTTTTTGTAGCCTTTCTTCACGTTGCTTGTCTTTTTCTAATCTAATTCTGTCTATTTCAATTTTGATGAATGCTGCTATATCATCTTCTTTTAACTTTAGTTTATCTACTATCTCTATTAGTTTTCATACTCAAGCCATTTTCAAAAATTCAAATTAGTAATATAGTTTATTAATAGATATGTGTGCACTAGGTAGTTGTTAATGAAATATTGTACAATAAATAATTATTATTGCTCAAATATCAATTACAGATAATAGTAGATATATATTTTGTTTTCAGCAATTGAGTTTATGAGATTTCTTAAATTATTCTTGGTACTTTGTCTAGTTCATAAATATGCATATGTAATACTTTACTGGTCAATTATGTGTTCAAATGTATTTTTAGTATCTCCACTTGCAATGTAAAAATTTATTGCAACAAATAATTCACAATTATGTGAGCCTTATTAGTCTGATAAATAGTGATCAATGTAATATGTTAAGTTTCTGCTTTTTCACTAATCAGTGTCCATACAAATAGTATCAAAATAGTTGAATGTGCTCAAAGTATATATTATATACAATCAATCTTGTCACAATCTCAAATAAAAGTATATCCCATAGTGTATCAAGTGTGTAGTGTAGTGTTAATAATAAAAAATAGGTTGAAATAAGAAGTAAAAATAAATATGTACATTAATAAGTAATTAGACAAACATAAATACACTATAGATACTAAACAGTCTGCTCTAAAGAGACATTACAAGATAGTAGAAATAGTAGAAAAAAGAATTACAATGAGAAATAACTGACGCAAAAAGAAAATTAAACAAATGTAAACAAGACAATACAAGAGTTTAACACTATGATAGATACATGACGAAATACAAACTGGACTAGTACAGCTTTACGATCAAGTATTTACTTTATCTAAAGAGTCCCTACCAATACCTGGATGCTTACTTTGAAAAAAAATATAAATGCTCAGACTCAATAGATAATTAAATGTAGTCCCTAAAGGTCAGATGTATATATAAATACAGAGATGTAAACAATGAAAAAAAATTGTGGTGTAGTTCAAAGAGAACTAATCAATACTCATTAACACTGAAGGGTAATTAAAGTTACTTCCCTTAAATATTCACTTGATGCTTGACTTGTCCAGAAAGTTCCAGTGATGCTCCATGTAAAGTACGGCACAAATACAGTTCATATACGTTTGAACAAAATAGTAATCCACCTGTTAAATCCACAGTACAATGTTAAATGATACGGTACTCAAGTCCTTGAACAATAGTAATCCAATAAATACTTCATATGTTTGACAGATACTCCATTAAACAATTCATATAGTTGACAGGTAATCCAATAAATGATTCATTTGCTTGATAGGTAATCCACTGTTTCGTACAGTTGCTGAAACAAATATAAATAACTAAAAATGACCCTTAAGGTAGTGACGGCAAGAGAGGTCTAAGAGTAAGAGCGCTCTCTTATTAAATGTGCTGTTAGACAGCGACAATATGAGTGTGTCATTAGAATTATGACGAGCACTCGACGTAGATGATCTTGAATATATGTCAGCTACTTCGACTGACCATATATCAGCTGTCTTCAAACGATGACTTGAATGACTTGTTCTACATTTTCACCCACACCGGTTGTAGTATCACGGTTGTCTAGTTTTACCCACACAGGCTGTAGTATCAAGGTTGTCTCAGCCTCAGCATATCATGTTTGATCTCTTTTGCTTAGGATGTTAATGTGACTTTGAACAATGCTGTGCTCCTAAAGCTATCTCAACTGGTGTAAAATTACAACCACATAAATCAGGCTTCCAGATAAATAACACTTAGGACAGTAGTCAACTGGAAAATATGTCGAAGTTGAAATACTGCTTAAACAGGAACAATTCAAATTGTTCATTTCATGACAGATGAAAAAAATAGCTTGCTAATGTCAACTGTGTCATGGCAGGTCAATATGACATGTAGTAGTAGATCTAGATACCAAGTGTGTAGTCAAAAAAATTTAATAAATTCTAGATTAGTTGCAATTCATGTAAAGTTCAATCTTGAAGTACAAGTTAAGGTAATTTCCGCATTAAGATCTTATATTTACCGTTGCTATCACGGCAACCGGCGGCCACTTTTTGCCAGATGGACTTCGTTACTGGTGCAATAATAAAACAAAAAATAAAATTGAGGAAGAAGTTTTTTTGTTTGCTGCCAACTAAAAAATATAATTCTGATAAATAAATATATATGGGTTAGTAAGTGTAGACCTATTTTATTTAATCAAAACATATACTACATTTTAATATATCTAGAATCTACAGCATTTCTATACATTTTTATGTGTTTTATAGCTCAAGTTTGTTAATAATAAAATGTTTATGTTCTGTCTTTCTCTGGCAATTATTTAATAAAGTTTAAAAAAAATCATCTCATGTTTCTTCTTTTTTTCCCAATTTGCTAATGGTTCAATTAATATTGCGTGTGTGTGTCACCAATGATTTTCCCTATTATCCTATACGTGGACTTTTTTGTTCACATTTTTAAATAATTAATACGGGTATTTGAAAATAAAATATTTTTAAAAAATTTACATACCGATTATCCATTAGCCTAGCCTATCGTGATTAATGCCGGCCCTCCTCCTTTCTCATTCTGGACTTGGGACCAGACTAATGGTGGAGTTACCGGCTTTTAATGACACGACTACGGTACGGTACGACGGTAGAGGAGACAGAGATATATCCAGAAGCGGCCTTAGGGGGTGGCGAGTGGGGAAATTTAGGCACCGGTAAATTAAGCACTTTTTGACAAGGCGGAAAATTAGGCACTCTTAAATAAATTTCCAGTGCCGCGTCTCGGGCGGCCCCACGATACCAGAAATATTTTTATAGAGTTTGTTGAATCATTATTTGCGTCGATTGAAGGCATATAAATCAATATTAGAGGACTGCAGACAAAACCTTACTAGCTAATACTTATATGCAGAACAATTACAATACAGTACGTAATTAATAGTCTAACGGCCAATGGTACGATACCTACGTAAAGTAGCGCTTTAGGATTTTGTAACAAAAATAAGGCGTATAGCATTAGAGCCGAACTAGCTCATTTGGTTCATAAGATATTGTCTAAATACTTTTAATAGTCTACGCTTATGGCTCACGGGCAAAAACAAAGGGGAAGGGGGTATAGGTGGTAGAAACAGACAATCCCAAGAATAGGGAGGGGAGGGAATACAAGTTATCTAACAAAGTTCAGGATGACATCTAGATGTGAGAAGGTGTAGGGAAATCCTTCGGCCAGCTGCGCGTCATTGATGTCCGTCTTTTCTACGCGGTACCTGAGTAGGGGGACACAACCAATGGGGAAACAAATTTACTAAACTAAAAAAAAAACCTCACACGGTTTATTAGTAAAAATGTGAGTGTAGTTAAAGTTTCAAATTATAAATAATTTACTATGCATTTAAAAGAGAAAATTCAACTTGTGATGTAATACTAAAATTGATAAAACTATATGTATCAAATATAAAATTGATAAATCAATTTATTTGGGAATAATAATAGCAAAGGAAAATCTGTCAAGTTATTACACTGAGGAATATTTTCAGAGTTCTTCATAACATAATGAATCAGGCTCCCTTTCACAGACGGCTACTTCCAAACATATTGGGTCTACATGTCGATCATCAACATCAACTTTTTACCGCACCATGCCTATCCTTTCAAAAGTGCGCCTCCCCTTCCAAAAGCACATCTGAAGGGTTAGGGTAGATAGGGAGAAGGCGATTAGCCTATTTTATCGCCAACACTCTCCCATCCGAGTATGTGTCTATCATCATAATCCTTTGCTTTATAGTTGAAGTTGGTGGGGGGGGGGGGAAGGGGGACTGAAGTGGTAACATTTACTACCCTACACTCAAACTTGACTTTGCGTTTGCTAAGGATTTAGAAGTTGCTGATTTTTTAAAGACTTAAGATTAAATTCGTCCGTTAAGTTTGTTGAAATGTCTTATAATTATCTGCACATTACAAAAATTTTCAACAGAATGATAAATTTCAACAGAATGATAAATTTGATCTACAAATAAATCTAAAAAACTTGAAGTCAAGTCAGAAATCTCTATAAAATTTCTAAGACTAATGACACAATTATGGTACTTAGTGAACAAGCAAAGAAGATGCTGACAGAGATCTAAAGACTTCTCTATGAACATCAAAAGTTCCCTGTATTGACAGTAAAAAGTTCCCTGTAAGCAAGCATTGATGGTCACTTCAAAGCTTGACCTTCATCGACCTACAGCTACACGAGTTCCTGTCTGTTTGCGCAATGCATCTTGCCCTGCTACTGAATGATTCGCACCTGGACGTCATCATTCTCTGGTCAATCTATTGTTTCCCTATCAAAGAATATCTCAAGTTTGTCCGCGTATGTCTGCACCCTCACCCACCTCTTAGCCTCTCCCAGCCCGTGTAAGGGACTCTGGGGTTTAGTTCCTTACTACACACCCCTCCCAGCCCGCTCCCGCGGTTTCTCCATCATCCTCTCCCCCCGCCCGCAGTTTCACCCCCATCCTCTCCCCTCCGCCCGCTCACGCAGTTTCACCCCATTCTCTCCCCCCGCCCGCTCACGCAGTTTCACCATCATCCTCCCCCCCCCCCATTTCAGTGACCACATTCCTTTACTCTAGTCTAGATCAGATTAGAGACAGTCATTGTACCTGATATATATCTATCAAAGGAATAAATATTTATGACATTCTTTTCTATAAGGACATAAGCTGTTTATAGCGTGTTCTAGATACTATGCAACAAGCCTCATAACACACAACAATTATTGCATCTTTGTTGAAAAATATTACAAGTTGTCAGCACCTTAAATCTACATACGAAACATTTAAAATGTAGAGTGTTTATCTATACAATAATCCCATCCTATCTATTTAAATTCAATGTTTATATCATAAAAAATCTGTACCTAGATTTACGCTTTTTCGTGTTATTACTGTCATTCTAATTTAAGAATAATAATGTATATAACCCCCCCCCCTTTTTTTTAATACTTCAACCAATATAGCATATATTCCTATTAATTCTATTTGTTTAATTTTCTTTCTCTTCCTAACATGTTTTAGCTCACTGTATTAAAAATCAAGTAGGTTATCCCCCCTTAGAAATATTTCTTTTAGTCTTGATCCAGCAGCTAGACAACGTAATAAAAATCTGGCCTGCACCAATATGGCTGCCTAGAAACGTAAATAATTGACCTAAATGCGGATCATGCCCAAGTTAAAATAGTAGGTACAGTTATGAGTTAACTTTTAGTTTCAGCTGTTTTCTGTTAGACAAACTGAAGATAATAATGTCACTCTTGGATCACGTGAATCTCACTGGAAAAATTGTGTGTTGTTCTAAATAAATGTAGATCTAGGTCATCTCTAAAATGTTGAATGTGTCGCTGAACGACACCAAATGAGAAATAGTAGAGTCAATAATCAGGTCTTAGATTTCTTGGTAGTTGAGTGGCGCCATGATTTGTGTCAAAAAATATTTTAAGAGTTACTTTTTCCTGTGTTTACTAAATAGTTTACTTGCCAACTTCAAAAAAATATCCGTATAAATGTTACTGTAGTATTAAAATACTTCTGACAGCAATAGGAAAAAAAATCTTGACTTGTTCCTCTGGTTAAGTTAGCAGTTCTGACACTTCTCACAATAGAGTTCATTTAAACATTTTTTGACATCATAAATGACTGGTACTTCGGACACTATAAATGTCGTTTGCTGGCACTTCTGACACTATAAATGCTGTTTGCTGACACTTCTGACACTAAAAATGTTGTTTGCTGACACTTCTGACACCATAAAATATCGTTTTCTGCCACTTCTGACACCATAAATGTTGTTTGCTGCCACTTCTGACACCATAAATGTCATTTTCTGACACCATAAATGTCACCGCTTTATTTTTGACATCATAAATGTCACGGTGGTTATGTTTTGATGCTGTGATATTATTGTCGGTTTATCTATGTAGGCGTGGTGGTGACATTGGGTTCATATTATAATGCACAGAATAAGGAAGCGACACTTGATGTAGCAGACACAAATAAGTTTAATTTAAGTAATAACACCACATATTGAATATGATACACATTTCAATTCAGGAATGGTCAGCATTAATCCTCTATAGAAATATGGCGAATATAATGACAACTTAGTAACTAATCTATAAAAAAAATTCTTTAAACAACTAACTCAACTGACTATATTAAGTGACTCTATCAAATACTTGCTAACAAAATCCTAATTTTGACTGACTGCTCTTAACATTGGTTCACTTAAGGTCAAAAGTGTTCACCTTAGGGCAACATGAGTTGTAAATAACATTCACAATATAGAAATAACATTCACAATGTTGAAATAGAGTTTCTACACTATGGCACCAACTTTGAGGTGTTGACAAATTTCTACCAGTGGCTGGGCTCCATTAATAAAGTGTGAATAGTCATCTGCCGAAATTAAAAAACACTAAATGTGGCTTAACAAAGATGGCTAAGACAGATTTTAGGAGTCAGTTATAGAGATCGGGTCTAATTCAAAGAAATCATATGCCGAACTGAGAGTCGAACCCGTAGCAAGGTTGTGACAGAGCGTCCCATTAGGATTTGCGGGACATGTTCTCCGACAAAATGAATTACGCATAAAAAGAGTTGTGGAAACAGCTTGCCGGAAAATGCGCCGAACGGCGCGAGAGGGTCTAAGTCAGTAAGAATACCACATTAGGTTTTAGAAATAAAACTTTTTAATAGCAAGATAATGCACTGTAGATACCTCAGAATATGCATTTTGTTGGCTTCCAGTACCAAAAATAGTGCTCGGCGGCGGGGCTTCGCCCCGCGCTAGGGGAGCACTGCGAGCTCCCCCAGACCACCTTGCTAGCAAGGGCGGGAAGTCTGCAAGATTTCCTCTAATTCCAGGAAGAACCTATTCTATGGCACAATAAACGTCTTCCGAAAGGGTCAGAATGTAATAAAGATTAATTACGCCCCCAAAACCCCCCGAAAAAAAATCATGATACGCCCATATATAATATATATATATATATATATATATATATATATATATATATATATATATATGTACTTACAACTTAGAAAAATACTCTAGCTAACTGTGTATAATATCTTTGAATTTGCATTTATGCTGTATTAAGCATTTACATTATATTTTTAACACTCCCAATGGAGGAATTGAAAGAAGAAATAGCAAGATCTGAAGCTCAGTTGTGACTTTTTTTTTAAATTTTTGTTATACAATGAACTCTTTATATCACAACATTTCGCCACAGATTACCAGTTGTACTAAATGTGAAGTATCTAACTTTTTACACTCGTGCATAATGTTCCGAAACTACGGAACTAGCTGTTATCTTTGTGGCTGCTTTCAAGTGACAGCCAGTCAACATCTACATGTTCTATACTTGTTTATTTGTAATGAAAATGCTTTTTCACAGATCATGTGGACCCAAATAAAGTTTTGCAGCAAATTTTTGTTAAGGTGTGGAAATACAGCTTCTGGCACCCATAGAGCTCCCGCGGAAGAACTGACTGACCCTAATTTCTCTTACAGGTCATAATTTGCTTGGAGTTATGTCTTTTGGAGCTGAATCAGCTTCTAAACTAATACCCTCAGAGGTACTGAAACATTTTCCAAGTTCTTAAATACGCTTTCAAATTCCAAAATCAATGAATTAAAATAAGTTTTTTACATTTCAACCATTTCATTATAAATAGTTTCACCTTTCAGCAATGGAAAATGATAACAAATGTTTTCACTTGCGTATCTCGAGAAATGGGAAAGCTTTGTTTGAAAAAAATTAACATGTACATACATTTTATGTCCAAACGGACAATTGCAACATCTTTTTCTGTGAAACGAGAAATATGTCTTCCACTCTCATATAAATAATAGTAACAAAGTCACAGTATATGTTCTCCAAGGAACATGCAAATTTCTTCCTTGAGATCCTATATTCTTCTCAATACCTTGCACATGCTAAACCAGCAAATACTACTATGGTAGTTAGAATGTTTTGTTTCCAAATCTTTAAGTACTTACCTGAACTGTCTGTGGTTAAAACCTCTTGCTCTAATAAGTTTGATCAATAGATAATTGAGTAAATACTATGTTTGATATTCAATGCAGTTTAGAGTTTATAATTGGGATATTGTTCTTTGATTTAATTTATTTTTCTCAGTCAATGCACAGACTCCATCTGTTGTTACAATTGCCATCTTGTTTCAAGCCAATTCAACACTTTCAACACAGTTATTTATAGTACTGAATAAATACTGGCATGAGTATGTGTCTTTGACTGAATGTTTTGAAATAAAAATAATCTTCGTTTACTTTAAACTTTTTAGAATGACAGAGACAATGTTTTTTAGGCTCTTAATCATATGAGATAAGAGTCAAAAGGTTCAATAATTTATTTAGAAATTTGTTTATAATATATTTAGATATATAGTCAGTGAGCACACCCGATTTCTGTAGATGTCCGCGGTCTGCATAAAACACTCTGGCGGACCTCATGTGGCCCGCGTTACGTAATTTGCCACCCCTGCTCATGTAAATTTTTTATGCTTTCTTTTTTTTAGATTAAGTAACAGTAAGTCGAGTTTATGAGTCTGAGATTTTCCATATGATCTACAGAAATTCAGGAACTCTCTCGAAGCAAGCTGTGGCCCACTATCTGACCTAGGTATTTCATGGCATGCGAATATTGCTTCGATGATATCTGATGTAGTTTCCTGTGGCAGTTCTTTGACATCAATAAAATTTGAGAAGTAGTCAACTAGAAGCACATACTTTTTCCCCTCAAAGTTAAACAGATCACATTCAACCATTCTGTATGGGAGGTCTGCTGCCTTGGTAGGTATTAGCGGTTCTGACACATTTTGATTCTATGTTCAGCACATCTGCTACAATCCCTGGCACTGACGCACTAGTGTACACATGTACATATAATACCAATATGTTACATCGTCGTAAAATCATTTTTGTACTAATTAAAACATTCTTGTTGCGAAGGTTTTGGTTTTATTACTCACTAAATGTTTGTCTGTCTGATATCTCCCACTTCCCATTCTCGGATCAAATTAAAACTTTGCACAACAAACATGAAACAATGAAAAAAAATTTATTCAATCACATATTGGTAATTATTTTTATATAGTGCAAAGGGAAATTAATTTTACAGTATTGAAATATATTGCAGTGAGTGTGGAGCTCTTCTCCTGAGATAAGCCTTCATTAATTATGGAAAAGTCGTCTACATAATCATGTACGACAGGCGAGAGAAATTTGACCATTGTAAAAGTCGAGAAGAATTGCCTCAGCGGAGGCGTTTTGCAATTCTTCTTCAAAAGTTCATACTGCTGCAGATGTTTTTCCAGAAAGCTGTAGATCTATGCCAAATATTGCCTGCTCTAAACTACCCTCAAGCTGTTACAGGTGGTAGGCTACTTGTAGATCTAGCACAAGACAGCTGGTAGACTAATAAACCATCGTGGGCGTAATATATCTTAATTAATAAAACTTGAATAAATACCTTGTGAATAATACTAAATATAACTTTATTTATAATATAGACAAAATGAACTTATGATAAAGAAATAAATACAGTAGACTTTAGTAATAATATATTTTAACAAATCTAACTCACTACAATAACACAACCTTTCAGTCTCACGTTCTGGAGTCATCTCTCCAAACCAAGTGACGCTAATACCACCTATGTTGCATCATTCACAACCAATCGCTTACCTCTTCCCACCGTCACCATATAAACACACACAAACAAGTGGGGGCCCGGGGGGATTTTCAAATTCTCCCCTCCCTTCCCCCACCCTAGCTACGCCTCTGCTTAGACGCCAGGTTGCTTTGAATGTCACCTGGCAGCATGCGGCTTCCGTAAGAGACAGCTGGAGATTTATTACAAAGACAAAGGTTTACACATTTGAGACTAAATGGAAATTTCCTGCTGAGGGTAGACACCAGGCCAGTTGTTCCTTTATCGAAGTCTACGTCTGTTCAAGCAGTTTCTCAGAAGCCACATGAGTCACAAATGCTACGACTCTATCAGGCTCTCTACAAACACAGCTCAACTCAACACAACCGCATCAAGAGCTTAACAACTCTGCTCCATCCAAATAACATTATACTTTAAGGAGTGTAATGTATAGTTCGTCCATCGTGGTTCGATGATGATCACTTTTGACATCCAGGGGGCGCTGAGGGCTTTGCACTGAGGTTTGTCTCCTCATGTGGCTGGTGAGACCTATATGAGCCCGGAATGTTTGGCCGCACACTGGGCAGGTTATTCCATCTGGAGCTAGTGTCATTGGCCTTGCTTTTCTTCTATGGCGTTTTTCTTCTGCCAGCGTGGTTCTCTTTTCCTCAGCTAATTGTGCGCCTTGTGCTTCTGTCTACCAGGTGGCTGAGTCAATGTTGAAGGCTTTCAGGGAAACTTTGAGGGTGTCCCTGAGGCGTTTTCTTTGTCCACCTTGTGAGCGCTTTCCTTCCCTAAATTGGCCCTACAGGAGTCGTTTAGGAATGTAGGGGTCTTCCATTCTGCAGATGTGGCCTGCCATCATATGACATACAGTGCGACACAAATTCCGATCTTCATTAATATCTGTAAGTGCGACAACTTAAACTGCTTCTCACCTGCTGACCACACTGGCAAAGATCCCTTCCACAGCTCAGGCGGTTTTAACATATCTCAAGTTCTGCTTCTCCATCTACTTAGATGGAGTCACAGTCCACCATCTTGTTTCTACTTGTGTTCATCATGTCTCTTGAACAATGCACTGGTGCGCACCAGCGTAGGAGCAGAGATAATAACAATACATTCATATATAACAAAGAAAATGTGTGTTTACCAAATTCTTTTTCAATGGTGAGATGAATAAAATGGGTTATCAATTTAATTATGTAACAATATAATAGTGTAATGAATGTAATAGTGTGATGAATTTAATAATATAACAATGTAATAGTGTGATGAATTTAATAATATAACAATGTAATAGTGTGATAAATGTAATAGTGTGATAAAAGGTAATGGTGTAATCAATGTATCTTAAAACAGACGACGCTACACTAGTATCGTCTTTACAATAAAGTTTACTATTTTTTTAGTCCGGTATTGACAGTGGAGCATTAAATTTAGTACTGGACACAGTAAGGGGTATTCAAACTGAAAGGTGGGTATACATTTTCATTTAGGGAACATTCACACCGACAACATAGACAATATTTAAATATGCCATTCCTTTTTCTTTTGCTAATGAAAAAAAAAGATAAAAGTATAAAATTAAAATAAAAGAAAGAAACAAACAAACAAAAAAACTAACAAGAAAATACACACACATTAAAGGCGAACAAAAATGTTTCCTTTTTCAAGAAAGAGTTCTTCCGATGATCTCAGCCTCGGTTTCACCACGGACAGGTACAGGGGGGAGGGGAGAGGAGAGGAAAATATTGTTTCTACAGTCCAATTGGGGGGGGGGCACAACTATTTACAAAGAACCTCACTTAATAGATGTGAGATTTATCTTTTAAATCTACTTAATTTAGTTGGATAGAAATTTGTATAATTCATCTTATCTTATAAAACACAGATGTTACTTCAAAAAAGATGATTACGTCCAACGGGTCATGCATCTAGTCATGCATGTTAATCTATCCAATGACTAAAATTCTGCCAGCTTAGTAGATAAAGTTTCTTGTAGTATCATCTTCGTTCTCTTTTATTTAAGTGGGTTCCTTCATTTTCCACTTGCCTGGTGGCCCCACAAAAATGGTTCCAGGGACATTTACAATGGTTTTGTAGAAAGAGCAAACGTAACTCATTTACTTACAATAGCCCCCCCCCCCCAGGTATCCTTAATGGCTTAGGGCTTTATCAAGTCTCAATTTGGCCCTGATTCCACGACCAACACGCACGTTGCCCGATTTTCGAAAGGGGAGATCCTGGGCAGGACTTTTGTGGAGGCACCTACTCGCCTAAAGCTTCAATATAAAGGCCATGAACATTATTGATAAAAGCCTATATTGTGAGGAAAGAATTGGATTCCTTGCAAATTAAATCTTATTTCCGTCTTTTTCTCTCATTCAATATGCATTCTTGCACTTGCATTCTTGCACTTGCATTCTTGCAAACCTTGTCAAAATCAAATATTTTAAAATGTGGCGGCCTCTTTTTATGGAGAGGCTCTATGCGGCTGCGCAGTTTTACTGGCGGACCCAGAGCTTCATTTTTTTTCTCAACCCTAATCCCATTCCCATTAAACCTCAAACTCTGAGTGTAAGCAACATAACATACAGAAAACATCAAATGGGGTTAAAGGTTAAATGACAATTTCGAACGACAATTCTCGACCTACGACCGAAAAAAAAAATTACGTTCCAGCCACTCAATTAGCACTCAATTCAATTAGTTGCACGTGGATACGAGTGCACAAAAGAGATTGGACACGAGTGCATTGAGTAGCCTATGCTTAAAGCATCAAAGTTGCGCTATCCAAAAGTAATATTTTTTAAAAATCTGATCGTTTTAACGAGTGTACATCAGACAGAATAGTTTGGCAGATACATATTAAAATGTTTGCTATTAAAAGCAACCTTTGAATACATTGAATTTTACTTGACAAATTTTTAAATATGATTGTATAACTACAATGATAATGCAAATGATTTTTTATTCCTAAAAAAAATTACTTTTAAATATCTCCCCCCCCCCCCCCCCCACCCCCAACCCACGATCCTGCCTTGACAACAAGTGACGCCCTACAGACTGAGAAAAGCTGATTTAATTTTAGAAGGATTTGGGCGTCGAACCGAAAAAAAAAATGTATCAGAAAAGTAATTCAAAATAAAGTTTATATTAATTAATTAATTTCGTTCAATTCGTGTTTCATGAGTTTGAAATCTCGTTTTATTATTTAACAATAATTAGTCTGGAAAGTTCTTAAGAAAACAATTAGGGATTATACAAAAAAAAAACGGGGGACGGGGATTAAGTATTAATTAATTTCTACATGCAATTAATAGGACTTATATGTCCAAAGTTACTTATACAATAGATAACATCTGAGATGTTAGAGCATGGAATGGGTTGCCTGAGCTAGCCAGGAAAACCAGTGACTTGGAAGAATTTAAGTCATTGGTTAATATGCATGACTAAATGCATGACGCGTAGGACGTAATCATCTTCTTTTTTGAAGTAACGTCTGTATTATATAAGATAAGATAAGATTGAATAAAGGTTGGGAAAAGGCGACTAAGAAAAAATTATTTGGGTTTAAATCCTATCTCGTTTATTCCACTTAAGCTTAAATGTTTCTTCTGACTTCTAAATTTTCCAAAACAAGTTCTTGTCAGAGTATAAAATTTGTAGAACCTTTGGAATTACATAACCGTTGTCGCCATATTTGACAATGCTATTGTAAAAGCCCGTTGAGGGGAGCTTACATAAGTATGCAATAGGTAGCATGTGTAGCATATACTTGATATTTGCAAATGTTCTAGAACCCCCCCAGTTGTGTCATTGCTCCACTAAAATACGTCCTTCGCTGTCTGCCGGGGTAGGGGGGGGGCAATCCATACCCCTCATACCCCTACCCCTGGGTACAGTCCACCCTCTTTCATTATATATTATGATTGAATTAGTTTGAGGGGTTACATAATACACGAATGAGTTAAATATCAATAAATAGTTTAAGTAGATAATAACTAATATTTTCATAAAGTGTGTGATATCTTCACACAAAAAATGGCCTATGGGAGGGTAGAGTCGGTCGGGAGGTGGGAGGGGTAGTATTACAAAAAAAAAATCGCCTCCCTCCTGGGCCTAACTAAATCGCCAATGGCTACCAAAGTGCACGAAGGGGTGACTTGACATAAAAAAATAAACCTGATTAAATTTTAAATAATAAACATATATTATTAAATGTAAGTGACTCATTTTGAACACCTATTGCGTGATAGCTCTGGCAGTGTACTCATACATTTCAGTTTTAAATAATTTTTTGACTTCTTTTCTTTTTTTATTCTATCGAAGACTTCAAAAAATTCACAGTAGACGCCCTGATAATACTATTATAATGATATATACATTATTATTTCGCCTTTTTACTTATAGGCCTACAACGAAAGTATATTAGATTATATTAATATAGGCTATAGCTGAAATCTATTTGCTACTATTCTAAATGCTGGGCAACTCTAACGATATTTCTGTGGCGCTTGTTTTTCGCCAACCATTTCTGTATACTCTTCTTCTGTTTGAATCTCTGCTGAGCCAGCAATTCATCTTTCCAAGTCTTAAATCGAGTTTTTCTTTCTGAATCACCTGCCAGAACAAAGTAATTAATTAGAACATAAGCATTATGTGGTTTAATCAGCATGAATTGTTTTAAGTAGTTATGTCACTTTATGTGGATTCAAAGCATCAAACTTAACGAATGAACAATTAGGTTATGGTTAATAACAGAAAGTTTTCTTAGCATGTGAGTGGTTTAATCACCAGGAAGTGTTCAAGGTCTGATTTATGACCAAAGAGAAAGGAAGTGTTCAAGGTATGATCTATAGTTAAAGCGAAAGAAAGTGTTCAAGGTATATTATAGTTAAAGCGAAAGAAAGTGTTCAAAGTATGATTTGTGATCAAAGTGAAAGGAAGTGTTCAAGGTCTGATTATTGATCAAAGTGAAAGGAAGTGTTCAAAGTATGATTCTTGATCAAAGTGAAAGGAAGTGTTCAAAGTATGATTCTTGATCAAAGTGAAAGGAAGTGTTCAAGGTCAGATTCTTGATCAAAGCGAAAGGAAGTGTTCAAGGTCTGATTCTCGATCAAAGTGAAAGGAAGTGTTCAAGGTCTGATTCTTGATCAAAGCGAAAGGAAGTGTTCAATGTCTAATTCTTCATCAAAGCGAAAGTAAGTGTTCAAGGTCTGATTTTGATCGAAGTGAAAGGAAGAGTTTACTGTATGATTGTGACCAAAACGAAAGGTAGTGTTTGTCACTATCTCAATACTTATTTTTTAAATTCTATTTATTACTGGTGACCTTTTGTCTGGATGACTCCAAGTGACCTCCTTTGTGAATGACTCCTCAATGTTTTTGATTGGTGAGAATGACCAGTTTGTAGTTTATAAACAGAGGGCAAGAAAGCCCGTAACTTGTAACAGGAGGCCACGTTGTTGTTATATTGTTAGCCTAATGTCAGATGTTAATTTTGTTGTTTATAACCATTGTCATCTATCCACTATTGGTGGGTAAGTTAAGTGAATTTGTTTTTTCTTGTTTGATCTTGGTTTATACTACATTTTGTAGAGGATAATGTTTAATTGGTTAGAATCAGACTCAGAGGCGTAGTGAGAGGGAGGCAATGGGGGGGGGGGCGCATGATGCCTCGACCAATTGGTTAATTTAAAATTGATTCATGTTTTGTTAGATACAGCAAGCTTTTGTTTAAAGTTTCAGCTTGATCAGAGAATGAGTGGCAGAAATAACGTGTTCAATTATCTAAGGGGACGAAACCCTACATATTTAGCCGTATCTGTGAAACTTAAGGATTAATTTCCCTCACTGGTATCAATTAAATCATTAATAACTAGTGATTAATTGACTAATTGGTTATTTTGTTTGTATTGATTCATGTCTTGTCTATGTCAATGAATAATTGTGCAAAGTTTCAAATTAATCCGAGAATGGTAAGTGAGAGAAATAACGTGTATGAGCTTTTTACTAGACAGACAGACAGATATACAGACAGACAGAGTGAGTTTGTAAAAACAAATAGCGTCACTACTGTACAGCTCACTTTCCGCGTGTGAGTTTAAGGCTACGAACTCGCTTATTATTAAGAAAAGATATAGATTTACTGGTGAATGGGGATTCAACTTCAAGCTATCTGCAATATGCGCGATACAGAATTCCGTGCATGATTTCAAAAAAGAAAATGTTAAAACTAACTCAGATGGTCACAGGGAAACCGCTTGGCTACCTAACAAGGGGGTTTGAATTCAAATCCCGAGTAGAATATACATTTTAAAATAGGATTTGACTCGAGATGAGCTTGTCTTTGTCATAGACGGAAACCCTCCCCCAGATACCTCATATCCAAAACATGTACACCAAAAAAAAAATTGGACCAGAGAACTATAAGCATGCTTTAGCAAGAAAGACACTCAGTGCAAAAGAGATTGGACCAAAGTGCACTTCGAGCATGCTATATTGTTATAATGTTTTGTTGTGTGTAATGCACAATCGTAAGACGCAATAGGCTTATAGATTATATGTATATAATATATATAGTAATATTCCTATTATTATTATTATGATCTATTTGTTTCCCTTTTAAATAAAACTTAAGAGGCACAACCCAATATATTACATACACATCGGCTGCTAATACCTTTCCCCATCAACAAGAACATACATCAATACAGAACGTTCTGACCTGAACCATAGATCACACGTTGTCATATATATATATATATATATATATATATATATATATATATATATATATATATATATATATATATATATATATATATATATATATATATATATATATATATATATATATATATATATAGGCAAATACCCTCCCGCCTTGTCCGCCTCAATGGTTACCAGACACAGGCACGCTCAAAGGAGAATACAAAGATGTACAATGCCTTATGGAACAGGACAAGATTTTAAAAAAATAGGCTAACAGTTTTAGTGATGAAACATAACAGTAAATCGTAGGCTGTAAAACTAAAATTCGTTCAAGCGTTCCTTCTTCTCTAGTGCCATTAGAGAATGGAATGGGATGCTTGAATCAGCCCGGAAAACCAACAACTTGGCGGAATTTCAGTCACTGATGAACATGCATGACATGCGTAATTATCTTCTCTTTGGAAGTAACGTCTTTAATCTAAAACCAGAGGCCTTGTGAGCAAAACGTGCCACCTTACCCATTTACCAGGATCATATATAAGCGCCTCTCTGTGTGTGGCGCCCCTCTGAGGGTTGCCCCCCCCCCCAACTACGCCTCTGTTTATAAGATAATTAAAGTAACATATTTCTAATTCAAATCATTTTCCTCATAGTGTACTTCTATTCTAATTAAAATGGAGAGTCTACTACTTTCTTTAGTCCACAGTCGAGACTGTGATCAATGTTAGCCCTTTAAAAAAAATGAACACATCTTGAAGAGATCTGAGTATGGCAGGAAATGAACAGCCATGTATAGTGCCAGGAATACATGGCGGAGGTAGCCAAAAAAAAATAAAAAAAAATTAGCGAGTTGTGTTTAAACCAAAAGATATAAAAGTCTTAATTCGACTGTTGGATATAACAGTAAAAGCCAGACATTGTCACATTTTAGGCCAGTGTGTGCTGAACAGAGCCCGTGACCCCTTAAAGAAAGACATGTCTTTCTTTCCCCGGACGTCTGGTAACATTACCAGCTACTTGCCAGTATTTTATTTCAATGTGAAATGGAAAATGTCCCTTTAAAGACTTACCAAACTTTAAGACCAACACTGAAATTGTAATAGTCCCAAACACAGCAGCACCAACCACCATAGAGACCAAGAAAGCATCGAACCAAAGCATTTTACCGCTTAAATCTAGTCTGGCGGAGCTTACTGCAGACAATATAGAAAAAAAAAACAAGATCAAGGACGAAAAGAAAAATATAAATTTAATTCAAATTTCTGAAAGTTGAAAACAATGTCTAAAGAAGTGACAAAAACAGCCATCTACATATGGAGAACAAACTAACATCCATGTAAGGAAACAAAGATATATAGAAAATAGGCCTACAAGTAAAAAAACAGCCATCTACAGATCGAGAACAAACATGTAAGGAAACAGACATCTACAGATCGAGAACAAACATGTAAGGAAACAGACATCTACAGATCGAGAACAAACATGTAAGGAAACAGACATCTATAGATCGAGAACAAACATGTAAGGAAACAGCCATCTACAGATCGAGAACAAACATGTAAGGAAACAGCCATCTACAGATCGAGAACAAACATGTAAGGAAACAGACATCTACAGATCGAGAACAAACATGTAAGGAAACAGCCCATCTACAGATCGAGAACAAACATGTAAGGAAACAGCCCATCTACAGATCGAGAACAAACATGTAAGGAAACAGCCATCTACAGATCGAGAACAAACATGTAAGGAAACAGACATCTACAGATCGAGAACAAACATGTAAGGAAACAGACATCTACAGATCGAGAACAAACATGTAAGGAAACAGACATCTACAGATCGAGAACAAACATGTAAGGAAACAGACATCTACAGATCGAGAACAAACATGTAAGGAAACAGACATCTACAGATCGAGAACAAACATGTAAGGAAACAGCCCGTCTACAGATCGAGAACAAACATGTAAGGAAACAGACATCTACAGATCGAGAACAAACATGTAAGGAAACAGACATCTACAGATCGAGAACAAACATGTAAGGAAACAGACATCTACAGATCGAGAACAAACATGTAAGGAAACAGCCCATCTACAGATCGAGAACAAACATGTAAGGAAACAGACATCTACAGATCGAGAACAAACATGTAAGGAAACAGACATTTACAGATCGAGAACAAACATGTAAGGAAACAGACATTTACAGATCGAGAACAAACATGTAAGGAAACAGACATCTACAGATCGAGAACAAACATGTAAGGAAACAGACATCTACAGATCGAGAACAAACATGTAAGGAAACAGACATCTACAGATCGAGAACAAACATGTAAGGAAACAGACATCTACAGATCGAGAACAAACATGTAAGGAAACAGACATCTACAGATCGAGAACAAACATGTAAGGAAACAGCCATCTATATATCGAGAACATACAAGTAAGGAAGCACTCACCTGCATGGGACTAACAACACACACATTTCTTTCAATTTAAAGGTAGATAAACGCCCCTCCCGTTATTTTTTTGCTCGCATCCATTTTCCTTTTCTTCGATAGCCAACAAAAACAACTAAAAACTTTTTTGAGTTATTTATTTGTCTTTTTGTTTGTTTGTATCTGATGAAGGCCAAGTGACCAGAACGTCATTTGTTTTGATCCAGTCACCGTGTAATGTGAACGCTCCTTCAACTGCTTACCAAGTTCAAGTCCCGAATCTAGCTGAGCTGTATGCTGATCTGAGCTGTATGCTGATCTGAGCTGTATGCTGAGCGCCTAAATGCAGCAGGGAAACCTCCCAGATACCCCCTGCCCACACTGGTCCAGAGCTCACTTATCATGCTATAGCCGAAATGATGCCTTATACAGAAAGAAAAACAACACCAAACAAGCATTGTGTGTAAGAAATCTTAAGGGAGACTCTTGAAGCTCTACAATAGTCAATCTGTAGCATTTTACGGCTTGAGAGATGATCCTGTGCAACTTTTCATGTGACTAAAGAGGCCACGGGTTGGAAATCTTCAGTAATCCCATCATACACCGCACAGTATTTTCACCCTTCATTCTACGTGTAGTGTGTACGGCATGTTGCCACATGCTACCTGTCAATAAACAAAAGTATTGTATCCTTTTTCAGACCTTGTGATCTCTAGGGGCGAAGATTAACGAGAGCGTCATATGGCCGGCACAACAACCAACCGCAACTAATAACATGTACCCATTAGAATTGGGTGGAATCAGGGCTGCCTTAAAAATTCCGAAATTTAAAAAATCCCAATTTTCACCGAGATTCGATCCGTCTATAGATAGTATTAAACCAACACTGCCACGACCGACCTTTTAATTCTTGAATCAGCTTGTGTTTACACTCGCTGTCGTGTAGATCCAGATTGGAGAAGTTGCTCATAGTGGTGTGAACGCAGCAAGTAATGTTGCACACTTTGGTCGTGTCCGGATACATATCTGAGAACGTCGAGCTGAAGTAGGTCCGCTTACAATTAAACGGGACATCTAAACAGATTGGGAAAAACCTTTACAAATTAATTGGCTAACCTAATTAGAACGAGTTTTACATTTTAACAGTGGTTCTCAAACCTCTAGTTCCGACGCTTTCCGTGGACCGCAAAAATTTTACGTTTTGGTACATTCAAGCCCCACCCCCCCAAATCCCATTGTACAAAATGAACATAAACCCCCCTTATGGGCCAGCGAGGGGATCTGGAATGGCGCTTGTAAGGTATTTACAATCGTAGTATGGAATCGTTATTCTCAAAGCTCAAAAGCTTTTAATGCAATGCCTTTGTCTCTGGAAACGTAGGCATATTTCGGCGCCTCCGAGTCCCAACAGTTCTAATGGGTTCTTGACATTAGTTGGAGAAAAGTAAAGGCGGTTGGTCATTGTGCTGGCCACATGACACCCTGCTCATTAACCATTGGCCAGAGAAACAGATGACCTTTACATCAAGGTCTGAAAGGGGAACTTTTTTACTTTTACTATCACGTAAATTTGGTTTCCAAGCATACTGTAAATATATTTGCAAAGAAGAACTGGAAACTTATGTTATAATTATGTCTTAACATTTCTTTCTTTTTATCCTTTAAAACCTAACCGGACACCACTGTAGGAACTTACAGCTCTCCCCAGACCGCAGCTGGCTAAAGAGAAGAGGGGCAAGATTGGTAAAAGTTAAAAAAACAGAAAAAACAACAACAACCCACTGTTAACGCAATATCTACATACATAAAGACATGCGATATTTGTTTTCTTAGGAAAAACAGAAATAATAGCTCATCAATATTTCGCTGAACGAAACTGTTAACAATGAATCTGAAAGACAATGAGTATCAGAACACAAATGGTAAACGTAATGGCCCAAAAGAATATAGTATGACAGTACTACAACAAGTCAGTATTGTGTTCCTTTTTTTTTTTTTAGCGCTGGAGACTCTAGTATTTTGTACAAGTGAAAATAGGAAGTGACTATATTGTACCTATTACAGTTAAGTAATACATTCTATTGTTATTTGTATAAGAATCATTTTTTTAAAGTGCGTCCTATTTATTATATTACAATGTGTTATTACTGGACGAAAGCGGGACATCTGAAGGAGCTATTATACCCTCCACCCCGTATTGGGCTTTGAGCCCATTACCTTTTTTCTTTGAAATGGCAACGTTTGAATGCTTACTTCTGGTAATTTCAGTGGATGTTTTCACTGTCTTGACTTGACCCTGCACGATTTCTTTAGTACCGTGTGTATAGCACATCGTAAACCAGGACAGACTGGACTCGGCTCCTCCCTGGAGGTAAGAGCACATTTTTAAAAATAAACAAACACACCAAAAAATAAAAGGGAACATTTCCTCGGGCCATGTCTCTTGTATCACGTTATTTGCTCCTGATTCACATTCTTTGATCAAGTTGAAACTTTGCGCAAGTATTCATTGTCGATGACAGCACACGAATAAAAAAAAAGCCAATTAATCAATCAATCTTAATTTATAAATTTTGCTTCATACTGAAAATGTACTAATTACTAATTTCAGACTAGAGCCACTTTTAACAGACGCACTGAAACCTTCTCCCAGATATGCTTACCCTCTTCACCGCTACTGCACAGAAGTGATTAGACCCTAGCATACTGAGAATGCAGTTTCAGGGAGAAGAACGAAGGTAGACAATATTAAACAAGCGAAAATAAAAAAAAAATCCATAAAAATAGCTTACCTAAAGGGGAAGAACTCCGTCCTTAAAACTATATCTACCAATAATATACAAGTAATTTCCCTTATTCGATATCAAACAAAATAATTTATTGCCAATAAGGCATGTATTCGAGTCCGAAGATTAATGAGGAATACAGTATTTCCCGTGGATGCGCAGCCCCAGCTGTGACCTGCATATTTTGCCACATCCAGGGCAAGCATAACCATTGTCCGCAGGTGGTCGATTTAGATTTTCTTTTCGTCGTCTGCGTTTGTTTTATTGCCATTGATTGATTCATATTTTGTTAAGCATAATAAATGATTATTTAAAGTATCAACTTGATCCGAGAATGCGCTTGGGAGAATCAGCGTTAACAATTATTTAAGGGGACTAAACCCAACAGACATCTACATCTGTGAATACTGAAGTATTAGTTTCCCTTGTTGCTATTAAACAAAATAGCAAATAACCAGTAATTAATTGTGTAATTTTTAATTTTTTTTTAAACTGATTCTTGTCTATGTCAATAAATAATTTTGAGAAGTTTCAGCTTGATCCGAGATTGGGTGTGGGAGAAATAATGTGTACACACTTTTTACCAGACAGAGTGAGTTGATATAAGATTTGTAAAATGGACAGGACTACCATTGAAAGCGACTCTATTCCTGGCTAAAGATATAGCAGTATGGAGAAAGATGGCCAGTAGATCATGTGTGGTGCCTCAACAGTCCAATAGCCTAAGGGACATGTAAAGGGCAGAATTACGATACTTCGTCGTCTGTAGGTCACATGAATTGACAAAGTTCGTTGTAAGCGACACGGGGTACAAGTCCCTGGGCCACTACAAAGTGAGTCAATACAAAGTGAGCCACTACAAAGTGAGTCAATACAAAGTGAGTCACTACAAAGTGAGTCAATACAAAGTGAGCCACTACAAAATGAGCCACTACAAAGTGAGCCAATACACAGTGAGCCAATACACAGTGAGCCAATACACAGTGAGCCATTACAAAGTGAGCCACTACGAAGTGAGTCAATACACAGTGAGCCAATACACAGTGAGCCAATACACAGTGAGCCAATACAAAGTGAGTCAATACAAAGTGAGTCAATACAAAGTTAGTCAATACAAAGTGAGTCAATACAAAGTGAGTCAATACAAAGTGAGCCAATACAAAGTGAGTCAATACAAAGTGAGTCAATACAAAGTGAGTCAATACAAAGTGAGCCAATACAAAGTGAGTCAATACAAAGTGAGTCAATACAAAGTGAGTCAATACAAAGTGAGGCAATACAAAGTGAGGCAATACAAAGTGAGTCAATACAAGTTTCTGTTAAAAAAAAGAGATCACAAACCTACAAACAATGACGATCTTATACTTCGACTGCTCTAGAGACATTTTGTTCAATAGGCAATGCTTGAAACTTTGTTTTGTGACAGAACTAGAATTCAAATCTCTAAACAACCAATTTCGGAAGTGGAAGAAGTTAAGTGGACCATTTCGATTGAAGTATAAATTGTGAGTTATAGTCCCAAATTTATTTAACTAGAAAAATATCAGTATGAGTAAAGGTTGGAAAAAAACGACTAGGAGAAAGTGAGATTTGGGTGCCTGGTCGTGCGGTTTGCACGCTGGACTGTCGTTCAGATTTATCGATGGTCCCGGGTTCAAACCCTGCCCGCTCCCATCCCCCGTCGTCCTGCGGGAGGTTTGGACTAGGAAGTAATTATCTTCAACTCTGAAGGAACATCCGAAACATGTAAAACAAACAAACAAACAATCCTGACTCTTATACTGAAAAAAATCGTATCAATTCTAACTTTTCCAAAGCAAAGTATTTTTTAAAAGAATTATGATAAATTCATGTGAAATTACATAAACTCTGTCGCCATACTTGACTATTCTGTTTTAAAACGTCATGTTTTCGTCTGGAAGGGGAGGGGTGGTAGAATAAAAACGATTAATTCTCGCTCCTGTTTATAACTTCTGCTAATGATTGCATTTGGCATTAAAGAATAGGGGTTGGGGCGACTCGATATAAGAATTTAATTTATAGCATATATAAATTATATTAGTGACAGCTTTTTTTAAATTTTGTAATTTCTTAACTATAATACAAAAAGAAAAAGTATTGGTTTGTCCGATGGGTGGAAGGCGATTGCGTGTATCGTCCCTCCCACCTGGTACAACCCTTTTTTATTGTATATTTACTTATCATAAAATTTGAGATTAGAATCTGTGTGAAACATAATATACAAATGGGTTCACATATCAATACGTAGTTTCTATTATATAGATATTTAATGAATTTTGTTCACAAACTCTCCATAACAATAGGACCAGACAGAGGTAGCGATGGGAAAACAACAGAATAGAATGATCGGCACTGCCATTGAAAGAGATTCTACCCTAGTCAAAAGAGAGCAATGGAGAACGACGGTCAACAGATCTTGTGTGATACCCCATCTGTCTAACACACTAAGGGATAGGTGAAGTTGAAGAACATATAATAATCACTTTTGCATCAATAAAAGTACAAGGTTGGGGTCCCCACGAAGAAAAAGCAAATGAACAAATGGCCTTACTTTGATTTTTCAGGGGGCCCCATATCTCATATAGCTCGGGCCTTATCAATTCTAAATCCGGTCATGGTTGCAAGAAAAATAAACTCTCCTTATCTTATCTTATATAATACGAGTGTGAGAAATACGTTAGGTAATGAAATGGTTTTATAGCCCTAGATTTACAGACTTCGTTCAATAAATTGTAAGCCGAGATGTTAACAGTCCCATTCCTCCTTTACAAGAAGTTGTCTTTTTACCCCTTTGATCTCTGATGGTCGTCTGGTAACCCTAGTCCTACTAGTGGGTCAAATTACATGTCTGCTCTGCATCAGGACAGGACAGATTAGCGGAGGGAAATGAATAAAAGTGAGCGATAAATTTCTCGTCAAGGCTGAGTAGCGAAATTCCTTTCATTGGACACGCTTCAAACAGTTCATTGAAAAGAGAGAAAACTTTTTCGCATTTTCTTATACACTGGACACACATTTTACTGTAGACAATTTACGAATGTGTGTCGTTTTTTAAATTCGACTGTTATAGATCCGGAGAAGTTTACCCTTCTAGGAGTGCTTCAAAGGGGTACGTTTTTTTTTTTAAATGCATATATGGCTACACATTATATGGCTACGCTACACATTATATGGCTACACATTATATGTTTATTAACTCCATGTCAACTGATGATCGCTTAAAAAACTATCATTAAGAAGTACAATTAAGTTAAAGTATCAACAAACATAATGACCAATCACTTTTGCATTAATAAACAATACAATCCATCACCAATGTATACAAAAAAAAAAAACAAAAAAAAAAAAACCAGTATAATAAATCACTTATGTATTAACAAAAAGTACAAGCAGTCACTCATGTATCAACCAGCAGTATAATCAATCACCTATGTATCTACAAACAGTACAATCAATTACCTATGCAGGGCCGACCTTAGGCCACTGCAGCCTATGCGGTCGCAGTGGGCCCCGCGCTTTCATAGGCCCCGCGCTAGTTCTAAGTGTAATTATTAAATTATACCATTATAAATTATATGTAATAACAGGGTTTTCAAGGACCTCCAGGAAATCTCCTGAAAAAGCAAAATATACGAAAAAGTCCTGAAATCTCCTGAAATTTTAAAAATCTCCTGAAAAATGGCGTAGATTGTTATTTTTGGGGTGCCAATAAATACAAATGAACATTGTGAACGTTCATTGAATAAACAAATTTATTGCAAAGACGAAAGTACTTTCTAATAAATAAATCTTAATTTTGATAGTATGCTTATCCCTACCCAGACAAGGCCCCGCGCTACCCGTTTCGCATAGGGCCCCGCTATTGCTAGGGCGTGCCCTGCACCTATGTCTCAACAAACAGTACAATCAATCACCTCTGCTGTGCATAATAACTTGTTATAGTATTTAAACGATCTTCCTTTTCTCAGAATGCCATTCATCAGAATCATGCTGGTGATTAACGGCCTTGCTGAGGAGCAGAACATTGGTGTATTAGTAGTAGTATTTGTATCAGTCGAGTCTAGTAATGTGTGTGTGTGTGTGTGTGTCTTTGTGTGATGTGCGAGGGTAGAAAACACTTTAAGAGGGTGTGTGCTTTTGCGAGCAACATCGCAAGCTGGCAAAACAATAGATCGCATGCAGAACATTTACTCAACGTAAAGCTACTGTTCAAATCGTGAGAAAGGTATTATTCCTTTCTAAGATTGTTCTAATCGCGAGAAAAGTATTATTCCTTTCTAGGATTGTTCAAATCGCGAGAAAGGTATTATTCCTTTCTAATATTGTTCTAATCGCGAGAAAAGTATTATTCCTTTCTAGGATTGTTCAAATCGCGAGAAAAGTATTATTCCTTTCTAGGATTGTTCAAATCGCGAGAAAAGTATTATTCCTTTCTAGGATTGTTCAAATCGCGAGAAAGGTATTATTCCTTTCTAATATTGTTCTAATCGCGAGAAAAGTATTATTCCTTTCTAGGATTGTTCAAATCGCGAGAAAAGTATTATTCCTTTCTAGGATTGTTCAAATCGCGAGAAAGGTATTATTCCTTTTCGGAAATACAGATGATTGCTTATGTAAAGTGTAATAACAAAATCATAAATGTCGTGTACATTTGTTTTTAATTTGACATTTTTTCTTTGCTGAAAAATTACCTGTAACTTTTAGGTAGTACGAAGAGTTTGGTTTTGAGGCTGTGAACACTGTGCGGTGGTAAACCATACACACGTACAGTCCCGAGTCAGCACAGTCAACGCTTTCTGTGCTGGCTATCATCAGATTCTCATAATTAAAGGTATAGTTCCACTTGTCACCTATGTAAATCTGATGGCCGTTCTAGGGAAGAATTACATGTAAAACAAATGAGTTGAGCTTATTTCGGGGGGGGGGGGGGATGAGGTTGACATGTAAAACAAATGAGTTGAGCTTCGTGTATAGAGAGTATGATATAAAGAGAGAGAGAGAGAGACGAGAAAGAAAGAAAGAAGAAGAGAGAGATTGAGAACCAAAGAGAGAATGAGAGATGACGCTGATAAATAGAAAAAGAGAGAACGAGAGATAGAGGTGAGAGAGAGAAAGAGAGTCCAATAATAGAGAAAAATGAGAGTAAGTGATCGAAAAAGATTACGGTGGCGATATATCGTAACCTAAAGTAAAGCGTAATAAAATGATCGGATTTTTGAAAAGAAAAATAGACAAAATAAGCAATGTCAAGGACGCCATATTGAAAAATCTATGTCGCTCATTAAACGATAAGAATTACTTTTTGCTACAAGCAAAAAAAGCTTGGAAAATGGATTCTACAGTTCTGAAAAGTAGTCTGTACACTTGGTTCGCTCATCAATGAGTTCTCATTCTGTACACCGGATACACCAAAAATCTTGCTATTTATAGATTTACGAACTCAGCCACAACGCAAAAAATAAAATGTATGACATTCTATCATGGGCGTAGCCGGGGGGGGGGTTGGGGTTCACCCCCCCCTTCCGAAATGAAATCCCCCCGGGGGGGGATCGGAATTTAGTGACTGATTTTTTGCTTTGATTTTGTTTATTTTAGGTGAGATTTTAATACTAAACTATCACTTGCCCTAGCACAGCAAAGGAGGTTTAGAGTTTAAAACCCCTACCAGGGGGGTTTTGAGTTTAAAACCCCCTATAGGAGGGTTCGAGTTTAAAACCCCCTACCAGTGGGGTTTGAGTTTAAAACCCCCCTACCAGGGGTTTTCGCAGTTAAATTCCCCTCTTATATAACACAAAACAAAAAAAATAGAAACGACAATCCCCCAAATTTCACGAGCACAGTTAAGGAAGATTTTGATTTTTAAACCCCCTCCAAAATTTACGATAAACCCACCTCTTCAATATAAAAAAAAGAAAATTACACACTCAAAATTCTATGAGCGTAGCCAAAAGGGTTTTGAGTTATCCTCCACCCCCTCTTTAGTAGGGTTTGAAGCTAAAAAAATACCTCTTCAATACCCGGTATAAAAAAACGCAAATTACGCACTCAAAATTTTATGAGCGTAGCTAAATGGGTTTTGACTCAGTTTTGAGTTTAAACCCCCCTTCAGCAGGGTTTGAAGGTAAAAAATACCTCTTCAATATAAAAAAAAGCGTAGCCAAGACAATTGAGGGTTTTGAGTTTAAATCCCTCTCCCACGGATGGCTTTTTTTTAAAGTTTAAAACCCCTCCAGATGGTTTTGAGTTTAAAATCCCCCTACAGAGCGTTTTGAGGTAGAAAACCTTTATCTTCCATATTATTCTAAAGCAAACTACAGTTACTAAATTCTATGACCGTAGCTAAATGGGGTTTTGAATTTTATAAAAACCCATAACTCCAGAGATTTTTTAGTTTAAAACCCCCAACAGATGATTTTGGCGATAAAACTTCACTTTTCGATATAAAATCTAAAGCAAACTACCGTCACTTAATTCCAAGAGCGTATTCAAGAGAGGTTACACATTTCTACCAGTGGCGTGGCTCAATTAATAAAGTGCAGTGAATAGTCATCTGCGAAATTGAAAAACACTAAATGTGGCTCAACAAAGACGGCTAAGACAGAAATCCTATGCCGAACCTTTATTAAGATTGTGACAGAGCGTCGCATGAGGTTTGCGGGACATGTTCTCAGACAAAATGAATCATGCATTAGAAGAGTTGCGATGACATAATAGTACAATTTGGCGCCACACATTCATGGAGGTCCTCAGAGCAGGTTGGAAGAGGCTTCAGACATTACCAGTGACAGATTTTTGTGGAAACAGCTTGACGGCGAATGCGCCGAACGGCGCGGGAAGCTCTAAGTCAGTAAGAATAGCACATTAGGTTTTTGAAATAAAACTTTTTTAATAGCAGGAAAATGCACTGTAGATACCTCAGAATATGCATTTTGTTGGCTTTCAATATCAGAAATAGTGTTTGGCGGCTCCTAGAGCTCCCCCAAACCCCATAGCTGGCAGAATTTTTCCACTAACTCCAGGAAGAACCTATTCTAGGGCACAATAAGCGTCTTCCTAAAGATTGATGGGTCAGAATGTAATAAAGATTATATACACACATACATATATATAAATATATTTTTTTCGCCTGGGGGGGGGGCGGGAGAAAAAAATCCCCCCAAAACCCCTCCCCCCCCCGAAAAAAATCCTGGCTACGCCCATGCAGTCTATAGCAGATCGACTTAAAATAGACTATATCTTCTTCCCAAAACATATTAGGGAGAATTTAAAACCGAAGACCTTACCTCAGTATCGTTCCTGCTCATGTTCATCTCTGCCATTGATTCCTCAACAGCGGAGAGATCTAGCTTGCGCAGAAGAACTAGAGTCGATTCTGCGTATTCGATTTTCTCATCAAGATCAAAGAGATTTATGTCGCAAGTGACAGAATGTGACTCGCCATTCACTAGAATCACATCTGGAACAAGAGAATAGCCAGCAAAATAAGTTTCTCTGTCGTTAGCTCCTCTGTCATGTGGCCAGCACATTGGCCAGAAAATAAAAAAAAAAGATCCTCTACCCTTAGCTCCTCTGTCATGCGGCCAGCACATCGGTCAACCGCCTTGCCTTCACCAGTGTATGTCAGGTACTTCATTCGCATTAGGGTCGTCCTAAAAATCCCAAAGCTCAAAATCTCAGTTTTTACCGAGATTCGAGACCTCTTGGTTGGGAGGTCAAGCGCTTTATCGCTCAGCCACCACGCATAAAATAAAATGTTGAAGATAAGAGCTTAAACTACAGTTTAGTAATCTTGGGAAAGGAAGTCCTTCACGTATGGTCCAAAAAGATATTTGGCTTTACCTCTTTGGAACCCCTGCATTCTGACATTCGACATCTTGACATGAAATATTGGCGTAATATTTAATGTAAAAAAAAAATCAAGCACTCATTTGAGGTCCGCCCCCCCCTTTTAAGAGGGGGCCCGGGGATTTTTAAATTCTCCCCCTCCTTCCCCCACCCTAGCTACGCCACACACTGGACATTAACAATGGTCGGAGAATCGGAATGATATCGCTTACACAGCAGCCCCTTTCCACGTATCTGTTCTAGGTGCCGATACAGTTCGGAATCAGCGGGCATCGCAGGCTCAGCAAGGATGTAAGCACTGTGTGCTGCAAGCTTTCTAAATGTCGCCCTCTCCTATTTTTTAGTTCCTTATGGAAGGAAAAGAGGGCAACGGCTATTTAGATGACAGACTGAGACGGGCGTGAACACTGAATAACAAGAAAACGAAGATTTGAAGTGTTGAAGTTCCTTTTCACATCTTAGAATTTAATGTGTATATTTACATTTAAAGTTAAAACTTGTATTCAGCCTGTGTGAGTTAATACAAACGCCAAAAAAAAAAAAAAAAGTAGTTTGGATCAGTTGTTTGGAGTTACAGCTTAACACCCCTAAATTACAATAAATGGACTGATCGAGGTGGGAAAGTAAAAATAAAAAGATAATAATAAAAAGCTATGCTACGTTGGTTTAGTTCGGTTGAGTACTAAATACCTTATTTAGTTTTGGTCATAGCAATACTTGTATGCTATGCGAAACTAACTTCAAAAGCACATACAAGTCTTGAAAGAAACTTAGATCTAGCTCCCTTGCAAAAGCATAAAAACTAGAAAAATAATATATATATATGTATATATGTATGTATATATAAAAAAGACAAATAGCTCCTTTATAGGGCCTACATCTTATAGAGCGATTATTTTGCTCTTAATAACGAATGATTGTTAGATAAAAAAAAATTGAAACATTTTTTGACCACGAGAAAAAATCCTGGTTCTGTGGCATTTTGTGGCATTTTACGTCTCGAGAGACGATCTTTTCCCTTTGCAACTTCTTGTGTGACTAAAGAGGCCAATCCTTGATACACAGCTGCGATCGCAGGTTGGGCATATATAATCACCAGGCGCCGTTGCATTTTCACCCTTCTTTCTGCTTCTGTTGTGTATGGCATCTGCAATCTTTGACCCTTCCTTTATGCTCTCTCTCCATGAGGATCTGTCCAGTGCCACCTCTTCCCAGTTGCCAGTGTCGATTTTGAAGAGCTTCATGTCGCGTTTGCATACATCCGTATAACGTAAAAGTGGGCGACCAGCGGCTCTCCTGCCTTCTATCAGATCGCCATACAGGATGTCCTGTGGAAGTCGACCTTCTGGCATTCTACGAACGTGTCCAAGCCAGCCAAGGCGTCTGCTGCTGATAACAGAGCGGATGTCCTGGCACCCTGCTCTTTGTAGCACTTCCTCATTGGTTATCTTATCTTGCCACCTTATTTTAAAGATCCGCCTTAGGCATCGGAGGTGGAAAACATTCAGCTTTTTTTCCTGCCATGAGTAGGTTGACCATGTTTCACTTCCGTACAGCAAGGTGCTCAACACACAGGTCCGGTAGACTAGGGCTTTAGTACTGTTAGTCAGCAATATGTTGTCCCAGACTCTTTTCTGCAGCCGTGACATGGTGGCCATTGCCTTGGCTATCCTGTTGTTTATGTCTTTATCCAGTAGAGTGTTGTTGGATATGATGGAGCCAAGGTAACAAAAGTGATCAACAATTTCTAGTGGTTGGCCATTAATGCTTACTTGAGGTGCAGTGTTTGTGTTTTAGACAAGTATCTTAGTCTTGCTTTGACTGATGTTTAAGCCGAACTTCTGGCAAGCAGCAGATAATTTGTCAACCAGGCACTGTAGCTGAATATCAGAATCAGCCACAATAGCTGCATCATCAGCATACAGGAGTTCCCTGACAAGTAGCTTCCTAACCTTGGTTTTTGCCCGCAGCCTTGAAACATTAAATAGTTTTCCAGAGGATCTTGTATGGAGAAACACACCTTCGTTTATGTCGTTGTACGCATAATGCAGTAGACAGGAGAAGAATATGCCAAACAGAGTAGGTGCGAGCACACATCCCTGCTTGACACCACTGCAAACCTCAAAAGGTGCTGATTGGGCTCCATTGAATTTGACAGTGCATTTAGTTTCCTCGTGAAAACACCCAATGAACTGCAGTAGTTTGGGAGGGCAACCTATTTTCCTCAGGAGTTTGAAAAGGCCACTTCTGCTGACCATGTCAAAAGCTTTAGTCAGATCAACAAAAACGATGTAAAGGGGTCTGTCTCTCTCTCTGAATTTCTCCTGCAGTAGTCGTAGAGAAGATATCATGTCTACAGTGGATCTACCACTCCTGAATCCACACTGAGACTCTGGGTAGACTCTAGAAGCTATCACTTGCAGCCTGGATAGTGCCACTCTAGCAAAGATCTTGCCCACTATACTGAGGAGAGAGATACCCCTGTAATTGTTGCAGTCACTCCGATCCCCTTTGTTCTTGTATATTGTGACTATAGTTGCGTCTCGCATGTCCTGTGGGACATGACCTGTTTCCCAACAGCGGCAGAGGAGAATATAGAGTTCAGGGAGCAGGAGTGATTCGTTGACTTTCACTACTTCCACTGGGATACCATCACTCCCAGGAGATTTTCTATTTTTTATGCAGTTAATTGCTTTTTTAAGGTCACTGAGGCTCGGAAGATCATCTAGGCATTCCAGTACTGGAAGATCTGGTAGAGAAGCCAGGGCGACATCGTCTACTGTGTTCTGTGTGGCATAGACTTCGAGGTAGTGTTCTGTCCAACGTTCTAGCTGCTTGGTTTGATCTGTAATTTTTTCTCCTGATTTGGATAGAAGGGGTGCAGGCTTAGACACTGTTGGACCCAGGGCCGCTTTAATGCCATCAAATAGAGCTTTGCTATTTCCTGAGTGGAGACTGTCTTTGATTCTGTTGCAGGTATCCCTCCAAAAGTTGTTAGCACATTTTCTAGCCATTTGTTTCGCCTCTTTATTAGCACTTTTGAAGGCCTCCAAAGATCTCGTACTTGGCTTTGTCTTGAGAGCGAGTTGTGCAGATCGCTTTTTCTCGATGCAAGGTTCCATTTGTGCTAGATTCGCCTCAAACCAGTCTATATTTTTGTGTTTTTGAGGCCCAAAGGCGGTGATTGCCGAACTGTAGATTACATCTCTTAATTTCTCCCATCTGATAGAGATGTCTTCTTCATTACTTAACGAGGGGATTGAACTGTTCAGGAGCTCGCCAAAGAGTGCACACTTCTCTGGGTCACCTACATGGTTGACGTTAATTCGCCTAGTTCTGGGTTGAGTGGAAGTATAAGCCTTCTTGAGAAGTAGTTTGATTTTGCTTAGCACTAGTGAATGGTCTGAGTTGCAGTCCGCACTATGGTATGAACGGGTGTGGATGACACTTTTCAGATCCATCCTTCGGGTGATGCAGAGGTCAAGCTGGTGCCACCTTTTTGAGCGTGGGTGCTGCCAAGAGACTTTATAAAAAGCTATGCTACGTTGGTTTAGTTCGGTTGAGTACTAAATACCTTATTTAGTTTTGGTCATAGCAATACTTGTATGCTATGCGAAACTAACTTCAAAAGCACATACAAGTCTTGAAAGAAACTTAGATCTAGCTCCCTTGCAAAAGCATAAAAACTAGAAAAATAATATATATATATGTATATATGTATGTATATATAAAAAAGACAAATAGCTCCTTTATAGGGCCTACATCTTATAGAGCGATTATTTTGCTCTTAATAACGAATGATTGTTAGATAAAAAAAAATTGAAACATTTTTTGACCACGAGAAAAAATCCTGGTTAAGGAATGTATAAATCTATCAAATTTTTGTAATATTCTAATGATATGTCTTCTGAACATTAATTTATTTAACTTTTTATAGGGCTTACATGCGGAAATACCCGAAGAGCCAGTCTGTTCAATGGACCTTATTCATCAATCGTAAACAAACAAAATTGAGACACGTGATTCTCTATCTCTTCTATACAAATTACGATCTAATTTGAATCAACAATGGTTATCACGTGATAGTTTTTCCCCCCGTTGTTTTATCAATAGTATCACGTGACCGTTCTTTATGGTGATTTAGGTCTATTATAGTCCTCTAGCCAAATTAAAATTTATTTCTTTTTATACTTTGAAAAATTATAAATTATAACTGACATACTAGAGTTTCCCCAGTGTGGCCAGCGAGCTAGTAATTCTTTTCTCAACGATATACAGCAACTGTCAAATTTCTAAGAAAATTGTTAGAGCTGTTTTCGAGATCCATGTCCACCCATACAGGATTTGCCCATTCCGAATGTGCGATTTGATTAGAGGTATTGTAACAACAAAACACTAATACTGAAATGTACGTGCTTTGAGAAAATAGAAATATGTACACATGATCTTACTAGGTGCAAACGTCTTTATTCAACTTTCCAGCCTTCAAACTGACTTCACTCATAACCAGGGTTTGGTTTAAGTAACTGGAGGTCCTGGAGGTGTCTCGATAGTCTCTCGATAGCCCCTCCTCCCCCGGTCGTCCTGCGGGAGATTTGGGACTAGAAAGTAGATTGTCAAGAACTCGGAAGAATCCGAAGCAAGTCACAAATTGGACAAAATGTTCAATGCAAAAAGATTGTTTTGTTTACCTTTACTTTTATTCACGTATTCAATCCCCTGTGTCGGGCAGATCGTGAGCGTCGCCAGAATCAGTAGAATGCCATAGTCACCACGATGTCCCATTTAGTCCAAATATTTTCTTGTCGAAGCCTTAACCTATAAACAAGTAAAATATTTTTAAAATCCTTTTTATTTAAAAAAAAAAAAAGCTTATCTGCGGGAAGAACTCCGCATTTACAACTATATATATATATATTAAGTACATTTTGATATCAAACAAAATAATTAATTACCAATAATTCATTGATTTATGTTTTATTAGGTACAATACATAATTGTTAAATTTTCAGCTTGTTCCGAGAATTTGTGTGGGAGATATAACTTGTCCAATCATCCAAGGAGGACAAAACCCTAAATATTTAACAATATTTGTAAATTCCGAAGGATTAATTTCTCTTGTTGGTATCAAACAAAATAATTAATTGAATTTCGGATTTTTAGGACACCACTGATTTCTTCCGGATGCCCGACATTAGTTTTGTAAACTTGGGGTAGGTCACTGTGCTGGCCACATGACACCCCTCGTTAACCGTCGACAATAGAAACTGATTACCTTTACATCATCTGAAAGGATCCTTAAAAGGGAACTTTTTCTAAAACCCATTCGCTGAAGACCAGCAGCCTTTACCAAAGCACCATTGAATGAATCGATAATTTTTCGTAAGTGTCTTTTTGAAGAAATTTTCATTTATAATTTTTGAAGAATTGTTTCATAAAATCAAACTCAAACTGTATAGATGTAAGAACAAAAACGACTGTTAATGTGAAGTGTACGCTGTAGACGCCTCTTTCTTCTCTGCTTGCGGATACTTGCACTGTAGAATCAGATAGGAAGATCCTAGCCATAGCTTTGAAATAGAAGGATTCTTGGTACCACATAGACTTCATCACAAACGATGAAACCGAATCGTATAAGCCAGTGATGCACAAAATACGGCTCGCGGGCCAGATCCGGCCCGAGGCGTGCTTCCATCCGGCCCGTCGAAAGGTCGGCACAAAATACAGAAAATCCTCCTCCCTAAAAAAAATTTTAAAAATGTATTTTTACCTACGTTATGGACCTCAATTTTATTTCTAATATATTGCTACCAAGGCCTTTAAAATGTGTGCGCTTATGAAATAGGACTCAGAATGTAGAACCTACCAGGAAAAGTGAACGGATCTTTACTTTTTGTGGGACATGATAACATTTTTGCCAAAATTTTTGTTTTATACGGAAAGTGGGGCTGTTATACAAAAACAAAACATAAATAGAACCATTTTCTGACGCATAAGAAGATGTTTAATTAAGTTTTTGTATTTTTCGATCATGTGGCCCGCGACACTAGTGTTGGAAATTAAAATGGCCCGCAGATTGAATTAGGTTGGGCATCACTGGTATAAGCGATCAGGGGCGTAGCTAGGGATTTGGGGTCCCCTTGCATTTTTTACATTTGACATCATGAGATAATATACTTAATAAATATATAAGCCTACATTAAAATTGGTACAGTATATCAGTAAAATTAACAAAAGATAATTATTAAGAATCTTTTAATGAATAATACCGTTATAATAATGCACAAGTGACAAATCTCAATTCATATAGCTTCACGTCGTTTCTTCAGTGCAGCAAAGACATCATCTACATCGATACTGTCTAGTATTTGTGACTCCTGAGATAGTTTTTGATTAACTTGAGCTTTGAGAATGATCTCTCACATGACGCAATGGAATTGACATGAGGTAGGAGCATTCAAAAGGATGTTACAGGTTTGAGTACACATCATTAACAGCTTCCTTAATATATCAATTGGTGATTGTATTACTGGTTTGTTGATGAAAAGTGCCCGTGCATCAATGACATCATTGAACAAGCGATTTGCCTGTATTTCATCAAACAGGAAAAAGTTTTTCATCAGCGTGTCATCCTCCATAGACCCCAAGAGGTTCAAGAAGAAACCCAAAGGTGTCCACATGGTTTTCCTGCCTTTGGATTTATGTCTTAGAGACGTTTCTGCAGGCCAGATAGAGGGCCACTCATTGTGGTTGCATTATCATAGGTTTGACGGCTGCGTAGATCAAAGTCCAGTCCAACGTCTTTAAGAATTTTCAGAACAAGTTCTTCATAATGTTGTGCATCAGGTTTCAAAATATCAAAGTAACCAATGAATGACTCTTTTATTTCGAAATTATCAACATCCAAGTAATGAACTATTAGGAATACCTGTTCTTGATGAGAAACATCTTTGGTGGAATCAAGCATCAGAGAAAAGTAACAAACTTGCTTGACTTTCCCAACAATTGATTCCCTAACGTCATTGTCCATTAAGTTAATAAACCCAATTTGAATTTCTTGTGACAAATAATGTGTCTTCCCATATTCAATTCTATGTAAGCGGTGTTTCGTAACTTCATCAAACTCTGCAAGAAATTTCAAAGATGCTGGGAAGTTCCCATGATTGGGTAAATTCAGTTTTTCGTTGTGACCTTGACTATGTTTTTGTAAAGTACTTAACTGCTGCCACACCCCTCAAAATATCTCTCCAATACTGCTGATTTTTTTTAAATTTGCGCATGAAACATATGTGACAGTTCATCTGGTTCTGCCTTAAGCTTTTCTTCTTCTAGCTTCCTCTTCAAAAGAGCTTGTCTCTGTAATGGACTCCTTCTTTATGTTCTTTTAGTCTCTCGGGTTACTTCCATTTGGTGAAACCAACTCCAGGTAGAGTCAGAAAACAGTACACATGCAAAACAAAATAGACATTCCAAATGTGGAGAGAAGAGGAGCCAAGATCGGTTGTACATTTTTCCTGTTGGAAACTTTCTACTGAACCATTATGTCAAACTTCATGTTTTATTTTAGGTAAACTCTACTGTTTTGGAAAAATAAGCTACCCTTTAACACAATCTTTGCTCACAGTTTCTCGGATAAAATTCCAGGCTGGGTCTATCCAAGTCTTTGTACTTAATTACAGCTTCTTCCACTTCTGGAGAAAGTGATTTTGGAAGACCATCAATTGACTCATCGTCACTTACTTACTGGGGTAAAAGGTATTCCCCTGGAGTCTATTCACTTCTTCGACTGCTGTATCTTTGTATAAATCGTCTGAATAGTGATACTTTTTACTAGTCAGCGCTACTCCTTGAAATTGAGAGTAACCCGTCACGGAAAGAATTACTACTCTGTGTGGAATACATGCACCAGAACTTATATAACAACTTGAAAAGCAAAATTACATGACAGTGACGTAGTATTTGATTAACTTAAAAACAAATTTCGGACACTCATTTGGGGGACCCCTCAAGTGGGGGCTTGGGGCGATCTTCAAATTCTCCCCCCTCTTCCCCCACCCTAGCTACGCCACTGTAAGCGGTTGTATCCCATAAAGACCTGATTTTTTTAAAAAAATGCAAGCTTAGACTGTTTGGTCATGTCACGAGATCCTAAGAACTTAAATAGACGTTTCTACAGGGAACTGTACCAAAACAAAAGAAGGAGAGTTTAATGGAGTATGTGTGTTTATTTGGTGACAGTGGGAAGAGGTTAGCAGTTGGTTGTGAATGATGCAACATAGGTGGCATTGTCGTCACTTAGTCTTGGATGACTTCAGAACGTGAGACTGAAAGGTTGTGTTATTGTAGTGAGTTAGATGTTGTTAAAAATATCAATACCAAAGTCTACAGCATTTATTGCATTTGATCACAAGTTGATTTTGTTTATGTTATAAATAAAGTGGTATTTATTTTGTACACAAAAGGAAGTTATTCAAGTTTTTTAAAGTTTTATTAAGTTAAACTATATGACGCCTACAACGGTTTAGTTGTCTACCAGCAGTTTGGTGCTACAAGTCAACGACCGGTTACAACAGAGAGGCATATTTTAAAAAAAGGCGATGGAAAGACACCATTAGGAAATGGACAAACCTTTATTTCTGTAGCTCATAATTTTGTAGTCTGATTCGTATAGATTGCAAACGTGACTTCAAAAAAGAAGATAATTACGTCCTACGCATTTCATGTGCCAATCTAATCATGTATGTTATTCAGTGACTTAACATCTGCTAATTTGGTCAACTCAGGGGTGTTCTAAAAAATCCAAAATTCAAGTCATCACCTAGATTCGAACTCAAGGCGCCTCAGAGCTTGAAGGGACGGGACATTGTGGGGTGGGGTAGGTCACGAGCAAAAGATTGAGACTCCTTTACACGTGTAAGCTACACATTTAAACTTGAACACTATTAGCTTAACAAAACTTAGTCATATCTAGACCAAAACCTATTCTTAATCTAGATATAATTAAAAAAATCACTAGGTCTACAACGTACATCCTGGTATCTTGTTGAAAGTAAACTATGCATTATATCTAGGGATTTTTTTTTTTGACGGTACGCACCGGTACGGTGTACCGGCACCTTTTTGAAAAAAAAATAATTTTCTTGTATTTTAACGTATATTTATAATATTATTAATTTTTAGTAGCTAAAAGTTAGGCAATCAACTATTGAGTACCGGCACCTATTTTTTTTTTTTACAAAAAAAAAAGAAAAAAGCACTGATTCTATCTACAAATCATTGTGACTTACACCCAAGTGTAAACGATTCCAACATTTATGCTCGAGCTTAGAAGCCGTAGATCGAGATTCATTAGTTAAGAAACGAAATTAATTTACTTACAATTCAAAATATCTGGCTTTAGTTTTGAAACAAAAGGTGTCATCAAAATGTGTAATCAATATTTACTGAAACAATGTTATAGGCCTATAGAACCTAAGAGTGTGTAAATGAGAAATGATTTTCTTACAAAAATTTATTCGTAGAGTAGTTTGATCTTGTAATTGAAAACTATTGGGAGTCAAAAATTATCGGGACATGGGACGATAAGACAAGGTATTTGAAGCTACTGATGCTTTTCACCTCCAATATTTATGTCCCTTTAAAAGCCCTGTTTGCTATTGGTCAAAATTTGATTTTTTTTTCTGCATTTATTTGCATATCATATGCTGCGGAAGTGTTGTCTATGCGCATCCTCAAGTCAGCTTGTCTTGCTCCAACTGTGGTTTTAAACTAATCCCCAATGTTGTTGAAGTGTCCGCACATGTAGAGGTTCTGGATTACTTTTATGATGTTTTCATTTATATCGTACTTTTTCCTCGGCGCTCAGAGTGCCCCATGCCATACTCTGTCGAAAGCTTTCATGAAATCAATAAAGACATGAGGCGCTACCAGTCGAACTCTATTAGACAAATATCCAAATGTTGAAGAAGTTATTTTCATCTCCTTCAGATGTTGGCTTCTGTGCGACAGAAAACTATGATCGACATCTCTAGCATTGCACTTCACTGTGGCTGTTGTTTTTTTCGGGCCCTTTTGTTTATAAACGGGAACTCTGCCTGTAGTTCCCTGTGAACTTCCATGTTCATTTTGTCTACGACATTTCTTACTCTGTCATCGCCTTGAACAGAAAGGAAAGCTAAGCGAAGCACTATTGTCTGCTGGAACTGAATAACAGAACCAGCGAGTAATATGCATAAGATCAACACGCCAAAAGTCAACGTGCTGACGTCAGTTCTCTGAGAAGATGGCAGGATGCTACAAAGTAAAAGCACTCCCCATGCCTCTAACACAAGAGCCTGCTAAGCATCGAACATAATTTAAGGATCAAGAAGATGACGCTGCAAGGCGGTACTTTGAAGTTATTAGTCGAAATATTAAGAAAGATTTTAAAATAAAAGCGTGACATTGAACGCCTTTTTTTTTTCTGATAGCGGGACATGGGGGGGGGGGGGGGGCAGGACATTTTATGGAAAGCGCGACAGACGGTCCTAAGCGGGTCTGTCACGACTTAATCGGAACGTCTGGTCACCTTACTTTTTTATCCTAATTTTCTTATGATTAAAGCTTAAAAAGAAAAAGTCGGATTCTTCTCCCTTTCATTCGACGAAAAGAATTTTAAAATCAATCAAATTGGTTAATATAAGTTTATTTCACAATAAAATAGAAGTTGATATGTTGAAAATGTGATTACATTTTAGCGATAATAAACTTCAATTACAATCAACACCTCGTTGTTCTTCATCAAAATATCTTGAAAATGGAAATGACTGCAGTTGGCAGGTTTACAATATGTAAGTAACAATGTTAACGTTATTATAGAGATACATTGGACATGTTAATAACATAACAAAAATGTAATAGTATTATAACAAAATACATCAATTTAATGAGAGAAAAAGCTATCACTGTTAAAAAAAAAAAGCTAAACATTTCAGAATAGATAACACTTTGCTACATCTTCCAAGATTTAATTACTGGTACTAGATCTATATATAGGCCTTGATGTCCAGTTAGTTACAAGATAGAGAGTAGGACACAACATATTAAACAATCCTTTTATTATGCTCTTTTGTCAAGTTCCCTTCCACACGTCGATTCTCTAAAGAGTCATCTTTCTCTAAAAAAAAACTGGCTAAACTGATTATATAATTTATTTAATAATTAAAACTATGTACTATGACATGTCAAAACCTTTCCTACATTTGATTTCCTAAGCCTGATCTTAACTCATGAAGTGTAGCACACAGGAACATTCTTTATAATGAGGTGACTATATAATATGGGGTGAAAGGTTTGAACTAGAAGTTCTTGCAATGTCCAGCCAATGAGAACGCCCAGGTTCAAAGAGCATTTTCATTTGTGACCTTTATTTTTAAAGTTGAGGTGTTTTTTTTTTTTAAACATAATGCTACTTTAGAGAATAGTTCAGATTATTTATGAATACAATGTACTGACAATTATATTAAAATATATTATCATCAGTGTATACTTGTAACAGGAGGCGAGGTGGCCAAGTGGTGAAGTGCTTGGCTTCCAAACCAAGGGGTCCCTGGCTCGAATCCTTTGATTTTTAATTTTGAGATCTTTAGGGCACCTCTGAGTCCACCCTGCTCTAATGACATTAGTTGTGGACATGCATGGGGCATGAAACAGATGACCTTTACATCATCTGCCCCATAGGTCACAAGGTCTGAGAGGGGCACTAGTATACTTGTAACATGATAAACTGTTATTGTTGTCCCAAACCGAACAATGGACAGTTTCAATATTTAGTGAAATATAGTTAGGTTACTTCTCTGAAACAGCCAAGTTTTCAAAACCTTACCCTCATCAATGTATTAAATTTTTATTGACAATTGAATTTGGTTTTATAGCAAACATTTTAAAAGTTCTATGAGATTGAGCTCTATGTGGGTAGGTTGAGAATACCTTACTTGATAGCAAGATTGGAGGCTAAAAATATTTCTCATTAATCCTAAGCCCAAAACCTTCAACCATTTAAACAAAAAATTGTACAAGTTTTAAATGTTCCTTGAAGTGAAGATTATCTATTATGTTGTAATCTAAACCTCTTGCTGGAGGATGTCAGGGATTGATGATGGACAAGGTTGGAGCTCTCAGATCATTGTGATGACTTTACAAAGCACATAGCCTACTACACAACCACAAAAACGTTTGAACAAATGAAACCAGCACATAGTAATGCTGCACTATTCAGAACTTGGTAAACCCAAAGGCAGTAGTAACACAGTAGGAATCATTATAGGTAGATTAAACAACAAAAAGGGTTGAAGATCCTGAATGAACTTAGAGGGGGGGGGGGGAAAGAAGCATCTCTTGAGGGGAGGGGGGGGGGGGGGGGGGCTAAAGAGAGGCTGAATCTGAAGATTGATTCCTTAATGTGTTCATATAATGATACTCAAACCTTAACTTTACACACAAAAAAAAAAACAAGCTCATAAACAAATGGCCTATTAACATATACATGAACATTTAAAGGTAAAAAAAAAAATGAACAGTTAAACTTTAAGATTAAATGAAACAAAAATAATGTACTGCGCTGTCAACAAAGCAAAATGTAGCGATGAGAGAAATTGAAAAAAGTGAAGAAAAAAAAAACCCAACAAAACAAACAAGTAAACAAGAAGTAGAAAAAAAAGGCTTTCCTAGGTTGTATAAAATGTAAATGACCGTAAAAAAAACAAAAAGATATCTTTACAAGAACAAAATACATTTTATTTGGCTTTCTTGCAGGATTTAGTTTTTGCATAACTTAATTGTCTCTCTGTTGGCAATATAACACAGCACAACCTAGAGAAACAGAAGGTGGCACACAAGAAACAAGAAGGTTTCAAGAGGAGTGCTGTAACAAATGGAACCAAATAAGAGAAAGCATGGAAAGCAATCAAGAACAACTTTTCATTTAAATTTGTTTTTATTGAGCTACAATTTGGTCAATTTTATATACAATCAAGAAATAAAAAATGTTAATAATTAATGAGGTGTTTTTGGATATTAATATATATTAAAAAAATAAAAAACAATTTGTTCAAACATTATGATAAAAACACACATAAAAGTTTTTAAAAAACAAAATTAAATATTTCCTAAACCCTAATTTATATTTCTAAGACCACATTATATTTAAAATCTAACAGGGTTAAGATATGTAATAAAAAAAGATAACATTAATTTGTGTAATGACATATCACTGTTTTCCCTTGACATATTATCTACATAAAATTTAAACTATAAACAGAAATTGTAATAACAACTTGAAAAAAAAAGTGCTATTGGACAAAAATATTCAACTAAGAGAGAAAAATACAACTGAAACATTTTGAAGAAAAAGACTCAACAGGTGCACAGATCTAATAAATGCTACAGCCTTTAGAAATATCTATAATGAAAAACATAAAATGACACAGTTTCTCTTTCATGCACCAATTTTCTACTATTAGTAACATAATAAAGGAGCAATGGTATATAGCCAAAAGTCTAGAAACATTAAAAATTAAACAGTTTTATTTAATATTTTCACAAGTAGAAAAAGACTTATCAGGCGCATCTAAATTTATGAGGGGACTATAAATGTATTCCCAGCGAACCTTTTTATCTTAACATAAGGGGGAAAGGCAAAGGTCATCTTTTAAAGGTTATGGCCTATTTGGACAAGCCGAACTATTGGTCTTAAGACAAAAAAAAAACACCTATTAAACACAGATGTTATCCCAACAGCAATGTATGCATGTGAAGCATGGAAGTCCTCTGCCAAAATTGAGAAAAGGCTAACCATAGCTACAGAGACTGGCTCACAAACAGAAATCTTAGTGTTAATTAAGTGGCACTTTACCACTTAATGAGGTTGTGACCAAGTGTCGTGTAAGATTTCAGGACATGAACTTGACAGAATAATCATGCGTCACAAAATTTGCAATGACATGGAGGCCTTTACGAGGAAAGCACAAACAGGGATGTCCTCAAATAACTTGACATCGCACCTTCATGGAGGACCTTAGAACAGTGGACATCTGCTGGGAAGAGTCTGCAGACATTGCCAGTGACCAATGACTATGGAAACAACTTGCTGGACAATAACCTAAACAGCATGGAAGGATCTATTAGTCTAAGTAAGTAAGGGACAAAATTCTAGCTTGAACATACACACTAAAATTAATACAATTCATAAAACAAAAAAAAAAGAGAATAAAACATGGCAATGTCATGGTTGTTCAACTATTTAGCTAAATGGTAAGAGTAGGCCAATAAAGAAACATCTGGGTTGAAGCTTACATGTACATTAAATGTACATCAAAACCTAAAGTATAAACTTTGATATTCAGAATCTATAACTATAACCACACCAACTTTAGGTAATTATAAAAACATGACTTTGGTGATGAATAATTACAAACAAAAGGCCAAGCCTTCCAAAAAAAAAATGTAACTACTTCAACAAACCTCTCAAAGATAATTGTTTTTTTTAAATAGATATTTTTTGATATGTACATGATTCCAGCAGCTGGAACACAAGCAACACAAAAGGAATGTTGTATCTTCAAGATGAACTAGTGGACATAGGCAATCGTTGAAAAACATTTGTCATATATTAACAATGTTCTTCAACAGGAAAATGTTTCTCACAAGCTGAAGAAAATGTAGGGAGGCAAGGATTTCTAAATAAAAACACAACTCAAATCTTTATTTTCCTGGGTAATGAAGTGGCACTGAGAAATTACATAATAAACTAGAATGTACTTGTATTTTTTTGTAATCACTTATGACATTATGTACAAAAGATTATGCTCACAAAAATATTTTCTGCTATATAATTGATAATTATAGTTGAACAAATATAAATATATACAGAAAAAAAAAAGAAAGTATAAAGGAAATCAGCTGAATATGTTTTGATAATGAATGTGCGGTATTTTATACATGGTTATTTACAGGTAACTGCAATAGGTAACTTTGTAAATTCAAAAAGTTACATTTTCCTCAAGTTACAAAATAAAAATATGGTGTAAGAAAATAAGAATGGAATGTTTATTAAGGTATGACATGAAAGAATTGAAAAAAAGTTAGGGTTACTATAAATCTCAGAGCAAAGCTTGTAAGAGAATTGACCTCATTCAACAATCGTAAACAAACAACATTTAGCCACGTGATAACATTGATAAAACATGATAAAACAAAACAAAAAATCCTTTTTTTGGGCAATTTTTTATCGGAAGTATTTTTTTTTGTTTCAAATTTGTTGTAACAAGCATATAAGTAGGCCTACCATAGTGGATATAGATTTGCATTGGTATGGATAGTAAGTTGGGAATTACTCAAATTGCATTATTACCAAACAAATTATGAAACGATCATCAAGCTTCAATGAAAATAAAAAGTGTGGGTGACATGGACATACTGCCAGAGGATCAGAGGACACTTTAAGTGAATGTAACATCATTGTTTGAAAGTATACATGTTTTTTTTATTGCATATTCTTTGTTTTTCTTTTTTTAAAAAATATAATTGTTATTCAAACATAGATGTTGCAGAACACATCTACGTTGTTGCAGAATATATTTTTCAACAAATGAATTTACTGTCCAACAATGTGTCAAAACATTCTTGCTGGATCAAACATTTCTTTCGTGAAGATCTAATCATGTTGTGAAGAAAATTTAATTAATAATATTCCATCCAATTAAAGACAATGAAAAAATTCATTATGGAACAACTCATGAACACTGAGTTGGAACAAAAGAAAATGAATAAAAGAAAAGAAAATGATTTGTTTTTTCGGTATAGTTTTACTTCAATAGTTCAAGAAGGAATTCAGAAACCCTGATGCACCATTTGTAATGAGGCTCTATCTGCTGTATGTATTGAGGCCGAACAAACATCCAAGCTGTGCCGATAATGACATTTAGTAGTTTAGTTTAGAGTCAGGTGGCAAGTACCATAATTAAACATATCAGCCTATGAATCTTCTTCTTTGGTGGCTCTCAGAATTGCCAGAGTTCTGAACCTCACATTTAATAAATTTAGTGCAATTTGCATACCTAATGACACTATTCACAGGAGATTTAGTGCAATTTGCATACCTAATGACACTATTCACAGGAGATTAGTTGACATGCCTTCTGATATTAAGCAAATGGTGTCTGCTACTTTTAGATTATTTAGCATTCAGCTCTATGAATCCGCAGGTGTTTGTCAATTGTTCATAATTACTAGGTGCTCTAAGTATGTTTGAATGTCGGTCTGGATGTCTTATATTTGGTACAGAATAATGAGTCGCCATAAGTATCCATCATAACTTACTGTATGATTCATCCACGTATATTAACAACGTCAATAGCAATGCATCTAAATATTTCTCTTCAATGTCAGTTACACAATTCTGCATCAATTGTTTGCAGTCATTCTGCTCTATATGAGATTTTTTCGAGACTTCCTCTTCCATTTCCAACACTTTGTGTATCTTTGTGAAACATGTTTTTTTTAATTTTATGCCAGTCAGTTATCGAGTATAAAAACAGAAAAAAACTTGATGCAGAAAATGTGAATCCTTAATCTAGTGAAATAAAAACAAGCTCAACTTTTGCACTAACTTTGGCATATTTGAAAATACTGTGGCCATGTTTTCCATGATAAGTAATACTTTTTAAATTGTAAATTATGTATGTAATGTGAATATTAGAAACACGTAATAGAAAAATAAATAAATGAAAGTCATAAATTTGCTTTTTTAAAATTTAAGCACTAATTTATTTTACACTAAATAAATATGAATGGTTTCTAACAATTAAATTAACTTCATGGATATTAGTTATATGCATTTTGATAACCATTTTATAATATTAGCTAAATCACAATCACAATTACCTTGACCTATGACTAATTTTTTTTTATGGTTGAGGGTGGCCTTCAAGTGAAAAGTTGCATTAAGGGTTGCGGAGCTAAAAAGGTTGAGAACCACAGAGATAGAGAATCCCCTGGCTTAATGTTGTTTGTTTATGATTGGGGAATGAGGTCCATTGAGCAACTGGCATCTCTCAAATAATCTCAAAATATTTTTTTTCCAAAATTTAAAAAAAATAAAAAATAGCCACAAGTTTTAATGTAAAAATATGTAATGTTCAAAACTTTGATGGTCATATTTTTAAGTAAACATATTGAAAACAATTAAAATTTTTCACTAATAAACATTTTGTGGTTAAAAAATATATTCTACTTAAAAACATAGAGGCCTAGATCACTAGTAAAATAAAAAGGCATTGAGGACATGTTGCCTGGTTTATAAAAAAAAAAGTTGGAATATTAAGAATTCAGGCCTTATGGGATCTCAAATTTAAAACCAAATTAAACAGTTGATCATTACATCAGGGTGACATACTTTTTATTGATCATTTAATGATTGTACAAAGTCAAACAACTGAATTATAATTGTTTGTACTTTCAACAATGCTCTATTAGATGACAATGTAAGGAGAAATAACCTTCAACAGTTGCCAAGGTAATCCCCATTCTGGCCATTCCTTTAGATGGAGGTGCCCATGTTAGGGTCACCATAGCTGGGGTCAAAGGCATAGCGGTTGTCTGTACCATCATCAGTGCTGTAATGGCGACCTCTGGGTTCACCCTCACGATCACCACGATGTCTGCTTCTGCGATCTTCCCTGTCTTTGCTGCGGTCTTTTGGCTCATCACTTTCTTCACGGTCCCTGTGACGGTTTCTGGAGAACAAATTTTAAAAATGTTAAAAAAAAAAAAGGGGCTGATATATAAATAAAAAGGTAGCTTTATTAAAAAGATTTCTTTCTGGTAGGAACAAAAATGAATTAGAATAATAAATATATATTATAATTTTACAATTTATAGTAAATGACAAGAAACTCAAGAAAAGGAAGATGGAGTTATTTCACCATGAGAGAAATGAATTTGACAAATGAATTTGTTCCATGTAGTCACACTGTAGTGTCTAAATTGCATACATTACCTGTAAGCATATATTTTATGTTTTAACTTAAAAATGCTTAATGATTACAATATGCAATGAAAGTAGTTTATTCACAAGTAACTGACAGTATTCAGATTTTTATCAGAAAAACTTCATTCAATGAAAGGGATGTTACACTGCTAAGTGAACTCTGGTTTTAATCTCTAAAGCTATTTGAATTGTTCTATTTGACAGAGAATATGATATTGTAATAAATACAATACAATAAATACAATAATACTAATTATAATGTACATTGAGCCCATTAAATACACAATTCACACAATCGGCTTTTTAATTTTAAGTCACATAAGCAGATAAACAAAATAATCACACGTCACCTGCGGCCATGACCTCCACTCTTCTCCTCCGTTTCCTCTTCATAAGCCTTGTTGGCGCGTCCTCTGTGTGTTTCCTTCTCATAGCGTGGGGGTTCATAGTCATCAACAGTGTTGGTGTACTGTGGTGGGCCCTTCAAGTCTTTTGAATCATATGATGTGTCCAGTCCTTCATTGGTCATACCAACTGGCCTCTGAAAGTACCAAAGAAATAATAATTCAATTTTTAAATTTAAATTTATGCTCTCTTAAAACTTCTTCTTCTTCATTCTTCTTCATCGTTCTCATTGTTATGTTGGAGTGTTCATATGACTAGACCAATACATGAGATGAACTGTGCAGTGGTTTCCAAATCAGGGAGCTCTCCATATAGTTTTCTTTCTATTGGGGTGTTTTGGGGCCAATGTCTTATACGGTTTCTTAAAACTAACCTTGGTAAACAGGCAACAGAAAAAAGAATACTTTTTGAAAACAAACCTTAACTGAGGGAAACAGATAATTGCTGCCATTTATCTGAAAATTACTAGGTTTAGCTCACTTTCTGCTATATAAAATAATTAATTAATTAGTACTAAATGATTAAGTAATTAGTTGATTTTTGGATTGATTCGGTATAGTCATCGACTAAGAATGATTATGCAAAATTTCAACATGATCCGAGAATGGGAAATGGAAAACAAAATATTTCAAAATGTAATAAGGGAATTAAATCATATAAATCCATCCACATCTCTCATTAAGTAGCATTTATTCCCCTTATTTCGATATCAAACAAAATGATTCATTAACAATAAGTAAAAAACCAATTGGTTAATTTTTGATTGATTCATGTCTTGTCAGGCTCAATTGCAAAGTTTAAACTTGATCTGAGAAAAAACATGTTAAAACGTTTTACCAGAGTTAATATAAGCTTTGTAAAAAGAAAATATTCGGCTATATAATGCTTAGTGAAAATGTATACATTGATTTGTTAAGCATTGAAGATCTCAATAATTAATTGGTGGTATGTAGCAATAGTCTAATTCTAAAAGAAATAGTATTGCAGCTGAACTGACATGCTATTGGAAGACCTAGAGAACACATTATTATTACCAAGTGTCTGGTCACAATTATAAATTTCATGTGTCAATTATGCTTTTAGTTTTTAGTACACTTTCAAAATTGCATAAAATATTAGTTGAGATTTATATATCAGAAAAGGTAATAGCACCATAATACACATAATAACATGCAATGTATTATTTAACCATTTTATATACTTTAGAAAAAATATTTTGATTTTTGTGTTTAATTTATTATATTTTGGCATAATTAAAATAAATATGCAGAATACATTCCTTAGAGAATGGAGGACAAAAAATAAAATGATAGAGAGGCTTGTAAGTATAGAACATACTACATTCTTATATGCTCTCTTAAATTTTGTAAAATTTTCAAAAATTCTTTTTACTTATAGGTTATGTAGAACAAACAAAAATCTAATACCAAAAATTATGATTAAATTAAATTTTGCATTTATTTTGTTATTAAGAAAAAAAACAACAACAGCTCATATGCATGAAACGCAGAATACATAAATAGATCAACATAAAAAAGTCAAGTTGATATTTCAAATTCTATTTACAGTTGTATATAACCTGAACAAGGATTTTATAAATTAATTGTGCTGGAATAAATCAAAACAATTCATGAATCACAATACATTAGAAACTACGTAACATGATGATAATTTACTGAAGGATTTCTGGACAGTGAAATAATATAAAGAAGGTTCTGAAATGTATGATATATTTATTTATAATATTGAACATCTTTCCTACAATCTACTAACAAAACTCGAAAAAAAAAATCCTTTTTAATTATTCTTTTAAGCCATACATTTGTTTCACTGATTACTTCATTGAAAATTTGTTTTCATAGTAAAAAAGGAATTTACAAAAAATTTTAATTTTTTCAATATTTCAAGAAAAGTTTGGAAAATACATATTATCAAAAGTTAAATTCGTAAAGTACTATAAAAGTAATGTTTTTTTTGTGTGTGTAGGTTTTGATGACTTGCATTAAATACAAGAGATCAATACTTCTAACAAGTGGCCATTTTGATGCTTGCCTGAATCAGGCAGATAAAAACAATGACTTGTGTAACAAATTTTAAATAAAATGACAAAAATTGATTAACATGAAGATACATGAAGGATGTTGTAATTTTCTCTAAAAAGAAACAACACTTTAACAGTTAATAAGAAATCTTTTTAATGTACAGACAATTTTAGCATACAGTTATGAAAAAAGTTTCATGTAAAACATTTATATTCTAAGGATTTTAGCTTTTTCAAATTATTGTGTGCAGTTTTAGAAAATATTTTCTCTGCTTCTTTGTTATTTTCTTGGCCTTTAAAATATATGCACATGCATCTCACTTAGACAAATAAATAAACTGTCTGAAGTTAAGATTTCAATAAAATAAGAATAAAAATGGTTAATATTTCTTGACCTTGTAGTGACCAATACCCCTAATGTTTTCTTATATCCCCTTTAAACAGTCCATGTCTATTGTCTGCTACATTGTTGACCTTTCAATGACTTCAGACCCCAAGTTTCCTTTCCAGATATTGATAATGCAAAATTTAATTTTTTTTTTTTCACTTGCACTGTCTCCTAATTTTACTAGTTTTCAGATCTAGTTCTGATGAATACACATAGTAAAACATTACTACCTGACTAGGACAATGGCATCATTATTAATCTAAAATATTCTACATTCTTAGAATGAGACAGCTGGAGGTTACTCACAAAGGCCGAAGGATACACACTTGAGACCAAAAGAAAATCCGCTGCTGAGGACAGATGCAGACAGCGAAAAGAAAATATTGATTGACCACAGGTGGACAATGGTTATGCTTGCCCTGGTTGTGGCGAAATATGTATGTCCCAGCTGGGCCTGCATAGCCACGGAAAATACTGCACTTCTCATGAATCTTCTGACTAGCCTTATTATTCTTCATTCCTAAATCTAATTAAAAAAACATCATAACGTTTAAAATACATAATATCTGACAAAAAAACAACAACACACTTTTAAACTTTTAACAAGTGTCAATGTTTTTGGAAGACACATTAAAGATTGGTTTAATATTCATCTAAATTAACATGGGAGAAAAAGAAAGACATCAGAATTCTTGGCAAAATAATGTATGAAACAGGACTAAGTAATGTGAGATTTGTTAGATAAAAAAATCAAAAACATCTCACTGAATATTTTCATTATTGATGGTTTACAAAAATAAATTATTCTGAAAAGAATAGACATTAAGTTATCTATAAAATGTGTTGTTATAAAATTACCAATAGTAATGATTTTTGAAAAAAAAAATATCTGTGCTACAAGGATAACATTTTTTTCAATTATTTGAAACTGATGCACATTAATTATTTATTTTTTTTATAAATAGATAAGGTATTTTAGATTAGTATTTCTCAGGTCTTGTATCCAAACACAAACATAATTGCAAAAACCCTTTTTAACACAAAATTAAGCATATGTTCTGAGAGCTTCTAGTTTTAATTATGGATTTGATGAAATATAAATAATTTTATGCATTACTATAAAATATTTAAAATCCAGATTGGTTATAATAATTAAAGACAGTAATAAAACCCTTGTTCCTCTTATGTGGAGGGAAACTGAATAGCAAAAGAAAGCTGAATGTGATCCATATACAAAGAATATGTGAAGCAGAAAACTGGTGACATACACTCCAGCACGTCCAGGACGTTGAAAGAAAAGCCTCGGAGAAGTTAGCGTTATTAAGAAAGCTGGCCAGCACAAAGTGGGGTGCCAAAGCTGACATGCTACGCACATTGTACCTCGGGGCAGTCAGATCACAAATTGAATACAGCTATACAGTTCAAGTATACGCTAGTAAGACTGCCCTCGAATCACTCGACCGAGTACAAGCACAGGCTCTAAGGTTCATTAGTGGCACCTTTCGGACAAGCCCAACAAACGCTGCTGAAATATTTACAAACGTGGCGCCCCTATATCTTAGGAGGGAGAGGGCAGTACTCATGGCCTACAAACGTTATAAAAGGGGCGAATCTAGGCTACCCACCTCTATCTTAGTGCGTCAGTGGAGAGAGAGGAACCGCATCAAAATGAGATCGTTCCTCCACATAGTGGCCAATTTGTCAAAAACAGCTGGACTCTCCACCGACAGAATACCTATTAGGAGAATAAGTACGTGCCCCCCGTGGAGGAGATTGCCGGCCCCACAAATAAACCTGTCCCTTTTAGGGCAAGAGGGAGCCACCAAGAGGCGATTAACACCAGCCACACTAAAAAATCTATAACAATTAAGTCCTACCCATCGGATGCCATTTTCTGCTACACTGATGTGTCGGTAATGAGGGACCCTGATAGATTGGGGTATGGGGCCCTTATAGTATACCCCAACCGGACTGAACAAGACAGGCTCTCTGGTCCATGCAGCTACGCTGCATGCTCCATGGACGCCGAATTGACAGGGATAACTAGAGCGTTCGAGGCCATTAGGGCCCGAATGCTCCAAAAAGAGACTAGCGCCACTACAGTGGTACTGGTCACCTACTCTCACTCCAGTCTCCTAGCTATGGGTGGCGGCGGGGGAGGGTCACCCGTAATAGAAGAGGCAGTCGGCGCCGCAGATAACATCCGCCGGGCTATTGGAGCTGTCGTTTTTATGCAGTGGGCACCTTCACATTGCGGCGTGAAGGGCAATGAAATGGCAGACGCCCTCGCAAGGGAGGGTGCAACGGCAGCCACACACCTTGAAGCACCAAGCACGTACTTACAAGCAACGGCACAAATCCGAGCACTCATTCATGAGAAGTGGTTAAAGTCCTGGGAAGAATCCGACAGAGCACGTGGTGTCTGGCAGCACATGTGTCACCCAGATCGCGACGATCCATGGTGGCGACTGAAGAGGTCAGAGCAATCGATCATTGCACAATGCAGAACGGAACACTGTCCTATAGGGGCATACTTTGCCCGGTTCTGCACGAACTTTGACTCCCGATGCCGCCACTGTGGAGATAGCGCTGAAACAGTGGCACATGTCTTGTACGAGTGTCCCCAGCTCTGCGAGCTAAGGGGGGACCTGTCTGTGCAGTCACTAGACCTGTATGGTAGCTATGAGGCACTACGCCAGACGGCTAAGTTTCTTGCCAGAGCACTACGGGAGGACTAGTCCTTCCAGCTCTGATTTTTCAATAGGAGTTCATCTCAGGTGACATACACATAAATGAAGAACAAACTTACATAAAGAAAAACATAATTATTTAAATGCTTGAAAGTAACATTGATAATAACAAATGTACATTTTTTTTTGTATATGAAATTTAATGGAATGTGTAACTGGTGTTCTATCATCAGCTTCTGAAAAAGTTATAATACAAAAATCAGTATATACAGAAAATATTTCAGAAAAACAGCCCTGTCAGAGCTCACTTATCTCAAAGACAAGGCACAGAACTTCTCCAAAATTTAATGAGACGACAAAGTCACACTTTCATAAGAAAAAAAAAAGAGCATCACAAGAATAAAACAAACATTTACATCTCTCATCATTATGGAAACGAAAAAAAAATACAATAACAACTTTTATGGTGGGAAGACAAAGGAGACTAAAGATGGCTTAGTTAATTAAAACTTGGATTGAGACAATTAAACAAAACAATGCTTTACATTTTGCTTCTAAAGTTGAGAAAGGGTTTAAATAGTTGTTTCTTTTTCCCAGTACATCAACTTTCTAAGGATTTGAAGACAACTCAATTAACTTAGAAGTTAATTCAAACTTCTAGATGAAAAAGTTAATTAAATAAAAAAAAGATAATTTCACATAAACAGTTGGTATTTATTGATGAAGTAATATGTTTAGTTTAATTGGAAAAATAATAGATCATGGTAAAAAATGTTAATGAATCCTCATTTAACAAGCACAAAAAAAATAAATAAAAAAAAATAGAGAGATAATAACTAGTTATGAGCTAAACAACAAATGAGGCACAAGGTAAAAGAAGCTATCAGCAGCTTGTTTATTTTACTTTTGTTTACAAGTGTTTAGCTCCTGTTTTATATTTTAATGAAAGTATTGATACCAAAATACAAAAGGTCAAAGAAATTGAGTGTTTACAAAGCGTTTTCTTTCTTTAAGCTTGTATATTATTTTACACTAGACATATTGAGTTATTTTAATGTGTTTTATCTTTTGAGCTCTCTTTGCTAAGGAGTTTAGAGTCTACTAATTAAAACTACAACTAGGAGCATTTGGACTAAAAGTTGAAAATTACAAATGCACAGAACCAATATAAAGTTTATATGTCTTTACAAAAGTTACATGGTCAACAATAAAAAAAAGCACAAAAAAACTAACCCTAATTCTTACAAACATTTAAAAAAAAAAAAATTAAACTCTTTTGTTTAAATATCATATAATTTGACTTGTGCCTGACATACATGAAAATATGGACTACAGTAAGAATTTAAACATTTACTTCTGAATAAATAACAGTTTCTTGAATCCTTTTCTTCTGCCCATCCTGTTTCTTGGGAAGACTCAGATCTAGATAATGCAGCTGTATGTTCTGATCATCAATTTTATAGTCTTTATTGGGTATTGGAGGCGGAGAAACATCTACTGATGCATAATGAATATCGTTACAGAAGGTAGGGTTGTTATTACCATGGCTCCTTGGCACATTTCTACCAGGGTCTGGACCACTGGGCTGAGACACCTCACCTCTCCAGCTCTGAAAGGCAGAGGCAAAGAAGGTCCAATTTAATGCCATTAATTTAAGAGGTTTCATGCAACCCAATAGCTCAGCATGCATAATAACATAAATATGTAGTCTTCCCCTTAGTAATTTTAAGAATTAATGAATGCAATAAATAGAAAGAAGACTTTCAAAAAGTGAACGGTTTCATTCAGAATTCATCATTGCTCTTTGCCTTTCAGATTGCATAATGAGGTTTTCACCACTATAAATAACTTAAACCAGCAATCTATAGGTCTGGTTTAAATAAAAATATAATCAGCAAGTTTTAAACAGATTGTAAACAGCTTTCTGTGAAAATCAATAACAATAATGATGTACTTGTACTTTAGTATATGCAGCAACATAATTAAATAATCAAATAAAGTGTACTAAAATAATCATGGAAATCTGTAAAATAATTATACTTCTATGAAACAATATATAAAGTTATCTAAATTATAACAACCAAAAGCAATGATAATTGTTACATTTCAGCTACTGTTGATTATATGACAGCTCATTCTTTACCTGACACAAAACAATGTGTTTATTTTTAAATTCTAATGTAGACAGGCTTCTCTAATATATCTTTAAATTTGAATTGAGCTAAAAAAACTACCCCAGAATGTGTTTTTATGCAGCTAATTAAAAGAACACAGTAATATTTTTCCATTTCATTTTGTTTTTCTAATTTGCTAGTTAAGTAATTAATGTAAGCTTGCATGACATTTACAAGGATCATACAAATGCAACAATTTTATTTTTATGTATATATATATAGCCTTAAAATTTTTTTTAAACTCACTTTTTAGTGGAGATTTATAGCTGACGCACATACATCTATACATATTTAAAAAGATATACTTATCCACTTACAAGTAACCCTGACCATAAATGTTAAAACACAATTTTTTATCAGCCCTTGTAAAATGGTTATACTCACACATCACATTATGTGTGAATGCTGCAACATATTTATCAAAGTGCTATGATAGGATTCTCACATAACAATGAAATAGACAATTTTTTCTTTAAATTCAGTTTTTCTTTTTCTACATAATTTCCTGATAGATCTATGCAGTTCCCCCAGTGATACTTATACCTAATCATTCAGAAAATTCAGAGTGTGCTGAAAATTCATTTTCTGCACTTTATTTCTATTTTCTTTCTTTTACTGATATAACAGTAATGAAATTAGCCTTAAAAGAACAAAGCTACAAATTCGCATTATTTTTTCACAGACCATCATCTATTGAGAATAACATCATATAAAAAAGTAAAATTCCCCTTTAAGACCTCGTGATCTATGGGACAGAAGATGAAAAAGGTCATCTGCTTCTGTGGCCCACAGTTAATGAGGGTGTCATGTGGCTAGCACAACGACCAACCGCCTTTACTTTTCCTGATAACACCTTTACTTTTCTCGACTTATTTCAGGTACCCATTAGAAATGAATGGACTCAAAGGCGCCCGAAGATTCCAAAATTAAAAATACCAGTCTTCACCAGGATTTGAACCCAGGACTCCCAGTTCAGAAGCGAAATGCTTTACCACTTAGCCACAGTGCCTCCTTGATAGCATATATTTAGTATAAATTTTGCAATGACAAACAACTTTCTTACAACCTAAGCTAAGTCATCACAACAAATAAAGCACACTGTGAAGAGTTTAATAACAGTGAAAGTGTGCAATATAAAAGTTTATCATTGACATGTTACCAACATAAAGAATGTATTCATAAAATATAAGCAATTAACATTGTTAAAATGAAGGAAAAAAAAAATCTTAAGAAATAGTTTAAAATTATTAAAGATAAATTCCTTAAAATGACAAGAAAACAAAATACAAAAAAAAAAATTTGCATGCATCTGAAATAAAACTAACCATTTTAAATGTTACTAAAAATAGGAAAATATTTTCAAAGAAGCACAAATGCATATCAAAAAGCCATTGAATGTTATGTAAATAAAGGAAAAAAATGTTGATATCTTTCATGCATTTACTATTGCAAGGCAGTTTGTGTTTACAATTTTATCTACATATTTTTTTCTTTATAGATGGATGAGATTTTTAAAAATAAATTGATCTATAAGTTTTAGTTAGGAAGAAAAGTAAGTTTTTGGTTTTATACTTCATGAAAAATAAATGAACTTTTCAGATATCAGCATGTAATACTAAATTAATAATTACGTAGAAGTGCAGTATTTCAGGTGGCTATAAATGTTGGATACAATGCTTTAAATTCTAATATTAATTATCCTTAAGGAAATTTGTTTTTCAATTGTGCATAACTATCACAGCCTCATTTGACATTGAGCGTTATTTGTTCACCTTGGATCAAAAAGGTGATAGTACAAGAAAAACCTTTGAGTAGAAAGAGGAAGTGAGAATTAATAAACTTGAGTTACTTACATACATACTCGGGGCAGACCACATGTATTAGAGTTGCCATTCATTACCCGCAATGATGTGGACGTGATTTAGTATTGTAATTGTACTTGAAGTAAGTTACACATATTTTAGAGGACTTATTATTTTCTACTCGCTGTGATGCGAATGTAACTGTACTTTGTTATATTGGATTATACTCATTGTACTTTATTATAAACTTTATTTTGTCTGCTGAAATCGGACTCCATTCTGTTTATAATAGTTATGTTTATCACATACTAAATGTGTAGCACAACTTAAGCACAGCTCAAAAGCACACAAACTCAGTAGAAAAACTACAGCACACAGACCTCAGATTGTACAATAGCATATCAATACATTATAAGCACACAAATATACATTCATACCAGTTTCATTTCAATATTACAATTCAAATTTATATCAGAAACTTGAATTTTATTCAACGATTTAATTGCTAAAGAAACAAAGTTCTTGCATCTGTTTTTATGCTTAGCGTCTTGTTTCTTCTCTGTGATGGTAGAATCCTGACACAAAGGGTATTACTTTTTTATCCTTAATTAAAGACTTTTACGTTTTCTTAAGAATGTTTTTCTCACCAATAACGCCCAAGTACATTTCTCTTCCTCAATTAGCAAAAACTTTGTATTTGTCTCGAAAAAAAAGTGAATTAAAAATAGATCTTTGGAATATTTATCAAGAAAACTGAAAGTGTGAAAACCAGATTAAGATAATATGATATTATAAATACAATCTCGTGTATAAAATGTATTGGAAGTGTATTTGTTAGAGTTTGCTTTTAGAACTAACATCAATACTAATAGGAGTACAAATTTTTTTTATACAAATGCAACATGTTTAAGTGTCAATATGCTTTTTAACTTAGCTGTAAAAAGTGTAACACTACATTTCAGTTAGAATGTACTAATAATACCAAGTATGGTGAAAAAGACTTAATTAGTGACATTTGTATAATCCCAACAATGGTGCACAAGGTAGAAGCAAAAAAAAAAAAAAAAAAAAAAAGCAAGAAGATTTTGTTTATTCTACAAATCCTTTATAACACACACTTTCGCAGTCGAAAAGTGATTTGTAGACACTTGAAGTCACAATATTGTATCTTCTTATCTTATATATTACAGACAATACTTCAAAAAAGAAGATAATTACATCTTATGCATTTTATGTGTCAATATAGTCATGCATGTTAATCAATGACTTACACTCTACTAAGTTATTGGTTTACCAGGCTGATTCAGGCAACCCATTCCATTCTTTAATAGCACTAGCCATTGTTATAGCTCATGGAATAAGAAATGTGCATTTATCTTTTTGTCTTGAGTATTTCATTAGGTTATGTAAATTATGGTTCAGTGTTTTATGTATTATAGATACTTTACTTTTTATTCGTCTGTCCTGAATCATCTCTATGTTTAGTGATTTTTACTAATGGTGTTACTCTAATCAAATTGGAATATTCTTTTTTTTTTTTTTTTTTAGAAATCTCAGTGTTCTATTATGTATTTGTTCTAGTTTCTTTGTTTTCTTGCATTGAGGGATCCCAAACAGATGATGCATAAAGTTAAATAGCATTTTAGTTTTATGTTCTTGTTTGATTAGTAAAAATGTCTTTTAATAAACCCTAATGTTTTGCTTGATTTTTAATAACTTCATCAATATTGGGCTGTAAACTATTGTGGGCCTAAGACTGTTCCTTGAGGTACACCATAGTTTACTATTATTGGTGTTGATTTGGAGCCATTTATTATTGCAGTTAGTTCTCTTCCTATTAGGAAATCCTGAATGCCAAAGTATTCTAGTTTGTTTTTTTAGTGGTGAACTTTGTCAAATGCCTTAGAAAAGTCTAATTAAATTGCAAATATTTGCTCACTATTATCTAATCCCTTTGAATCAATTAATCCTATTAATTGAGTTTCACATGACTTATTATATTTCCTAAAGCAGTGTTGTTATGGAGTGAGGACATTATGTTTAAGGGATTTATAATGCTGCTACATATTATGTGTTCTAGTATTTTACAAGTGATGCTGCTAAGTGATAATGGTCTATAGTTCCCTGGATCAGATTTTTCTCCTTTTTTGTTTTTGCTAGCTACTAGTTTTGGGTCCCTTTTCTTGTACATTTATATCTCCTAAGTTTTCGACTTGGTTTAAATTTGTCTCCTGGGGCCCGAGAGTATTTATGCAAAATATTTATTAAGAACGTTAGCTTTAATTTTGTTATCGTTATGTCATAAGTTATCTTCGCTTTTTGAGGGGGATACTCCTGTTGTTTCCAGTTTCATAGATCTAATATTTGACCATAAATTTTTATTGTTATCTTCAGAACACTAAATGTTAATATTAGTAATACATAAAGCATACATTTTTAAAAAACTTACCGATCCATCACTGTCATCTTTAGGTGGCTTATGAGGCTTGGAGTAGAAAACTGGTGGTGGACTTAAGTTATCTTTGCCATTATCCGTAGCCTCACTGTTACATAGAAATAATTGATTATTAAATTGTCAATATTCTATAACCATATACCTTCAAAACATTATTAAAAACTTGAAAAAGATGTTTAAATCAATTTATATATTATCCAATGTCATTTACTTTAAATAACACACTGCATTGCAATAGTTTTCTTGAATGCAATGACAAAATCAGCAAAAAATGACTGAAAACTTGAAGTATGCTTCTCTACACTGTTTCTGGTATGTAAATTCATATTATGTTATAAGTGTTAAAAACATTCTGTAGAAAACATGTAATCATGCATCAATCTAGTCATGAATGTTAATCAGTGACTAGAAAATCATTGGTTTTCCAGTCATTTAGACAACACTTTTCTTGCTTTATAAGCACTAAGGAAGAAGAAGCACTTGTACAAATTTGTATATGGAATAAGTGATTCTGAACTAATTTACCAAATTGCATTAGTTCAGGAACAAAAGTCAGATTATTTGCAGACGATTGCATAATATATAGAACAATAAAAACAAAACAAGACACAGATATTTTACAAAGAGAATTAGATGAATTACAGAAATGGGAATCAAATTGGAGCATGTCTTTCCACCCAGAAAAATGTCAGTTGTTAAGAGTAACAAAAAAACTAAAACAAATTAATTCCACTTATCTTATTCATGGCAAACCAGTAACACAGACTAAAAACTCAAAATACCTAGGTGTTATAATAAATGAAAAACTGTCATGGAATCCACATATTGATGAAACTATAAAAAAATCCAACAAAGCATTAGGGTTTATTAAAAGAAATTTCTATAAATCAAATAAGAACATAAAACTAAAATGTTATTTAACCTTGGTTAGGCCAATAATAGAATATGCATCCACCGTGTGGGACCCCTCAACTCAAGAAAACATTAAGAAACTGGAACAAACACAAAATAGAGCAGTGAGATTCATAACAAACGAATATTCACATTTGACTAGGGTAACACCATTAGTAAAATCACTAAATTTAGAAAGCCTTCAGGACAGAAGACTCAAAAGTAAAGTAGCAATTATACATAAAACACTGAACCATAATCTTCAAATACAAAAACAAAATTTAATAAAATACTCTGAAAGACACAAAAATAAAGGCACATTCCTCGTCCCATATGCTAGGACAAATTTGTACAAATACTCCTTCTTCCCTAGTGCTATTAGAGCATGGAATGGGTTGCCTGAGCTAGCCAGAAAAACCAGTGACTTGGCAGAATTTAAGTCATTGGTTAATATGCATGACGCGTAGGACGTAATCATCTTCTTTTTTGAAGTAACGTCTGTATTATATAATGATTAAATCATTAAAGAACTAAGAAAAGTGTATAGGTTTAAATGTCAAATGATTGAAAATCATTAGTGCAATGTTTTCATGTTTGAGAACAAATACTTGACATCAGATTATTGCTCACAAGAAGAATTTTGTTCATATTTCATAAGTCTTACACCTGTATTTAGTGCAAAACTTTCTTTAGTTTCTTTATCATTAGGTCTTGGATCAGTGTTGAAAATTCAAATACTGAAACAACCAGGTAACCAACTATATTGAGTTAAAAACACAAACAGTTTATGCTTCTTGTGGAAGAATTTTTTTTTGTTTAGATACGTCAAGTTGAACATTGTAATTAATATATGTAATCATTTCAGCATAGAATTTCCTCACTTGACTTCAGAATTTTATCACTGATTTTCTTTGAACATTTCTTGCTGATTTATGCCATATTAAACTGTGATGTTATCAAATACTTTTCAACCTCTCTTCTCGATGTCAAAAAAGAAAAATATGTCACAACTTTCATGTGAAGCTTCTTCAGATCATTATAATAATAAAAATAACCAAGTTGCAAAATTAATATATCAACAATTGGCTTTGACACATAATTTTATCAATAAGGCAACCCCTCCTTCTTATAGATACTCGCCACAAGAGATTCTGGAGTCTACTGATCATCTGTTGCACTCGAATAGGGCTATTTTGACTGACAAAATGGCAGATTATAATTGCCCTGATCTGCTGATCATTGATAAAAAAGAAAACGCTACCATTATTGAAATCACCATACCACTGTCTCATAATTTAAGAAAACTGAAATGGAAAAACAAAGAAAATATGGGAACCTTGGCATTATAGATTTAGCGTTTATGGAAGTTATCCAAAACAATAACAACTGAGGGGATAATGACAACTGACCTCACAGATACCTTCAAAACCCTTAACATCCCTAAGAAGATTTTCGTTGCCTGTCATGCTGTGGAGAGCTTCTGGTTTTCCCAAACTCTTGGTCGGAGTCTAGCGAAGGTTGATGCGACCTTCCCTGTGCTTTTTTTTAATCTTTTCTTGAGACAGGCCATCTGGAATTGTAGATCTAAGGTAGCCGAATTCATTTATGGTATCTAGCTTGTTATCATCAATGAGGATGGATGGTGGTGCTGTAGCAGGTGGTCCCATAACATAAGTTTTCTTTGTGCTAATGGTTAGGCCATACTCTTTGCAAGCCTTAGAGAAGCAGGACTTTAGTGACTGAAGCTCAACTTAGGAGTGTGCCACTACCGCTGCATTGTCCGCGAAAAACATATCTCTTATGAGGGTGGTTCTGATTTTAGTTTTGGACCTCAGTCTAGCAATATTTAGAACTTTAACTTTGCCATCAAATCTGGAATGAAGATATATGCCTTCAGTGGATTTGTCAAATGTGTGGTAGATTAGCATTGAAAAGAGTATTCCAAAGAGAGTTGGGGCCAGGACACAGCCTTGTTTGACTTAGATGTTTATACTGAAGCTTTCAGAGCAGGAGCCGTTGAACTGCACAGTACCCATCATATTTTGGTGGAAAGAGACAATAATATTTAGCAGCTTGTGTGGACAACCTATTATCTGTAAGATTTTAAAGAAGCTTTCACTGCTGACTAGATCAAAGGCCTTTGTCAGGTCAATGAATGCAATGTACAAAGGCATCCTATACTCTCTGCAATTTTTCCTGAAGTTGACGGATGGAGAAAGGTTGTTAATGCCGAAAGTGATAATGGTTCTAAGCCCACCATTACCTATAAAATGCTTCCAATGGTATGCGTTTCAGTGATAATAAGAGCCAGCGATCAGATTTTGGACAACAGTCTCTAAACTTAAAAAATCATAGTAGTCATTAAAATAAGGGAGAGAAGTGCCAGACCAAACTACTGAGTCTTATGTTTCATTTTTACTTATAGTTAATACAGAGACTAACATTTGTTGATCTATTGTACTTCAGATACTAGTGTTTATGTTTACTTGTAGTACTACTGGCTATTATCTCATGTTGCTTTTCTATTTTAATCTAAGATAGGGTGAATGTGGTGAAATTGTTGATACTTGTTTATGCTTGTGTAGCATCATGAGAATGTGTTCACAACATTGATTTAGTGTGTTACAAAGTATCTTTTCTTGGTTCCTGTGTTAATCTAGCTTACTAAAGCCTTGTATTAGGTTTCTCTGTTGTGTTATTTTATTTCTTGTTACAGTTTGAAAAGTACTAGTTTATCAGAAAATTAGTAATAAGGGCCAGATATTACAAAGGACAATGTTGAAAAGCAGTTAAAAAAAGCTGGTTTGAAAATCAAATCAAATAATTTATAAAATATCAAAACTGTGCCTATTTGGTCTACATCACTTTAGGTAAAAATTACTCCACATGTATCAACTACTAAGAAATTGAAATACTTACACATTTTTTCTGTGACTTTCTGTAAAGTTAAAAAGGAAATTAATTATATAGCAATTTTTCAAATGATTAAAAATAAATAAAAATTTTTTTTGTACATTTCTTATTTAAAATCAAAATTGATAACTATATTGAATTTTAAAATATCATGTTAAGATATTATTACTAATTTATGTAAGAAAATCATTAAATGACATGAGTAAGATCTATATTTTAAGAAGCTATTATAACAATTACCATCATCACTCTTATCCATTCTTTTGCGAATTACAAAAAAGTAGATGAGAACCACAATGATTACTAAGAAAACAACTCCACCAATAACTCCACCAACTATGGCACCAACATTGATTTCAGCACCAGCTGTATTGGACCCAGGATTTCCATTATCACCAGGAGCTAAAATAAAATGTATAAAATAGAAATTAATCACTTACACCATATATGTCAATAATATTTTAGTTCTAAGTTGTTTTTTAAAAGAAGAGATTCACTTTAGTTTATCAAAACAAAAAAATAATTCTGATGATTGTCCACAAAGCAGCGTGGCGTGGGCTGATTTGAACGACCTCTGAGCAAAGATTTATTTTATTTATATACAGAATATCTTTTTTTATTTATCAAAGCTTCTATAATTTTAAAAAAATGTTGATAGCAAATATTTACTTAAAAAAAAAAGCTGCTTATTCTTCTCAATCTTCTGTTATTTTTTAGAAAAAAATTAAATTAGATAAAAAATGTAATATATAAATTTTAATTTGTTTATTTTACACTCTTGAAATCATTTCTAAAAAGGCTCTAAATAATTTAATTTCTAGATTTCTCAATGTTTTTTTTTTCCCCAAACAAAATATTATCATTCATATACTGGTACACAAAAAAGGGAATTTCTGACTTAAAACCTATGTTTAAATTAATATGTTGATAAAGATAAAGCAATAGCTGGAATCATTAGAAGAGTGGCAAGATATGGGATTTCCATGATAGGTTTTATTTTTTCAATTGCAGGCGCACAATGCTCACATTAAAATCAGTAATAAAAGAAACCTACTTGATTTAACTTCTAGAGTAAACATTTTTCTGCTACGTTCATTATTTCCTTCCGTAACAACACAAATGTATGTATTGCCATTGTCACTTTCTTCAAGTGTAAATTTCAACTCAGAAGAATACGTATAAGTGTTGCAGCCAGAAACAACAGGTGATGATGGGTAAAAATTAGTGATATTATTTGGATAGGGATAGTCTTCGTCATTGCGTTTCCAAACTGCTTGCAAATTTGCAGGACCCTAGAAATTGTGTATTAAGAATACATTATACATACTAAGGAAAAAAAGGAAGTCTTGTGATGTTATAACATGTTTAACAAATAGATGTAATATTTCTAAAAGTTAATTAATAATTAAAAAATAACACAGAAGTTGGTGAATTTATAATTGGGATTTTGCAGGCAATGTCATATCACATCTGTCTGTCTATTCCTCTTCACATATACACGCAATTCATACAGGCTTGCATGTACACACACACGCAAGATACAGAAGAATGATAAAATACTTTCAAAAGGTGCACAAGCAAAATGCCATTTCATTATGTTCATTTTGTTAATAATACTAGATTAGTTCTAAAATTCTTCATTTAATTAATTACACAAGTTAGGCTTAATAAATTAGATTTCGTGTGGATAAATATTGTCATTTAAGCATGTAATTATTATATTTTTATTTTTGTAAATAAAAGTGTTAATACTGTGTTCATGTAACGAAACAGAATGTTATAGGACAAGCATAAATAGAAAAAATACTTTGTGAGACCTGAAAGTGATATACAAAAAAGTAATTAAATACCCAGGACAACTCATCTACCTAGCAGCCTTGCTTCTAATTTAAAGATAAAAAAATAATAATATACAAGGATTTCTGGAGCATACACTTTGAAAAAAAAACAACTACTTAGCAAAGTCTTGCCATTTTTTTTTAACGTACAGTGAACATGCAAGTCATAGAAATCTCATCTCCAACACTATTTACTGAAGAATTTTCATCTGTCCCTTCTGCTTGATTGTGTGGAGTCATAGAAATATTATTCTGAGTTATACCAACTGAAAATAGAGAATAACCAACCTATGTATGTAATATGAGTATTATAATTATGAAAACAGTTCAAAACATGTAATATAATAATGAAATGTTATGCTTTATTAACATATTATTTTTTTCCAGTTTAATTTTAGGTGCCACAGCTTCCATCAATTTTAAGCAGAAAGTCATTCATGTGAATTCAGTCTAATATAAATCTTAAATTTTTTTTTTTTTAAATGTGATACTGAAAACCAATTTTAAATAAACATTTTTAGTTATTGGAGGCATAACCTACAGTTTTTAAAATAAAATATTATTTGCATATTGCAGATGTTTATATATATTTAGTTTATAAATTAAGATGAAAAAAAAACAAGAAAAAAATAACAACACTGTATACATATTCACACAGCTATTTCCTATAAATGAAAAAAAAAGGAAGATAAAGGCTTTAAAAAAGATTGAAGTCTATTTTTGTGTTATCGAATACTTATATTTTAGCTTTATATATAGACAAAGTATTATGGGAAAAAATTAATACAAAATAAGACTGGATTAGCTAAACAAATTCATTTCATGTTATTTCAAAATAAAGAATAAAACATTTATTCCTTACATTCTTTTTATAATTATTTAACTAAAGTGTTTGTAATTCCAATTCCAGGATTATTGTCTGTGCATAATATATATATATATATATATATATATATATATATATATATTATATATATATATATATATATATATATATATATATATATATATATATATATATATATGTGTGAAAGAACCTTGTATATTTGAGTGCTAGATGTGACAATCTTTTGATTTGATGTAAAGATTTCTTGATGATACTATAAGATTGTGTTGATCAGACAATGCATTTTTGATATAACAATTTAAGCAGCCTTCTATTTCAAACAATTACTGATCACACAAGGTCTTCATGTCAAAGATTCAAATACAACTATTAATTTAAACAATGAGTACAAAGTTTAAATTCAGGAACTAGGAATCACTTCAATTCTTGGCCCAAGCTTACTTAAATTGTTCCACCTGCCGTGGACAATAAAACTAAGCCATTTTCACAATCGCAACTACAGCAGTTAAATTTATCAAAAACAATTTCTTTTTGCACTTTTCGACCCAGTATGTATTTAGAGCTGACATTTCCTTCAGCTAAAAAAACTTAAAACACTTTTTTTTGATGCGTAATTTGCTTTTTTCCAGTTTTTTTTTTTTAATTTATGTTTATTTCTAAAAAAATCTACATCTACATAAAATTTTCCAATTTAGATAACTGAGTGAATGTAAGGGATTACCCTTAGAGGAATGTGATTATCAATGAGTTTTTACAATGAACATCAAACATCTGAATGAAAGCATATGTGTGTTTGGAGAATATTACTACAGCTTCAAATGTAAAGACTGTAGAGAAAGATAATGTGTAGAAAAATTTAGAATGACTAGATCGAGATCTACAATTAAGCTTCTGTTCTAAATAAACAAGGATACAAAGACAGTTTGTGTGGAAACACAAACTCAAAATCAGCCCCGAAGTGGTCCACCCAGGCAGGCTTCAATGTTTTCAGAAAGAACATCCGAGTGAAATTATATCAAAGACAAATGACAGATAAGAATGAAGAAAGAAGGATGACAGATCTTGTGTAGTGCCCCAACGGTCCAGCAGATCAAAGGATAGGTGCAAGTGAATGTAAAGTTAGATGTGAACCTGGCCTAACTAGTTCCCCTTTCAGACCTTGTGGTCTATAGAGAAGATGATGTAAAGTTCATCTATTTTTGTGGCCTGCGGTTAATGAGGGTATCATGTAGCCAGCACAATGACCAACCGGCCTTGCTTTTCCCCAACTAATATCAGGTACCCATTAGAGCTGGGTGGACTCAGAGGTGCCCAAAGATTCTGAAGTTGAAAACCCCAGTCTAAAAATTAATAGGATACTACATGTAATTAAAATAAGTGCATGGATTGTTTTAAAATGTGCTTCACTGACCTTTCATTTAAGGTATGCAAAAGTTTGTGGCTTGGAATGTGAGCTTTTTATTGGGGAATGCCAAAATATTATGCATTGTTATTGTAATGTTGCTTTTCTAAAAATACAGGGTCAAAATGTGTGTTGTTGGGGGATAGGCATATCTTCAGAAGTAGTGAGTGTGATGTGTTGAGGGGTGGGGTTAAAATGCAGACAGATGTGAAAACTGTTGGGCCTAAGAAGTGTTTGGCATACTATATATAAGGGGCATAGCATGGGTATCTCATGTGTATATATATATATATATATATATATATATATATATATATATATATATATATATATATATATATATATATATATATATATATATATATATATATATATATATATATATATATATTGAACAAAAAAAAACAACAACAAACTTAACACTTTCTCTCCATAACTATTTTCCTCGTTTTGATAGTTTTATTCATTTTTTCATTTGTATTTCACTATCCTGTTATGATTTAACTTCAATAACTTTTGTTTTTCATATTACAAAATTTAAATATATGATATTAAATCATATGGAAGATAATGATCTTTTTACACAACACAAATTAAAGTTTATAAATCCAAAAATCAATTTAGTTTAATGGAGTTAAATCAACATTGGCTTCGTCAATTAGGAGATAAATAGGCAAAGTTGTGATTAAACCAAAGTAAAATTGATTTGATTGCTGCCAGATAAACAATTTCAGCAATTTTCAAAACAATGTAAATCAACCAATTAAAAGGATCAATGTAAATTACCTTTGGCAGTTAAATTGGCAGGCGCTGTTTCATAAGTAGTAGGGGGAGATGGCATTATAGCTTGGCATTTATAAAGTCCTGCGTCTGTACATTGATAGTTGACCACGGTTACAACAATCTTCATTAAGTTTCTATTTGAGTAACCTTCACCACCAGAGAAATGAACTTGCCATTGAGATGGAGCATTCTAGTAAAGACAACATTTATCATACTAATTAATGTTTTTCTTTTAATCATGGAGTTGTGGTTGAGTATCTGTTTTTGTATTGTATTGTGTGTCACAGGTGGTGAATAAGGAAATCTCCACCAGATATGGATGGTACATGAAAAATTTAATACCCAGGCCAGACCAAACCAGCATCAAATGTTAATAAGCAGATGGATCTCATTAAAGATATCAATGTGAACATCTCGACCTCTCAGAAGTCAGATAAACAGCTTGTAGAGAAACAAAAGAAGGTCACAAGATCTGGTACAGTGGCAACGAAAGGATCAACAGACATCAAGTTGGCTTTAAAGAGAAAGCGAGAAGTGTAAGTTTTAAACATGTTGACAATAAGAAAATCACTATTTGAATAGGGGCTGGACCTCTCAATATATCAAATATTCAAGTTGTGACAATATGTTTACTTTTGAGGCTGATTGTCACAATGTGTCGGTTGATGTTATGATGAGATGGTGTTGATTAGACAATGCATTTCTGAATTTTTAATTTTGTATATTTCTATTAGACGCTTTCAGAATTCTAAACAAATATTGGGATTGCAGAGATTTTACTTCAAAGTATAAATCCAAAACAGCCTATCTAACATGAAAAAGATAGAGTTCCAATGTATCAATTCAAGCCATAGAAGGACAAGTCCATAAGGTATGTAAGCAGTCAGTTGCCTAGGACAATAGTTTAATATGACAAACTTCTTTTCATGCTGCTTTTAGCAGATCCACAACATATCACTAAAAATGATATCTTGTACATAAAGCTGAATAGTATGTGCAGAGAAACCAAACCTGCAATTTTACTATCATAAAGAACATCTAATAGCTGCTTTGGTCAAAGGATTTATTAAACCAAAATATGACTCTGATATAATAGCAGTCAAGGTTTCAATTAAGAAAGCAATGCTTTTAGCATAATGGCTAACATTTCATGAAGCATGAAATAAGCCATGTCATAAGTACCTGGAATAATAAGTTATAGAAAGTATTTATAATACTTTAGCTTGTTCAATAAATTGCAGTTTCTCAACCATACTCTAAGGTATACGTTTGATTATCCAGCCAACTATTCAGCAATGATATCTGGCCAATGAAGAAATACTGGATAGTAGAAAATGGACAGCTTTTCTAATAACAAAGTCAAAGTTCAACTCTGGAGCAACCCTACTTCCTACATAGTAGTTCATACTGCATGTTTGCAATACAAATCTTCTTTTCCACACTGGGATTTAAAGTACTACATTTATGTGAATATGCTTGGTATACTTAGTACAGCCTCAGTTGACCCTTGACTACTAGAATGAATTTACACTCTTTAACCCCTCTACTGAAAAAATTCTGACTATGCCCATGTACTCTTAGTAAAATACACTTTCCAATGAAAATAAAAAATTAAATATAATAATCTCATCTTATTTTGTAACACGTTCTAGTTGTGCATGTTAATTAGTGTTTTAAACCATTGCATTGCATGTTTTCCTCTCTAGGTCCATGTAAATTTCCATAGCACATGTCCTGAAGCTTTAAGTAATGTTTATGAAATAAAAATATATTGCTTACAGTTGTAGTGTTTAACTGATCTAGGGGCTCATATGATGCAATATTTATAAAAGCAGCTTGGGGTGACACTTGTCTCAACAATGACATTGACGTGAAATAATTTGCAGGTTTTAACCCACTAAATCTTGCGACATCACAAGTTATGTTAAAGGTATCACCAGATGAATATTGTAGTTGACTCACAATGGCTTGCTGAGCTGAAACTAAGATAAATTGAAAAATAAATGCATTAAGTAGTAATGTAACAAAAGTAATTATGTTTTTGTTATATATATATATATATATATATATATATACTATTATGTGTGATTCAGTTATTTTATCCCCAGTCACTTCATCCTCAACAACAGTCCCTTAATGTGGTAGACCATTTCACATATACATGATTGTTTCTCCAGTACTGGTTACAACTAGGTGTTGGTTCACAAAAAAGTCTGTATTTCATAAGATTGTTATTCAAATGTGACAATTTACATTACATTGCATTAAGAAATGGTTATTCTATAAATTTTGACATTTTAAGCTCATTAAGGTGCTAGGGAAATATTGAAATTGTAAAAAATGTGTGAAATTACTACCCAAAATGGCAGCATTTGATGTAATGCGGAACACCGTGGTATGATTGAATTAATATCGTACTAAAACCAAGGGGCATAAAACTTCCATCTTCGTTGGAATGTTAACAAGATCCTTATATTTCAATGTCATTATTTAGTTTTTCTCAAAGTTATCAAGATATTGGTTAAACACGGCCACAAAAATGCGTTTGAGGCGCATGTCCCACTTTATATGGAATTACAATCCTCTATGAATTGTAAACAAGAAATAAATAAATAATATGCTCAACATTGCATTTCTGTTACAACAAGCATTTAAGATTTCTTTTAAAGTATTTGTTTTTCTTAAAAGCTTTCTAAACATGCATAACGAGCTTAAAAAAAGTCGAGGTGTCCCAAATGAGGCGCCTGTGCTGCGTGTGTTAAGAATGGGATTATTTTTCCCACGACACTACTTTTTATGAATGAGAGCTCTTTTGAGCATCTAAGGTATTGTGTAGAACAAAAGAAGTGCCGTTTCCGCTGGAAATACTAGCGTAGTAATTAACAGGAGTACTTAAACAACAGCATGTCCCACAATTAACCATTGATGCGCCTCAAGCGTCGACACGATCAATCGCCGGCAATCTTGAACAAAAATCTCATTTAATCTGTTTTTTTGTGATCTTTTGTGAATCAACAACCCATCAAGTACGTAGATATTTCATTATTCTACTGAAATTTAAGCTTATTACAAATAAGTTTGATTGCAATATCCTAATCGAAGTGCTTTTTTATTACGAGGTTACTAAATTTAACCATTCAATCATGACGTCACGTGAAGCATCTTGAATACAATTTAGTCTTAAATCGTAAAGTTAATCAATTATAAAGCCTGTTACTAAACAAAAAGTGTATATTTCTAAAACAATTTTGTTGATGTAATAGTAGACATGTGTAGGGATTTAAAATAATTAATTTGTTTTTATTTTGAGAAGTAAATTTGATTAGGCGTTGAGGCGCTCCATGGGACCCCGTGTTGGTCTTTTCCATGCATAAATTATGGCGTCACATGTAGCTCAGTCATGTGCCTCTGTCTCCCAGGTGGCTGCGTCTATGCTGAATGCCTTCAGAGTAGCTTTGAGGGTGTCCCTGAAGCGCTTTCTTTGACCACCTTGCGAGTGCTTTCCTATGCTTAGTTGGCCATACAAGAGTCGTTTAGGGATGCAGTGGTCTTCCATTCTGCAGACGTGTCCTGCCCATCGCAGCTGGGACTGCATCAGGATTGTATGGATACTTTGCAGACCTGCTCCTCGAAGGTCTTTAGTATCTGGTATTTTGTCTTGCCATTTGACATTCAGTATTTTTCTTAGACATGTCAAGTGGAAGTGATTCAGTTTCTTTGCATGTTTTCTGTACACTGTCCATGTTTCTGAGGCATAGAAGAGCAATGTAGGGAGGATGGCGGCTCGATAGATCGCTAGCTTTGTATTAGTGGTGATACCACATCTGTTCCAGACATTTTTAGACAGTCTGCCATAGGATGCACTGGCCTTGGCGATACGCAGGTCAATTATGCCAAAGTATGGCTGTCCACGAAAATTCATAACCATGGTGAGTGTCACGTAGTTTACACAAGTGTCTTTTGCTTTGTCCTAACTCTGTTTTTTTTTTCTCTACTCATATTACTTGTACGGGGCGAGAGTGCCTTGTATTTTTGTTTTGAATTGTTTTTGCTTCGTCACAAAGTCCGGTGACATTTATTGGTCATTCGTTGTCCTGAGACAGTTCACCCTCTGAATTTGGTTGGAACGGACAGTGTGTTAGTCCGTAAAAGATTATTAGTTTGTACCAGTTTCTTGGACTTATATTATTCAGAAGGATTTTTGGACCCCTGTTTAGGGTGAGTTACTTTGTTATGATATCTCTTATTGTATGTTATATGAGGTTGTCGCTGTTTCTAGTTTTGAAAGAAAGGTTAAATTTAGTGTTAGTTCGTTAAAGGGTGCCAGTGTTGGAGTTGTATGCACTGAGCTTGAGTCTATGCCAGTGTGGGCATTGTCAGATTGGCGATCATCGACGGCGTTGAGTGTCAGAGCAGTCACACATCAGTTGGTATCAGCTGAGGTCTTACTTTATTATTGCCGAGGTTGGCAGTTTTTGTGACTGCCAGTCGGTCAGCGCCTGGTGGACTATCAAACCAGTGTGACAAGTTGATAGCAGTAGCAAGGTGCTTATATATGAATTTTTGAATAAGATCTATCTATATATGTTATATATATATATATATATATATATATTAGGGGTGCACCGGATAATGCACCGGCCGGGGCCGGATACTTAAGTGTCTTGTTAATAGCTTGGGTTGCTGAACATTTTAGAAACTGTTAAATGACATACCTATATTGGTTTTTTTTTCCTTTTATATACGTTATTGTTTTAAACTCTGTTACTGATTGATTTATTCAAGCTTAACAGTATTTCTAAAAATCTGTATAGCATGAGTGTGTCTGTACGATGCCACCATCTGTAAAGGATGTGTGTAGGAAAGTCAATGTAAATAATGTTAGTATATATTTAACTAGTTACTAATGTAAATCTCATAAGTAAAGTGCAATCTGCCTTGTATAGTGGTCAGATGTATGTGTTCATGAATTTCAGACCAACAACCTGGTCAGATATACCTAGTGAGCCTACACATGTAGTCCTAGTGTAGTGTGTATAGTTGTTTGTGTTAACCATCAAGCATTGTTTTTCCTTGAGCATACGCACACAACAGAGTTGGGTGTCAGTCAAAAAAGATAACACATTGGCATGGTCTGTCAAGCATGTAGATAAATTATACCCGTCCACTAGTTAGAGGTCAAGGGTTTCTTTTTTCTACGCTCCAGCATATTGTTTCTTTGTTTGCTAGATCTAACTGCGGTACTATTATTCAATTTATTTTATGCGATTTTAAAATTTACTGTAAGGTTTTCTGTTATTTATGTGTCAAAGTCATCCTAGCCTGATACACAGTGGCTAAGCATCTTAAGTAAAAAAAAATAGTAATAACAAGGAGTTAATTGACTGTCACAAATAATTAAGAATATTATTATCAAATCAAGACACATATTTGCAGGAATAATATTCAAGTTAACACGTTAGAAAAATTATTTAACCGTAATATTTATTGACAGTGTAATATCCTTTGTTAGCATGTTGTGTTTTTTCATTCTGGTTTAAAAAATGGTCAATGTCTATCAATAAATTGGGTGTCAAGGACCAAAGAAATAAAATAAAGAGTAGGGGGTGTTTAGCTCTCCATTTAAAGATAGCCCTGGTCATGTCTTCTACAAAATAATTAGTTACTGGCTTACTGGGCTATATAATCTCCCGGTTGGTGTTCTGTGTAGCTAAAGGTCACTCGTTTAGGTGTGTGTGATCTTTAGTCCAGCTTAATAATTGAGATTTATGTTCAAGTAACTCGGCACACTTGAAAAGGTGTGGCCTCTAGTCCAGCCACGTGATTAAGATTTTTCTCCAAATAAGCAAACTCTTTGTCCGGATACCTGTGTAGATGTTTGGCTTGAAGTCCATTCCCACCCCCACTCCCAATTAAGATTAACTACAAAGTAAACAAACATAGTTCCCTCGTGTGACCTCTATGGAGTGCTTATGTTGGAGGGAGTTGTTCATCTGGAATTATACCTGGTTACTTTAGAGGTGTGGATATGGTAGTCCAGCCCCCATAATAAAGATTAACTACTAAATAAATGAACTCATCTGGAATTATACCTGGTTACTTTAGAGGTGTGGATATGGTAGTCCAGCCAACATAATAAAGATTAACTACTAAATAAATGAACTCAGTTCCCTCGAAAGGTGTGACCTCTAGAGAGTGTCAATACGCTGACATTAAACCTACGTCCATCACATTTAACTTGTGGTCACCTGCCTATAAAAAAAAACTCAATGTGATGGACTAAACAAATAAAAGGGGTGGCAGTTGTTCATCTCTATCTCTGGAGATATACCCGCACAGCTAGACAGACGTCTGGTCAGCATGACGTAGACAAGGAATGTATCATTTTAACATGTTAACTAACCTACTCAAAGGTCAAGACAAATTGAAAAAAGTGTCAGCCATTGCTGCTCTGTATGTAAAGCACATTTACGATGTAAAGTTTCATTTCTATTTATATTAAGTTATTAACACGCCTTGTCTTTATAATAAACGATGTTTGGTGCATATTCATAATGGCTCTATTTTTAAGCACATTATTTTGTTTTAATATAAACATTAATACAGTCAACAACAGACATTAATGGAACAAGGTCCACTTTATGCATATTAAATAGGTGTATTTTTTACTATCCGGTAGTGCTATCCGACCGGAGCCGAATAGCACCGGATAGTAAAAAATGCCGGATATACGGCAGAAGCCGGAGCGACTATCCAGTGCACCCCTAATATATATATATATATATTATCTATTCATCATTCTATCATATTCATTGTACATATACATCTATCAGTATCATACAATTAAATTTTTTTTTGTTATTTAAACCATCCACATAGTTGGTTACTCTATGTACGACTGTGTGAATGATGTTCTTGTCAGGTTGAACCTAGGGACCTTAATTGTGTACAGCTATTTAACAACACAAATAATTCCTGAACCTGACAGTGAGACTATTTCATGATGGCACGAAGGCTCATGTCCAAGAAAGTGGAGAACCATCAGAGTCCTTCGAAGTATCAAACGGGGTAAAACAAGGCTGTGTCCTAGCACCTACACTGTTTAGTTTCATGTTTTCTGCTAAGCTGACAGATGCATTCACAGATAGAGAAAACATCGGGATAAATACAACATACAGATTTGATGGTGGCCTATTCAACCAGAGGTGGCTCAAAGCAAAATCAAAAACAAATTCAGCAGTTATCAGGGACTTGCTGTTTGCTGTCGACTGTGCCCTAAATGCCTGCTCTGAAAATGATCTGCAGAGCATTGTCAGTGACTTCTCAATAGCATGCTCAGATTTTGGCCTTACCATTAACACAAATAAGACTGAAGTCTTATATTTACCTGCTCCTGGGAAAGCCTACTCGAATCCAAGTATCAGAATAAATGGCAATGATATAAATGCAGAGGACAGATTGACATATCTTGGCAGCACACTCTCCAGAAAGTATTAACACATTTACACAATTACTAAAAAAATATTTCATTGGGGATTAACTTTTTTCTCTCCTAAGTGACGATAATATTGTCAATTTTTTCTTAAAAGTCGATTAAGCTACGATATTGCTGTTGGTGCATTTAAACATCTTTTTTTCGTTCTTATTCTTGGTTAATAATTTTAATGTGTCAGCTCGGCTTAGCTAGCGACAAGCTCATACCTTACTTGTTCCATTGCGCTTAAAAGCTCAGAGCAATGTTGGGTCAAAACGTTGAAAAAAACAACAACATACCTTTCCAACTTTGAAACATAGTCAATGAGTCATAATTTACACACCATTGGAAAGTTCTGTTAAAGTATTTTAATGAAGTACTATAGTAACTATTGAAATGTTATTTTTTTCAAAGATAACATTTTTTATTTCACCTCTCTACAGTTTGTTCTATCACAATCAGAAAATCCATTGATGTAATGAACCAGCATTGCCAAAATATTATTTTGTAAGTCAACTACTATGGTTTAAAATTAGGACCTAATTAAGCTGACCATTTACTACTGCAATAAGTCTATAATCTAAATCTAGTATTTCCGGGTCCCGAATGATGATTATGAAAGTTTGAAAACAAAATAGAAAGCGATGCTATAATTATCAAACATTTAACAAGAATCTACTCTAGGGTTTATATCGAGATATACAGATCTAGAATCTAGCCTAATTTATGTAAAAATATGTACATCTATATTCTTTGTATCAATGAGATATCAGAATTTAAATTATGAATATGATCATATGATGTCGCTGACTTTCACTTTGACTTGAGAAGATCTATTCTATCTATATATGTCTAGAATAATTTACCTGCAACAAGTAAGAGTTCAAAAACCAATGTGAACAATATATCCATTTCCGAAAGTAGAGTAATTAGATCTAGACAGATTATATGAGTAGAAAAATAATTCTAAGTTACAAGCTTCCGTGTGATAAGATTGGAATATAAAAACATGGCGCCTTAACGTCTTCCTCAAATGAGTGGGGGAAATACTTAGGTCTACACCTTTTCTCACACCTGAACTGGCCTACTTTAGTAAATTTACATGTATTCGTGGGCGCATTTGTTACTACGTTTTCAAAAACGCAATGAAAAAAAAAAAGTATCACGAACTTAACTTTAAAAACACTAAAAATATAATAAAATAATAAATAACAAAGATTCTAAAAGTTATAAGTATTAAGGTGACCAGATATTTTGGGAGTGAAAGCGGGATATATTTAGCATGGGCGTAGGATTTTTTTTCGGGGGGGGGATTTTTTTCTCCACCCCCCCCCCGCTCCCCTCCCCTCGTCCCCGCGAACTAAATATATTTATAAGTATGTATGTGTATGTATGTATATAATTTGTTATTACATTCCGGCCCATCATTCTTTCGGAAGACCCTTATTGTGCCCTAGAATAAGTTCTTCCTGGAGTTTGTGGGAAAATTGTAGACTATCCGTCATCGCCAGTAATGGGGTCTGGGGAGCGCTAGAAGCTCCCTCAGCGCGGGGCGGAGCCCCGCCGAAATGCACTATTTCTGATATTGAAAGCCAACAAAATGCATATTCTGAGGTATCTACAATGCATTTTAATGCTATTAAAAAGTTTTATTTCAAAAACCTTATGTGCTATTCTTACTGTCTTAGACCCTCCCGCGCCGTTTGGCGCTTTGCCGTCAAGCTGTTTCCACAAAAATCTGTAACTGGTAAGGTCTGAAGCCTCTTCCCACCTGCTCTGAAGACCTCCATGAATGTGTGGCGCCAAGTTGTACCAGGATGTCATAGCAACTCTTCTTATCTCTTCTTATGTGTAATTCATTTTGTCGGAGAACATGTCCCGCAAACCGCATGCGACGCTCTGTCACAATCTTACTAAAGGGTCGACTCCCAGTTCGGCATAGGATTTCCTTGATTTAGACCCGATCTCTATAACTGACTCCTAAAATCTGTCTTAGCCATCTATGTTGAGCCAGATTTAGTGTTTTTCAATTTTGGCAGATGACTATTCACAGCACTTTATTAAATGAGATTCGCAACTGGTAGAAATATGTAACCTCTCTTGAATACTCTCTTGGAATTAAGTGATTATAGTTTGCTTCAGATTTTATATCGAAAGGGAAGTTTTATCGTCAAAATCATCTGTTGGGGTTTTAAACTAAAAAATCTCTGGAGTTATGTTTTTTTTTTTAAATTCAAAACCCCATTTAGCTACGGTCATAGAATTGAGTAACTGTAGTTTGCTTTAGAATAATATTAAAGAAAGAGGTTTTCCACCTCAAAACGCTCTGTATAGGGATTTTAAACTCAAAACCATCTGGAGGGGGTTTAAACTTTTAAAAAGCCATCTGTAGGAGAGGGATTTAAACTCAAAACCCCCCAATTGTCCTGGCTACGCTCAAATAATTTTAGTGTGTAATTTGCTTTTTTTTTTTTTAGCTTCAAACCCTACTGAAGAGTGGGTGGGGGTTAACTCAAAACCCCTTTGGCTACGCTCAGAGAATTTTGAATGAGTAATTTTCTTTTTTCATATTGAAGAGGGGGGTTTATCATAAATTTTGGAGGGAGTTTAAAAATCAAAATCTTCCTTAACTGTGCTCGTGAAATTTGGTAGATTGTCGTTTGCATTTTTTTTTGTTTTTGTTTTATAGAAGATGGGAATTTAAATGCGAAAACCCCTAGTAGGGGTTTTTTAAACTCAAACCCCCTTGGTAGGGGTTTTTAAACTCGAACCCCACTGGTAGGGGGTTTTAAACTCAAAACCTCCTTTGCTGTGCTGGGGCAAGTGATAGTTAAGTATTAAAATGTCACCTAAAATAAACAAAATCAAAGCAAATAATCAGTCAATAAATACCGATCCCCCCCACCCCTGGCTACGCCCATGATATGTAGGTGTATGGACCTAAAAAGAACACGCGTAGGCCTAGATTTTTTCAGGCACTATTTCAACAGCTTTAATTACAACTTATCTTATCTTATCTTATATAATACAGACGTTACTTCAAAAAAGAAGATGATTACGTCCTACGCGTCATGCATTTAGTCATGCATATTAACCAATGACTTAAATTCTGCCAAGTCACTGGTTTTCCTGGCTAGCTCAGGCAACCCATTCCATGCTCTAATAGCACTAGGGAAGAAGGAGTATTTGTACAAATTTCTCATAGCATATGGGACGAGGAGTGTGCCTTTATCTTTGTGTCTTTCAGAGTATTTTATTAAATTTTGTTTTTGTATTTGAAGATTATGGTTCAGTGTTTTGTGTATAATTGCTACTTTACTTTTGAGTCTTCTGTCCTGAAGGCTTTCTAAATTTAGTGATTTTACTAAAGGTGTTACCCTAGTCAAATGTAAATATATTCATTTGTTATGAATCTCAATGCTCTATTTTGTGTCTGTTCCAGTTTCTTAATGTTTTCTTAAGTTGAGGGGTCCCAAACGGAGGATGCATATTCTATTATTGGCCTAACCAAGGTTAAATAACATTTTAGTTTTATGTTCTTATTTGATTTATAGAAATTTCTTTTAATAAATCGTAATGCTTTGTTTGATTTTTTTATAGTTTCATCAATATGTGGATTCCATGACAGTTTTTCATTTATTATAACACCTAAGTATTTTGCGTTTTTAGTCTGTGTTACTGGTTTGCCATGAATAAGATAAGTGGAATTAATTTGTTTTAGTTTTTTTGTTACTCTTAATAATTGACATTTTTCTGGGTGGAAAGACATGCTCCAATTTGATTCCCATTTCTGTAATTCATCTAATTCTCTTTGTAAAATTTCTGTGTCTTGTGTTGTTTTTATTGTTCTATATATTATGCAATCATCTGCAAATAATCTGACTTTTGTTCCTGAATTAATGCAATTTGGTAAATCATTTATGTAAATTAAAAATAGTAGTGGACCTAAGACTGTTCCTTGTGGTACACCTGAGTTTACTGTTATTGGTGTTGATTTAGAGCCATTTATTATTACAGTTTGTTCTCTCCCTATCAGAAAATCTTTAATCCACTGATGCAGTGGACCATTAATGCCAAAATATTTTAATTTTTTAAGCAAACTATGGTGGTGAACTTTGTCAAAAGCCTTAGAAAAATCTAGTAAGATAGCATCTATTTGTTCACTATTATCTAAACCTTTAGAAAAATCATCAATTAGTCCTATTAGTTGTGTTTCACATGATCTATATTTCCTAAAGCCATGTTGGTATGGTGTGAGGACATTTTGTTTGTCTAAGTGGTTTATGATGTTGCTACAACTAGTCGACCTTAGGCCACTGCAACCTATGCGACCGCAGTGGGCCCCGCACTTTCATAGGACCCGCCCTAATTCAAGTTGTATAAATTATTAAATTAAACCATTTTATAACTTAAAACAGATTTCCAGCGCCCTCCTGTCGATTTACAAGGAGCTCTTGGAAATCTCCCGAAATTGAAAAATATACAAAAAAGTCCTTAAAATATACGGAAATATATAGAACAAAATTGTCATTTTGGGGTGTCATTCAATATGGTAAATGCCAATCCTACGCGCGAAAAAAAACCCAGCATATGCAATACCCTTAATTGTGGAATCTAGTGAAAGAAGCTTCTCTCCCCTCAAACTAATGAAGAATTATTTGAGGTCAACAATTCTCGTAGATAGATTAAAACATTTGGTAATTCTTGCTATTGAGCGTGATCTATTTAGGAAACATAATTATTATGATATACTGTATGACTTGCCGCACGCAAGGCTCTTGTAGTAATTCTGTGCGTAGTAAAGAATGAATAAAATGCAAAGACGATTATATTTTCTAATAGGCCTAAAACTATTAAATTGGGGTAACTATATCTGCAGAAATAAAAGAGTGATCTTTCCTTTATTTCTTCTTCTTCTCGTCCAAACTCTTGAGCCATGAAGAGAATTATATATATATAGATACATCATAATGTACACAAACTAATTAAAATAATTGCAGGATATCTGAAACAGTTTACAAGATATAACATCTTTTTGTGCGATCCATCTGAAAGCGTTAACCTGTCTAATAGGCCGTTCTGTCTCTGAAATACTACGGAAAATGTTCATCCAAAATAGTAAGTCGCATGCGTGCTTCTTTAGGGAGGAACTTTTTCAAAATTTTTCAAAATGTCATGTTTTTTTTCCGTTCATTTCTGAACCTAGTCGTCAAAAGGGCAATATTTAAGATACTTCAAGAGCATTGATATTTTGCCCCTCATCAAACAGAGCTTCTGCATGGAATATTATCACTACATTGTGTACAAACTGCAACCACAATTCATCACACGGGTTTTCAAGGAAGCTTTTCATTATGGTTGCAAACTTCTTTTGATAAAAGAAATATGATTTTAAAGATATAATTTAAATATTCTTTTCATCGAAGGCTGCTGAGCTAATCACCTATATTCTAAATCGACGAATTGGCTTTTAAAAAAAAGATTTCCTGCGAACGGTGGCACAAAGAATGGTATCAACAGTAAAAACGATTTCGTTTTATTGTGAGCTCGGAGCATCTGTGAAAACTGTAAAAAAAACTGGGCATCACTTGCCTGCTTCTTTACTTTGTTAATTTTATAAAGTCCAAATATTTAGTAACGATTGCTTTACATATGATTCTTGCAAATGTGTATTTTGAGTCATACAAAACATGGTTTAATATTAAAATCTCACCTAAAATAAACAAAATCAAAGCAAAAAATCAGTCACAAAATTACATTCCCGCCTGCGGAGGGGGGACTTCCATATAGGAGAGGGCGTTTGCACTCCCACTCCCCGGCTACGCCACGAACGCTGAAGGAAAGGGGTGGTGGCGGTGGTATTTTTTGCTATTATTTGGTTTATTTCAGGTGAGATTTTAATATTAAACCATTACTGTCCCAGCGCAGCCAAGGGGATGGGTTTGAGTTTTAAATCCCCTTTCAGGGTATTTTGCGATTAAATCCCCCTCTTATATGAAACAAAAAATAATGCAAATGAAAATCCCCAAATTCCAAGAACATAGCTGTCACGTATTATATATAAGATAAGATTACAGTCTTGAGTGTCATTGTCAGATTGGCGATCATTGACGGCGTGCAGTGTCAGTGGCAGTTACATAACAGTTGGTGCCAGTTGAGGATTAGTTGAGGTCTAACACTAATATTACGTGCGCAGCATAGCGTGAATGTGGAACGATGCGAATGCGTGTTAAAAGGGTAGATAAGATGGAATTCGAAAATGGAGTAATATAATCAAGGTTATTATTGATATATTATTAATTGTTACTCAAGAATTAAAGTCTTCAAAATCTACTATATATGAGTCTGTTGCACTGGCGGATCCAGAAGTTTGGAGTGGGGGGGGGGGCGATTTTTTTTCAAACCCTAACCCTATGCATAAACGTGCGTACATCACACACATATATATATATGAGCTTGCGCTTCCAAAGCTATATTTTTGTGTATTCTATTTTTTATAGGCTAGTGCCAAATTTATTATTTGTACTTCCGCTTTTTGTGTAGGTTAGGGTGGGGTGTATAAAAAGTGATGCCACGCTGTCTAAAAACAGTTCAGTGTACAGTTGACCATTGGTCAGTATAGTGTGTCTGTGTGACAGCCGAAGATCTTTGTGGTCTGTCGTGTAATTATTTTATATTTCTGTACCTGGGACGGCCTGCTATTGAGTATTACTCTGCTTTTAGCTGCTGCTGTAGATTTATTTTGTTTCTGTAGTGACTAGTGTAGTGTTGCCTTAGAGTTCTATTAGTAAAATTAGTTATAGTCTGTTTCTGTTCTTAGTGAATAGATCTACTAATAGTAAGGTATTAACTAAGGTGTTTTTTTTTTAGTGTTAGTGTTATGGGTTGGTTGTAGTAGGATATTGTAGATCTAAACTAGTTTATTGTAGTGAGTTTGTGTAGATCTAGGTCTAGGGTAGTAGTTGTAGTGATTTAGTTAGATAGTTGGATTGGTTAGTTTGTTAGTGTTTGTAGTGGTGTAGATTTAGAGGGTTTTAGTTAGTTCAGTAGTAGTAGTTAGTCAAGTTAGTGTATATATATAATTTTATTATTGATTCATTTATTTTTATGTAAATAAAGTTTCATTTTGTTTATTTATCCTAACTAAAGTTTGTTATCTTGTTTTCATTTAGTTATATTTAGTTGTCTGGTTACTTAGGCGACTCTAGCCCCTTGGTCACCATACCGAGGTGCACAGATTGAGCCCACCCAGTAGCGCTAACATCTGCCTACTGTTGGTAGATTTTAATGTTGAGCAGTAAGAATAGGTATCCCCCACTCGCGCCTGCCTGACCTGCGCTCCTAGATCTAATTTTTGACCTAATTTTAAATTTTATGTAATTTATATTATTTATATAGGCCAGGGTATGATGTTTGTAATTTAGTGTCCTTTTTAATTTTTATAGTTCAGTGCTGAGTATTTTGTAGTTTCCGCAATTTATAACTTTTTGCTAGTTATAGTCTTTTTCTGTTATTTGTGTTTTACTCGTAGAGGAAAAGTAGTTTTTAAAATAGTTAACTAGCCTTAGAGCTGTGGATGTTCTTTCATATTTTTTGTCCCTGGTTAGTTCTGCTTATTTTTGTCTTTGGCATTAGTGTTGGATTAGTTGTTATTAAAAATAATACCAGTTTATTTGCAGGTCTGTAAACGGTATAGAGCCCCCATATGAGTTAAGAATAGAAATAACTTTTTATCTTCCTTTTTGTATTTTTGTAGGGTTTAAATTTTAAGATTCTCTTTTTAATGCTGTTTAATTTGGTATATAATGTTGTGTAGTCAGTGTCTTTAGTAATTTGCTAGATTTTATTGTTGTGTACGGCTAGGTACAAATTAGGGAAATCGGTAGTCCAGTTTAGTTTTAGATAATTAGCGTGACGTCATGCTCTCCGATATGTTCGCGCTGACCAGTTATAGCTAGCTCCGGAACGACGTTGAGCTCTTTTTTGTCTTGACCAGTGGTCAGTGCTGACAGTGGTGCCTGTATAAAGCTAATTGTGTGTTGTACAATTTCAGCTGGAACCGCCTGTAAGTTGGAACATGTTTTTAATTTTACTTTCTTTAGTTCGTATTTGTATTAATTGTTTCTACATCTATCCGGTTCCATCAGAGGTAATCATGGCTAATTAACTAGCCAGTGATGCCACTACACTAATCAGTCTGCATCTAGATGTAGAAAGGGAGGCGTGTCATTTCGAAAGCTGCCAACTACAAATAAACATTTCTTTTACAAATCTAACTACTATTTTTTTTAAATGAGAAAACAATTTTATTTTATGCAGATCTATAAAAAAAAACAATTTGATAAATTATTGTAAATATATATATATTTTTTTGTATTTTTTATTTCAAATGCACATTGTTTGTTTAGAGTTTTGATCTAGATCTATGTAAAAAAAATATATATTTATAGGCCTATATATATATATATATATATATTTAGATCTATGTCCAGATTTATTAGATACTTCACCAGTATAAATAATTATTATTGTCTTACTTTTTTCTTTAGGCTCTGTTACTCATTTTTTCCAGATTTTTTTTTTTCAGAAATTAAAAAAATTAAAATAGTAAAATACTGTGATCAAATTACAGCCATTGACAAATATAAGATATAGAACTTTACCTTGACAAGATTTTAGTAGACTCTAAGGATGGAATGTATGACCTATATGTATGTGTGATATATGTGTGATATATATATGCCTACATATATATTAACATATATATACATATACACACATATACACATTTATATATTCAGTTTGTCCTGCCCTGTTTGATGCATTGTAAAACATACACCAAACTATGCATTTTTCAAAAAAATTATTGGTTCTTGATTGTGGAAATAATAATTATCTTGAGAACATCCCAGCCAGAACAGAGAACAATGTTATCTTTTTTTTCCAAAGATTTATTTTAAACATCTCAAATATGTCGCTATTCCATATTTTTTAAAATAAGAAACATTCTTTTAGAGATGCCTTCATAATATTCTCTGTGGTGAAAATGTATATTTTTAGTACCTATATGTATTTTATATATAGTCATGGTGTGCATTTGTGCGAATTATATTCACTAGATTCTAGTGATTTAGCGTAAATCAAGACATTAAATATATTGAGAACATAAAATTGACTAAAATTCAAAGAGTTTTCAGGTTAGGTGCGAATTATCTTCACTACATCTTAGATCTAAAGGTAGACACTGTCACTAGGTAGATCTACGGACTGTCCACTGCTACAAGTAGGCCTAGATTTTAAATTTTTAGAAGGATTTTATGAGACTTTTCATTTTTTAGGAGCATTACGAACCTTGGTGCTGTAAATGCAGGGGCGGATTGGCAATATCGGCGTTCGGGCAAATGCCCGGTGGGGCCACAGGAAGGAGCAAACGGATGCCACTTATGTATCAAATTGTTAAAATGTTTTATGATATATATGCTCTTATAAAAGGGACGCTCCTAATTCTACAGTTTAATACTAATTTAATGTAGGCTCTAACACATTTTTCGAAATAATGTAATAGCCTACATGCGTAGACAGTGCTATAGGCTTAATCCTTTTAGGACCTACACACTGAGCGATTAAGATAAGGCCAATATTTATTATAAGGAGTCCAATATTTGCACACGTACAGTTACCGATACATTATCAAACTTAACCTAATGATTTTGAAGACAGGTAAACCTAGAATTGAAATCTCGTTCTATTATTAGATTTAATTAAATCAAGAAAAATTCAACAACACCAAAATGGACCACTTAAAACACAATGTAAACCATGTGCAATGTTCATATTTATTTTACCATAACAATACTCTTTGAAAAAAAATACAAAAATACACGTTTATAAAGGTCAGCAAAAAAAATTATTGCCTTATTATAATATCAATACACAAACTTATTTAGTTGATGTTAAAAAAAAATTTAAGTTCGTGCTCTCTCTTTTCACAGACACATATATATAAAACACATATGCCACATATACATAAACGTATATACATTTTAAAAACAGTTACTGACGTTAGCATCAATGCATAGGATATGATTCAGTAATTCCCACCAATAGTTCACAGAAAATATGTTTATGCCCTAAGGCAGTTCTGAACATAAATTCATTTAAATATGAATGGAAAAGTCCGTTGCTTGTTCAGAATTGGTGTTTTAATGTTCGTTTTGCTCTCATCCACATATTCTCGATGTTTTGAGTGTGTGTATCGCTGTCGTTGGGGTCTACGGAGTTGTCTTGATGTATTACTACAGAATGACTGTAGACTACCAACACCATCAAACCATCCAACCAACCACAACCAACTATCCACTCAAATCAACAACATCCAAACATCAAACCATCAAACACCCTAACATAACCATCAAACCAACCAAAACCAACCAACCACTGACAACCAACCATTCACAGTAAACCAACAATATCCAACCATCAAATAGCCTAACGGAACCATCCAATCAACCAACCACAGCAAACCAAAAACATCCAACCATCTAACACACTAACACAACCATCCAACAAACCATAACCAACCACTGTCAACCAACCATCCACAGCAAACAAACAATATCCAACCATCAAATAGCCTAACGGAACCATCCAATCAACCAACCACAGCAAACCAAAAACATCCAACCATCTAACACACTAACACAACCATCCAACAAACCATAACCAACCACTGTCAACCAACCATCCACAGCAAACAAACAATATCCAACCATCAAATAGCCTAACGGAACCATCCAATCAACCAAACACAGCAAACCAAAAACATCCAACCATCAAACACACTAACACAACCATCCAACAAACCATAACCAACCACTGTCAACCAACCATCCACAGCAAACAAACAATATCCAACCATCAAAAACTGTAACAGAACCATCCAACCATCCAGCCAACCACAACCAATCAACCACTGCTAACCAACCAAAACAACAAACCACAACCAATCAATCAAATCAACGAACAAACCATCCATACGACCAACAAACCTACCAAAACCAACCAACCACAACCAACCAACATACCTAACAACAATATCCAACCTACCAACCAATCTTGAGAACATCCCAGCCAGAACAGAGAACAATGTTATCTTTTTTTTCCAAAGATTTATTTTAAACATCTCAAATATGTCGCTATTCCATATTTTTTAAAATAAGAAACATTCTTTTAGAGATGCCTTCATAATATTCTCTGTGGTGAAAATGTATATTTTTAGTACCTATATGTATTTTATATATAGTCATGGTGTGCATTTGTGCGAATTATATTCACTAGATTCTAGTGATTTAGCGTAAATCAAGACATTAAATATATTGAGAACATAAAATTGACTAAAATTCAAAGAGTTTTCAGGTTAGGTGCGAATTATCTTCACTACATCTTAGATCTAAAGGTAGACACTGTCACTAGGTAGATCTACGGACTGTCCACTGCTACAAGTAGGCCTATAAAAATAGAATACACAAAAATATAGCTTTGGAAGCGCAAGCTCATATATATATATATATATGATGTACGCACGTTTATGCATAGGGTTAGGGTTTGAAAAAAATCGCCCCCCCCCACTCCAAACTTCTGGATCCGCCAGTGCAACAGACTCATATATAGTAGATTTTGAAGACTTTAATTCTTGAGTCACAATTAATAATATATCAATAATAACCTTGATTATATTACTCCATTTTCGAATTCCATCTTATCTACCCTTTTAACACGCATTCGCATCGTTCCACATTCATGCTATGCTGCGCACGTAATATTAGTGTTAGACCTCAACTAATCCTCAACTGGCACCAACTGTTATGTAACTGCCACTGACACTGCACGCCGTCAATGATCGCCAATCGCCAAATTTATTATTTGTACTTCCGCTTTTTGTGTAGGTTAGGGTGGGGTGTATAAAAAGTGATGCCATGCTGTCTAAAAACAGTTCAGTGTACAGTTGACCATTGGTCAGTATAGTATGTCTGTGTGACAGCCGAAGATCTTTGTGGTCTGGCGTGTAATTATTTTATATTTCTGTACCTGGGACGGCCTGCTATTGTTACTGCTGCTATTGAGTATTACTCTGCTTTTAGCTGCTGCAATTACTCTGCTATTTTAACTGTTGATTATAACTGCTTTTAGCTGCTGCTATTGAGTATTACTCTGCTTTTAGCTGCTGCTGTAGATTTATTTTGTTTCTGTAGTGACTAGTGTAGTGTTGTCTTAGAGTTCTATTAGTAAACTTAGTTATAGTCTGTTTCTGTTCTTAGTGAATAGATCTACTAATAGTAAGGTATTAACTAAGGTGTTTTTTTTTAGTGTTAGTGTTATGGGTTGGTTGTAGAAGGATATTGTTGATCTAGACTAGTTTATTGTAGTGAGTTTGTGTAGATCTAGGTCTAGGGTAGTAGTTGTAGTGATTTAGTTAGATAGTTGGTTTGGTTAGTTTGTTAGTGTTTGTAGTGGTGTAGATTTAGAGGGTTTTAGTTAGTTCAGTAGTAGTAGTTAGTCAAGTTAGTGTATATATATAATTTTATTATTGATTCATTTATTTTTATGTAAATAAAGTTTCGTTTTGTTTATTTATCCTAACTAAAGTTTGTTATCTTGTTTTCATTTAGTTATAGTTAGTTGTCTGGTTACTTAGGCGACTCTAGCCCCTTGGTCACCATACCGAGGTGCACAAATTGAGCCCACCCAGTAGCGCTAACATCTGCCTACTGTTGGTAGATTTTAATGTTGAGCAGTAAGAATAGGTATCCCCCACTCGCGCCTGCCTGACCTGCGCTCCTAGATCTTATTTTTGACCTAATTTTAAATTTTATGTAATTTATATTATTTATATAGGCCAGGGTATGATGTTTGTAATTTAGTGTCCTTTTTAATTTTTATAGTTCAGTGCTGAGTATTTTGTAGTTTCCACAATTTATAACTTTTTGCTAGTTATAGTCTTTTTCTGTTATTTGTGTTTTACTCGTAGAGGAAAAGTAGTTTTTAAAATAGTTAGCTAGCCTTAGAGCTGTGGATGTTCTTTCATATTTTTTGTCCCTGGTTAGTTCTGCTTATTTTTGTCTTTGGCATTAGTGTTGGATTAGTTGTTATTAAAAATAATACCAGTTTATTTGCAGGTCTGTAAACGGTATAGAGCCCCCATATGAGTTTAGAATAGAAATAACTTTTTATCTTCCTTTTTGTATTTTTGTAGGGTTTAAATTTTAAGATTCTCTTTTTAATGCTGTTTAATTTGGTATATAATGTTGTGTAGTCAGTGTCTTTAGTAATTTGCTAGATTTTATTGTTGTGTACGGCTAGGTACAAATTAGGGAAATCGGTAGTCCAGTTTAGTTTTAGATAATTAGCGTGACGTCATGCTCTCCGATATGTTCGCGCTGACCAGTTATAGCTAGCTCCGGAACGACGTTGAGCTCTTTTTTGTCTTGACCAGTGGTCAGTGCTGACAGTGGTGCCTGTATAAAGCTAATTGTGTGTTGTACAATTTCAGCTGGAACCGCCTGTAAGTTGGAACATGTTTTTAATTTTACTTTCTTTAGTTCGTATTTGTATTAATTGTTTCTACATCTATCCGGTTCCATCAGAGGTAATCATGGCTAATTAACTAGCCAGTGATGCCACTACACTAATCAGTCTGCATCTAGATGTAGAAAGGGAGGCGTGTCATTTCGAAAGCTGCCAACTACAAATAAACATTTCTTTTACAAATCTAACTACTATTTTTTTAAAATGAGAAAACAATTTTATTTTATGCAGATCTATAAAAAAAAACAATTTGATAAATTATTGTAAATATATATATATTTTTTTGTATTTTTTATTTCAAATGCACATTGTTTGTTTAGAGTTTTGATCTAGATCTATGTAAAAAAAATATATATTTATAGGCCTATATATATATATATATATATATTTAGATCTATGTCCAGATTTATTAGATACTTCACCAGTATAAATAATTATTATTGTCTTACTTTTTTCTTTAGGCTCTGTTACTCATTTTTTCCAGATTTTTTTTTTTCAGAAATTAAAAAAATTAAAATAGTAAAATACTGTGATCAAATTACAGCCATTGACAAATATAAGATATAGAACTTTACCTTGACAAGATTTTAGTAGACTCTAAGGATGGAATGTATGACCTATATGTATGTGTGATATATGTGTGATATATATATGCCTACATATATATTAACATATATATACATATACACACATATACACATTTATATATTCAGTTTGTCCTGCCCTGTTTGATGCATTGTAAAACATACACCAAACTATGCATTTTTCAAAAAAATTATTGGTTCTTGATTGTGGAAATAATAATTATCTTGAGAACATCCCAGCCAGAACAGAGAACAATGTTATCTTTTTTTTCCAAAGATTTATTTTAAACATCTCAAATATGTCGCTATTCCATATTTTTTAAAATAAGAAACATTCTTTTAGAGATGCCTTCATAATATTCTCTGTGGTGAAAATGTATATTTTTAGTACCTATATGTATTTTATATATAGTCATGGTGTGCATTTGTGCGAATTATATTCACTAGATTCTAGTGATTTAGCGTAAATCAAGACATTAAATATATTGAGAACATAAAATTGACTAAAATTCAAAGAGTTTTCAGGTTAGGTGCGAATTATCTTCACTACATCTTAGATCTAAAGGTAGACACTGTCACTAGGTAGATCTACGGACTGTCCACTGCTACAAGTAGGCCTAGATTTTAAATTTTTAGAAGGATTTTATGAGACTTTTCATTTTTTAGGAGCATTACGAACCTTGGTGCTGTAAATGCAGGGGCGGATTGGCAATATCGGCGTTCGGGCAAATGCCCGGTGGGGCCACAGGAAGGAGCAAACGGATGCCACTTATGTATCAAATTGTTAAAATGTTTTATGATATATATGCTCTTATAAAAGGGACGCTCCTAATTCTACAGTTTAATACTAATTTAATGTAGGCTCTAACACATTTTTCGAAATAATGTAATAGCCTACATGCGTAGACAGTGCTATAGGCTTAATCCTTTTAGGACCTACACACTGAGCGATTAAGATAAGGCCAATATTTATTATAAGGAGTCCAATATTTGCACACGTACAGTTACCGATACATTATCAAACTTAACCTAATGATTTTGAAGACAGGTAAACCTAGAATTGAAATCTCGTTCTATTATTAGATTTAATTAAATCAAGAAAAATTCAACAACACCAAAATGGACCACTTAAAACACAATGTAAACCATGTGCAATGTTCATATTTATTTTACCATAACAATACTCTTTGAAAAAAAATACAAAAATACACGTTTATAAAGGTCAGCAAAAAAAATTATTGCCTTATTATAATATCAATACACAAACTTATTTAGTTGATGTTAAAAAAAAATTTAAGTTCGTGCTCTCTCTTTTCACAGACACATATATATAAAACACATATGCCACACATACATAAACGTATATACATTTTAAAAACAGTTACTGACGTTAGCATCAATGCATAGGATATGATTCAGTAATTCCCACCAATAGTTCACAGAAAATATGTTTATGCCCTAAGGCAGTTCTGAACATAAATTCATTTAAATATGAATGGAAAAGTCCGTTGCTTGTTCAGAATTGGTGTTTTAATGTTCGTTTTGCTCTCATCCACATATTCTCGATGTTTTGAGTGTGTGTATCGCTGTCGTTGGGGTCTACGGAGTTGTCTTGATGTATTACTACAGAATGACTGTAGACTACCAACACCATCAAACCATCCAACCAACCACAACCAACTATCCACTCAAATCAACAACATCCAAACATCAAACCATCAAACACCCTAACATAACCATCAAACCAACCAAAACCAACCAACCACTGACAACCAACCATTCACAGTAAACCAACAATATCCAACCATCAAATAGCCTAACGGAACCATCCAATCAACCAACCACAGCAAACCAAAAACATCCAACCATCTAACACACTAACACAACCATCCAACAAACCATAACCAACCACTGTCAACCAACCATCCACAGCAAACAAACAATATCCAACCATCAAATAGCCTAACGGAACCATCCAATCAACCAACCACAGCAAACCAAAAACATCCAACCATCTAACACACTAACACAACCATCCAACAAAACATAACCAACCACTGTCAACCAACCATCCACAGCAAACAAACAATATCCAACCATCAAATAGCCTAACGGAACCATCCAATCAACCAAACACAGCAAACCAAAAACATCCAACCATCAAACACACTAACACAACCATCCAACAAACCATAACCAACCACTGTCAACCAACCATCCACAGCAAACAAACAATATCCAACCATCAAAAACTGTAACAGAACCATCCAACCATCCAGCCAACCACAACCAATCAACCACTGCTAACCAACCAAAACAACAAACCACAACCAATCAATCAAATCAACGAACAAACCATCCATACGACCAACAAACCTACCAAAACCAACCAACCACAACCAACCAACATACCTAACAACAATATCCAACCTACCAACCAACCAATACCATCAAACCGAAAAAACTGACCAACCAACACCATCAAACCATCCAATCATACACTGCCAACCAAACAACCAACACCATCAAACCATCCAACCATCCACAGCAAACCTACAATATTCAACCAACCAACAAACATAAAAACACCATCAAACCAACCACAACCAACCAACCTACCAACACCATGAAATCATTCAACCAACCACTGCCAACCAACCCCATCAAACCATCAAACCAACAATATCCAACCAACCAACAAATACCATTAAACCAACCAACCAACACCATCAAACCATCCAACCAACCACAACCAACCAACCATCAACAGCAAACCAACAATATCCATCCAACCAACCTACCAACCCCATTAAACCATTCAACCAACAATATCCAATCAACAAACAAACCTACTAATACCATCAAACCAACCACAACCAACCAACCAACACCATCAAATCATCCAACCAACCACAACCAACCAACCTACCAACCCCATCAAACCATCCAACCAACAATAACCAACCTACCACCCAGAGCAAACCAACAATATCCAACTAACCTACCAATACCATCAAACCAACCACAACCAACCTAGCAACACCATCCAACCAACCAACCACTGCCAATCAACCAAAAAACAACAAACCACTAACAACCATTAAACCATCCATCCAACCAACCAACCAAAACCACATAAAATCAACATCCAACCATCAGACACCTTAACACAACCTTCCTGCCAACCATCTATCTATTCAACCACAACCAAAAAACCACTGCCAACCAACAAAAAAATCACAACCATCAATCAAATCAACCAACAAACTATCCATCCAATCAACCACAATCATCCATCCAACACCATCCAACCACTGCCAATCGAAAAACCACAGCAAACCAACAACATCCAACAATCAAACACCCTAACACAACCATGCAACCAACAATCAATCCAAGCAAATAACCAACCACAAACATCCATCCACCCATCTATCCATCATCAAAACTTACCTTAGTTTCTATAATTAATTACTTTATTTATCTTTAGTACACTTGCAACAGCCTTTAGTAAACGAAATGTGAAAAAAAAAAGATCCTTAAAATACTACAAGTTGGCAACACCACTGTACATTACCAACAAACAAAATGGCGGTGTGCAGATCATATTAAAAGTCGCTAACGTACTTTATTCATGTCATTCAAAATGTAAAGGTTCTTTTTTTTAAAATCCAAATTTATTAAAAACACCAATTAGATGTAATAAATGAATTAAATTTATCCTGGCTAATTATCGGCATTTTATGAACGCGGGACGCTGATATACAGGATTACCAATTGCGGAAACTACAAAATACTCAGCACTGAACTATAAAAATTAAAAAGGACACTAAATTACAAACATCATAGCCCTGGCCTATATAAATATTATAAATTAGGTCAAAAATTAGATCTAGGAGCGCAAGCTCACACTAGTGTTTAAGAGGGAAGACATATTAGGAACTCCATTTATTACTGTGACGTTTTGGCCGAAGGATTGTATTAATAAGTTGACGAATTCATATGAAATGAAGAAAGAAACATCTCTCTGTATTTTCTTCAAACTTCTTTAATAACTTCTTCAAACTTTCACATCAAAATTAACTTCTTAATTCAATTACAACTTGACTTGATACTTCATAAATAAAACTTAAATGTTACATAAAACTTCTCTTAGTATAACTTCAACTTCAACTGCTAAAACTTTACTTAATGGATCCGCTAATAACATATAACTCATTACTGAGAGAGAACCAACGCTCTACAAGATCTACTACTATGCGAGGACCAACGCTCTACAAGATCTACTACTATGCGAGGACCCCGTCTGACTCACTTTCCCTTAATTTATACTTTCTTTGATCGTACATTCCAGAATCCTGGAACCTTCTCCGATAATTATTTTAGTAACTTTGACCTTCTAGAAGCTGACGTGTGCTATTTTTTCCCTTAACCTCTTTCTTCGATTGGACATCTAAAATTAACTTGTTTACGCTGGACACCTGCACTGGTTGACCTCGAGGTTCTAGAAACTGGTCGAAATAGGTCACAGACTCGACTCGTGACATTACCCCCTTGCCTTTTTAGCATTTTGTATGCAATATAAAATGCGTAAAATAACTTTATTACTATTCTAATATATGCACACAAAAAACTAAAAAAATTCATGCATTAAAATTACAGAGCTTATAATCCAAATAATTGCTCCATTACATTAAAATAATTCAAAATTCAAAATATTATACACATTTAGCATATATAGTAAGTATCACAAAAAATACAGCTTAGTTCCATACATCACTATATGATATTTGAGTATGAACTTTTCTAGCTTTTGTAACTCAAGAAAATATCAAAATTATACAACTTCACAATACTGAAAAATATCTGTCATCTTATCATATTATTTGCTAATACATAATATCTGAATATTAACTTATTTTTCAATATATGAAATCTAAACATGTACAATGCCAAATTACTCATTTCTAAAACTATTATAACAACAGTACTAAGGTAAATATACTAAGTAATAAACAATTGCATGACATAATTATTAAAATAAATATTGACACAGCTGTACAGTGCTGTTAGATTTACAACTTTCTTCTTTCCAGGTACTTGAAACAATTCTAGTCTGTCTGTATATTTCTTCTGTTCGGGCACTGGAAATAATTCTAGTCTATCTGTACATTTCTTCTTTCTTGGTTCTTTATAGTTCAAAATACGTTTAACAATATTGTCCTGTGTTTTCAGAGAGTTTTGTTCAACTCTGCTGTTGAAAAATGTCACTTTTGGTTTCAATACAAACTTGCTTGGTTTAGCTACAAATGTACGTTGTTTCAATTGGTACAGAATGTCTTTCAGTTCATGAATATGTTTCATTCTAGCTTTAAGCAACATACAACTATTGTCCTTATAATATTCTTTGCTTTTCATATGTTCAAATAAGAACTGTCCAAAATTGACACTAAATCTTTCTTTTAATGACAGTTTACGTTGTAAAACGATTGAAGTAGAAAACATTGAGTTCGATTGTTCATGAAAGCATGGCGCTAATAAATCAGTTAATTCTTTCTGCAGTAAATCTCTATTGTGCAAAGTTAGAGAATAAACATTTGAGTTGGCAAGTTTGTTAGTTTTTAAGTTAATCTCATTGTCTATTAATGTTGATATGTCAGGAACATCATGAAATATCTCAGTATATTCTTCACTTGTATTCAACAGGTCTTTCATACTTTTCAACTTTAAATGATCTATGTCAATGTCTTTGATAGATTCAGTTTGTTTTGATGTCGTTGGTAATAGTTCATTTCTATTGTCTTCATTTTCCTCTGGAATTGTTGCTAAGCATGTAACACTTTCTTCTAGTACTTTTGATAAGTTTTCTTTATCTGTATCCTCATTGTATTTTTCAAGCATATGAACATGAAACACTTTGATATATTTGTTAATGTTGATTTCATAAGTTACGTTTGAAATCTTTCTGATGATAGTAAATGGACCTTGCCATGTATAAATCAGCTTGTTGCTCATGTCAGGTAACCATAACTTCACTTTGTCTCCTTGTTTAAAATTTCTAAGCTTTCTGTAATCCTTTAAAATTGTTTCACTTTGAATATTGACTTCAGCTTCTTGAGTTTTTCCACATGGCTTTATGACTGTAATATTTCTATCAAAATCTTGTTGAAATGTTTTCGTTTCTGAGTTATTTTGTTTTGACTTAGACAGTGAGTCATTTTTGTCTGGTATAATATTTTCAATAAGTTTGTAGCTTTGTTCAACATTCGCGCGTTGATCTGGAACTTTTGTCTTAGGATTGTTCATTTGACAAACTTGACATTGACTAACATGTTTCTTAACATCTTTCGTAATACTAGGCCAATAAAATTTGTCAAGAATTCTTTTCTTTGTCCTCGTCACACTCGCTAGTTTCGTATGTAGAAAATTGTGATTCGTTTCAATGATGTCTTGAGTATATTTCAGTGGTAAAATGATTTGTTCAACAAACTCATAGGTATCATAATTAACACTTTTCTTTACAAGTATGCCTTCTTTGAAATAAGGTACATGAAGTCCTGGCTGCTTTACAATTGTTTGCGCCTTCTCGTACATTCTTGTCAAAGTTGTATCTTTCCTCTGGTCAGCTTTAAATTCTTCATTATTAAATAGTTGAAGTTCAGTAGTATTCTTGTTGTACTCATAAACAATGTCACAAGGTCCTTCAGTAATGTTTGTCTCTTTTTCTTCAGTTTCATTTCTTTCTGTTTCTTGTATTTCTTTAAGTTTTCTTTCTTCTTCTTCTTTTCTTTCTTTAAGTTTTCTTTCTTCTTCTTCTTGTATTTCATTAAGTTTTCTTTCTTCTTCTTCTTTGCGTTTCTTCTCTTCTGCTTCTTTGTCTTCTTGTCTTCTTTTTTCTTCTCTAATTTTTTTTCTTTCTTCTGCTTCTTTTTCATCCTGTCTTCTTTTTTCTTCTCTAATCCTTTTTCTTTCTTCTGCCTCTTTGTCTTCTTTACGTTTTTGTATATCGTAATTTATTTGTGTAGTGCACCATTCCTCCATTCTTTCTTGTGGGATGTGAAAGGCAGCGGCTAATTTGATGTATTCTTTCCACAAGTACGAGACTAATGCCATTGTAATAACTTAATAACTGTGCTATTTATAAGTACTGCCTACACTAGCGATGACCGACACCTGTCCTCAGGTGAGAGGTTAACTATGGCTGACCTAGTTAAATATCGATCGGTGTCTCCTCTTGAGGAATGTAAGTGGTCAGTGTATGTAAACAAACCAGTGTACTCTAGCTTTAGTAACGTTGCCTTCACAGCTTAATAGATATAGCTTTCACAGCTTTAGTAAATGTAGCTTTCACAGCTTGGTAAATGTAGCTTTCACAGCTTAGTAAATGTAGCTTTCACAGCTTAGTAAATATAGCTTTCACAGCTTAGTAACTATAGCTTTCACAGCTTGGTAAATATAAAATGTAAGGTACTGACCTTAAAACAGATGATCTTTCACGTTTCATTACAAAGTTTCGTTTCAAAGATTGCCGTCTTGTTGAAGTATTCTGCAAGAGGCTTTTCTTATAAGGCTTTATTTGGGCTTTGTCGTTCAGAGAGGCTATAAATCACTCGTTAGAGGCTTTATGAAAATTCGTAGAACTTGCTAGAATGTGTCGACTTTCCTCTTTGAAAATGTAATATGTGATGCTTGACTTCGTCGTTGTCTTTATTTATAGATGCCTTTTTTCGTCAGGAGGTGCCAATATATGTGACGCCTTTACTCTTCGATGCTCTTTGCCGGAGGTGCCAATATATGTGACGATTTGAGCCGAAGGATTGTATTAATAAGTTGACGAATTCATATGAAATGAAGAAAGAAACATCTCTCTGTATTTTCTTCAAACTTCTTTAATAACTTCTTCAAACTTTCACATCAAAATTAACTTCTTAATTCAATTACAACTTGACTTGATACTTCATAAATAAAACTTAAATGTTACATAAAACTTCTCTTAGTATAACTTCAACTTCAACTGCTAAAACTTTACTTAATGGATCCGCTAATAACATATAACTCATTACTGAGAGAGAACCAACGCTCTACAAGATCTACTACTATGCGAGGACCAACGCTCTACAAGATCTACTACTATGCGAGGACCCCGTCTGACTCACTTTCCCTTAATTTATACTTTCTTTGATCGTACATTCCAGAATCCTGGAACCTTCTCCGATAATTATTTTAGTAACTTTGACCTTCTAGAAGCTGACGTGTGCTATTTTTTCCCTTAACCTCTTTCTTCGATTGGACATCTAAAATTAACTTGTTTACGCTGGACACCTGCACTGGTTGACCTCGAGGTTCTAGAAACTGGTCGAAATAGGTCACAGACTCGACTCGTGACAATTACGTAAACACAAGCGGTGTTTCACTGGCGCGCTAGTGTGCAAATGTATATATAATACTATTATGTTACATCTCTCTTCTTTAATTCAGAAAATCTTTTTATCAGAATAACTAACAAACTATTCAACTAAAAAGTCAAATCAGTTAATCACAAATCAAGTCTCTTGGGTTTGTTAACTATTCTGCCTGAGCGTGTTACGTGAGGTTCATGTGGTCTAGAGGTGTTAGAAGAAGCAGTGTGTAGTGGCGGCTTTACATCTAGAGTAGTAGGTAATCTTGGACTCTCTAGATCTTGTGGTTCTGGTTGTTCTGAGATGTCATCTGGAAAGTCATAATTATTGTCAAATCTGTTTGCTTTCACAGAAGACTTTCTGATGTGTTTTCTGTTTCTTCTGTAGATCTTATTTCCACTTTTCACATTATATGATCTAGTGTTGATGGTCTATTCTGTTGATGATTATATATGCCAATGGTGCATGCGAGTTCATAGACGACCAGTCATAATTATTTCCCGAATCATTGAAAGTTCTTTGCTTGTACAATCTTGAATTTCACTGTTTTTCGAATCACTTACAGAGATCATATGCACTGAATCATCTGTAAATTCACATGTCTGTGTATCAGTATTTGGTAGATGTGCACGAGAAAGTGTATCGGAGATAAACATTTCCTTGCCTTTTCTGTAACAGACTTTCAGATCATACCACTGTCGTCTTATTAGCATCTTCTGTATTCTCATTGGTGCTGACAGTAGAGGTTTCTTGAAGATTTGCTCCAGAGGTTTGTGATCATTATAAACTGGTACTTCTGTACCAAATATGTAGCAGTGAAATGTGCTTGTACTACACACAACTGAAAGCATTTCCTTCTCAATTTGAGCATATCTTGTTTCTGTATCCGTGAGAGCTCTTGATGCAAAATCAATTATACGACCTTCCTGGAGTAATACTGCTCCCAGTCCATCCTTACTTGCATCACATTCTATCTCTACGTTCTTGTTGACATCATAATATGCTAATAACGGAGGGTTTGTACAAAGATGTTTCAATTCTTCAAAACTCTTGTTTTTTTCATAATTCCATTGAAATTCTACATCATCTTTTAGAAGCTTTCGTATTGGAGCATCTGTTTGACTTAGATTAGGAATAAATTTTGCTAGGTACTGAATTAAACCTAGAAATCTTCTGATTCCATCTTTGTCTTGAGGAGCTGGCATGTCAATAATTGCTTTTATCTTTGCTGTATCTGGTTCTAAACCTTTCTCTGACAAGATATGGCCCATATAAGGTACTCTGTTTTGCCTTATCTTGCACTTGTCATAGTTCAGCTTTAGATTGTACTCCGTTGCTCTTTGCATGACTTGTTTCAAAATGTGATCATGATGCTCAACATCTCTACCAGTTACTAGAATGTCGTCTATGATGACATATGCTCCTTCAATACCTTGAAGCATTACATCCATAATTCTTTGGTAAATTTCTAGCGCTGATTTGATTCCAAAAGGTAATCGTAACCATCTATATCTTCCCAGAGTTAAAAGTTGTGAAAAATGAAGATTCTCTTTCAAGCTTTATTTGCATAAACCCTGACTTGGCATCGAGAACTGAGAATATCTTTGAATCTTGAATATTAGTGATTACATCTTCAAGAGTTTTCATGGGGTGATGTTCCCGTCTGATTGCTTTATTGAGATCTTTTGGATCAATACATATTCTAACTTTGTCATTCCTGAGCGAAACAACCATGAAGCTAACCCATTCAGTAGGTTCATGTACTGGAGTATTAAATCCAACAGCTTGCATTTCTTTAAGTTTTTCTTCAACTTTTATTGCATAGCGATTCTGCTAAGCGATGTGGTGGATAAATAACGCCTTTAGTATTTTTCTGTTACTGAATCTTGTATTCTCCTGGCAGTGTTCCAGTTGTTTTAAGCATTTCAGGAAATTCTGTCTATCCGTTGTAGTAGTCCTAAACATTCTGCTGTGTCCCCACTTAAAATGTCCTCTTAGCTAATGTATAATACCTCAAACCTTGCATTCACCTCTTGGGTATTATTTTACAAAGGTAGCACCACTGCTCCAATAGTCTTAATAAAGTGATTAGTGTAAGACTTGAGTGACTTTTCTGAATAAGCAAGTTTTACTTTATCTTTGAGCTTTTCAAACTCTGACTTGACAAGAATGTTACATCTTGCACCAGTGTCGATACGGAAAATTAATGTCTTGCAATGTACTCCTAGTTTTACAGTTCACTTGTCTTCAATGACATTGATGTTCTCAATATTACCTTTTTAATACTGGCTACTTGCAGTGCTAATAGACACAATATTTTCATCACTGTGGCTGTCATCTTCTACCAGATTAACATTGCGTCTTTTCCTGCACATTTGAAACCAGTGGTTTGTCTTCTTGCAGAAATTGCATGTGGTTCCTATTGCTGGACATTTTCCCTTTTCGTGGTTCTTGCCGCATTTACTACATAATTTATCTGAGTTGTCTTTAGACTTCTGCTTGGGTACATTGTGTGACTGTCTCTTGATTGCTATAACTTCTTGGCACCTAAACATTTTCACTTGGCTTTGTGACATCTCATATTGTTGTCCAATTTCTATGGCCTTGCTAAGGGTCAACCTCTGTCATTGATCAAGTAGTCTTAATTTTACCTTTTCGTGTATGACTCCACTAATGATCAAATCAATAAGCATATCGTCTGGGTTGTCATACTCACAGTCCATAATGAGAAGCTTTAGGTCTTTAACAAAGTTATCAAAACTTTCTCCTTCTACCTGCTTTCTCTGATGTGCTCTAAATCTAGACACTCTTTTATTTTGTCTTGGCCTTATGTAGTCTTCTTATTTCTTTAATAGCTATTGCGGATCTCCCTCTTCACTATCAGTAATATTTAGAGTTTTGTAAACTTCTCGGCCCTGTTGACCTATCCACATTCCCAGCCATCCGGCTTTTTGTTTACTATCGGCACCAGGTGGCGGTCCACATCATATTAGGAACTCCATTTATTACGTAAACACAAGCGGTGTTGAACTGACGGATTTATATATATATATATATATATATATATATATATATATATATATATATATATATATATATATATATATATATATATATATATATGCAGCCCTCAATACAAAAAAGTTTGCCCACCCGTGGACTATTGTATAGAGTGTTTAGTGGAGAGTTTGGTGAGGAAGAAAGACATTGAGTTGTACCTTCAGCAAACAGAGAAATTGTGTTGAAAACTGCGCATGAAAGTATATTAGCAGGGGATTTATCATTAAGAAAGACTAAGAGTAAAATGTACAAATATTTTTTTCAGGCAAGGTTTAGAAATTAGATAGAGACATAAAAGAGGAGGTGATGTGATATTTTTCAGAAAGCTAGGATGCCGCGTCGTTGTGACAGAGTGGAACTTGGCCGAATGAATGTTGTTACCACTCCGTTTTATAAAGTAGCAACAGATATTATTGGGTCATTGGAGGTAGCCGACAATAAGAATATGCATATTTTAACAGTGGTAGATGTTGCTAGGAGATGGCCAGAAGCGATACCGCTGAGAAATCTAAACAGAGAAACAGTTGTCGAAGCGCTGACTAGTGTTTTTTTGTGTGTGTAGAATATGGCTTCCAGCGCCAGTTGTTATAATTAAGAAGAAAGATGGAATGCTCCGCCCTTGAATCAATTTTAAAATTAAATAATATTACTGAAATATTTGCTGAGGTAATTCCTGAACAAGAAGTTTTGTTAACATGTTGCATAAAGCCAAATACTTTACGTCGGTGAATTTAACAAAGGGTTACTGGCTAATTCCGATCAGTGAAAGTAGCAAAACTTTCACATCGTTTAGAGTTCTAGGGGAGCATTATATGTTCCACTACTTACCCTTTGGGTTGAGCGGTGCTCAAAGTCATTTTAATAAGGTTGTTAACAGTATGCTAAGGGGACTAGAAAATGTATTATTCTACTTCGACGATATTAGTATTTTTTGTGAAAACAGGAAATCGCACTTGAAAAGTGTCAGAAACGTTATTGCGCGTTAAGAGAGAAAGGCCTTACATACTAAAACCAGATAACTTTAGATGGGCTACACTAGTGTAAAATTTCTGGGTCATATGTGGGACAGGGAGTTAGCAAACCTGATCATAGTAATGTAAAAAAGATCATGGAATTTAAAACATCCATTACAGAAAAAGAAATACGTAGTTTGAGTGGTCTGATAAATTATTACAGCTAATTTATTCCGAGATACGCGAATTTAGTATTCCCCTTTACAGAGTTACTACGTCGGGGCAAGTTTCTATGTAATATAACATTTGAACCGGTATTCTGTCGTACCTTACCTTACCTATACCTTAGTCTATTGGACCGTTGGGGCACCATGCAAGACTCGTCGACCGTCTTTCTTCATTCCTCTCTTTCTTTTGCCTTAGTTAGAACCTCTTTCAATGGCAGGCCCGTTCATTCTTCAATGTTGTCTTTAAGTTTGGATTGTAATAGATTGTGCCGGATGTTTGTATATGTAGTAAGAGAAAAAGAGAATTCCAGATAAATCTATTTTTTTTAATTACATTTTTGGGATGGTCTCGTATGAAAATTAGATGTACCATAGCCATGTGGAGTGATTTTCAAACCATACTTTGGTGTTAGAAAGTTGTTTTCCTTAAAAATTGGAACATAATATTAACGATAATTAGATTTCCAAACGTTTTAGCTAGAAAATTAAATGTAGAGTAAGAGAGAATTGAGATTTTACATAATTAGACTTAAAAAATATTTTTCATAAAAAATCCGAAACAACCTATTTTTGTAAATGAGAAAAAGATTATTTGTTTTATTTATTAGAAGAGGGATTTCAAACAGTTATAGATTTTGTTCATATACAATTCGGTAGTTTTTGGCAAATTAAAGTAATATAGATCGATTTCTTTTTCAAAACAAAATCCGGAACATTCTTTACCGATTAAAAAAACTTTTGTTATGTTTCAGCAAGAAAATTAAATGCAAAATGAGTCTAAAAAGTGATTTCAATAATCGTTTATAATAAATTGCTTTCTTATTTTAAATTCCCCAACAACCTATTGTCGATATTTTTGAAAAAATAAAGTCATTTGACATAAATTTGTTTTAAGATGAAAATACAGAACATTTAGATATCGATAATTAAACTATAGTGACGTATTGTCAAAGAATATAAATGTAATACTATTTAATTATGCGATTTAAAACAATCATTAGAAATAATTTATTAATTTATAGTTAATGAAATATAAGTCAGTATAGAGATTTTCATTTAGCATTTATAGGCAATTTATATTTAAAAAAAACGGAACAACATATTATTGATCATGTGTTTTTGGAATGTTTAAGCATGGAAATTAAATGTAATATAAGTTAGAAGAGCAAATAAACATTCGTTGACATCCGAAACAATATATTATTGATACTTAAAACTATTGAGATGTTTCGGAAGGAACATTAAAGGCTAAATCAGATTTTCAATAGCTTTAAGAGCTTTTTTATTTTTATCTAAACGTGACGGACAGACCGACCGACAGACAAAACGCACACAAATAAGCGTCTTTCATTCTGATAGGGGCACTAAACAAAAAATAATTAAAATAATATTATTTAAAAAATTTTGAGGAAACTGATTAGTACTATGTCTTGCCGCTGCTTGTCACGCTACTGCACGAAAGTCTCTGCATAAAAAGTCCATTAAAAATGTGCGTGATACAAAGTGCATTCTTAGCCTTTATAAACAAACATTAATGTTTTATTTTAATTTTAGCAGCTAGTTGACCAGAAAAAAAACCTTTAACATATATTTATATTTGTTGTGAACATTTCTTGTACATTTTTTAAAATATAGTTGACTTAGTGATACTGAAAATACACAAAAAAATAGTTTTTTTTTCTTTGTTAACATAGTAACATTATAGAGACTAATACTAAGACTAAGACTGCTTTATTGATCCTTTATGGAAATTTGTTGTGATTACAAGGACTCCTATCTCATATAAAGACAGCACATCAGAAACAGACACATAAATACAAAAGACACAACATAGAAAGTTCCTTCAGCGACTACACACAGGCATCTTGGTTCTGATCATGTTTCCTGATCAACGAGCGGCGTTGATATAGTCTGACCGAGTGAGGTACGAACGACTTTTTTTTATCGCTCTGTTCTTGTTTTGATTGACAGTAGTCGCTTATTTCGCGACGACCTGACATAGTTATGATGGAGTGGGTGGCCGTTGTCTTCCAAGATTTTTTCGATTTTCCTTAGACACTTTTGTTCAATAAGTTCCTTTTAATGTAGTAATTTTGTGAGTGTAATTTTTGATGCCCTTTTTATGATGGTTTCTAGACGGCGCAAAAGGTTAGATGAAGCGTTGCTTTGCCAACAAGTTATTCCGCATGTTAGCAGATTTTGTATAGTCGCGCCGTAAAAAGTATTTAGGATCTTCTTATTTAGTTTAAAGCTATTGAGTTTGTATAGAAAAAAGTCGCTGGGCTGTTTTCTTTGTCTTCTATCGAGCTTCGATACTGAGTTTCGTCTTCTGAAATAAGACCGACTATGCAGGGGCGTAACTAGGGATATTGGGGCCCGGGGGGATAGATCTTTTGGGGGGCCCCTTGCATTTTGACATTCAACATATGACATGAGATAATGTACGCAAAAATTTATAAGTCCAAAATCAAATTGGTTCAGTATATCAGTAAACTTAACAAAAAGTAATCATAAAGACTCTTTAAATGAATAATACCGTTGTTTATTAGTTAAATAATGCAAAAGTGACTAATCTCAATTGATATCGCTTCGTCGTGCATTCTGTGCAGCAAACAAATCTATAACATCAACTACATCGATACTTTCTAGTAATTGTGACTTCACTGACATTAAAACCATGATAAGCCTTTCTTGCGACATTGTGCTCCTGAGATAGTTTTTGATGAACTTGAGCTTTGAGAATGATCTCTCACATGACGTAATGGAAGTGGCCTGAGTTAGCAGTATTTGCAGGAAGTTGCAAAGTTTGAGCACACGTAATTCCCATATAAAGCTTGTTTCCTCAACATGTCTATTGGTGATTGTATTACTGGTTTGTTGATGAAAAGTGATCGTGCATCAATGACATCATTGAAAAAGCGATTTTTCATTTATTTCATCATACAATTGGAAAAGTAGCACAGTTTGTCATAAGCGTGTCTTCATCTAACAGGTGTCTTGGTTCAAGAAGAAACCCAAAAGTATCCATTTTCTTTCCAGACTTTGGAATCTGCCCTTCATCTCCATATGAAATCTGTCCAGCACTTTTGAATTGCAATTCTATTGACAGTCCTACATTAGAACTCAACTTCCCATTAAGTCTTTTCTTTCTTCTGGTTGTTTTGATTACAGGGAATTCATATTATTCACTACCTTCTTTTGCTTTTTCGATGGATTGGGTTTTTGTCAGTTTTTCATCATTTTGCAGAAAGCATGAAAGGGTACTAATTTCTTTAGCAGCTTTCCGTATATGCAGTCCAGACTTTGTAGTTTCTTCTGAACTAAATAAATTGGGCGCAAGAGCTTTGACCAGAATTCAAGATAGGCAAAACATTCCTTATTTTCCACTGCATTTAAAAGATTCTGTACTAATATTATATTATATTACGTCATTGTTGGTTGTTTATGTTTTCTGCGAAAGCAAAAGGATTCAGAGCACACAAAAGTGGGAAAGATCCATATCTCGTTATGCTCGAGTATAGAAATACTTCGATAAGTGGACTGTCGTATTCACCATCACAACTGCTGACGAGTAGAAGACTCAGGGAATCATTCCAACTGATCCCAAACTATTGAAACCATCGGTAGCTGAAAATGCAGAGACATTACGCAACAAACGATAGACGAAAAACAAATTGAAATACAATGCAAAAGCAAGACTACCTAAAGATTATTCTGTCGGAGAGTTCGTCTAGGTCAAACATAGCAGAAAGCAGTTGTCATAAAAAAAAACATTCAGCATCCAGATCTTACATCATAAAGACAAACGATGGAAAAACATACAGAAGAAATCAACGCTTATTGAATAAGAGTTTCGATGAAGACATCTCTGGGTACTATGATACCGATGGAGACAATGAACTGCAAACTGTTGGAACAAACGAAACAGACAGTTATAGACCAACGTCTAGAGAACTTGTGCCAGTCAAGACAACCAGAAGTGGACGCATTGTTAAAGTTCCTAGTAGACAGGGCCGGCCTTAGGCTACTGCTGCCTATGAGGTCGCAGTGGGCGCTGCGCTTTCATAGGCCCCGCGGTAATCCCAAGTGTACATTATTAAATTAAACCATTATAACGTATATAAAATAACAGGGTTTTCGCGACCTCCTGATTTTCCAGGGCCTCCAGGAAATCTCATGAAAATATACGATAAAGTCCTGAACTTTTTTTTGAATTTATTCAAATCTCCTGAAGAATAGACGAAATTGACATTTTGGGGAGCCAATAAATAAAAAGTGGCATTGCGAGCTTTCATTTGATAAAAATTTATTGCAAACACGAAAGTAGGCCTATTTTCTAATTCAAAAAAAATAATTTCGACATTATGCTTATCCCTACCCAGACTAGGCCATGCGCGATCCGTTTCGCATAGGGCCCCGCAAACGCTAGGGCCTGCCCTGCTAGTAGATATCACTCTTAAGAACTTCAAAAGGAAGGATGTGCTAATATTATATGATATTACGTCATTGTTTTTTTTTTGTTTATGTTTTGTGCGAAAGCAAAATGATTAGATGTAAATAAGAGAGTTTCCATTGGATTAAGGAAAAATAAATAGAGGGGTAATTACTCGAGTGTGAAGTTTAATTCTGAAATTATAGACGCCAAACCCGAATAATGGACTATTTTGGCATTAATAAAAATAACTTTTAGATCTGTTATACTCGATTCTGTAAATTTTGCTTCAAGGTTAATTAGTGTAGCCATAAAATACTCGCCATTTAGATCTCGTATTAGTAAAGGTAACAAGATGCCTGGAATTCGCTGTATATTATGCAGTTTTATTCGTGGCAAGAAAGTTTAAAATGTAAGACTAACTTTAAAAAAAACTTTGATCTCTGTGGGAAAAAATATTTAAAAAATGTCAACAAAGTCAACGTACTGATAGACATAGATCTAGGTTTAGTCTTTGTGATAAATTTAATCCATAAATGTGGGGAAAAAAAACACCCGTTGACACTATTTGTCAATAAAATATATTAATTTATGTATTTACAAATAAATTTCGGACACCCATTTGGGGCCACCCAGGTAGGGGCCCGGGGGGATTTTAAAATTCTCCCCCACCCCCCTTCCTTAGGTACGCCACTGCGACTTTGGCAGTATCATCAGCGAATTTATTGAGTTTAACTGAGTCATAGATGCTTCTTATGTCATTTGTGTAAAAAGTGTACAGTACAGGAGAAAGTATACAACCTTGTGGAGCACCCGTACATAGTACTCGAGTTGACGATTTAGTGTTGTTGACTTTAACATACTGAGGAAGTCGGGTTAAAAAGTTTAGAACCCAAACATGTACGTAAGGGCTGACATTTAAGTTACTCAATTTATTTATCATTAGATGTGGCTGTATGGTATTGAAAGCCGAGGAGAAGTCTACAAAGAGGACTCGTGCATATGTTTTGGGTTTATCGAGATGCTGGTCCATAAGCAATAGAATTGCATCCTCAGTTCCCCTAGCTGCCTTATATGCAAATTGGTGAAGGTCTAGGCTGTTATTGACTTTTGCTACAAGTTGTTTAAGCACATATTTTTTAAAACATTTCTTAATTATATTTGTTAGTGCTACTGAGCGGAAATCATTTAAGCAATCTATTTTTGGTTTCTTAGGCACTGGTATGATCTCTGAAGTTTTCCAGATGTGTGGAATTTCGCACGTTTGCAACGAGTAGTTAAAGATTTGAGAGAAGATAGAAGAGATTTGCTCCGCACATAGCTTGACCAGCTTGCCACTAATTTTGTCTGGTCCAGAAGCTTTTGTTACGTCTACACTTTTAAATAACAAGGTCATTTTATCCTCAGCTACAAAATGGACGTAAGATTCTTGTTTTTCTTTGGCCAGAGTGTTGAATCCTTGTCTAGGTCAACAAAATATTCTTTATTGAAACGAACATAAAAATCATTTCGTTCGTTGGCGAATTTCTCCTCATCATCCACTGAAATTCGTTCTCGTTTTGAGGTGCAGCCTGTTATTTTCTTTAATCCTTCCCACCATGCTTTTGAGTTATTATTTCCAAAGAAATTCTCAATTTTTTCTTTGTAGGTTTTTTTTTCCTTCAATTATTGCTTTTTTTTTCAGTGCATTTTTAGCATTTTTAAAACTCTTCATTGCTTGCCTTATACTTTTGTTTTCATTCCAATAATAAGATGTTTGATTTTTTTGGTTATCCAGGGCTTTTTGTTTCCATAGACTTGTATTGTTTTTGTTGGAATTGTTGACTCCTCGCAGAATAATAAGTACGAGTTCACAATTTCTGTTAGTTCGTTTATGTCTGGACAGTTCTCAATAAAGATTTCCCAGTTAGTTTTCTCAATGCATCCTCGAAGTTTTTCTACAGCCTCTTCAGACCATATCTTGACCGTTTTTATTACTCTCTTTGTAGTTTTAAGAGTAGGTTTGTAATTAGGTATAAGATGGACTAGCATGTGATCAGATTCTCCAATTGGGAACAAACTTTAACATTTGTAAGCCTTCTTAATAGTTACGTAGCATTTGTCGAGCGTTCTACTCTGCCTGGTGGGGAGGGAGACGTACTGACTACAGTTTGGCAGTGTGTTGTTAATATTCAGGTTGTTGAAATCTCCAGTTTTATCAAGATTAGTGAAACAGTTTTGATTTCTATGCGGAAAATACATACATACTTACTCCTTACATTCTACCTTATATATAAGATTTGACTTATTGATACCGAAAATACACAAAAATTATCTGTCTTTGTTAACACATTTTTAACATTATCTCTGTTACATTTATGTCTTGTTTTAGAATTGGTGTATTTTTATGAAAAAAATCGCTTGGATAATAATTTTTATGAACTAAACGGTTTGCTTTTAGAAAACAATAAGTAGCCGATGGATCTAAACTTTGATTGTCGCATCGAATGGTGAAATAATATTTTTAATTTCTCTAATAATTTTTTTTTTGATCTGGGTGTGACAGACGGACAGACAGGCATTTTGCACAAACTAATTCCTCTTACAGAGGCGCTAAAAACAGGGAATATAATTTATTCATTAATAATTTTGACAGCTTGTGATATAATAAAGTTTTGTTGTGTATAGATATAAGCACTATCACAGTATCAATACATTAACTAAAACATAGTTCTGTCGTAAATGTATTGAAATGTATTGCTAGCACTAATAAAAGCGATCAATGGACTAAGCATTTACCTCTTGTTCTCCTGACATTTTTTTTGTTGTCTAAGCTTATTTTTCTATTGCAATAACACGCTTGTTTGATTTGAAAAGAGTTTTCTAAAAAGTATCTGAAAAGTATTTGCAGATATTGTATCACATTTATCCTTGTGAACATTTTGAAATGCTGTAGCTTAGCCACCGATATGTCAATATTTAATCCAAAGACTTATATATTATACTAGACTGGAAACCGGAAACAAATTTTTATCCGCCATTGATCGATTCACAGACATATATATATATATTGATATTTATGTACGTAAACTCTTTTTCAAGCTCTAAGAGAAGTCACCCCAATCAATATTTTCTGTTTTAGAAAAGTTATGATCTTTAGTTTTCAAAGTCTAGAAATAATGCAAACTCGATTATCGGATTTTCTTTTGAATGGGCTATTAATCACAGGACTATATTCACGCTAATATATGAAACAAAGCCATTTCCTGTTAGTTTTCATTAAGAAAATGTTTCCAAAATCTTAGATCGAAATAATTCATGTCTATTGATATTAATCATCTTATTTACATTTATATAGATTGATTACCGAGATCCTTCTAGATTTTGTATTTAAAAATTGCAAAGTAATAATAATGAGACGAGAGTACCCTTATTTTTGATGTTCAATTACTAGATCTAGATCTAAAAATTAAAATATATGTTACATAGGTTAGGGTTGAAAAAAAAACAACAACATGCACAACTATCTCTTATAACTACTTTACAAAACAACGCCTTGTTCACATTTTTTGTAGAGTTAAAAAAATTTCTATGTTCATTCTAGATATAGTAAATATCAGTCTATAATATAAGTCTAGTATATGAAATATAAGTCAGTGGGAAGCGTGGTCGAGAGGCCAAGTGCGCTTGAACTTGGCTTGGCTTGGCTACCTAGAAGGGGGCTCGAGGTTCGACTCGGGCAGAGTTGTGTTTACTGAGCGCCTAAAGGCAGCACGGAAAACCAACTCCTAGATACCCCCTCCCCCCTCGGTCCACAAATGAGATTGGACCAAAAGCGCTCTGAGCATGCTATAAGCATGAAAGTAGCGCTATATAAATGCTATAATAATAATGGTTTAATCCTTTATTTTGGATTTACTCTTCTGTAGTGTTGACTTTTTTCAAAGTACATCTGCCCAAATAGTAAAGTAGTGAAAGGTATACATGTATTCATATCTAGTGTCTGTATTTTAGAGCGGTGCTAAAGATCTTCAATCGCCTTAACAAATTCATCAAATCTTTCTTTAACGGTTCTAACTGTAGTATGATGAGCGCTCTAGCAAGTTGTTTATAGACATTTGAATGATACCCCATCCTATGGTTGAAGCATGAAGAGGCGAAGAAAGAAAGCAGTTTAAAGAGTATATAAAATGTCATGCAGGAAATATTTTCTGAATTTTGACCATATAGCTTCTATAAACAATGTACACATCCATTAAAATAAATTGCGTTTTTTTTTTAAATATTGCCTGCACTCCTTCATGAATTGCAGATATTGTAGCTGCATTATCATACCCACGAGCTCAACACATCAATAAGTCAGGCCCATTCATTTCTAGGCATTTTAAGATAGAACTGGTGTAACCTTTGGTTATCTTTAAAAAGAAAAATCCTAAAACACTTCTGTCATTTGATCGATACCTTTGCTAATGTCAAAATCTCCTATAACTTTAAAGATCTATGTTAGGTACGCTATGATACAAGATACCACAGTACTTTGGAGCAGTTGTCTCTTTACGGGTTGTGGTGATTGTATTTGTATATACTATTGTAAACAACACTTGCTAGAATCTTGGGTGTAAGAATTAAGTAATTCTATGTTTATTTATTATTATTTCAATGGTCCATTGGTTGGGACAGAGTGACAGCGCTTGTTTTTTTGTTATTGTTGTTGGAGGCCTGAGTTTTGGAGCTTAGTCGTATTGTATAATAATATAAAAGTCAGTTTTCATAATTATGCAATTTAATAGTTAACATTAGATGCGTTGTCTACAACTACAGTTATCCTGATTACGTCTCTTTGAATTATTGAAAGAAGTACGTTTATGTGTCATGTCCAAGCCAAGTTAGGAGTTCACATCACGGGGTCTGCTAAAACATTTATAAACGCTCTAAATTTTGGTACAAGTCTGGAAAGTAACTTAGGTGCATCGCTGCCTTGCAATCTTATAAATTCTTATTTCAGTCCTCGGTCATATTTGGATTTCCACAATTTCAAGACAAGTTTCTTTATTCAATGAAGACTCATCTTCAATTTTCCACGAAATACCAAAGTTTCTTTACAAGAAACATTGTGATATCTAGCATGATGTTATTCATATTGTTTATTATTCTTCCCCTATTGGGTGTCACACGGTGAGACCCGCACCCCCTCACCCACCCAGTGACGCCTCTGAATATCGTCTTGCTCAAGTCTAAATGGTCAAGTCTCTTTCGATTGAAATATCATCGTTCTGTTGATATATTTTACGTAAACAAAAATAATGTCCACTTGAAGATTCTGAACACGAGGATGATACTGCGACGATCAGTCCCGCTGCAAACGTGCATAATCTACTGCCTTATATGTCTCTCAAACTTCAGTACACCCCCCCCCCATTCTAATTGAAATTAATTTGATCTGCGCTATACTTACTTTTAGAAATATTGTTTTGTCAGGAGAAAGAATTTTCGAGGCTTAGGTTGCAGAAAAACACATAGCAGATTGTAAAGTAAAAATACACCATGCTGGCTAACACGTGATGGATGACACGAACGTAAATGTTAGATCTATTGAGCGTCATTAGTAAACAAAAAAAAAGAGAAAAACTGTCGAATTGAAGTACATACATAATAGTTGTACGTTGACTTGGGATATAGGAATTAAAAAAACTGAAGTGGCGTCACGAGGGTCGGTGTCACTAGGTGCGGTTAGCTCACAATGCCACATCCCCATCAACTTCCCTCAACATTTCCTAATAAATATTGCTGTAAATATACGGCAAGCACTCAACGAAAGCAGTAGGTAACAATAAACTAGGTATTTATTTACATTACAAACAGGCATGGACTTCAGCCATCAAGTCCCAGAATGTCCTATCTCAAGTGGCACCAGTTATTTTCTACCTAAATACCAATTAAGACCACCGATACACTTCCCAGTGCCACCCCAGGTCCTCAACACAGTTCATAGATAACACAAAGGACGTTCTCTCGAGTCAAGTCAGCTCAGTCTTCAATAACTTGCAGATCACTGCAGCCGGATCTACAACAGTCATTCTTCCTACTTATATAAACGTCTTCCACTACATGTGTTGAATGGTGCTCTGATGCGCACCATCAGTGTGGCTCGGGAGCGGAGTTACAACACTAAATTGTTAGTTTTTTTTTATAATGCAATTAGCTAATTACCTACATTTATAGATTGCTAGAAAACTGCAAAACGAGTGTTGATTCTATTATAAAATTTAATTGCTATAAAATTTTATGCAAAATTATTATATATCCTAAAAAAATAAGTTTAATAAATCATTTGAACAGACTTAACTGTCGCAGTTATCTATGTAACTGTATAGTAGAATTATTTCTCTATTTGATAGTGCGGCGTTGTTCACTATATTGATGACGTCATTACACTATTTCTTGTGTAGACTAGGGGAATGAACTTTTGTTGCTTGTCACAACTTCTAGTGACGTATAGTTAGTGTGTGTGTGTGATTTGCGTCATTTATCGTCAAGTACAGTCTCTCCATCTTGTGCGGTATAGAGGCAAGACATGTTTGAGAGCTCTTGAATTTCTCCTTGGTTATTGTTACTGGATAGCCGTAACGTTTGCCTTGGACATTTTCTTGTTGGATTATCTTGACCCCTGTTTAGGGTGAGTTTTATTTTTCATTGTATAGTTTTTCTATTTGAATTCGTTCGTATTTGTAAGTCTATAATTAGACTAGATCTAGATGATTAGAAGAATCCTTTCTTTTATCTTCTATAGGGTTTTAGCGACAAGTCTAGGTTTTGGTCGTAGTCTCAGTCAAGACTCTATTTCAAGTTTTAGCGTCAAGTCTAAGTAGTGATCTTAGCTTGGTGTCAAGTCTATGTGTAAGACTCAGTGTCAAGACTTGTTTATCCAGTCTCAATTTTCTATATTGAGAGTACAACTTTACGTCTACAGTCTACAGGACTGGGGTCTTCATCTCACTAATGTCAATTAGTCGTCTGATGTCAAGTTGACTTTTTCATGAGTCTGAGGTTCAAGATTCAAGACTGCGGGTTTCCTTGGTCAGACCTGATGTTACAGTAGGAACTAAAAAAATTTATAATTGTCGTCAGTGAACAGTATTGGATCTACAGACTAGATCTATGTGGATTACCAGTTGTTGTGTTGAAAGTATATTTGAACAACTTGTGATGAATATGTTGAGGTAATGATATTGTTTAAATAATGATCATTTATATGTCACAAAGAAAATAACTAGATCATGTTGGATTATATATATATATTTATTGATATTGATACTATTATTATCATTTATCATACATCATATCATTTGTAAATATATCACTGGAATAAATGTTTATTGTTATTTAACATCATACACTTAGTTTATTAATTTAATACAGCTGTATGTGTATGGTGTGCTTGTCAGGCTGAACTTGGGCCAAATATTACAAGTTCAGAAAAGCAATAACAATAACACACATTGAATTAAAACTATGATAAGTACAAGAAAACACAAGAACCTGACATTAACTACAACGTAAAAACTTTCTAAAATTTTACAAGTGACGCCCATCAAGACCAGTGCTGTCCAACTTTCTTTAGTTTGGAGGCCATATACGAAAATTCCGAAACATTTGTGAAGAGTTACAAATCTAGTCCTATTAGCTAATTCTCTGCAGCCTTATTATGCATCAGGGGCAGAAATGTTAAGATACGGAGAGCATTAATCGAGAGTTTACCAACATTACTAGGCTTCAGAAATGAATTCTTTAGGATGCCATTAGTGCCATTTATATTGGACATATGATATGGTCACAATAGTCTCTAGATCAAACACTTAATCTTGCCATTTTCACCCGTCACGCAGGAGTCTTGGTCTTTAATCTAACACCCAGCTAATATTAATTAATTAATTTATGAAGGAATGTCTGAAAACTTAAAAAAAAATTAATTGGAAAAAACCTTTGCTTCATGATTTAGATTTTAAATACCACTTCCAAAAACATAGCTCATGATTTCATACATATGATTCTTTATTATGATAGTCAAATATTGTCGGACTATACATGTAAACACATTTTGAATGTTGATAATTATTGTTCAAACATAAACAAAAGCTGTTTTTACCGATCAAAAATAAATAAAAACAGACAAACAAAATTTATACATGTGCAATAGTGTCATAAACAGAAGCATTCTCGTTAGTCCTTGTTGAACTGAGTTGAAGTGTAGACGGCCCACTCAAATGCTTTTGTTTCATGCCATCTGGTCCTGTAGATTTTTTAGATTTTTAAATAAAAATTTTATGTTTACATATAAGTTTAGATTACACACACCCCTGTGACCAACTATATAAAACTATTTGTCCTGATCACTCACTCATCTATTATAATCACTAATTCTCACACTTGACTTGGACAATACATTTTTTAACTGATCTTTATTTGCAATTTTTACAAACTATGTTTGTTAGCTGACATATTCATGTCTAAAGTATAACTATACACAACAATTCTTTCCGCACTGATTAACACTTTATAACTTTCGTTGGTTTCATTTTGTAATTTTTGCATATTTTTCACAGATCTTGACTTAAAAAAAATCTTTCGGTGTAGATAATGGTCATAGTGTGGGATTATCCTTAGATCATTGTGACTATCATCTGAATGAAAGGTTGTGTGTGTGTAGAACATTCACCGATGGTATTTACACAACATTTAGCCACACGATTCTCTAATCTAATCTAATTTTTAATGCACACTGACTCACGTGATAGTTTTTTTTATCGTTGTTTTGTCAATGTTATAACTTGATTAAATGTTGTTTGTTTACGATTGGGGAATGATGTCCATTAAAAATCAACTGGATCTAGATCTACAAGTCCTTTATTCAAATGCAATTCTTAAAAATTGTCACACAGAATATAAAATATATATTAAAAGTGTTTAGGTGTTATGTATGTGTGTGAGTGTGTGTTTCTAATACGGTGTTTAAAGATGGGTTAATTTAAATAAGATGCCTTTCTAGATCTAGATGATCTAGAACTGTGAATGGCAAATTAAATATAAATATGCTCTGTTTCCACAAAAAAAAAAAATTACGATTGACAATTAAAAAATTAATGAACAGAGACTTCTGATATAAGTAGACATTGAGGACTATCATTTTATTACGTCACATCCTTTTAAATACTTTCTCTCAAAAACGTCCACAACAAACAATGACGCAATATAAACATATTAGCACAAAATATGTAAGGAGGGAACTAAGCTACGAAGATAGATATTACTAGCTTTACCCACCGGCTTCATTTATTGATATGTTCCCAGTCTATATTTTGCCATGAAACCCCTCCCAATTTTTTCTTATTTATAACAATCTCTCTATATATATAATTCTCTTCTTTGCTCAACAGTTTGCGAGAAGCAAGCAAGAAGTAAAGGAAAGATCACTCTCTTATTTCTGCGGATAGTCACCCCATGAAAAAACAAGAAGGGGGGGGGGAGAACAAGTGGGTATTCACACGTCGGTACTGATGGCTGCACGCTGGACTATCAAACCCTGCCCGCTCTCATCCCCCTTCGTTTGGACTAAGAAGTAAACTATCTTCAACTCTGAAGGAACATCCAAAACATGTTAAACATTTTACAAGCAAATTTTTTACAAACACTAAATAGAAGCGCCGGACTTAACCATTGTGACCAAGAAGTCATGGAAAGAGAACAAGTAATCTACTATGTATATTTACAGGTCACTAAATAGCAGGGCCGGAGTTAACCTTTGTGGAGCCCTATGCGAAACGGATTTAGCGGGGCCAAGTTTGGGTAGGGAAGCGGATGATAAGTAAAAATTAAGAGTTTGAATTAGAAAATAAATTCGTCTATGTATTTTATTCATTCTTTTCTACGTACAGATATACTTGACGAGCCTTTCGTGTAGCTAAATCATACAGTATATCATAATAATTGTTTCCTACATAGATCACGCTCAATAGCAAGAACTACCAAATGTTTCAATCTATCTTTCAGAATTGCTGACCTCAAGTAATTCTTTATTAGTTTGAGGCTCGAGAAGCTTCTTTTACCAGATTACACAATTACGGCGAATTTTTATCGCGCGTAGGATTGGCGTTTTCCATATTGAATGACACCTCAAAATTACAATTTTTGTCTGTATATTTCCGTATATTTCAAGGACTTTTTCGTACATTTTTTAACATCGGGAGATTTCCAGGAGCTCCTGGTAAATCGACAGGAGGGCGCAGGAAATCTGTTTTAAGTTAAAATATGGTTTAATTTTATAATTTATAGAACTAGAATTAGCGCGGGTCCTATGAAAGTGCGGATCCTTAGAAAGTAGGGGCCCACTGCAGTCGCATAGGTTGCAGTGGTCTAAGACCGGCCATGCAAAATAGCGGCGAATGCTACGCCGCCGGTTGACTAGTATGATGATATTAAGTTAAACGCTCCTCAATACATTCCTGTGGACAGCTAGTTTCAGTTTCTATTACGTTAAATGGACCTCATTGACCAATCGTAAACAAACAACATTTAGCCACGTGATTTTCTATATCTTCTATACAAATTATGTAATCCATAAAGGCTGTCACGTGATACATATTTTACATTGTTTTATCAATATTATGACGTGGCTAAATGTGTTTGTTTACGATTGGTCAATGAGGTCCATTTAAACAACCCGAAAATTGGAGTTTCACTTCTTTCCACCCTACCCCCCCCCCAACATTCTTGTAACATTGGTATTCATGTACATTTGCACACTAGAGAGTTAATTCAACACCGTTTGTGATTACGTAATAGATAAAGTTCCCAATATGTCTTCCCTCTTAAATACTTGTTTTTTTATTTGTATAACACAGATATTCTACATGGTGTCAGAGTAAAACTTAAAAGCTATCCAGACAAAGGTTTTTATTAATCTAATAATGGCTTCTTTGTTTGAAACAACAAATCTTGAATTGGAATGCGAAAGATCTATATCAAGAGTTTTTAAGAATTCAACTGCAGATAGTCTCGGCGTTTCAATACCACCTCATTGTGGTCGCTGAGTGAACATTCGCCAGGAAAACCAGTGACTTGGCAAAATTTAAGGCATTGGTTAATATGCATAACTAAATGCATGTCGCGTAGGACGTAACCATATTCTTTTTTGAAGTAACGTCTGTATTATATAAGATAAGATAAGATCTATATTCCTCATCATTTATCATTGTTCTCACCAGCTCGTTCGTCTATCATTTTACTGTTCAAACGTCTGTATGAGAATAGTCTGGCGTAGAACGGAGAAATTTTGAGATAAGTATTAAAATAATTATTGAGTGAAAATTGGTCACGCTTTGAGCATGTCAGTTACACTATCATATCTCTTATATTACATTCTCTTATATTACACTCTCTAAGTTTAATGAAAGCAACAGGGTTGACTATCCAAAAGATATCGTATAATTCAAATCTTTGGAAAGGAATTTTTACTTTCACATAGTACTGCATTTGTCAGTGACACATCGGTAATTTTAGCTGAGCTTTTTTCTTAGCTTATTATTGTTGTTCTTTTGTTTGATATTTCTGATTCTTTCAAATTACTGTAGTTTTCCTCTAAACCCCCCCCCCCCCAAATAAATAAAACAAATTTTGATAATACTTCTATTAAGAACGCCTTTATTTGTATTTTTTTTTTTTGAGTAGTATACGTGTGTTTTGAACTGTTTTCTTTCTGTTTGTACATATTTGTTGCAAAGCAGTTTTATACATCGTTCGGTGAGAAATCACATGCTGGAGATATAGGTTGTTATCTTTAAGCACCGAGTCAGAAACCCCATTGACAACGAAAAACATGCTGAGAATTACTCCCTTAGAGCACGTGAGAGGAAGCGAGCAGTGAGTCTTAAGGTTGCCTTATCTCCGTACAAGGACAACCTAAGTGTCGGCCATGAACCAGTACTCTCTCTATCTAAACCTTGTCCCAATCGTCCTTCGTGCAGAACTCTGCATTCGTAAAGAATCTGTTTTATTGTTTCGTCGTCCTCCATGCAATGGCGACACCGTGTGTCGTAATTTTCCTTCCACCGTCCGAGGTAAGCACCAATTTGACAGTGGCCGACCCGGAACTGGGCTAGGACTGCCTGTTCCGCACGATTCAGTTGCCACCATGCATCTCTTTTGTCTGGTCTACTCATTGCTTTGTGCAGCTCACGTCCCTTGTCCGAAGAATCCCAGCCGTCGTGCAAAAGTGTCAACATGCGTTTGTCGACCTGGGATCGTACACTTTGATACGTGCACGGTTCATCATGTTCGAGCGCCGTTGCGACCGCGGTTTTCGCGAGCTGATCAGCCAAGTCGTGGCTGACCACCCCACAATGGGCGGGCACCCATTGCAAAGTAACGTTCACACCGAGTTGTAGGAGACGCCCTCCGACCGTTAGGACGTCCCATACCCTTCTGACACCTTCATCCAGCCGTTCTAGGGCCTCTAATGCGGCTACCGAGTCCGTGAATAGGACCATGTCGTTCGCTGACGCAGTCCCGTTACGTACTATCATAGCCACCCAGTCCAGTGCGTGGAACATTGCTTCGAGTTCAGCCTCGAGGCTGCTTTTCTGCTGACAGGATCCACTGAGCTCGTCACTTTCGGGATTGCCAGAGAGTCGGACTACCGCCCCGTACCCACCTACAAAAAACGGGAGTCTCGGTGGCTGAGCGGTAAAGCCCCGAACCGGGGGCCCGAGTTCAAATCCAGGTGAAGACTGTTATTTTTAGTTTCGAGATCTTTGGGCGCCTCTGAGTCGTGACCTTCGTGACCGAAGGAGCCGTCTGAGTCCACCCAGCTCTAATGGGTACCTAACATTAGTTGGGGAAAGTAAAGGCGTTTGGTCGTTGTGCTGGTCACATGACACCCTCGTTAACCGTAGGCCACAGAAACAGATGACCATTACATTATCTGCCCTATAGACCACAAGTTCTGAAAGGGGAACTTTACTTTTTTCTTACCTACAAAAACAGTCCACGAGTTTACATGTTGCTAATAGCATCTGTAAGCTGAAAAAAATATTAAGAAGAATCTAAGATAACTAACTACCTTTTACAAGCTCATAACTATTGAGACTAGTACACCTGTTATAATCAGTGACACAACAGCCATAGCACCAACTCCTGCTGCGTAACTTTGGCCGTCAATAGTTGTATCTGTTTCAAATAGACTACATTAATAAATAGCCATACATTTTGTTGTAACAATAAATGTGATATCTATTAAAAGTACAATATATCAAGCGTATTTTTTCAATCGGATTTTTATTAAGAACTTTAAATAGATTGTAAGAAAAAGCGCTTAAAATGTAAACTACAAAAATTTGAACATTTTGCTGAGGCACTATAGCGCTTTTGTAACTCATGGAAATGAATAAAAGTTTCATTTTTTAAGTAAAATGTTTTGGACGTATGGCATTTAAATTATCTAACTATTAACTTTTAATATTAATTATTTAATTTTAATTATTAATATTTGTTTTAACATTTAATAGCTCAATTTATTATAGTTAATTCCTTAAAAAGAGGCTTAAAAAAAATCAGAATTAGATAATCAATTCGGCTGTAATGCCAGCTTGTAAGAATGAGAATCTTTTTGTCGTTTTTTTAAAATGTGTATTAGTATTTCAATTGCAGAAAGCCCAACAGATAACAATACAGCATTCCAAGAGTTATTAATTGGAAAACGCACTCACTACTGTTATGTGCTAACAAATGCAAGCTTAATTGAACAATTATTCGTTTAGAGCAGTGGTCATCAACGGGGGCGCTATCGCCCCCTAGTGGGCGTTTTCGTGAAATTGGGGGGCGCTGGAAGCCGAGGGGGCGCTGGGCATAAGGGGGAAAGGAAGAACTAAAGGTGCACTTAAACAAAACAAATAACAAATTTCCTCTAAATTAAAGCTGGCAAACTAATTATAGACTAATTTATAAACAGAAACAACATTAGAAATTGAGTTCGGAAATCCCATTTTCTATTTTTAAATTCGTACTCTGTTATTGCAAATCATGGGAATCCTTTGTCCTTGGATCTTGCGCGTCTAAACGTTTATGATTTGATAAACAAACTAGGTAATATTAGGTATTATTATAGTTTATTTTATCTACATATGCTAATATTGAAATGTAAATGTTAATTTAAAAAACAGCAACAGCTTTAAAGCTAACATTCAAATAGAATAATTTAAACTTTTTAAAAACAAAAACATTGACAAAGTGTTGATAGGAAAACTTGCTAGTATGTAAAGAAGTATATTTATGAGTTTTAGTGAGTTGACACTAGATAAAAATTATTCCAATGTTCCTCTTTGAATGATTGCATTTTCAGATGGGGTTATGAAACCACGTCGGCTTCAAAACCATATAGCAATATCCAAAATTAATTTAAGGACAGCTTAAACCCCCCTATGGGTCAAAATTATTGATTTTTTTTATATCTGAATATTATACAGCATTTATTTCTGAACAATTTGGTGTATACAAAGTGGAAGTATTTTAAATATTTTTTTATATTTGTAATTTTATATATATTTTAAATATATATATATATATATCAAAATTTTAGTTTTCCTATAAGCCATTTTCATTTTTTTTTGTTCAGAGATGGCGTGATAAAAAATTTATATATGAATATTTCGCTTTGAAAATTGATACAAATAATGTTCTATATACAAGTATGAAAATGAAGCAGACAATAAATACAAAACGTTGAAAATGTTTAGAGTAATTAATTTTTGTTTTATGACATCTTATCTATTTAATTAATATGGTTAATTCTGCTTCACATCCTTTTATTAGTATTGAATAATCAACAGCTGAAGTTTTATTAAACTAGATTCAGTAGTTTTCTGGAAATCTTGACATGAAATTTGACTATTTTTTCATCATTTTATCTAAAAATAGCCCCTAAAATTTTTTTTTCTAAAAAAATTGATAAGATATAAAGAAAAATTAATTATTTTCTTCTTATTTAAATGCCTACACAATAAAAAAGCATTTTTTATTAATTAAATCATGTAATTTCTATTTGGGGGTTTAAGCTTTCCTTAAGAATATTCATGAACAATTATAAAAATGTACTATTCAAACAATATTAAAACAAAAACAAAAACCCCCAACAAAGGCAAATCCGGATACGTTTTTGTGGCCTCTTAGAAAAATGCATAGCTTTTATTAAAAGTCTTATGATATTGTTTGAAAATTTATTAAAACTAAATTTTAAAATTTTCAAAACATATCTGTGACACACAAAAAAAGTTTTTGTTAGTGATGAATTATATTTTCAAAATTGTCTAGTAATGTAGCTTATGATGACATATAGAGAACCTAAAGTAGTTGGACGCTACAATGACTTCATGAGTAATAAAGAATGAATAACAGATCTATCCACTATTCACCTTGTGAGTTCGGATACACAGGCAACATTTTATTTATTTCTATTTGAATCTAATTATAAAAATTGTGAATAAAATACACACCCATGCCCAAAATAAGCTCATCTTTCAACAGTTTTGTGAAACAAATGATGAGCAACAAGTTAAACTCTTGTAAACTAAAGTTCGCTGAATTTCCAATAGGTTTGGTATTGCTCGTCTTGTTAAGGTCTTAAATACCATTTTGAAATAATTTTTTTTGACAAATAGAAAGTTTCAACAGTTGGTGATGACTTAAAGCAGGCTAAAAAGAAAATTTGTTTTACATGGCATCTAAGACAAATGAATGAAACCAACCTCCGACTGCAAGGGATAAAAAATTACAAAATTATGTCTTCAGAAAAAAAAAAGAATATTACTATAGGAAGCACAACAGAGATATGGCTGCACTTAAATCTTTAAGTAAAATTCCAAAATTGTGATCAAAAATGGAATTATTTTTTAGCTTTCCCATCAACATACATGGTTAACCTAGATTTAGTGCGTAACAAACTTTTAAAGAATAAGCAAAGAAATAAACTGGATGTATCCACTAGAGGAGACTTTTGCCTTGCTTTGATTAATTTAAAGCTTGAAATTTCTGATACTGCAGGAGGCACAAGGTTTAGTATTGGAAAAATACCTTGCCAAAATGCTCCTGGCTGAAATAAGCCTCTAGAAAAAATCCACAGTAGGTAATTTGTTTGAAAGTCATTGTGTTTTTTTTACTGTTAAAGGTACTTCAGGTATGACTTTCTTTAGCGTCAAATACAGGACAAATGCTGGGAGCTAAATCTTTACTTGTACTCTACTTGTACTGTTAAAGGTACTTCATATATGACTTTCTTAAGCGTCAAATACAGGACAAATGCTGGGAGCTAAATCTTTACTTGTACTCTACTTGTACTGTTAAAGGTACTTCAGATATGACTTTCTTAAGCGTCAAATACAGGACAAATGCTGGGAGCTAAATCTTTACTTGTACTCTACTTGTACTGTTAAAGGTACTTCAGATATGACTTTCTTTAGCGTCAAATACTGGACAAATGCTGGGAGCTAAATCTTTACTTGTACTCTACTTGTACTGTTAAAGGTACTTCAGATATGACTTTCTTTAGTGTCAAATACAGGACAAATGCTGGGAGCTAAATCTTTACTTGTACTCTACTTGTACTGTTAAAGGTACTTCAGATATGACTTTCTTTAGCGTCAAATACTGGACAAATGCTGGGAGCTAAATCTTTACTTGTACTCTACTTGTACTGTTAAAGGTACTTCAGATATGACTTTCTTTAGCGTCAAATACAGGACAAATGCTGGGAGCTAAATCTTTACTTGTACTCTACTTGTACTGTTAAAGGTACTTCAGATATGACTTTCTTTAGCGTCAAATACAGGACAAATGCTGGGAGCTAAATCTTTACTTGTACTCTACTTGTACTGTTAAAGGTACTTCAGATATGACTTTCTTTAGCGTCAAATACAGGACAAATGCTGGGAGCTAAATCTTTACTTGTACTCTATATTCATTAATCTCACCAGCTTCTGACACCAAGATTTATTGCTAATCTGAATCTACTTTTTAAGGGTCACAAAGATCAAATCAGGTACATCGGTGACCTGTCAGCTCATTTAAATATACTGAATGGTGTGAAGCAGGCTGTATGCTTGATGAATCACTCTTCGAAATAGTCATTGAAGCAACGCTAAATAAAATTTGGCGACACCAGCAAGGGGCATTTACATCAAGGTCAGCACCGACGTCAGCATATTTAACATACGGTGCATGCTCTTCCGTTCAAAAATTAAAAGAGATAAATGCTACTAAGCTGCTCTATGAGAATGATTGCGCCCTTCTTGCACACACTAAGCAGGAGATTCAGCTGCAACCTAGTTTTGTCTGTCTATCAACATGAAAAAAACAACATGCTTCAGATGTTTCTAAACGGAACTAACCCAGCTCTACTAACTTCACGTACTTGAGCAGCACAGTGTCTAGCAATGTGCAAATGTCTAGAGAAATAGACAATCATCTGGCTTAGGAAAACAATGCTATACTTCCAATGAAGAACTATGATAGAACCCTAACGACGAACTGTCACAGCATCCTTACAACGAAAGTCAAGGGACAGATGGTGATGACAAAAATAACACATTGAAGCATAGCATTTGTCATTAATTTAGATATGAATGAATTTTCTCTTACTTTACTTAAGTAGTGGACACTATCGAATAAAGACTAATTGTATAATTTTAGAGAGCACGAAATAAACATATGATGACAGGGAATAACATTACTTCAGTAGGAAATGTAAAATATTTATTATTAGTTGATGTGAACCACACTTTATATAATGAGATATAGATCTAATCAAGAAATTAAAAATTGTGAAGAATTAAAACATTTTAAAAGGGGTGGGGGCGGGATATTTTTGCAATTTGACTTGACAGGGGGAGAGATATTGTTTTATTTTAAGGACCTCATTAGGAATATAAGGACTCTGAAGCCTATAAAAATGATATGGGGGGGGGGGAGGGAGAAAAGCACTGCAAACTTTTAGTTTTGTAGATGTGATCTCCCTGTTCATATTGGCCACCTATTGTTACGCTATATATTTATAGTATTTTTGAGTATTAATCTCGAGACCAAAAGAGTAGATAGAATTAGACAGGTAATAGGACATATTTAGAGGCGCCAGGAGAAAGGACAATAGAGACGCTTAAAGAGAAGCCTCGACAACCATTTTTCTCCAGTAAATAAACGCTTTAAAGGTTTGCTAAGTGTTATTCAGTTATTTGAAGAGCGTCTGAAAGGCCAAGCAGCTGTACAAATTCGCATGAGATAAAATAGTTTTGATTGGAGCATAACACTATGAGAATGTCTGGTTCTGTGACTATTAAAAATTGGAGGAAGCTGATTTAGAACGTCTGATGCTTTTACATTGACAGTAAGGCTTAAATGCTCGAAAAAGAAAAACTGTTTTGAAGATGAGTCATATAGGGCGCAGTCATCTACGAATAGCAGATCTCCAATGCAGCCATATGTGACTTTGCCTCAAGTCTATGAGTTTAAAAAGTTTACTAAAGACATTATAGTAGCATGATATTAATATGATAGAATTATGACGGTCACTTGATAGTAACATGTTAGTGGAATGATAGACCTTTAATTGTAACATGATAGTAACTTGATTGTAACATGATAGTAAAAAAATCTTAGGTATTTATTTCTTTAACGTAAACGCACCTGTGACTTTGTTTATCTTGGTACTTGTGTCTGAAATGCAAAACAAAAAGAAAATGAGGTGTTTACTAAATTCATTTTTATACAATACTATTAATTCATTTTAAGCAAACAATTTAATACATACAAATTATGTTATGTTGTACGGCTATATAGCCGAATATTTAAAATATTTGGTATGTTTAGAATAAAAATCAAATAAAAACATAAAACTAAAATGTTATTTAACCTTGGTTAGGCCAATAATAGAATATGCATCCTCCGTTTGGGACCGCTGAAGTCAAGAAAAATAATTAAGAAACTGGAACAAACACAAAATAGAGCAGTGAGATTCATAACAAATGAATATTCACATTTGACTAGAGTAACACCTTTAGAAAAATCCCTAAATTTAGAAAGCCTTCAGGACAAAAGACTCAAAAGTAAAGTAGCAATTATACATAAAACACTGAACCATAATCTTCAAATACAAAAACAAAATTTAATACAATACTCTGAAAGACACAAAGATAAAGGCACATTCCTCGTTCCATTTGCTAGGACAAATTTGTACAAATACTCCTTCTTCCCTAGCGCTATTAGGGCATGGAATGGGTTGCCTGAGCTAGCCAGGAAAACCAGTGACTTGGCAGATAAGATAAAATATCTTCTCACGGATAAAGAAATATTGAAGCATCATACGCCATATTGTAGACCCATTTGTGACAAACATATTTTGTCAAAACTGACGAATACGGCTGTTACATGCGGACATATTGAGTTTTCTTTTTGTTATGTCTTCCTTTCTTCAACAAACCAAAATTTCTTTTGCTGTGAGGTTATGTCTAATGCAGCATAGATACGTGGACTATCGTGGTAGGAACAATATGCATTGTCATCATACTGTCCACTTTGGTATTCTTTAGCACATCTTTATTATAAAAAATAAAAAGATAGCATCTAAATATATTAATAAGATCGTATAAATCTGCCTGCCTTTTAAATGGGGACATTAAATAAGGCTTAAATAAACAGAAGAACTAATAATTATTAAAACGCAAATTATTTTCTTATACTATTTCTTGTTTTTTTTTAATAGTGCTTTTCAGTAATTTTCTGTTCTGTCCTTTAGTCTGTTGGACCGAGACTATTCGTTATAGAAGGCCTTAACACTGACTTGCCACGTCACAACCTGTGGGCAGTTTCAACCAATAGCTCGTTGCCATGTAAAAAATTAAAAGAGATAATTGCTACTGAGCTGCTCTATGCGGATGATTGCGCCCTTCTTGCACACACTAAGCAGGAGATTCAGCTGCAGCCTAGTTTTGTCTGCCTATCTACATGAAAAAAACGAACATGCTTCAGATGTTTCTAAACAGAACTAATCCAGCTCTACAAACTTCCCGTAATTGAGCAGCACAGTGTCTAGCAATGTGCCACTGTCTAGAGAAATAGACAACCACCGGGATTAGGCCAACAATGCTATACTTCCAATGAAGAACTATGATAGAGCCCAAACGACGACTTGTCACAGCACCCTTACAACGAAAGTCAAGGGACAGATGGTGATGACAAAAATAACACATTGAAGCATAGCATTTGTCATTAATTTAGATATGAATGAATTTTCTCTTACTTTACTTAAGTAGTGGACACTATCGAATAAAGACTAATTGTATAATTTTAGAGAACTCGAAATAAACATATGATGACAGGGAATAACATTACTTCAGTAGGAAATGTAAAATCTTTATTATTAGTTAATGTGAATCACACTTTATATAATGAGATAAAGATCGAATCAAGAAATAAAAAAATTGTGAAGAATTAAAACATTTTAAAGGGGTGGGGGCGGGATAATTTTGCAATTTGACTTGACAGCGGGAGAGATATTGTTTTATTTTAAGGACCTCATTAGGAATATAAGGACCATGAAGCCTATAAAAATGATAGGGATGGGGAATAGCACTGCAAACTTTTAGTTTTGTAGATGTGATCTCCATGTTTATATTGGCCACCTATTGTTACGCTATATATTTATAGTATTTTTGAGTATTAATCTCGAGACCAAAAGAGTAGATAGAATTAGACAGGTAATACGACATATTTAGAGGCGCCAGGAGAAAGGACAATAGAGATGCTTAAAGAGAAGACTCGACAACAATTTTTCTCCAGTAGATAAACGCTTTAAAGGTTTGCTAAGTGTTATTCAGTTATTTGAAGAGCGTTTGAAAGGCCAAGCAGCTGTACAAATTTGCATGAGATAAAATAGTTTTGATTGAAGCATAACACTATGAGAATGTCTGGTTCTGTGACTATTAAAAATTGGAGGAAGCTGATTTAGAACGTCTGATGCTTTTACATTGACAGTAAGGCTTAAATGCTCGAAAAAGAAAAACTGTTTTTTTTTAAAAGCTTAAAAAAAGAAAAACTGTTTTGAAGATGAGTCGTATAGGGCGCAGTCATCTGCGAACAGCAGATCTCCAATGCAGCCATATATGACTTTGCCTCAAGTCTATGAGTTTAAAAGTTTACTAAAGACATTATAGTAGCATGATATTAATATGATAGAATTATGACGGTCACTTGATAGTAACATGATAGTGGAATAATAGTCCTTTAATCGTAACATGATAGTAACTTGATTGTAACATGATAGTAACAAAATCTTAGGTATTAATTTCTTTGACGTAAACGCACCTGTCTTTGCTTATAATGGTACTTGTGTCTAAAATGCAAAACGAAAAGAAATTGAGGTGTTTACTCCCTTACTATGGGCATTTTCTATTGCTATCATCAGCTATCTATTTTCCAAATCCCATTTCTCATCATCTCCTCATTGTACTCAAAAGCATTTTTACCAATCTGACGAATGCACCACAGTCGAGGGCTGTGACAAGATGCATGAGAGACATGTCCTCACTTGTCTTTGTTTATCCGCAGCCTCCCTCAGGTGTCTGCCTACTAATTCGGCATTGTTTGACAGCCACTCGTCAACCTACTCAATCGCCTATGTACTTAGTACTATTCAGCACTGCACTTCTGCCTACTTATTCCACATCAATCAACTACTTTATTTGGTGCTAGTCAGCCCTTCGATCTACTACTTGGCGCTATCGGCTCTACTTGCATGCCTATTCGACAGCCCAACTGTCAACTTATTAGGTACGCAAATGGATTTATAAATATATAACCTAATATGCTTCAGATTCCAACTATTAACTGACAGCTACTATATCAATAATTATGTCTGTGTTTAGATCTACCGTTATATAAATCTAAGTGCATTAGGAAAGCCAGCTATAGGAGAAAAAATTTCATCCATAACTTCTCTACCAAAAAAAAAAACAACCCCCCAACATAAATAGACTTTGTGTTCGACTGATTGCAACAACATAGTCAGTTAGACGTAGTGAGCCTACACATGTAGTCCTAGTTTAGTGTGTATAGTTGATGGTGTTTTTTTTTCCTTGGGCATACGCAATAGTGTTGAGTGGTCAGGCAAAAAAGATAACACATTGGCATGGTCACTCAAGCATATAGATAAATTATATCCGTACACTAGTTACAGAAGTCAAGTGTTTCTTAACATTCCAGCATATGTTTTCTTTGTTTGCTAGATCTAATTGTGGTGTTTTAGATCAATTTATTATCTGCGAATTTAAACTTTACTGTAAGGTTTTCCTTTATATATTAAGTCAATAGAATTAAACAATGAATGAAATTAGCTTTCTTTCAAAAGCTTTTAAAACAAGGCAAAAAATACACACACGCACAAATGCACATCTTTGTTTTATTTTATTGTGCAACGAACGTGTTTTAAGCGCCCTAATTGACGTTTCTTTCCAAGTAAGCAAACTTAGTGTCATCATCTAGTGACTTTTAAGACTGTCAATATGTCCTAACGATTTGCGTTAATCCATTTCGGCTTACGAATGGTCAGTGTCTATTAATACATTAAGTGTCATGGATTAAAGAAATAAGAAGTTGGAGGTGTTGAGTCTGTTGAGCCCTCTCTTTAAAGATACCCCTAGTCAGTGTATTTTATGCTAATATACGCAGATCTTTTCTATTTGTATCTACATTAAAATTAGTCCCTAGCTTTCTAAGCTATTAATATAATAATTATTAATAATATACTCTTGGTTTCAGCGTTGCAAAAATCACTCTTTTATTTGTGTTTTATGTCCAACATCATAATTTACATTTACCTCCAAGTTAGCAATTTAGGTAAAAGTGTAGAGGTTTGGCTTGTAGTCCAGCCCCCTAATTGAGACTTAATTCAAAGTAAATAAACTTATTACCCGGTCAACAGTTTAAAGGTGTGGCTTGTGGTCCAGACTCTTGATTGGCAACTTTCCTCCAAATAAACAAACTCATACCAGGTTACCTTCTAGAGGTATGGCTTGTAGTCCAGTCCCCAAATAAAATTTATTCTACAAGTGAACAAACTCAGTTCCCTCATAAGATGTGACCCCCTAGACAGTGTCAACATGTTGACATTTGGCTTAATGAGGTCACCTGTCTATCTGTGAACTCAATGCTATGGACTTAACAAACAAACGGAGGTGGGGGTTGCTCATCTCTACCTTTGGAGATATACCCGCACATCTAGACAGATTATCAGCGTGGCGTAGTTAAGGAATATTACATGTTTACTAGCCCACTTAAAGGTCAAGACAAGCTTTTAAAATGTGCCAGACATCGCTGCTACGTATGTAATGCGAGTTTATAATGTCAAGTTTTATTTCTATTTAGATTAAAAAGGAATTTTCTTTGTACTAAAAGATATTTGGTGCAAAGTCATAGTTTTAAAAACAAATTCTTTTATTTGAAACTTAAACATTAATGTATTTCAGAACTGACATTACTGAATCATGTCCACTTTATAAATATTGGTATATTTTTTATTGACATGGAGATTTAGTTTTACCATGGAACTATACTAATGGAACACCAGCAAAGAGAGACGAAGTGCCGTCGCGCATCTTATTTCGCGCACCGTACCATTTGAAAAATAAACCATGTTTAACGCTTACACAGTGATTTCCAGGCATAGTAACTGTCGCAGTTATCTATGTAGAATTATTTCTCTAATTGATAGTGCGGCGTTGATCACTATATTGATGACGTCATTACACTATTAATATTTTCCTGTGTATACTAGGGGACTGATCTTTTGTTGCTTGTCACAACTTCTAGTGACGAAAAGTTAGTGTATGTGTGGTTTTCGTCATTTATCGTCTAGTACATTCTCTACATTTTTTGGTACGTTGGTTAGTACGTTGGTTGATAAACGTGTCTTGAGAGCTCTTGAATTTCTCCTTGGTTTTTGTTACTGGATAGCCTTAACATTTGCCTTGGACAATTTCTTGTTGGATTATCTGGACCCCTGTTTAGGGTGAGTTTTATTTTTCATTGTATAGTTTTTCTATTTGAATTCGTTCGTATTTGTAAGTCTATAATTAGATAGATCTAGATGATTAGAAGAATCCTTTCTTTTATCTTCCATAGGGTTTTAGCGTCAAGTCTAAGTTTTGGTCGTAGTCTCAGTTTAAGACTCTATTTCAAGTTTTAGCTTGGTGTCAAGTCTATGTGTTAGACTCAGTGTCAAGTCTAGATGTCAAGACGTGTTTATCCAGTCTTAATTTTCTATATTGAGAGTACAACTTTAGGTCTACAGTCTACAGGACTGAGGTCTTCATCTTACTAATCTCAGTTGGTCGTCTGGTGTTCAAGTTGGTTTTTTATGAGTCTGAGGTTAAAGATTCCAGACTGCGGGTTGTTATGGTCAGACCTGATGTTTTAGTATGAACTATAAACTTTTAGAATTGTCGTCAGTGAACATTATCGGATCTAGAGGCTAGATTTATGTGGATTACCAGTTGTTGTGTTGGAAGTCTATTTGAACAACTTGTAATGAATATATTAAGGTAATGATATTGTTGAAATAATGATCATTTATATGTTGCAAAGAGAATAACTGGGTCATTTTAGATTACATATTATTGCACATATATCTATTGATATTCATATTATTATTATCATTCATCATACATCAGTTCATTTGTAAATATCTCACTGGAATAAATGTTTATTGTTATTTAACATCATACACTTAGTTTATTAATTCTTATACAACTGTATGTGTATGATGTGCTTGTCAGGCTGAACTTGGGCCAAAATATTACAAGTTCAGAAAATAATAACAATAACATACTTTAAAATAAAATAAAATAAGATTGTGTAGATGCTTTGCAGACACGCTCTTCGAAGGACTTCAGTATCTGGTATTTTGTCTTGCTGTGGTGAAATAAGTCCGCCGATCGGTTCGTTTGCACTTCCCGATGGGGACGATGGCCTGCGACTCCTAGGGGTAAAGTCTTAGAGCCACAACGTGGTAAATATTTGGTTGATATTATATAAGCACATAGACAGGCACAAGCAAAACGCAAAGCTTATTGATTTTGTGGAAGAACAATTATTTAATAAAGATTAATTAAGATGAAATACAATTTGTAAGTGAGGGGAGGGGTGTACAGGAAGATTTAGGATTTTATGATAACATTTAAGATAATATCATCACTGGGATGTTGCTCATAAAGATTCGTGTATGGTTTGCTTATTCGGCTGTATCTCACTTATCTGTTATTCAAGGTTCTCCTTCGGGGTTGGGTAAGTTGAAGCTCCGTTGAGTTGTAGCCAGTTGCTAGACATGAGAGGAGCCTGAATTATTAAACCATACAGGCTGGTTGGCGAGGGGCGCATCCTGGGTAGGAGCGTCTCCCTCAGGCTAACCAAGATACTTGTCAACAATATTTTTTACTAGGTCTAGTAATAATTGATGTACAAATAATACAATAATAATAATACAAATACATATATAAAGGGCATAAATGAGAAGGGAAACAGGGGGACCATATTACGGGGTTGTAGCCCCTGTGACCTCATTGACTAACAGGTAAACAAGTTCGCGGTCGCTCGTGACCAGAGGACCGTGACAAGAAGAATGGAAGGGAGGGGGGTAGAAAAGGGCACATAAATATGCCGGCCAACAAGCCGAAACTAGTGGGGTGGGCATATATTAAACATAAATGAATAACAGCACCAGGGACCAGGTTTTTAAGAGAGAAAGTAGTGAATTAAAATGCTACGAAAATAAGGGCATGCGCCGACCGAGGCTCGAACCTGTGACTCCGGATTCGACACCACCGCCTAGCGATAACGCACCAAGCGAAACTAACCTCTAGACCATCGGAATGTCCAAAAAAACATTCTTCTGATCCAGAGTAATTTCGCCCGTATGCAAATTACCACCCCAGTGGTCAAAGGTCACAAGCCCCAGCTAGCCCCTCCCCCACCCTCGCAGCATCCATTCACTAACAATTTCGATAGAGCCTACACAGACAGCCGTTAGGCATGTATTAGACAAACGATGGCTCTATCTAATTGTATATCTCTCACAAAGACAAGTGGACAACATAAACACATTACATATAGAAGCTTCAGTGGGTACGAGCAATAATGCTGTAAATGTAAACATAGAGTTGAAGCTAGGTGCTGAAACAAATGATACATACATATATATACACGAGACTGATTCTCGGGCCTAGTGATGCATGGTAACAGCACAGTAACAAGCATAATTATAATGTATATATATATATATAGGTAAAGAAATGATCTAGACGTGAGTAGGTCCAGATGAATATGGATATGAATAAATAACAAATGCATAAATAGACATTAGGATTAATTAAATTGTAAGGTGGATGTCCACCGTTGGGAGTGCAGTCAGCATTGACGAGTACATGAGGACTACATATTCATAGAGATTTACAAATGTAATATTTGGAAGCAAACCGGTGTTAACATGGTAATGATACATGAACATAAATGTTACAGGCGAAGACACACTAAATAATAATGATAAAGTTTTTCCAACTCACCCGCTTTGCCTTACACAAGTTCCCAAATGAATCGTTGACTTGAGAGTCTTCTGACTTCTCAGTGATTCTGATCTAGAATGGTATTAACCTGAAACTTTCGTCTCCGGCTTTTATAGGTTCCCGAGCGGTATGTTAAGAGTAGTGACGATCCAATGGCCAGCGAGTCTTTTAAGTTAAGAATTGTCAAATTGGACCGATCTTTTCATTTGGGGCTCACTCACCTGACTTCTTTAACCCGCGACCCGGGGGGGGGGGGAGGACGAAGGAGGATGAAAACGGAACTATGCACCAATTATCAGGCTGGACCATCGCTCGATGGTACAGTTGACGGGAACGATTTGAATAGCCCTGGGCGTCAGGAGTGTCGACTCAAAGGGATGTACGTGGACACCAAAATTTAATGTCCCTGGATTTCACGGTTGCGTGCTTTTGTTTCGGCGTTTGGGGCGTAACTTTTAATTTTAATGTTCCTGAACTTAACGGCTACGTACGTTTGTTTCGGCGTTTGGGTGTAACTTGGGATGTGTGTTTATGGCCTATATTTGGGGGTTGGATCTAACCTTGGTGTAATAGGATGTTTGTGTTCTACACTGGTCGGTTTGGTGTTAAAAGGGGCTATACAATGCTAACTAGTGGTTAAGAAAGGGGGATAGTTCCGCACTGGTCAGTTCTGTATTGAGAAGGGACGCGTTTCGTCACACTTGCCATTTGACATACTGAACAGAAGAACAAGGGTTACTAAAAAAAACACAAAAAAACACACACACAACATACATAAACATAAATATACATATAAATTTAATAGTAGTTTGGGCTGTTTCTCTCCATTTCTTCCTGTCAGTGATAGAGTCTTTTTAATTGCTAAAAGTTTGGAAGCAAAACAAAAACTTACCTGTACTTAAAATCTCAATAGTAAACATTTTTCTGCTCCGTTCATTATTTCCTTCCGTAACAACACAAATGTATGTTATGCCATTGTCACTTTCTTCAAGTGTAAATTTCAACTCAGATGAATACGTATAAGTGTTGCAGCCAGAAACAACAGATGATGATGGGTTAGAATTAGTGATATTATTTGGATAGGGATAGTCTTCGTCACTGATAGTAGTTGTAGTTTTGCGTTTCCAAACTGCTTGCAAATTTGCAGGACCCTAGAAAGGATGTGTATTAAGAATACATTATACATACTAAGGAAAAAAAGGAAGTCTTGTGATGTTATAACATGTTTAACAAATAGATGTAATATTTCTAAAAGTTAATTAATAATTTAAAAATAACACAGAAGTTGGTGAATTTATAATTGGGATTTTGCAGGCAATGTCATATCACATCTGTCTGTCTATTCCTCTTCACATACACAGGCAATTCATACAGGCTTGCATGTACACACACACAAGATACAGAAGAATGATAAAATACTATCAAAAGGTGCACAAGCAAAATGCCATTCATTATGTTCATTTTGTTAATAATACTAGAATAATTCTAAAATTCTTTATTTAATTAATTACACAAGTTAGCTTAATAAATTAGATTTCGTGTGGATAAATATTGTCATTTAAGCATGTAATTATTATATTTTTATTTTTGTAAATAAAAGGGTTAATATTGTGTTCATGTAACGAAACAGAATGTTATAGGACAAGCATAAATAGAAAAAAATACTTTGTGAGACCTGAAAGTGATATACAAAAAAGTAATTAAATGCTCAGGACAACACATCTACCTAGCAGCCTTGCTTCTAATTTAAAGATAAAAAAAATAATAATATACAAGGATTTCTGGAGCATACACTTTGAAAGAGAAAATTAGTACTTAGCAAAGTCTTGCCCTTTCCTTTAACTTACAGTGAACGTGCAAGTCATAGTAATCTCCTCTCCAACACTATTTCCTGAAGAATTTTCATCTGTCCCTTCTGCTTGATTGTGTGGAGTCATAGAAATATTATTCTGAGCTATACCAACTGAAAATAGAAAATAATCAACCTATGTATGTAATATGAGTATTATAATTATGAAAACAGTTCAAAACTTGTAATATAATAATGAAATGTTATGCTTTATTAACATATTATTTTTTTCCAGTTTAATTTTAGGTGGCACAGCTTCCATTTTAAGCAGAAAGTCATTCATGTGAATTCAGTCTAATTTAAATCTTAATTTTTTTTTAAATGTGATACTGAAAACCAATTTTAAATAAACATTTTTATTTATTTGAGACTATTGTGTCAAAGAAACTTTAATTATTCCGAAGGCATAACCTACAGTTTTTAAAATCAAATATTATTTGCATATTGCAGGTATTTCTATATATGTAGTTTATAAATTAAGATGAAAAAAAAACAAGAAAAAAATAACAACATTGTATACATATTCACACAATTTCCTATAAAGGAAAAAAAAAGGAAGATAAAGGCTTTAAAAAAGATTGAAGTCTATTTTTGTGTTATCGAATACTTATATTTTGGCTTTATATATAATTTTGGGAAAAAATTAATACAAAATAAGACTAGATTAGCTAAACAAAGCCATTTCATGTTATTTCAAAATATAGAATAAAACATTTATTCCTTACATTCTTTTTATAATTATTTAACTAAAGTGTTTGTAATTCCAATTCCAGGATTAATGTCTATGCATATATATATATATATATATATATATATATATATATATATATATATATATATATATATATATATATATATATATATATATATGTGTGTGTGTGTGTGTGAAAGAACCTTGTATATTTGAGTGCTAGATGTGACAATCTTTGTTTTCATGTAAAGATTTCTTGATGATACTATAAGATTGTGTTGATCAGACAATGCATTTTGAAGTAACAATTTTAGCAGCCTTCTATTTCAAACAATTACTGATCACACAAGTTCTTCATGCCAAAGATTCAGATACAATTATTAATTTAAACAATGAGTACAAAGTTTAAATTCAGGAACTAGGTATCACTTGAATTCTTGGCCCAAGCTTACTTAAATTGTTCCACCTGCCGTGGACAATAAAACTAAGCCATTTTCACAATCGCTACTACAGCAGTTAAATTTATCAAAAACAATTTCTTTTTACATTTTCGACGAAGTATGTATTTAGAGCTGACATTTCCTTCAGCTATAAAAACTTAAAACACTTTTTTTTATACGTAATTTGCTTTTTTCCAGTTTTTTTTAAATTTATGTTTATTTCTAAACAAATCTACATCTACATCTAAATAAAATTTTCCAATTTAGATAACTATCTGAGTGAATGTGAGGGATTACCCTTAGAGGAGTGTGATTATCAATGAGTTTTTACAATGAACATCAAACATCTGAATGAAAGCATATGTGTGTTTGGAGAATATTACTACAGCTTGAAATGTAAAGACTGTAGAGAAGGATAATGTGTAGAAAAATTTAGAATGACTAGATCGATATCTACAATTAAGCTTCTGTTCTAAATAAACAAGGTTACAAAGACAGTTTGTATGGAAACACAAACTCAAAATCAGCCCCGAAGTGGTCCACCCAGGCAGGCTTCAATGTTTTCAGAAAGAACATCCGAGTGAAATTATATCAAAGACAAATGACAGATAAGAATGAAGAAAGAAGGTTGACAGATCTTGTGTAGTGCCCCAACGGTCCAGCAGATCAAAGGATAGGTGAAAGTGAATGGAAAGTTAGATGTGAACCTGGCCTAACTAGTTCCCCTTTCAGACCTTGTGGTCTATAGGGCAGATGATGTAAAGTTCATCTATTTTTGTGGCCTGCGGTTAATCAGGGTATCATGTAGCCAGCACAATGACCAACCGCCCTTACTTTTCCCTAACTAATATCAGGTACCCATTAGAGCTGGGTGGACTCAGAGGTGCCCAAAGATTCTGAAGTTGAAAACCCCAGTCTTTACCAGGATTCGAACTCGGGACCCCCCGGTTCGGAAGCCAAGCGCTTTACCTCTCAGCTGCTGCGCCTCCCCTGGCCTAACTGAAGTCTTATAATTGATGTAATTTTTTTGACAAGTCTCAATTTCTTATTCGAATCCTCAAGAAATATATACCGTATTTAGCCTAATAAATAGTGTCTTTTCCCCTTTCGGGGGGCCGCTAAAAATTAATAGGATACTACATGTAATTAAAATAAGTGTATGGATTGTTTTAAAATGTGCTTCACTGAACTTTCATTTAAGGTATTTATAAGTTTGTGGCTTGGAATGTGAGCTTTTTATTGGGGAATGCCAAAATATTATGCATTGTTATTGTAATGTTGCTTTTCTGAAAATACAAGGGCCAAAATGTGTGTTGTTGGGGGATAGGCATATCTTTAAAAGTAGTGAGTGTGTTGTGTTGAGGTGTGGGGTTCTAATGCAGACAGATGTGAAAACTGTTGGGCCTAAGAAGTGTTTGGCATACTATATATAAGGGGCATAGCATGGGTATCTCATGTGTATATATATATATATATATATATATATATATATACTGAACAAAAAAACAACTACACATTTAACTCTTTCTCTCCATAACCATTTTCCTCGTTTTGATAGTATTATTCATTTTTTCATTTGTATTTCACTTTCCTGTTATGATTTAACTTCAATAACTTTTGTTTTTCATATTACAAAATTTATATATATGATATCAAATCATAGGGAAAATAATGATCTTTTTACACAACACAAATAAAAGTTTATAAATCCAAAAATCAATTTAGTTTAATGGGGTTAAATTAACATTGGCTTCGTCAATTAGGAGATAAATAGGCAAAGTTGTGATTAAACCAAAGTAAAATATATTTGATTGCTGCCAGATAAACAATTTAAGCAATTTTCAAAACAATGTAAATCAACCAATTTAAAAGATCAATTTAAATTACCTTTGGCAGTTAAATTGACAGGCGTTGTTTCATAAGTAGTACTGGGAGATGGCAAGACAGCTTGGCATTTATAAAGTCCTGCGTCTGTACATTGATAGTTGACCACAGTTACAACAATCTTCATTGTGTTTTTATTTAAGAAACCTTCACCACCAGAGAAATTAACTTGCCATTGAGAAGGAACATTCTAGTAAAGACAACATTTATCATACTAATTAATTTGTTTCTTTTAATCATGGAGTTGTGGTTGAGTATCTGTTTTTGTATTGTATTGTGTGTCACAGGTGGTGAATAAGGAAATCTCCACCAGATATGGATGGTACATGAAAAATTTAATATCCAGGCCAGACCAAACCAGCATCAAACGTTAATAAGCAGATGGATCTCATTAAAGATATCAATGTGAACATCTCGACCTCTCAGAAGCCAGATAAACAGGTTGTGGAGAAACAAAAGAAGGTCACAAGATCTGGTACAGTGGCAACGAAAGGAACAACAGACATCGAGTTGGCTTGATAAAGAACATCTAATAACTGCTTTGGTCAAAGGACCTATTAAACCAAAATATGACTCTGATATAATAGCAGTCAAGGTTTCAATTAAGAAAGCAATGCTTTTAGCATAATGGCTAACATTTCATGAAGCATGAAATAAGCCATGTCATAAGTACCTGGAATAATAAGTTATAGGAAGTATTTATAATACTTTAGCTTGTTCAATAAATTGCAGTTTCTCAACCATACTCTAAGGTATACGTTTGATTATCCAGCCCACTATTCAGCAATGATATCTGGCCAATGAAGAAATACTGGATAGTAGAAAATGGACAGCTTTTCTAATAACAAAGTCAAAGTTCAACTCTGGAGCAACCCTACTTCCTAGATAGTAGTTCATACTGCATGTTTGCAATACAAATCTTCTTTTCCACACTGGGATTTAAAGTACTACATTAATGTGAATATGCTTGGTATACTTAGTACAGCATCAGTTGACCCTTGACTACTAGAAGGAATTTACCCTCTTTAACCCCTCACCTGAAAAACATTCTGACTATGCCCATGTACTCTTAGTAAAATACACTTTCCAATTTTTTTTTTAAAGTTTAAAATAAAAAATTAAATATAATAATCTCATCTTATTTTGTAACACGTTCTAGTTGTGCATGTTAATTAGTGTTTTAAACCATTGCATTGCATGTTTTCCTCTCTACGTCCATGTGAATTTCCACAGCACATGTCCTGAAGCTTTATGTAATGTTTATGAAATAAAAATATATTGCTTACAGTTGTAGTGTTTAACATAGCTCGGGGCTCATATGATGCAATAATTATAAAAGCAGCTTGGGGTGACACTTTTCTCAACAATGACATTGACGTGAAATACTTTATAGTGTTTAGCCCACTAAATCTTGAGGCATCACAAGTTACGTTAAAGGTATCACCATAAGAATATTGTAGTTGACTCACAATGGATTGTTGAGCTGAAACAGAAATAATTAATTGAAAAAGTGAAACCATTCTGAAAACAATACATTACATAAAATCATTTCATATCAGTACAGTTTATAAAAGTAGAAAACCAGGTGACCGAGCCTCGCTTGGTTGAATAATTTCTTAAGGAAGAATATTGTTACCTCTTATTATGTAATGAGACTCTTTAGCGATTCACTTACACCTAAACGACAAAATCAAAGTTTATAAATAATTTAATCTTAATTAACACTGTAAACACTATACTGTTTATATTCCTCCATTTTGTTTTTCCTCTCCTTTCAACACGCATTCTTACCATTCCACATTTACACTACGATGCGCACGTAACAGATATATACCCAAAGTCATTATGGAAATATTTTTGAAATTACAAAAATAAACGATAGGGTAAAGACAACCAATCCGAGGAGTTGTTTTTGGGTTCTGCTAGTTAAAAATGTAGTTCTAAATGGCGAAAGAAAGTTTCTTAGTCCCCAACAGTGTAGAAAACACAGCTCACTGTCAGGGGGAGGTATGGCAAGAATGAATGTTACTTTGATATTTTGGTATGATTGTTATATCCCCTTGTTGTGAATGTAAATAGTATTGCACGTGTTGTGAACTGAGTGATGAAGTCTTCGTTGAATATAAGAGAGAGTGTTAAGTTAGTAAGGTCTTGCTCCCGGTCCAGGAAGGTTGGACGTAGCTGCCTGGACTGGTGTTATGTATATAGGTTTCATTAGAGTTGATGGACTGGTGTTTATGTATTTCTATTTATAAGTTGATGGACAAGCCATTGTGAATTGATAATTTATTTGAGAGTCGATGTCATTAATTAAATATTAAAGTTATTCATTGTTATTAGAGTTGGAGTTTATTCAGTAATAAGTATTTCTAATGAAGTGGATATCTGAAGTCAAACTGTATCAAGTAATAATTGTTCGTATTTGTGAAAGTCCCTAGTGAGCCAAGTCAAGAAACACAAGAACAAGTATATAAATTGAACCCTGACACTCACGTCATATCGTATTACATTTTTCAATTGCGTCAAACCATTGTCATGTTTTTGGCTTGGAAGAAAGTCTTTGCAGTGTAACTTTTCAAATGGTTACGTTCAGACATTTAATACAGCATTTAGAATATTTATTATTTTTATTATGACTGTAACATATTAGTATTATATATACATTTGGACACTAGCGAGTCAGTGCAACACCACTTGTGTTTAGTAATAAATGGAGTTCCTAGTATGTCTTCCTTCTTAATCACTAGTTTATTTTTTGTGTAATGCAATCAAATCATTAAATAGGAACAATCTGGTATAAACTTTGTCACATGTAATTTATGAGTGAGTCTGGTGTGAATGTACCTTTTGGTTTCTTATAGTTATAATGTTTTTTTGTTTGGAGTAATGCACAAATTGTAAGACAAATTTCCATACGGACAATAAAGATAATTATTAGATATTATTATATTATTATTATTATTATTATTATTATTAATGCTACTATTCTACAATGGCTTTATTTCGAAATATAAAGTGATGCAAAATTGTTTGTTTTTTAAGAGATTTAAAAAAATTGCGTTAGTATTCTGAGAAGGGTTTTCCGTGGGGCATATATATTATGATGACGACAGAAAAAGGTCTCTAAAAAAAAAGATTGTCTTTGGCATATATAATAATTATATTCGTCCCCCATACGGGATACGTGCCTTGATCAAAGTAAAAGCAACATATTATTTTGATTTTATAAATTGTTACACAAAAACACGTATTTAGTCAATAATGTTGTTGTCAGATGGTTTATTTTTTTCTGCTATGGGTATGGAGTATGTCGGGTCCTCACCTGACTGCTGTTTACTAACATTCTGCCGGGTTGTAATTTAGCCGTAGCTCGTCTGCCTAGGCACCCACAGTGGTCTGGCAATCAATTTATGAAATGATTATCAAGAACGAATACAACAACTAGCAACGTATACCAGTGGATAACGAGATTTCATAGAACAAACAAGGGTTCAATGACGTAATGATACAATGAGGCATCAATAATGAATAAATAGTGCATTTAAAAGGCAAGTACAAGTTCTATTCCAACACACCTTAGTCTCGGTGCCACAGTTGAGCAGGGCTCGCAACGCTCACCCCACAACGCCACGGTCGATATTCCAATACCAAGTAAATTCTAAATAGCACTCCAGTTAAGAACAAATGTAATTTATTAATTTTATTTATATAGCTAAAAATAGTCAGGAAGATGCATTAATTATAGTCCCCCGTGTGAATTTATTGTTAATAATGAGTCCCCAATAACCTATAGTTAGAATTAGATTTTTAAGATCAACCGAACAGCGTGTAAGGTTTGCTGGCACGTTCATCCTTTGGTATATAGGTCACTACTTATATTTTCTAGGTTATTAATTATAACCCCAAGGTATCCATTTATACTACTGTATGCAAAAAAAGACTTAATGTCCCAGGTAAATATATATACATATAGTTTTGATACAAATTACAATGAAAGGAAAGTAACTTAATAAACAAATGGCTGCATGTGTAACAGCATTATAAAAAAAAATCAAAATTACCAACTTCAAAATAGTATGATACGCCACAAAAGTCACTGTGTGAAATAAATACATAACAATCAAATGCTGTAGGGCCACCTATAGTCTCATTTTGGAAAAACTTTCTATACCACTGTATGATACACATCAATGTCAAAAAAAAAAAAAAGCAAATACTAAGGTCACTGGTTTCATGCCAACAAATGACCACTTTTAGCTAGACTAAGTTCTAGACTTCATGCCAAATTATATCCCCTTTTAGCCGAAATAATGTCTTAATAAGCTATAAACTTTAGAGAACCCCACTTAAGTACATCCGTATAGGAAACACTATCGGAGGATTCAACTCAAATTTGAGCTTATCACAAACCTATGTATAGTTAGGGAATGGCCGTGTGTGAAAATCAACAAGGTTAAATTATAAGGTCTTATAAATCATTTGAGGCTATATTATAAAAAATATAAAAATATAATAATGATTAGGATATACTTAGTCCAAATATCTTCAGAGCAGGGCACACCTCCCCCAAATACATCAAGATACATGACCAGTAACAAACAGACAAAATACACACAACACACGTACAGGTCCTGTGGTCAAGCTGATAACTCAGAAGAAAAACCCTTAACATTGCCTAATAAAATTTTTTAAGAGGAATCACTCATGTCTTCACAATTATTCCGATGTATTTATACTACTCATATTGTAAGGAAGATACAACAAGGCATTAATCTTCAACTAAATTTGGAAAATGTCAAGTATCAAGCACCAAAAAGAAACTATATGTTAACATCGCCACTATTGTTACACTTCTACTTAAGTCGCAGTAGTCTTCATATGTTAAATATTTTTTTCATGTCTAAAAAGCAAGTTTTGCGCTAAGCAGTGCTATTAAAATTTACTCAACAAGTTTCAATAGTCAGTAAAAACGAAGGAAGTATCATTTTGTACTTTGTATGCCGTAAAAATAATGTGTGTCAAGCACTCTCTGCCTTTTCCCCATTTTAAAAATAAAATGCAACTTTCTATGCCACTATAGTTCGTCCATCGTGGTTCGATGATGACCACTTTGTCATCCAGGGGGCTGAGGGTTTTCCACGGGTGTTTTATGCTTCCTCACATGTGGCTGGTAAGACCTATGTGAGCCCGATATTCCAGCTGGAGCTAGTGTCATTTGTTTTGCTTTTCTTACCTGGCGTTTTTCTTCTGTCAGCATTGTTTTCTTTTTCTCAGAAACCTATGCGCCAGTTTTTCACAGTGCGAAGCCTTGATGCTCTGTTATGTGCCTCTGTCTCCCAGGTGGCTGGGTCTATGCTGAACGCCTACAGAGAAGCTTTGAGGGTGTCCCTAAAGCGCTTTCTTTGACCGCCTTGCTAGCGCTTTCCTTCGCTTAGTTGACCATACAAGAGCCGTTTAAGGATGCGGCGGTCTTCCATTCTGCAGACGTTTCCTGCCCATCGCAGCTGGGACTGCATCAGGATTGTGTGGATGCTTTGCAGACCCGCTTTTGTTAAGGACTTCAGTATCTGGTATTTTGTCTAGCCATTTGACATTCAGTATTTTTCTAAGACATGTCACGTGAAAGTGGTTCAGTTTCATTGCATGTTTTCTGTACACTGTCCATGTTTCTGAGGCATAGAGCAATGTAGGGAGAATGACGGCCTTAGATAGCTAGCTTTGTATATGTAGTAATAAACACGTCTGTTTCAGACATTGTTAGACAGTCTACCATAGGATGCACTGGCCTTGACGATACGCAGGTCGATTTCATTATCGATCTTTCCGTTTCTGGAGAGTGTGCTGATAAGATATGTGAATCTGTCCATCGCGTTTATATCATGTCCATTTATTTTGATGCTAAGATCTGTGTAGGCTTTCCCTGGAGCAGGTAAATATAAGACTTCCGTCTTATTTGTGTTAGTGGTAAGGCCAAAGTCTTAGCATTCTTTTGAGAAGTCACTGACGATGCTCTGCAGATCATTTTCAGAGCAGGCATTCAAGGCACAGTCGTCAGCAAATAGTCATTGATTACTGCTGAATTTGTTTTTGATTTTGCTTTGAGCCGCCTCAGGTTGAATAGGCCACCATCAAATCTGTTTGTTATGTTTATCTATGCCACTACACATTTACCAACTTGCTAACTTGAACATATAGGATATGTCTCTGTTATTCAATTTAAGTATACTGGTCCTGAAACCTTATTGATTTCTCGAGACAACTTGCGCTTCTTTCATATTGCAGAGTGGCCAGACTATCTAACGTAGGCGCACACACACACGTTTCCCTTATTGAGAAACCTTGAGTTTAACTCACGCTTGACATCGGGTGTTCTGAACAACACTTTTGGTAAATAGGTAGGAGGTGCTAACTTTAACCGGATGTCACAATGCCTATCATGACTTATGACATAACTAACTCTTTACTTGATTCCTGGTCCAATCCTTATTTCCATTCAAGTGGTATATGTCTCAACATTTTTCAATCGGTTAAGGGGCATTATTTTATTGTGTTCTATTCATTTAAACTTATGGTAATAATTATGTTCATAACAATATTATTCGGATCAAATTAATTTTTATTTATATTTAATATGTGCATTATGTGTATTTCTCACATTCGTAAGTAAGAAATATATTTATTAATATTAAAGTGTACTCATTTATTTATTGCCTTTAATTATGTCCACCATGTGTTGACATTATTACTTCTACATTGCTTCTACCATTGACGCTATCTTATATATTTGAAGCTCACGAGATTAATGTAATGAAAGTTTTCAGCTTGTTTTTTTTAGCCTTATCGCGGCTTTAAACGCCTGCTGGTTCCCGTAATTCATGTTAATTTAACGCATTCCTGAAACTTCCTGTTACTGCACCTGAATTCCATACACATTCCTACGACTGAACCCATCCTTAATTTGTTCGTGGGAATTGAACCGATAGCCCGGTTACCCATTTGAAAATGTTGGCGATGCAGTTCCACAAAGTTGTCGTCAGAGCTGGTCGCTAGATTCTCGATACCTTTACTTTTCTTGTGGCAGTTAAAGTAAAAATTCTGATAAAATTCGCCCGTTGCCTAGTCAGCCTTCATTCGCCAATATCGAGCGGCTGCGTGCAATGTAAATATCATGAACGGTCCGAATATCTTTATGGTAGCGATATGGTTAAACCCTCAGACAGTGCAGGAAGTAAAGCCAAGCCTGACAATGGGAGGAAATCTTTTCCGATATCCGGTAGGTAAAAAGGCACCTTCGACGCCGATTCTCTAAAGACTTTATTGAAAAAATGATGGCCGCCATCCCAGCTAACAATAATCGTGAGTAACGGGAACAGGAAAAGGACCTTTCTTTCTTCATTACAGCAAGCTACTATGGTTTGTTCTTTATAGTACCTTTCTTCTGGTTCTCATAAAAATTTATAAACCATGATGATGGCATGGAAATATTTAAAATAAGATTTTGATATCATAATAATTGTTTTTATCCTTTTTAAAAAATTTAGAAAATTTGCAATGTTTAATAAAACTTGTTCAGGTGAAACGTAGGATTTCTTTCAATTGAAGCAATGAAGCTTTATACGTAAATTTTTAACGATGGGAAAGGATTATAATTGTAAATATTTTGTAATTTATACTTTCTAATATTAATTTACAAAAAAGTAACGAAGACTGCCAATTTTTCCCTGTATTGAACAGTGAACGATTAAGCAGATCTAAATGGGCGTGTCAATTTGTGTAAAATGGATAAACAAAGATCTAGAGATTATAAGTGTGTGACTGTATTAGCTGCTTATGTTCGTTGTGTTACTAAGGTCAGTGACACACAGTGATGTTTTCTAACGGTATTAAAAGAAATTTTTATAAATCAAATAAGAACATGAAACTAAAATGTTATTTAACCTTGGTTAGGCCAATAATAGAATATGCATCCACCGTGTGGGACCCCTCAACTCAAGAAAACATAAAGAAACTGGAACAGACACAAAATAGAGCAGTGAGATTCATAACAAACGAATATTCACATTTGACTAGAGTAACACCTTTAGTAAAATCACTAAATTTAGAAAGCCTTCAGGACAGAAGACTCAAAAGTAAAGTAGCAATTATACATAAAACACTGAACCATAATCTTCAAATACAAAAACAAAATTTAATAAAATACTTTGAAAGACACAAAGATAAAGGCACGTTCCTCATTCCATATGCTAGGACAAATTTGTACAAATGCTTATTCTTACCTAGTGCTATTAGAGCATGGAATGGGTTGTCTGAGCTAGCCAGGAAAACCAGTGACTTGGCAGAATTTAAGTCATTGGTTAATATGCATGACTAAATGCATGACGCGTAGGACGTAATCATCTTCTTTTTTGAAGTAACATCTGTATTATATAAGATAAGATAAGATAACCGTGTCATCCCCTCTCCAACTTTTCACCTCAAAAGTTTCCAATATAAACTAATGTTGGTTTGCTCTCTGTGTTATACCATAAAGCATTGCACTATTCATCTAGGTAAAAAAATTAACCGTAGCTATGTTAGCGAACATGAAAGATATTTTTACGACAATAATGAAATACTCAACATATGCAACCTTCAAAAGAAATAATGTGAAGGAAAAATTGCTACCTCATGCTGTACCTGACAGACAATGGAAAAAGGTTGCGACAGATTTGATTGAATGGCGAAACAATGCCTATTTGCTAGTTGTGGACTATTTCTCCAAATACCCTGAAATAAAACGACTGGAGAACAAATCAGCAGAATGTGTTATCAGGGCACTGAAAGGTATTTTTGCTAGATATGGCATACCAGAAGAAATAGTGTGCGACAATATGCCAATCAACAGCTATCAATATAGAGAATTTACTTCTGAATGGGGTTTCAAAGCCCCAGGTACCCTCAATCAAATGTTCAAAGTGAGGTGTATGTTGAGATAGTAAAGCAGATATTTAACAAAGCATACAAAAGTGGAAAAGATTCATATCTTGCTATGCTCGAGTATAGAATTACTACGATCAGCGGACTGCTGTTGTTACGTATCTAGGCATTGTTTTTTTTTTTCTTTCACCTGTTGCAGTCGAGAGACGGGGAGGTTGTCTGCCCCTTGTGTAATAAGTTTTTTTTTATTTTATTCGTCAAGCCACACAGACAGTGACCGGTCCTTGACCTGTGTGTGTACCTCTGGTTGAAAGGAGGGTGTTTTTTTTTCTGTCTCTTTGAAGAGCGTTCTAGATCTGGGAAATTGATGACGTATTTGTTTCGAGAAATTCCTAGATTTGTCTTGAAATCGACGCGCGGTATATTATATAAAGACCGCCCGCGTGACGTTGACAGACAGACATACGGAGACAGCCGTGAGACAGAATAGCGGAGACATTGCGTGACCCGTGCGTGGTATACCATTTATCGTGTAAGTTAATATTTTTTTTAAGGCCTTGCTTGCTTGTATTTGTAATTACATTTTCAAACTCTTGTAGTGTAATATTTTTACATGCCATTTTTGTAAAAGGGTTTTGGTCAACACATCAATTCTGTATTGAATAAATGTTTATTTTTCTTTCTTGTAACTTTATATTTGATTAAACATTAAGTTGATAGTTTACCTTCCGATTTCTTGTGTCATTTTTTTTTTTTATTCATTGTAAGTCTTTGATTAAATTCAGACTTAAGATAAGTGACACAACTCCTTTTCTATTGTCACGTTCCCCTAGGCAAGCCATTTAAAAGTAGAATTCAATTCGTAATACGTGACAAAAGAAGTTTGAGGGCTTTCGTCCCGGATATTTTTCTGAACCTATTTTCGTCTTACTTGAGTAATTTTGTAAAGGCGAAGTTGACTTTAACAAAATTTTTTTTTTGTTCAAAGAGTCGGAAGTAAAGTATCAATAGTATTGACCAAACTCTCTTAAGGTTTTTTTTTGTTGTACTGATTTTGTACTGTATATTTACATTGTATACATATTTTTGCTTGTAATAGTTGCTAGTTAGTCATGGATATTTAGGTTTTTCTTGCAAATCCCTCTGTGGAAGAGCTTGATGCTTTTACTAGGAAGGAACTGGTCCTTATTTCTAAACATTTAGGGTTAAAAATAAAATCAAATGCCCTTAAACAAGAAATCAGAGATAACATTGTAATCCATTATGTAGACGAGGAAGTGTTTTCTGAAGACCTTTTAGAAACTTTTAGACCCGATGAGGGTAAATCAGATTTAGAACTTCAGATAAAATTAAAACAAATGGAAATAGAAGCCCAGAAGGAAATGGCTAGAGAGCAGAGAGAAATTAAACAAAAAGAATTAGAGCTTGCAGCGGCTAGAGAGCAGAGAGAAATTAAACAAAAAGAATTAGAGCTTGCAGCGGCTAGAGAGCAGAAAGAAATGGAAATGAAATTACAAATAGAGTTAAAGAAATTAGAGTTAGCTGCTAATGTAAGACCAGATTCTTCCCCTGCCAGTCATACTGCTGAAGCAACAAAATTTTTGAAAATAATTCCACGCTTTAATGAAGCCACAATTGACAATTATTTTCCACAATTTGAACTTGCTGTGAAAAATTTTAATGTACCTGAAACTTTGTGGCCCACTTTGCTGCAAACAGTTTTGACTGGTAGAGCTGCAGAGGTATTTTGTTCTTTGACCATTGAACAACAAAAAGATTATAATGTTGTTAAGGCCTTAATTCTTAAGGCATATGAACTTGTTCCGGAAGCTTACCGAAAGCAGTTCAGGGATCGTCGCAAATCGGATGGCCAAACCCATGTAGAATTCCTGCGGGTAAAGGAGCGACGCTTTGAGAAATGGCTCACTTCCAAGGAAATCGGCACCGACTTTGCCAAATTCAAGAACCTAATGCTGATGGAAGAGTTCAAGAGTTGTGTGCGGCTGGACGTCCGTACGCATATAGCTGATCGTGGCGAGGAAGATGTGCACAAGGCTGCAGTGTTGGCAGACGATTATATAATATCACATCAATTTGCCAAGTATACGACGGATGTCAAGCCAAAACAAGTCAAACAGCCTGAGTCCATTGCTAGCAACTCCATCAAGAACAGCAGTACAAACGACAGAAAACCTACTACAAGTAAAGCTACTTGTTCCTACTGCAAACGAGAAGGCCATAAAATTGACGATTGTTGGAAATTGAGGAAGAGAAACGAAAAAGCTCCTTCAAAAGTCAGCGCTTGCACAGTACAGTGGTCGGCGAGGTTTACTCCCTCATCATCAAGTCATATCAAGAATACCTCGACACCACCTGTTTCAAATGTATTGACTGTACAAGACTCTCCGAAAATGTCTCCACGGTGTTCAAATGACTCAACAGTGAGTTCTTCAAATTCATCTTTACGATGTTCCAATGACTCAACCAAGAGTTTTTCAAATACATCAAGCCGATGTTCCAATGACTCAAACAAGAGTTTTTCAAATACATCAAGCCGATGTTCCAATGACTCAAACAAGAGTTTTTCAAATACATCAAGCCGATGTTCCAATGACTCAAATAAGAGTTTTTCAAATACATCACATCGATGTTCCAATGACTCTATCCAGAGTTCCCATAATACATCACCCCGATGTTCCCATGACTCTATCCAGAGTTCCCATAATACATCACCCCGATGTTCCAATGACTCTATCCAGAGTTCCCATAATACATCATCCCGATGTTCCCATGACTCTATCAAGAGTTCCCATAAGACATCACCCCGATGTTCCAATGACTCTATCCAGAGTTCCCATAATACATCATCCCGATGTTCCCATGACTCTATCAAGAGTTCCCATAAGACATCACCCCGATGTTCTAATGACTCCATCAAGAGTTCTCCAAATACATCCAAAAGATGTTCTACTGACTCAAGAAAGAGTTTCTCCACTGCGTCTCCTAGAGATGTCAATGACTCCAGCGAGAGTTCGACCCAAGTCCAGTCTGCATCAACCAAAATTGATGTTTTATTAGAGGATTTTAAGCCTTTCATTTCGGAAGGATTTGTATCACTACCCGGTGATTCTACAAGTCTACGACCTATCACCATTTTGAGAGACACAGGTGCCTCACAATCGTTACTTTTAGAGGGTATCTTGCCCTTGTCTAAATCATCATCGACTGGGAAGAGCATCCTGTTACGAGGCGTAGAGCTTGGATGTATAGATGTGCCTCTACATCTAATCGACATAAAGTCAAATCTCATTACTGGACCGGTTGTTGTAGGTGTCCGACCAACATTACCATTGGAAGGCATCTCGTTGCTGTTAGGCAATGACTTAGCAGGTGGAAAGGTGATAGCCGAACCCATCGTCACTCAAACACCCGACTTATCTGCCACACCCGAGGAAGACCTAGAGTTATATCCAGCGTGTGCAGTAACAAGGGCAATGAGGTTGAAAGCATCTCAAGAAGAAAACGTCATCAAAGCCAACAGTTACCAAGATGATGTGGACTTGAGCACCACATTCTTTGCTTCTCTTGAAGAAGAACCAACGCCAAATTCTGAAAAGCCGGCATCAACTCGAAAACAGTTGATTGAGGACCAAAAGAAGGATCCAGAGCTCGCCAAACTCCGAGAAACCGCAATGACATCACAAGAGGCAGAGCTAGCATCAACGTGCTACTACATCCAAGATGATATGCTCTTCAGGAAATGGAAACCTCCAGACGCATCCAACGAAGAAGAATGGAGAATATGCCATCAAATCGTGTTACCAGAAAGATACCGAGCGTACATCATGAATCTGGCTCATGACACACCAATGTCAGGTCATCTCGGCATCCACAAGACATACCACAAGATTATGTCACACTTTTTCTGGCCACGTTTGAAGAAAGATGTCATCCAGTACTGCCGATCCTGTCATGCCTGTCAGATGGTTGGCAAGCCAAATCAAAAGATCCCTGTTGCTCCTCTGAAGCCGATTCCAGCCTTTGAAGAACCTTTCAGCAGAGTACTTATTGACTGTGTTGGTCCTCTCCCAAGGACAAAAGCTGGCAACCAATACCTGTTGACCATTATGTGTGCTTCAACTCGTTTTCCTGAGGCTATTCCTCTAAGGAACATAAAAGCATCAAACATTGTAAAGGCCTTAATCAAGTTCTTTACTCTATTTGGTCTACCAAAGTCCATCCAATCGGACCAAGGAACGAATTTCACGGCCAATCTTTTCAAGCAAGTCATGACTCAGTTGGGCATCAAACACTGCATGTCGAGTGCGTATCATGCCGAGTCGCAAGGCGCTCTTGAGCGATTCCATCAGACTCTCAAGAACATGATCCGAACCTATTGCTTTGAGCACGAAAAAGACTGGGACGAAGGAATCCACATGCTACTGTTTGCAACCCGTGAATCCGTCCAGGAATCGTTGGGATTCAGCCCTTTTGACTTAGTCTTTGGCCATTCGGTGCGCGGTCCCTTGAAATGTATAAAAGAGACTTTGTTGTCACCAACAGCCACTGAAGGACTTTTAGACTATGTAATTAAGTTTAAAACTAGACTTTATGATGCTTGTGTTCTGGCCAAAAATAACTTACAAAACACCCAATCCAGCATGAAACGCTGGTATGATAGAAAGGCCCGTGTTAGAGAATTTTCTCCCGGGGATAAGGTGCTTGTATTTTTGCCCATACCAGGTCAACCCTTGCAAGCCAGATACTTTGGTCCCTATGAAATTGAGACCAAAATTAGTGACCTCAATTACACAATCAAAACTCCTGACCGTAGGAAAAAGACTCAGCTATGTCACATAAACATGCTGAAGCCTTATGTATCTCGGCCAGATCACTCAGAGAAGAGTAATTGTGTTTTAAATACAGTCAAAAGTTGTTCAAATAGCCATGTTTCTCCTATTGATGATGATATTGTAAAGGAGAAATTTGGACAATACAAAATACCTAATTCTTTTGTATTACAGAATTTGGATGTAAAACTGTCTCATCTGTCTTCGACAGAAAGGCCAGTTATCATGAAACTCATTAATGAATTTAATGACATTTTTTCTGATGTACCAAAACAGACTAATGTTATAATGCATGATGTAGATGTTGGCGAGGCTACTCCAGTCAAGCAGCATCCTTACAGGGTCAACCCTGAAAAACTTGCCATACTTAGGTCAGAAATCAAGTATATGCTTGAAAATGACCTCATTGAACCAAGTTCCAGTAGTTGGAGCTCCCCATGTGTCTTGATACCTAAACAGGACAAGACTTATCGTTTTTGTACAGACTACCGTAAGGTAAATGCTGTAACAAAGAGCGATTCGTTTCCTATCCCTAGGATAGACGATCTTATAGATCGTATTGGTGACGCTAAGTACATTACCAAAATAGACCTACTTTCAGGTTATTGGCAGGTTCCCCTGACTGATAGGGCAAAGGAAATCTCCGCCTTTGTCACCCCTGATGGTTTGTACCAATACAAAGTGATGCCATTTGGCATGAAGAATGCTCCTGCCACTTTCCAGAGAATGATAAATGCCCTGCTTGCTGACATGGAGAATTGCCACGCATACATAGACGATGTAGTAATTTTTAGCCAAGATTTTTCTAGCCATTGTAAACAACTGCATTGTCTTTTTACTAAACTGTTACATGCAAAAATTACTGTAAACCTGAGTAAGAGTGATTTTTGCCAGGCTTCCATCCAATACTTAGGCCATATTGTAGGACAAGGCCAGGTGAAACCTGTAATGGCCAAAGTAGAAGCTATCCAAGCTTTCCCTATCCCTGCTGATCGGAAACAACTCCGAAGATTTTTGGGAATGTCTGGATATTATAGAAAATTTTGCGAAAATTTTTCTGTCATTGCCAGTCCTTTAACAAACCTCCTGAGAAAGAACGTCCGATTTACTTGGACGGATGAATGTCAGAAAGCCTTTAACCAAATTAAGCAGATATTATCTAGCTCCCCCATTTTGATGGCTCCTGACTTCGGAAAACCTTTTAGGTTAGCTATTGACGCCAGTGACACAGGTGTTGGGTCAGTCCTTTACCAAGAAGATAATTTCCAAGTAGAGCACCCTATTTGTTTCTTTTCCAAGAAATTTACTAGACATCAAAGAAATTATTCTACTGTGGAAAAAGAATGTCTTGGGTTGATTCTTTCTATACAACACTTTGATTTTTATATCAGTGGGTCCAGATGGCCACTGGTTGTATTTACTGACCATAATCCCCTTACATTTATCCACAAAATGTCTGGCAAGAACCAACGACTTCTCAGGTGGAGTTTATTTTTACAAGAGTACAACCTAGATCTTAAACACATAAAAGGCAGCGAAAATGTTATCGCCGATGCCTTATCTAGATTGTAAAAAGTATTTTGATGTATATTTTTTTATATATATATCATGATAAATACATTCTGTAATGTAAATATTTTTTGTAATTCTAAAAAGATTTCCATTTCGTGGAAATGTAAACTTTTTATTTTTAGGAGGGAGGTGTTACGTATCTAGGCATTGTTTTTTTTTTTCTTTCACCTGTTGCAGTCGAGAGACGGGGAGGTTGTCTGCCCCTTGTGTAATAAGTTTTTTTTTATTTTATTCGTCAAGCCACACAGACAGTGACCGGTCCTTGACCTGTGTGTGTACCTCTGGTTGAAAGGAGGGTGTTTTTTTTTCTGTCTCTTTGAAGAGCGTTCTAGATCTGGGAAATTGATGACGTATTTGTTTCGAGAAATTCCTAGATTTGTCTTGAAATCGACGCGCGGTATATTATATAAAGACCGCCCGCGTGACGTTGACAGACAGACATACGGAGACAGCCGTGAGACAGAATAGCGGAGACATTGCGTGACCCGTGCGTGGTATACCATTTATCGTGTAAGTTAATATTTTTTTTAAGGCCTTGCTTGCTTGTATTTGTAATTACATTTTCAAACTCTTGTAGTGTAATATTTTTACATGCCATTTTTGTAAAAGGGTTTTGGTCAACACATCAATTCTGTATTGAATAAATGTTTATTTTTCTTTCTTGTAACTTTATATTTGATTAAACATTAAGTTGATAGTTTACCTTCCGATTTCTTGTGTCATTTTTTTTTTTTATTCATTGTAAGTCTTTGATTAAATTCAGACTTAAGATAAGTGACACAACTCCTTTTCTATTGTCACGTTCCCCTAGGCAAGCCATTTAAAAGTAGAATTCAATTCGTAATACGTGACAAAAGAAGTTTGAGGGCTTTCGTCCCGGATATTTTTCTGAACCTATTTTCGTCTTACTTGAGTAATTTTGTAAAGGCGAAGTTGACTTTAACAAAATTTTTTTTTTGTTCAAAGAGTCGGAAGTAAAGTATCAATAGTATTGACCAAACTCTCTTAAGGTTTTTTTTTGTTGTACTGATTTTGTACTGTATATTTACATTGTATACATATTTTTGCTTGTAATAGTTGCTAGTTAGTCATGGATATTTAGGTTTTTCTTGCAAATCCCTCTGTGGAAGAGCTTGATGCTTTTACTAGGAAGGAACTGGTCCTTATTTCTAAACATTTAGGGTTAAAAATAAAATCAAATGCCCTTAAACAAGAAATCAGAGATAACATTGTAATCCATTATGTAGACGAGGAAGTGTTTTCTGAAGACCTTTTAGAAACTTTTAGACCCGATGAGGGTAAATCAGATTTAGAACTTCAGATAAAATTAAAACAAATGGAAATAGAAGCCCAGAAGGAAATGGCTAGAGAGCAGAGAGAAATTAAACAAAAAGAATTAGAGCTTGCAGCGGCTAGAGAGCAGAGAGAAATTAAACAAAAAGAATTAGAGCTTGCAGCGGCTAGAGAGCAGAAAGAAATGGAAATGAAATTACAAATAGAGTTAAAGAAATTAGAGTTAGCTGCTAATGTAAGACCAGATTCTTCCCCTGCCAGTCATACTGCTGAAGCAACAAAATTTTTGAAAATAATTCCACGCTTTAATGAAGCCACAATTGACAATTATTTTCCACAATTTGAACTTGCTGTGAAAAATTTTAATGTACCTGAAACTTTGTGGCCCACTTTGCTGCAAACAGTTTTGACTGGTAGAGCTGCAGAGGTATTTTGTTCTTTGACCATTGAACAACAAAAAGATTATAATGTTGTTAAGGCCTTAATTCTTAAGGCATATGAACTTGTTCCGGAAGCTTACCGAAAGCAGTTCAGGGATCGTCGCAAATCGGATGGCCAAACCCATGTAGAATTCCTGCGGGTAAAGGAGCGACGCTTTGAGAAATGGCTCACTTCCAAGGAAATCGGCACCGACTTTGCCAAATTCAAGAACCTAATGCTGATGGAAGAGTTCAAGAGTTGTGTGCGGCTGGACGTCCGTACGCATATAGCTGATCGTGGCGAGGAAGATGTGCACAAGGCTGCAGTGTTGGCAGACGATTATATAATATCACATCAATTTGCCAAGTATACGACGGATGTCAAGCCAAAACAAGTCAAACAGCCTGAGTCCATTGCTAGCAACTCCATCAAGAACAGCAGTACAAACGACAGAAAACCTACTACAAGTAAAGCTACTTGTTCCTACTGCAAACGAGAAGGCCATAAAATTGACGATTGTTGGAAATTGAGGAAGAGAAACGAAAAAGCTCCTTCAAAAGTCAGCGCTTGCACAGTACAGTGGTCGGCGAGGTTTACTCCCTCATCATCAAGTCATATCAAGAATACCTCGACACCACCTGTTTCAAATGTATTGACTGTACAAGACTCTCCGAAAATGTCTCCACGGTGTTCAAATGACTCAACAGTGAGTTCTTCAAATTCATCTTTACGATGTTCCAATGACTCAACCAAGAGTTTTTCAAATACATCAAGCCGATGTTCCAATGACTCAAACAAGAGTTTTTCAAATACATCAAGCCGATGTTCCAATGACTCAAACAAGAGTTTTTCAAATACATCAAGCCGATGTTCCAATGACTCAAATAAGAGTTTTTCAAATACATCACATCGATGTTCCAATGACTCTATCCAGAGTTCCCATAATACATCACCCCGATGTTCCCATGACTCTATCCAGAGTTCCCATAATACATCACCCCGATGTTCCAATGACTCTATCCAGAGTTCCCATAATACATCATCCCGATGTTCCCATGACTCTATCAAGAGTTCCCATAAGACATCACCCCGATGTTCCAATGACTCTATCCAGAGTTCCCATAATACATCATCCCGATGTTCCCATGACTCTATCAAGAGTTCCCATAAGACATCACCCCGATGTTCTAATGACTCCATCAAGAGTTCTCCAAATACATCCAAAAGATGTTCTACTGACTCAAGAAAGAGTTTCTCCACTGCGTCTCCTAGAGATGTCAATGACTCCAGCGAGAGTTCGACCCAAGTCCAGTCTGCATCAACCAAAATTGATGTTTTATTAGAGGATTTTAAGCCTTTCATTTCGGAAGGATTTGTATCACTACCCGGTGATTCTACAAGTCTACGACCTATCACCATTTTGAGAGACACAGGTGCCTCACAATCGTTACTTTTAGAGGGTATCTTGCCCTTGTCTAAATCATCATCGACTGGGAAGAGCATCCTGTTACGAGGCGTAGAGCTTGGATGTATAGATGTGCCTCTACATCTAATCGACATAAAGTCAAATCTCATTACTGGACCGGTTGTTGTAGGTGTCCGACCAACATTACCATTGGAAGGCATCTCGTTGCTGTTAGGCAATGACTTAGCAGGTGGAAAGGTGATAGCCGAACCCATCGTCACTCAAACACCCGACTTATCTGCCACACCCGAGGAAGACCTAGAGTTATATCCAGCGTGTGCAGTAACAAGGGCAATGAGGTTGAAAGCATCTCAAGAAGAAAACGTCATCAAAGCCAACAGTTACCAAGATGATGTGGACTTGAGCACCACATTCTTTGCTTCTCTTGAAGAAGAACCAACGCCAAATTCTGAAAAGCCGGCATCAACTCGAAAACAGTTGATTGAGGACCAAAAGAAGGATCCAGAGCTCGCCAAACTCCGAGAAACCGCAATGACATCACAAGAGGCAGAGCTAGCATCAACGTGCTACTACATCCAAGATGATATGCTCTTCAGGAAATGGAAACCTCCAGACGCATCCAACGAAGAAGAATGGAGAATATGCCATCAAATCGTGTTACCAGAAAGATACCGAGCGTACATCATGAATCTGGCTCATGACACACCAATGTCAGGTCATCTCGGCATCCACAAGACATACCACAAGATTATGTCACACTTTTTCTGGCCACGTTTGAAGAAAGATGTCATCCAGTACTGCCGATCCTGTCATGCCTGTCAGATGGTTGGCAAGCCAAATCAAAAGATCCCTGTTGCTCCTCTGAAGCCGATTCCAGCCTTTGAAGAACCTTTCAGCAGAGTACTTATTGACTGTGTTGGTCCTCTCCCAAGGACAAAAGCTGGCAACCAATACCTGTTGACCATTATGTGTGCTTCAACTCGTTTTCCTGAGGCTATTCCTCTAAGGAACATAAAAGCATCAAACATTGTAAAGGCCTTAATCAAGTTCTTTACTCTATTTGGTCTACCAAAGTCCATCCAATCGGACCAAGGAACGAATTTCACGGCCAATCTTTTCAAGCAAGTCATGACTCAGTTGGGCATCAAACACTGCATGTCGAGTGCGTATCATGCCGAGTCGCAAGGCGCTCTTTCTTGTAACTTTATATTTGATTAAACATTAAGTTGATAGTTTACCTTCCGTATTCTTGTGTCATTTTTTTTTTTATTCATTGTAAGTCTTTGATTAAATTCAGACTTAAGATAAGTGACACAACTCCTTTTCTATTGTCACGTTCCCCTAGGCAAGCCATTTAAAAGTAGAATTCAATTCGTAATACGTGACACTGTATACACCATCACAACTGCTGATGAGTAGAAGACTTAGGGACATCATCCAACTGATCCCAAACTATTGAAACCATCGGTAGCTGAAAATGCAGAGACATTACTCAACGAACGACAGATGAAAAGCAAAGTAAAAAACAATGCAAAAGCAAGACTACCTAAAGATTATTCTGTTGGAGAGTTCGTCTAGGACAAACATGGCACAAAGCAGTTGTCATAAAAAAAAACATTCAGCACCCAGATCTTACATCATAAAGACAAACGATGGAAAAACATACAGACGAAATCAACGGTTTTTGAACAAGAGTTTCGAAGAAGACATCTCTGGGTACTATGATACTGACGAAGACAATGAACTGCAAACTGTTAGAACAAACGAAACAGACAGTTATAAACCAACGTCTAGAGAACTTGTTGTGCCGGTTAGGACAACCAGAAGTGGCCGTATTGTTAAAGTTCCTAGTAGATATTACGTCATTGTTTGTTGTTTATGTTTTGTGCGAAAGCAAAAGGATTGAACGGAAATAAAAAGATAGTTTTTCTATGTCTACTTTGATAATCACAGTCTCGTTATTATTATCCTTACTATTAATTAATGTCTACAGTATGTTAATGTTAATATCTATCTGTGAAAACAGAACACACATAGTAAACAATTCCCTTAATTTAGAAGACGTATTTGATGTAACATAAAGTATTAACTAATTGGGTATTTTCTCACCTTCTAATGTTTTCATTCAAAAGATTATCGCTACATAGAAAAAAATTAAATACGTGGATTTTTATTTATATAAGTTATCAATATAACAGGACATATACAGAGTTATTTTTTGAGATAGTTCATTTGGAAATGTTTCTTTCAATAACATATTATTGAAGATTTATTAGTCGTCATAGGCATTATCAGCTCTCTCAAAATAGAAAATGCTATTGCACTGCATGCCAATTTTTTTTGTCGATGGAAAGCATTATTAATGTACACCCTAACGTTTGAGTTCATGAAATTTTTATACGATCAAAATTTTTCTCTGCCCCGGGAGGACTGTTGTGACACAGTTACTATGTGTGGTCAACCGTGACACACGGTCAAGTGTTGGGTACCTGGGAGCAAGGCCGGTCCTAACTATTGCGGGGCCCTATGCGAAACTGATTGTGCGGGGCCTAGTCTGGGTTGGAATAAGGATAATAAGTGAAAATTAAGTTTTTGTGTTATAAAAAAAATGGCTTTGAATTGTATTCATTCTTTACTTAGTTCAAAAATTGCGATCAAATTAACTTTACTTTACGAAACTTGTAACCTATGGCATATTTATATGCCAGCGACTATAAAAGTAAATAAAGTATTGGAACTTCCAATTAAGGTGAAAATTCGCCCGATTATTACATTTTATTACATGAAAGCTGACAATGCCTTTTTTCTTTTATCGCGCGTAGGATTGGCGTTTTCGCAATTAATGACACCAACAAATGACAATTTAGTCTATTTTTTAGGATTTTTTTTTGAGTTTTCAGAAGATTTTAATAAATTCAGGAGATTTCCAGGAATTTTCATATATATTTTTCAATTTAATAATTACACATAGAATTAGCGCGGGGCCTATGCATAGGTTGCAGTGGCCTAAGACCGGCCCTGCCTGGGTGTTAGGGGACTTCTCAGAAGTCAGGAGTGTGTTGTAAACAAGAAAAGGAAGTCATCTAGTTTAGTTGTTATTATATATAGTTTTAGCCATGTATATATGTTATGTTGAAATGTTTCACAATTAAAAGGCAATTTATACTTAAAGGGACTTGTTATTTTACATTTTTGTTACAATCAATGAATGTATGTAATCATCTCACTATGCTATGACTTAACAAAAAAAAAAACAACAAAAAAAAAAACGAATTTCATTGAGAAAGTCGGTGGTGGGTTATTGGGTTCATTGAAAATTGTCACACCGACCCTAGTGACGCCACTGAATCTTACTATCTTTTTCTTATTAATAAAAGTTTTCTTCATTATGACTTAGTACGATTATCTTCCCTTAGTAGGAACAGTGATATTTTCTTAATACATCTGAAGTCCATGAAATATAACTAGCTTAATGATTTGCAAGAGATACTGTTACCTATTAGGCAAAGTCTAATGCGCATCGACATTCAAACCAAGAGATTAGAGACAGGGTTACTGCAGTGATCGGACCCCATGATGACCTGCTAACTATAGTAAAAAAAAACGCAAGCTTAAAATTTATGGTCATATTACAAAGACCTTCCTTCAGGGAACAGTACTAGGAAAAAGAAGAAGAGGCAGACAGAGAAAGCAATGGTAGGACAACATAAAAGAATGGACGGGCCTGCCATTGAAAGAGGTTCTGTTATATACTAGGTTATCGAGTATGTTAGTTTTGTTAGACAAATATATTATGTATTGTTTTAGTGACGGTAAATGTTGTGACGTAGTAAGACAGACTAATGATGTAGTAAAATAGACAAACATGAGAACAATATGGCGATAGTATAGAAGTTCGTTTTGGATGTAAGTTAGAAATAGTAAAGGTTTATGAAGACTAGACGGTCTTCCCAGTGATAAATAAAGGTGTTATTTTATAACAGAAAAAAAGTTATTTTTAATTATATTTTTAACTTGTTCTGAGGCTAATGTGAAGTAAAAATTGAAATAGAAGTGAAGTCAGATGAGATTAACCTACAACAGTTCTAAATAAAGCAAAAGACAGGGAGGAATGGAACAAAAAAAAGACGGTCGACAAGTCTTGAATGCTGCCCAATGGTCCAACAGACTAACAGATAGGTAAAGGTAAAAGATAAAATGCGCATTATGGCAATTTAAAAGGCTAAATTTGTCAATATTATCGTTTTGAATTCTCCCATACCCCAAGATAAAATTTTTAGTGTCTTTAAAAGTCGAATCTTGATCCTTTTAGGCTACCTACAAAAGGTAGGGATTTTACCATTAGACAAATAATAAGAAAATTAGCTCCTAAAAAAAAAACTCTTTTCATAGTTCCATCATAATATAGTTACATCCGTTGTTTTTTTTGTTTTTTTTTGTAGGATGAGGATTACTTAAGAGAGAGCACAATTTCCGCTGTATGTCAAGGCCGGAAAGAAAGCCCCAAGAGGCATTCCGATATTTTTCCAAAATGTTAACTGTTAATCTCGTAAGGACCACTACACTAATGTGTCAAACTTGTAGGTCGCATTAGCGAGCCTTTCTTTTCTTTTTTTTCTCTTACGGTGCTTTTTTTGTGACGATACGCACCGGCACAGATTACCAGCACCTTTTTCAATATGGGGAAAAATGATTATTTTTTTTGTATTTTAACGTTTATTATTAATTTATTAGTAGTTAATAGGCAATCTATCACTGAGTATCTGCACCTATATCTTTACAAAAAATACCGTGTTATATGTATAAAAAGGTATTAAAATTAATATTTAGAATTAAATAATATAATTAAAATATATGAATATGCAAAAAAACAACAACTTTTATTTCATCGACAATGCATGGTAATATAAATATCAATGAAACTTATTATTACAAATGCTCATTGCATACATACAAGCAATGGATGGTACGTTTTTTAAAAAGGATTTTTGACCTTTAAGTGGGCTAGTTAATTAATTCACACTGACCAGATTTAGCTGTGTGAGTATTTATCCAGAGGTAGAGATAAACAACTCCCAATACCTTTTATTTGATTAGTCCATAACACTAAGGGAATTTCTTTTTTTTTTACTTCGTAGTAAATCTTAATTAGGGGGCGGGGTTTAAGCCACAAATCTCTTCAAGGAGGCTGGACTATAGAACACACCTACATGTGTGACCTTTTACTACACAAACTATTAGTATATTACAGTCAGCCGTTAATTAAATATGTTGTAGCTAAAAGTAGGCTCAGATATGTGTATATTTGCGTAAAAGACACGCACCAAAGCAATCTTTAAAGGGAGAGATACAACCTTACTTTTTATGTCGTAAATTAGGACACTGTTTCTTACATACGTTTTTGCACAATAAAATAAAACAAAAATGTGCACATTTGTGTGTATTTTGCTTTGTTATAAAACCATTGGAAAGAAAGCTATTGACTTATTATTTAACGTGAGACCTTATAGTAAAGTTTAAAATCACATAAAACCAGGTTACAAAGACAGTATGTGTGGTAACATAAACTCAAAATCGCTCCCGAAGTGGTTCACCCAGGCAGGTTAAAAGGCAGGTTTCAATATTTTCAGAAAGAACATCCGAATGAAATAATATCAAAGACTAATTACAGAGAAGAATGGAGATAGAAGGTTTCCAGATTTTGTATGGTGCCCCAGCGGTCCAAATGTGAAGATTTTAAAAGGGGTGGGGGCGGGATATTTTTGCAATGTGACTTGACAGGGGGAGAGATATTGTTTTATTTTAAGGACCTCATTAGGAATATAAGGACCCTGAAGCCTATAAAAATGATAGGGGGGGGGGAATAGCACTGCAAACTTTTAGTTTTGTAGATGTGATCTCCCTGTGTATATTGGCCACCTATTGTTACGATATATATTTATAGTATTTTTGAGTATTAATCTCGAGACCAAAAGAGTAGATAGAATTAGACAGGTAATAGGACATATTTAGAGGCTCCAGGAGAAAGGACAATAGAGACGCCTAAAGAGAAGACTTGACAACCATTTTTCTCAGGTAAATAAACGCTTTAAAGGTTTGCTAAGTGTTATTCAGTTATTTGAAGAGCGTCTAAAAGGCCAAGCAGCTGTACAAATTAAAATAATTTTGATTGGAGCATATCTCTATGAGAATGTCTGGTTCTGTGACTATTAAAAATGGGAGGAAGCTGATTTAGAACGTCTGACGCTTTTACATTGACAGTAACGCTTAAAAGCTCAAAAAAGAAAAACTGTTTTGAAGATGAGTCGTATAGGGCGCAGTCATCTGCGAACAGCAGATCTCCAATGCAGCCATATATGACTTTGCCTCAAGTCTATGAGTTTAAAAGTTTACTAAAGACATTATAGTAGCATGATATTAATATGATAGAATTATGACGGTCACTTGATAGTAACATGTTAGTGAAATGATAGACCTTTAATCGTAACATGATAGTAACTTGATTGTAACATGATAGTAAAAAAATCGTAGGTATTAATTTCTTTGACGTAAACGCACCTGTCTTTGCTTATAATGGTACTTGTATCTAAAATGCAAAACGAAAAGAAATTTAGGTGTTTACTCCCTTACTATGGGCATTTTCTATTGCTATCATCAGCTTTCTATTTTCCAAATCCCATTTGTCATCATCTCCTCATTGTTCTAAAAAGCATTTTTACCAATCTGACGAATGCTCCACAGTCGAGGGCAGTGACAAGATGCATGAGAGACATGTCCTTACTTGTCTTTGTTTATCCGCAGCCTCCCTCAGGTGTCTGCCTATTTATTCGGCATTGTTTGACAGCAACTCGTCAACCTACTCAATCGCCTATATACTTAGTACTATTCAGCACTGCACTTCTGCCTACTTATTCCACATCAATCAACTACTTCATTTGGTGCTAGTCAGCCCTTCGATCTACTACTTGGCGCTATCGGCTCTACTTGCATGCCTATTCGACAGCCCACCTGTCAACTTATTAGGTACGCAAATGGATTTATAAATATATAACCTACTATGCTTCAGATTCCAACTATTAACTGACAGCTACTATATCAATAATTATGTCTGTGTTTAGATCTACCGTTATATAAATCTAAGAGCATTAGGAAAGCCAGCTATAGAAGAAAAAAACTCATCCATAACTTCTCTACCAAAAAAAAAACAACAACCCCAACATAAATAGACTTTGTGTTCGACTGATTGCAACAACATAGTCAGATAGACGTAGTGAGCCTACACAAGTAGTCCTAGTTTAGTGTGTATAGTTGATGGTGTTTTTTTTTCCTTGGGCATACGCAATAGTGTTGAGTGGTCAGGCAAAAAAGATAACACATTGGCATGGTCACTGAAGCATATAGATAAATTATATCCGTACACTAGTTACAGAAGTCAAGTGTTTCTTAACATTCCAGCATATGTTTTCTTTGTTTGCTAGATCTAATTGTGGTGCTTTAGATAAATTTATTATCTGCGATTTTAAACTTTACTGTAAGGTTTTCCTTTATATATTAAGTCAATAGAATTAAACAATGAATGAAATTAGCTTTCTTTCAAAAGCTTTTAAAACAAGGCAAAAAATACACACACGCACAAATGCACATCTTTGTTTTATTTTATTGTGCAACGAACGTGTTTTAAGCGCCCTAATTGACGTTTCTTTCCAAGTAAGCAAACTTAGTGTCATCATCTAGTGACTTCTAAGACTGTCAATATGTCCTAACGATTTGCGTTAATCCATTCCGGCTTACGAATGGTCAGTGTCTATCAATACATTAAGTGTCATGGATTAAAGAAATAAGAAGTTGGAGGTGTTGAATCTGTTGAGCCCTCTCTTTAAAGATACCCCTAGTCAGTGTCTTTTATGCTAATATACACAGATCCTTTCTATTTGTATCTACATTAAAATTAGTCCCTAGCTTTCTAAGCTATTAATATAATAATTATTAATAATATACTCTTGGTTTCAGCGTTGCAAAAATCACTCTTTTATTTGTGTTTTATGTCCAACATCATAATTTACATTTACCTCCAAGTTAGCAATCTAGGTAAAAGTGTAGAGGTTTGGCTTGTAGTCCAGCCCCCTAATTGAGACTTAATTCAAAGTAAACAAACTTATTACCCGGTCAACAGTTTAAAGGTGTGGCTTGTGGTCCAGACTCTTGATTGGCAACTTTCCTCCAAATAAACAAACTCATACCAGGTTAACCTTCTAGAGGTATGGCTTGTAGTCCAGTCCCCAAATAAAATTTATTCTACAAGTGAACAAACTCAGTTCCCTTATAAGATGTGACCCCTAGACAGTGTCAACATGTTGACATTTGGCTTAATGAGGTCACCTGTCTATCTGTGAACTCAATGCTATGGACTTAACAAACAAACGGAGGTGGGGGTTGCTCATCTCTACCTTTGGAGATATACCCGCACATCTAGACAGATTATCAGCGTGACGTAGTTAAGAAATATTACATGTTTACTAGCCCACTTAAATGTCAAGACAAGCTTTTAAAATGTGCCAGACATCGCTGCTACGTATGTAATGCGAGTTTATAATGTCAAGTTTTATTTCTATTTAGATTAAAACGCATTGTCTTTGTACTAAAAGATATTTGGTGCAAAGTCATAGTTATAAAAGCAAATTCTTTATTTGAAACTTAAACATTAATGTATTTAAGAAATGACATTACTGAATCATGTCCACTTTATAAATATTGGTATATTTTTATTGACATGGAGATTTAGTTTTACCATGGAACTATACTAATGGAACACCAGCAAAGAGAGACGAAGTGCCGTCGCGCATCTTTTTTCATGTTTAACGCGTACACAGTGAGATCCAGGCATAGTAACTGTCGCAGTTATCTATGTAATTGTATAGTAGAATTATTTCTCTAATTGATAGTGCGGCGTTGATCACTATATTGATGACGTCATTACACTATTAATATTTTCCTGTGTATACTAGGGGACTGAGCTTTTGTTGCTTGTCACAACTTCTAGTGACGTAAAGTTAGGTGTGTGTGGTTCGCGTCATTTATCGTCTTGTACAGTCTCTACATTTTTTGGTACTTTGGTTAGTACGTTGGTTGATAGAACTTTCTTGAGAGCTCTTGAATTTCTCCTTGGTTTTTGTTACTGGATAGCCTTAACATTTGCCTTGGACAATTTCTTGTTGGATTATCTTGACCCCTGTTTAGGGTGAGTTTTATTTTTTATTCTATAGTTTTTCTATTTGAATTCATTCGTATTTGTAAGTCTATAATTAGATAAGATCTAGATGATTAGAAGAATCCTTTCTTTTATCTTCCATAGGGTTTTAGCGTCAAGTCTAAGTTTTGTTCGTAGTCTCAGTTCAAGACTCTATTTCAAATTTTAGCTTGGTGTCAAGTCTATGTGTTAGACTCAGTGTCAAGTCTTGGTGTCAAGACGTGTTTATCCAGTCTCAATTTTCTATATTGAGAGTACAACTTTAGATCTACAGTCTACAGGACTGAGTTATTCATCTTACTAATCTCAGTAGGTCGTCTGGTGTTCAAGTTGGTTTTTCATGAGTCTGAGGTTAAAGATTCCAGACTGCGGGTTGTTATGGTCAGACCTGATGTTATAGTATGAACTATAAACTTTTAGAATTGTCGTCAGTGAACATTATCGGATCTAGAGGCTAGATTTATGTGGATTACCAGTTGTTGTGTTGGAAGTCTATCTGAACAACTTGTAATGAATATATTAAGGTAATGATATTATTCAAATAATGATCATTGATATGTTGCAAAGAAAATAACTGGGTCATTTTAGATTACATATTATTGCACATATATCTATTGATATTCATACTATTATTATCATTCATCATACATCAGTTCATTTGTAAATATATCACTGGAATTGTTATTTAACATCATACACTTAGTTTATTAGTTTATATACAACTGTATGTGTATGGTGTGCTTGTCAGGCTGAACTTGGGCCAAAATATTACAAGTTCAGAAAATAATAACAATAACATACTTTAAAATAAAATAAAATAAGATTGTGTGGATGCTTTGCAGACACGCTTTTCGAAATACTTCAGTATCTGGTATTTTGTCTTGCTGTAGTGAAATAAGTCCGCCGATCGGTTCGTTTGCACTTCCCGATGGAGACGATGGCCTGCGACTCCTAGGGGTAAAGTCTTAGAGCCACAACGTGGTAAATATTTGGTTGATATTATATAGGCACATAGACAGGCACAAGCAAAACGCAAAGCTTATTGATTTTGTGGAAGAACAATTATTTAATGAAGATTAATTAAGAAGAAATACAATCAGTGAGTGAAGGGGGATGTACAGGAAGATTTAGGATTTTATGATAACGTTTAAGATAATATCATCACTGGAATGTTGCTCATAAAGATTCGTGTATGGTTTGCTTATTCGGATGTCTCTCACTTATCTGTTATTCAAGGTTCTCCTTTGGGGTGGGGTAAGTTGAAGTTCCGTTGTGTTCTAGCCAGTTGCTAGACATGAGAGGACCCTGAATTACTAAACCATACAGGCTGGTGTCACGTCAGTTTTAGAACCCCTGTAATATTTTGTGACTAGTAATCACTGAACCATTCCGTGCACGATTTGCACGAGATTTTGTTTTTTGGTCGGAAGATGACCACGAGGTGGACAGTCAGTTGATTTTTAGACTCTGGTATAAGAGGAGTGTTTTTGATATTAATGTACAAGTAGAGTGTCATTGAATTGATTTGTATTCAGGACTAATTTCCTTGGATGTATTTTGTGATGGCTGAAGTCGCCAATATATTATGATTCATTATTTTATGTAATAAAAACCATGTCTGCTACAAGTGAGTCTAGTTAATAATTATAGATATTGTGGTCAAAGAGTTCAGCATGTTAGTGTCCTCACGCACTAGCAAATCTAGTGCGCGAGTGAAAGTATTATGTTATCAGCAAAGAACATTGTAGAGATATCTACAACACACGACATTCGCGTCATCACGCCTATAACAAAACCAGGCTGTGACATATGGTGGCCAGTATGTCTTAAATGACAGAACGAACCTACACTCTTTAACAAGTAAATCGTTGATCGTCTACATATAATCTGGCGTAGAAGTACAAAGGACTATTTTTCCAGTATGGCGGCAAAAACAATTGAACGGAACTTAGAAGCCTAACAAACGTTTCTGCAACAACAAGAAATTAACTCAGGTGCCCTGGCTCCAGCAGGATCTCAAATCGATTCCTAGATCTAATTACGTTACCATAGATCTAAAATATAACCAACTAGACTCATAATACAATATCAAGTTGAAGGTAACTTAGCTAGAAACTTCACCTTATTTTTATAGTAAAAATATAGAGTCATTTTGAACCAAGATTTGATGCAGATTGATGATAAACACTAGGCTCATGCATCTTAACTTTTAGAGATCTACTACTTCAACATCATCATACACATAATAGTCCATCTAATTAATGTGTATGACACTGAATACAGTTATGCCTGATGAGCCGCAATCTGGGTGAAAAATTACTGTAGCAATCTCAGAATCTGTCTGTGCTACAACCTGATGAGCCGCAATCTGGGTGAAAATTACTGAAGAAAATCCGAAGCAACCTGTCTGTACTAATCAAGTCCGACGTCATTCAAGTCGACTATTCATCGTGGTGTACGTCATTTGAGACTCACCTAATTATTTGTTCACTGTTCCAGTAACAAATAGTGGTACACTTGGGCACGTGATACCACCATATCGTCTTAACTGACTCCTATCAACATATTCTGTGAAGAACTCTTCCTAGCTTATACTGCTATTTGAGTCAGTCATTCACTGTTGGATTATCTTCTAGAAGCTCAAGCACTTTGGAGTATATATATATACTATTTCTCATTCTAGTCATTGTTGCCCATATGATTTGTACTAAGCCTTTATTGGATTACTAGTTACCAGTGTAATTAATTCTGTTTGGATTATTGAGCGCACTATTGGATATATTACCTTACTTATTTCAATGATTTATTCGATGATTGGAATATCACTGGACAATGGATCTACACTAAGAGGATTGAACTTATCTACATCAGACTACACTAGAAAGCCCCTGTAAGTTTGAATAATAATTGTATGTACTGGTTATACATTGACATAATTTAAAAGTATCCAATAAATTGATGTTGACTATTGAAGATAGTCACTAGTGAGTAACCATTTACATTTTTCATTTTTCTAAGTATTTGTAAGGGTGGCTGGAGAGGGACTATTTTATGACTTTCATAATAATAGGATCTATTAGGGAATATCCTATCTGTTCTTTTACCTTCAATAAGACCCAACGCGTTTGAGGTCATCCTTGTTGGTAGGGAGGTACTAGATCATATTGGGAAATATTTATTAGCTGTTTTAGTCTTGTTTGTGTATTTTGTCAGAGTATTCTGTTTGTATTTATATTGTTGTTTGTGTAAATCTTTGTATCTACATATCTGTAATTCTCCTGTCCTATTTCTTCTTTTTATTGATTTCTTTTTATAGCAGACTGTGTCGTCATTCATATTGTTTCTGTGTTTGTTTTTCTTTATACATTGTACATATATTTTTTACTTCTTATTAATTTAAATTTTTTTTTCTCTATTATAACTGGCATAAACAATAGCCATACATACTTCATATTGAAACATACTTGAACTATTGCATTTGTGAAAAGTATTCATTTAATACATATAATTATTTGAATATATGATTATTAGGAGAGTTCATTGATCTTATATTTATTTTGTAAAAATATAGTGCATCATAACACACTCATTCTCCCAGTGTAATATTTGTAACATATAATATAATACTTGTAACATATTTTTTTTTGTGCAACTGTACATTTTGATTTACTTCTTTAACTACTACATTGATACATAAATAATAACCATGGCATCATATGATAAAATTCTAGAACTTGTAAAAGTAATGGAACTAGAAGGTGATAAAAAGAGACAATTTATAGAAAGGGAATTAGCAAAGGCAGAACAAGAAAAAAAAGAGGAAAAAGATAGGATAGAAAAAGATAAAGATAGGGAAGAAAGAGCTGCAGAAAGAGCTCATCAAAAAGAACTAAAAGAACTAGAGACTAAAGAAAAAGAAAGTCAGGACAAAGTAGAGTTAGCTAAATTAGAAGCAGCAAAAATTAATCCCAACATTATTACCCAGCAAACTACTAACAAACCATTCATTTCCAAATTTCATAAATTTAGTATCAAGGAGGAGACATTAGAAAATTACCTAGTTCAGTTTGAACATATTTCATCCACTTACAACTTAAATAATGAGGATATGGCAAAACATCTGCTGGCTAATTTATCTGGAGAACCCCTAAACATAATAAGCACACTTACAACTGAACAAAAAAAAGACTACCTTGCTGTTAAAACTAGACTTTTGGAACATTTTGGAAAAAGTGAAGACTATTATAGAAAACTCTTTAAAAAAATTAAACTAAATAAAGATGGAGACTTCAATAGAATTATATTTGACATGAAGGCAAATATGCTTAAGTGGTTAGAACTAGCTAAATGTGACATTAAAGATCCAAATCAAATTTTAGACATGATACTAATTGACAATGTACTATCTAATGTAACAGACTTTGTGTTTACTTTTCTTAAAGAAAAGAAGGTAAAAACAGAAACTGATCTCATTACTAATTTAAACCTTTTTAAAGATAGCCATCCTGGTCATACCATGGATAAAAGAGACCTACATCAATTAGCCGCAACAGTCAGTACATCAAACAGTAATACTAATGATAGATATGATAGATTTAAATTCTCTAACTCAAAAACTTGCTTTAATTGTGGCAAGAAGGGCCATGTTAAAAGCCAATGCAGACAAACTAATACTAGCAACTTTAGATATAGAAGTTACACTAATTACCATAACCCTAGCAACTACAATAAAAATTATTACAACAATCCTAGTAACAATAATAACCAATATACAAACTACAGATCAAACCAGAGTGCAAGCCCTAGAGAAAGAAGGAGCCTTAGAAATAACAACTTCTATTACAATAATTATAATACTAACAGACAATCAAGGAGGGACACATACAATCATCAGTCTAACTACAATACTAACTATCAAAACAGAAACAGAAATAGAGTTAATAACAGTAACAACAATGTCCAAAGAGAAGAAAATGTTGCTTACTTACAAGCAGACATGTCTAAAGTAAATGTCTTTCCATCCTATGTAAATTCAGTAGAGATTAAGGCAATGAGAGATTCTGGTGCGACAACATCAATAGTAAAATCTAATCTAGTCAAACCAGAACAATATTTAAAAGAAACTGTTAAGGTGATCTATGCCAATGTACACAAATTTGACATATGTAAAACTGCCAAGGTCTGGATTGAATCTCCCTGGATTACAGGCGAGATAAAAGTAGTTGTAATGGATACCCCTGCCCAAGACCTCATAATAGGGAACTCACATGGTGTTAAAGATTTGACAATAAATCAACTAGATTCATGGATAAAAAATAGACAAAAAAATTGGTATCTACATCAACATAAAATAGCAGCTGTACAAACTAGATCACACAAAAAAATAGTGCTAGAGATTGAATTACCAAATATTCTATTTAATGAATTAGGAACCACCAGACAAGAACTAATCAAAATGCAAAACAGTGACCCTATAATACAAGATTTGTTAAGCAAAGACTATAACAAAATAAATTTAAACAACCATCATATCTTAGTCAACAACCTAGCCATAAGATGTAATAAAAGCAAAGATAGTACAAGAATTCAAATAATAATTCCACAAAGCCTAACACCCAAAATACTTAAAATGGCCCATGATGATCCAACAGCAAAAAGAAAACATATGCCAAAATTTCAGAAAAATTCTTTTGGCCCAAGATGAAGACTCAAATAAAAAACTATATAGATTCTTGTCCAGAATGTACTAAACAAAAAGTCATACTTAAGGCACCTCTACAAAAGTCAGATAAAGCCCATTGCTTCTGGGATAAAATAGCCATTGACATTATGGGCCCATTAAATACAAGTACCAAGGGAAATAAATATATATTGGGAATCATAGATATAGCAACCAGATGGGCAGAAGCTTTTCCTCTTAGGGATATTAGGGCAGAAGATATATGCACCTAAGAACAATATTCCTAAAGTTTGGATTCCCAAATAAAATTCTATCAGATAATGCATCCAATTTTAAATCAAATTTAAATAAAGCCTTCGCAGAAATGACCAACATCAAACTAGTACACAGTACAATTTATTCGCCACAATCTAACGGTGTGATTGAAAGATGGAACAAGACAATCAAAGAAATAATTTATAAATTAGAAACAGAAGCAATGAATACTTGGGATCAGACTTTAAACTATGCTATTTTTGCTTACAACACTACTACTCATGAAACAACAAAATTCAGTCCATATGAATTAGTTTTTGATAGGAAACCTAAAGGTCCACTAGAACTATGGGCTGATAATATGTTAGATCTAGAGAACTATGAAGAATTCCATCCATGGATAACACAAACAAAACAAAATTTAAGACAGGGAATAAAGTTAGCTGATATAAACATGGATAAAAATTTAAACAGACATAGAGACATAAAAAACAAGAACAGAAAATTAAGGACATTAAACATAGGAGACCAAGTATATGTCAAGATAGAAAATAAGTACAGTAAAAACAAAAATGAAGGTCCATATAAGATAGTAGGCAAAATAAACAACAAAGTGTACAAAGTAGACAAAAATGGAAAAGAATGTAAACTAAGCATAGACAAACTAGTAAAATTTCCTAAAAGAAAATTGGAAGAGATAGAAGTAATTGATAGGGAAACAGATTCAATAGGAAATATACAAGAATATGCTGCAAACACTCTAACTATTCATACTAACACCCAAGACTCATGTAATATTACCAATATAGATAACTTGATAGAGAAATACAATGATGTCATTACATTGAAACTAGGCTGCACTGATCTAATTCAGCATTCAATACACTTAAATAAGACATTACCATCTAAAACAAAGGCATATAATATCCCAAAAGGCCTATGAGGAATTAGTAAAGGTAGAACTAAAGAAATTACTAAGTGAAAACAAGATAGAAAAATCAGAAGTATGCTCTTATGCATCACCTATGGTAATTGTTAAGAAAAAAGATAATAATGTAAGAATCTGTTGTGACTATAGAGAGCTAAACAATTGTACTATTATAGATCCTGAACCTTTACCTGATACAGACACTATAATTAATATGCTAAGTAGAGCCTCACTGTTTACCACCATGGATCTAAATAGAGGATTCTGGCAAATAAAAATGGAAGAAATGTCTAAACAATACACAGCTTTCAAATGTATTTTACCTGGGTTTGAAGGAATATATGTATGGAATGTCATGCCATTTGGGTTAGTTAACAGCACAGCCACTTTCCAAAAATGTATTAGTAAACTATTATCAGGAATAGACAATGTAATTTCATATGTGGATGATATTTGTGTTTTCACTAAGTCAGAAAAGGAACATCTAGACACACTTGAACAAATATTTGCTCGTCTAAAACAACATAAGATGACAATTGCTCCCAATAAACTAAATCTTGTAAAGGATGAAATTCAATTTTTAGGCTACAACATTACTAATAACAGAATAACTCCTACCAAAGCAAACATAACTAAAATAAAAAACATTAAGGAACCTAAAACAAAAAAGGATGTAAGAGCACTATTAGGCTTGTGTAACTTTTATAGAAAATTTATACCTCACTATGCCCAACTAATTCAGCCCTTAGTAGAGTTTACTAAGAAGAAACATTCAAATATAATAAACTTAGATGATAGCAGCAGAGAAGCACTAACCAAACTAAAGTATAAGTTTAATGAGAAACTAGAATTAGTAAGTATTGATCCTATTTCACAACTCCTACTGTACACTGATGCATCTAATAATGGTATAGGAGCATGCCTACTGCAACAGAAAGAGTCATATCTAAAACCTATAGTTCATATAAGTAGAACATTATCTAAAGCAGAAAGAAAATATTCAATAATAGAAAAAGAACTATTAGCTATAGTATGGAGCATAGTCAAACTGAAACACTATTTATTAGGAAGATTTTTTATAATTAAATGTGACCATAAACCATTGTTAGCACTTAAAAGAAAAGAACTAAAGAATAACAGAATAAATAGATGGTCATTAATTTTATCTGATTACAAGTTTGACCTACAAAGTATACCTGGTCATGAAAATGTATTAGCTGATTTTTTGTCAAGACAGGTAGATCATGAAACAGATACCAATGAGGACAATGATATTGTACATATCAGTCAAAGTATTTTAACTGAATAACTTCATAATACAATTAGAAACAACTTGACATTTTTCAAATCAGGTCAAGCTGACATTTTTTCTAGTTATCATGTAACTAGGTCATGACATATTTTTGTTACACTTGTATCATTTTATTGGGTCATGATGACATTTTTCCTTTCATTGATGCTATTGTACTATCATTTTTTATTAACTGTGCATTACATATTTATTTATAACAATTTAACAATAACATATAATATCACAATAACTAGATGTGCTAATACTTTATATAGTTAGTAAACACATTGTAAACAACAGTAAACTACTTGAACTGTTGACCTAGATTTTTTTTTGGAAACTCACAAATGTAAATATTGTTGATTTTTTTCCAAGTGGTACACATTTGAATGTTATCATTTTTATACTATTCTACTTTAAATACCACATATGTCTGCTAGCAATAGCAATTATAGACAATGTCATAGTAACCTTGTATAATGATGACAGAACTTAAGTAATACTGAACACAAATATACTTGTATAGATGTATGTAAATTTTTTTTGAACTTCAATAAATTCACTTAGTGTGTAAAATGATACACATTGGTTGTGGTATATCATAGTTATAATTTGATGTAAAATGACTTTAAAATTTTATTTTTTCTTCTCTTATAATTGAAATGTCAATGTATGTTAACAGGAGGATCACATAGCAATTAAACATGCTCATGCAAAACATTTCAACATAATGTAACTTTACTTTCAATAACATACTTGTACAGTAGATGTAATCATACTAATGTATATTTTTTAAGCAAACATTTTGAAAGTTGAACAATGCATTTGTTAATTTGTATATGGAACCATTCATAGTTAGAATGAATGATATAACATTAATATTTATGTATAATTGAGTAAGCAGTATTGAGATGATTAATTAGATCAGCTTCACATGATAGATTAAGCTAATAGACATATATGTATATATAGAACAATAATATCATATATACTTTTGTAAAAGATTTTTTTCAAAAATCTTTTCTAGGGGAAGGGGCGTATGTCACGTCAGTTTTAGAACCCCTGTAATATTTTGTGACTAGTAATCACTGAACCATTCCGTGCACGATTCGCACGTGATTTTGTTTTTTGGTCGGAAGCTGACCACGAGGTGGACAGTCAGTTGATTTTTAGACTCTGGTAAGAGAGGAGTGTTTTGGATATTAATGTACAAGTAGAGTGTCATTGAATTGATTTGTATTCAGGACTAATTTCCTTGGATGTATTTTGTGATGGCTGAAGTCGCCAATATATTATGATTCATTATTTTATGTAATAAAAACCATGTCTGCTACAAGTGAGTCTAGTTAATAATTATAGATATTGTGGTCAAAGAGTTCAGCATGTTAGTGTCCTCACGCACTAGCAAATCTAGTGCGCGAGTGAAAGTATTTAGTTATCAGCAAAGAACATTGTAGAGATATCTACAACACACGACATTCGCGTCATCACGCCTATAACAAAACCAGGCTGTGACAGCTGGTTGGCGAGGGGCGCATCCTGGGTAGGAGCGTCTCCCTCAGGCTAACCAAGATACTTGTCAACAACATTTTACTAGGTCTAGTAATAATTGATGTACAAATAATACAATAATAATAATACAAATACATATATAAATGTACAAGGGCATAATTGAGAAGGGAAACAGGGGGACCATATTACGGGGTTGTAGCCCCTGTGACCTCATTGACCCACAGTTAAACAAGTCCGCGGTCGCGCGTGACCAGAGGACCGTGACAAGAAGAATGGCAGGAGAGAGGGGGGTAGAAAAGGTCACATAACTATGCCGCCAACAAAGCGAAACTAGTGGGGTGGGCACACGAGACTGATTCTCGGGCCTAGGGATGCATGGTAACTGCACAGTATGTGCATAGCCAAAACAAGCATAATTATAATGTATATATATGCGCATATACGGGTATATATGCACAGGTAAGAAAATGATCTAGACGTGAGTAGGACCAGATGAATATGGATATGAATAAATAAATGCATAAATAGACATTAGGATTAACTAAATTGTAAGGTGGATGTCCACCGTTGGGAGTGCAGTCAGCATTGACGAGTACATGAGGAACACATATTCATAGAGATTTACAAATGTAAATGAAACCGGTGTTAACATGGTAATGATACATGAATATAAATGTTACAGGCAAAGACACACTAAATAATAATGATAAGTTTTTCCAACTCACCCGCTTTGCCTTACACAAGTTCCCAAATGAATCGTTGACTTGACTCTTCTGACTTCTCAGTGATTCTGATCTAGAATGGCATTAACCTGAAACTTTCGTCTCCGGCTTTATTAAGTTCCCGAGCGGTATGTTAAGAGTAGTGACGATCCAATGGCCAGCGAGTCTTTTGAGTTCAGAATTGTTAAATTGGACCAATCTTTTGATTTGGGGCTCACTTACCTGACTTTTTTAACCCGCGACCCGGGGGGGGGGGGAGGACGAAGGAGGATGAAAGCGGAACTATGCAACAAGTATCAGGCTGGAGTATCGCTCGAAGGTACAGCGGACGGGATCGATTTGAATAGCCCTGGGCGTCAGGAGTGTCGACTCAAAGGGATGAACGTGGACACCAAAATTTAACGTACCTGGACTTCACGGTTGCGTGCTTTTGTTTCGCGTTTAGGGCTTAACTTTCAATTTTAATGTTCCTGAACTTAACGGCTACGTACGTTTGTTTTGGCGTTTGGGTGTGACTTGGGATGTGTGTTTATGGCCTATAATTTGGGGGTTGGATCTAACCTTGGTGTAATAGGATGTTTGTGTTCTACACTGGTCGGTTTGGTGTTAAAAGTGGCTATACAATGCTAACTAGTGGTTAAGAGGGGTGATAGTTCCGCACTGGTCAGTTCTGCATTGAGAAGGGACGCGTTTCGTCACACTTGCCATTTGACATACTGAACAGAAGAACAAGGTTGACTAAAAGTAAACAAACAAATACAACATAATAAACATAAATATACATATAAATTTAATAGTAGTTTGGGCTGTTTCTCTCCATTTCTTCCTGTCAGTGATAGAGTCTTTTTAATTGCTAAAAGTTTGGAAGCAAAAAAAACAACTTACCTATACTTAAAACCTCAATAGTAAACATTTTTCTGCTCCATTCATTATTTCTTTCCGTAACAACACAAATGTATGTATTGCCATTGTCACTTTCTTCAAGTGTAAATTTCAACTCAGATGAATACGTATAAGTGTTGCAGCCAGAAACAACAGCTGATGATGGGTTAGAATTAGTGATATTATTTGAATAGGGATAGTCTTCGTCACTAATAGTAGTTGTAGTTTTGCGTTTCCAAACTGCTTGCAAATTTGCAGGACCCTAGAAAGGATGTGTATTAAGAATGCATTATACATACTAAGGAAAAAAAGGAAGTCTTGTGATGTTATAACATGTTTAACAAATAGATGTAATATTTCTAAAAGTTAATTAATAATTAAAAAATAACACAGAAGTTGGTGAATTTATAATTGGGATTTTGCAGGCAATGTCATATCATATCTGTCATTCTATTCCTTTTCGCATACACAGACAAGGCATACAGGCTTGCATGTACACACACACACAAACACAAGATACAGAAGAATGATAAAATACTATCAAAAGGTGCACAAGCAAAATGCCATTTCATTATGTTCATTTTGTTAATAATACTAGAATAGTTCTAAAATTCTTCATTTAATTAATTACACAAGTTAGGCTTAATAAATTAGATTTCGTGTGGATAAATATTGTCATTTAAGCATGTAATTATTATATTTTTATTTTTGTAAATAAAAGTGTTAATATTGTGTTCATGTAACGAAACAGAATGTTATAGGACAAGCATAAATAGAAAAAATACTTTGTGAGACCTGAAAGTTATATACAAAAAAGTAATTTTTCTAATTTAAAGATAAAAAATTAATAATATACATGGATTTCTGGAGCATACATTTTGAAAGAGAAAATTAGTACTTAGCAAAGTCTTGCCATTTTTTTTAAACTTACAGTGAACGTGCAAGTCATAGAAATCTCCTCTTCAACACTATTTACTGAAGAATTTTCATCTGTCCCTTCTGCTTGATTATGTGGAGTCATAGCAATATTATTCTGAACTATACCAACTGAAAATAGAGAATAACCAACCAATGTATGTAATATGAGTATTATAATTATGAAAACAGTTCAAGGTATGTAATATTATAATGAAATGTTATGCTTTATTAACATATTATTTTTTTTCCAGTTTAATTTTAGGTGCCACAGCTTTCATCAATTTTAAGCAGAAAGTCATTCATGTGAATTTAGTCTAATTTAAATCTTAATTTTTTTTTCAAATGTGATACTGAAAACCAATTTTAAATTAACATTTTTATTTATTGGAGATATTTGTGTCAAAGCAACTATAACTATTCCGAAGGCATAACCTACAGTTTTTAAAATAAAATATTATTTGCATATTGCAGGTATTTAAATATATATAGTTTATAAATTAAGATGAAAAAAAACAAGAAAAAAAAACAACATTGTATACATATACACACAGCTATTTCCTATAAAGGAAAATAAAAGGAAGATAAAGGCTTTAAAAAGATTGAAGTATATTTTTGTATTATCGAATACTTATATTTTAGCTTTATATATAGACAAAGAATTTTGGGAAAAAATTAATACAAAATAAGACTGGATTAGCTAAACAAATCCATTTCATGTTATGTCAAAATAAAGAATAAAACATTTATTCCTTACATTCTTTCTATAACTATAAAACTTAAGTGTTAGTAATTCCAATTCTAGGATTATTGTCTGTGCATATAGTGCCAGGATTATTGTCTGTGCCTAATATATATATATATATATATATATAAATATATATATATATTTATATATATATATGTGTGTGTGTGTGTGTGTGTAAAAGAACCTTGTATATTTATCAAAAACAATTTCTTTTTGCATTTTCGACCCAGTATGTATTTTGATCTGACATTTCCTTCAGCTATAAAAACTTAAAACACTTTTTTTTTATGCGTAATTTGCTTTTTTCCAGTTTTTTTGTTTTTAAATTTATGTTTATTTCTAAACAAATCTACATTTACATCTAAATAAAATTTTCCAATTTAGATAACTGTCTGAGTGAATGTGAGGGATTACCCTTAGAGGAGTGTGATTATCAATGAGTTTTTACAATGAACATCAAACATCTGAATGAAAGCATATGTGTGTTAAGAGAGTATTACTACAGCTTGAAATGTAAAGACTGTAGAGAATGATAATGTGTAGAAAAATTTAGAATGACTAGATCGAGATCTACAATTAAGCTTCTGTTCTAAATAAACAAGGTTACAAAGACAGTTTGTGTGGAAACACAAACTCAAAATCAGCCCCGAAGTGGTCCACCCAGGCAGGCTTCAATGTTTTCAGATAGAATATCCGAGTGAAATTATATCAAAGACAAAAGACAGATAAGAATGAAGAAAGAAGGTTGACAGATCTTGTGTAGTGCCCCAACGGTCCAGCAGATCAAAGGATAGGTGAAAGTGAATGTAAATTTAGATGTGAACCTGGCCTAACTAGTTCCTCTTTCAGACCTTGTGGTCTATAGGGCAGATGATGTAATGTTCATCCATTTTTGTGGCCTGCGGTTAATGAGGGTATCATGTAGCCAGCACAATGACCAACCGCCTTTACTTTCCCCAACTAATATCAGGTACCCATTAGAGCTGGGTGGACTCAGAGGTGCCCAAAGATTCTGAAAGAGAAAACCCCAGTCTTCACTAGGATTCGAACTCGGGACCCCCCCGGTTCGGAAACCAAGCGCTTTCCTCTCAGCTGCTGCGCCTCCCCTGGCCTAACTGAAGTCTTATAATTGATGTAATTTTTTTGAAAAGGCTCAATTTCTTATTCGAATTATTTAGTAGCGAAAGTAGTGCCTAATAGAAACTAGAATTAAAAATGCAAATTACAAGATTAATATTTGTTTTAAATTATGTCTAACTTATAATGCATACTAAATAGATTTTTTCTATTTAAAAAAATAGTCATCATTTGTTTGTGTGTAAATATAGTACTTAGTATAACAGAACGTACATAACTTAACAATACACATATAAAAAACTAATTTTTTTTACAAGAAATCTACAACTGTTTGCATGTGTTAAAAATATGGAAAACGGCTGTCTTCCGAAAATTAAGAGCCTCAAGTGTTTGAGTGTTTTATAGTTAATAGTTGTAAAAGTGGTGTATTTTTATGAAAAATGCTTGCAAAAGTGATTTAAAAAATTAGATTTAGAAAAGAAAAAAGTAACCATTGCATCAGAACTTTGAATGGTCTAAAATATTGTGATGTCGGATTTTCACCATCTTTTCTTGTTTTGAGATCTAAACGGGACGGACAGACATTTCACACAAAACTAATAGTGTCTTTTCCCCTTTCGGTGGGCCGCTAAAAATTAAAAGGATACTACATGTAATTAAAATAAGTGTATGGATTGTTTTAAAATGTGCTTCACTGAACTTTCATTTAAGGTATGCAAAAGTTTGTGGCTTGGAATGTGAGCTTTTTATTGGGAAATGCCAAAGTATTATGCATTGTTATTGTAATGTTGCTTTTCTGAAAATGCAAGGGCCAAAATGTGTGTTTTTGGGGGATAGGAATATCTTTAAAAGTAGTGAGTGTGATGTGTTGAGGGGTGGGGTTATAATGCAGACAGATGTGAAAACTGTTGGGCCTAAGAAGGAAGTGTTTGGCATTTTATATATAAGGGGCATAGCATGGGTATCTCATGTATATATATATACTGAACAAATAAACAACAACAACACACTTAACTCTTTCTCTCCATAACTTTTTTCCTCTTTTGATAGTTTTATTCATTTTTTCATTTGTATTTCACTATCCTGTTATGATTTAACTTCAATAACTTTAGTTTTTCATATTACAAAATTTATATATATGATATCAAATTATTGGGAAAATAATAATCTTTTTACACAACACAAATTAAAGTTTATAAATCCAAAAATCAATTTAGTTTAATGGGGTTAAATCAACATTGGCTTCGTCAATTAGGAAGAAAATAGGCAAAGTTGTGATTAAACTAAAGTAAAATTTATTTGATTGCTGCCAGATAAACAGTTTTAGCACTTTTCACAACATTGTAAATCAACCAATTTAAAAAATCAATTAAAATTACCTTTGGCAGTTAAATTGACAGGCGTTGTTTCATAAATTGTAATGGGAGATGGCATGACAGCTTGGCATTTATAAAGTCCTGCGTCTGTACATTGATAGTTGACCACAGTTACAACAATCTTCATTATGTTTCTATTTGAGTAACCTTCACCACCAGAGAAATTAACTTGCCATTGAGATGGAGCATTCTAGTAAAGACAACATTTATAATACTAATTAATGTGTTTCTTTTAATCATGGAATTGTGGTTGAGTATCTATTTTCGTATTGTACTGTGTGTCACAGGTGGTGAATTCGGAGATCTTCAACAGATATGGATGGTACATGAAAAATTTAATACCCAGGCCAGACCAAACCAGCATCAAACGTTAATAAGCAAATGTATCTCATTAAAGATATCAATGTGAACATCTCGACCTCTCAGAAGTCAGATAAAAGGTTGTGGAGAAACAAAAGAAGGTCACAAGATCTGAAACAGTGGCAACGAAAGGAACAACATACATCGAGTTGGCTTTATAGTCCATAAAGAGAAAGCGAGAAGTATAAGTTTTAAACATGTTGACAATAAGAAAATCACCATTCGAATAGGGGCTCGACCTCTCAATATATCAATGATTCAAGTTGTGACAATATGTTTAAAGTGCCAGATGACTAAATACTTTTGAGGCTGATTGTCAAAATGTGTCGGTTGATGTTATGATGAGATGGTGTTGATTAGACAATGCATTTCTGATGTTTTATTTTTTGTATAGTTCTATTAGACACTTTCAGAATTCTCAAAAAATATCGGATTGCAGAGATTTTACTTCAAAGTATAAATCCAAAACAGCTTATCTAACATGAAAAAGATAGAGTTCCAAAGTATCAATACAAGCCATAGAAGTACAAGTCGATAAGGTATGTAAGCAGTCAGTTGCTTAGGACAATAGTTTAATATGACAAACTTCTTTTCATGCTGCTTTTAGCAGATCCACAACATATCACTAAAAATGATATCTTGTACATAAAGCTGAATAGTATGTGTAGAGAAACCAAACCTGCAATTTTACTATCATAAAGAACATCTAATAGCTGCTTTGGTCAAAGGACCTATTAAACCAAAATATGACTCTGACATAATAGCAGTCAAGGTTTCAATTAAGAAAGCAATGCTTTTAGCATAATGGCTAACATTTCATAAAGCATGAAATAAGCCATGTCATAAGTACCTAGAATAATAAGTTATAGGAAGTATTTATAATACTTTAGCTTGTTCAATAAATTGCAGTTTTTCAACCATACTCTAAGGCATACGTTTGATTATCCAGCCAACTATTCAGCAATGATATCTGGCCAATGAAGAAATACTTCTTCAAATATTCTTTTCCACACTGGGATTTAAAGTACTACATTTATGTGAATATGCTTGGTATACTTAGTACAGCATCAGTTGAACCTTGACTACTAGAATGAATTTACCCTCTTTAACCCCTCACCTGAAAAAATTCTGACTATGGCCATGTACTCTTAGTAAAATACACTTTCCAATTTTTTTTTTAAAGTTTAAAACTAAAAATTAAATATAATAATCTCATCTTATTTTGTAACACGTTCTAGTTGTGCATGTTAATTAGTGTTTTAAACCATTGCATTGCATGTTTTCCTCTCTACGTCCATGTGAATTTCCACAGCACATGTCCTGAAGCTTTAAGTAATGTTTATGAAATAAAAATATATTGCTTACAGTTGTAGTGTTTAACATAGCTAGTGGCTCATATGATGCAATAATTATAAAAGCAGCTTGGGGTGACACTTGTCTCCACAATGACATTGACAGGAAATAATTTGCAGTTTTTAGCCCACTAAATCTTGAGGCATCACAAGTTACGTTAAAGATATCACCAGGAGAATATTGTAGTTGACTCACAATGAATTGTTGAGCTGAAACAGAAATAATTAATTGAAAAAGTGAAACCATTCTGAAAACAATACATTACATAAAATCATTTCATATAAGTACAGTTTAATAAAGTAGAAAACCAGGTGACCGAGCCTCGCTTGGTTGAATAATTTCTTAAGGAAGAATATTGTTACCTCTTATTATGTAATGAGACTCTTTAGCGATTCACTTACACCTAAATGACAAAATCAAAGTTTATAAATAATTTAATCTTAATTAACACTGTAAACACTATATTGTTTATATTCCTCCATTTTGTTTTTCCTCTCCTTTCAACACGCATTCTTACCATTCCACATTTACACTACGATGCGCACGTAACAGATATATACCCAAAGTCATTATGGAAATATTTTTGAAATTACAAAAATAAACGATAGGGTAAAGACAACCAATCCGAGGAGTTGTTTTTGGGTTCTGCTAGTTGAAAATGTAGTTCTAAATGGCGATAGAAAGTTTCTTAGTCCCCAACAGTGTAGAAAACACAGCTCACTGTCAGAGGGAGGTATGGCAAGAATGAATGTTACTTTGATATTTTGGTATGATTGTTATATCCCCTTGTTGTGAATGTAAATAGTATTGCACGTGTTTGAACTGAGTGATGAAGTCTTCGTTGAATATAAGAGAGAGTGTGTTAAGTTAGTAAGGTCTTGCTCCCGGTCCAGGAAGGTTGGACGTTGCTGCCTGGACTGGTGTTATGTATGTAGGTTTCATTATAGTTGATGGACTGGTGTTTATGTATTTCTATTTATAAGTTGATGGACTAGCCATTGTGAATGATTATTTATTTGAGAGACGATGTCATTTATTGAATATTACAGTTATTTATTGTTATTATCAAGTGTTGGGGATTATTCAGTAATAAGTAATTATAATTGAGTGAATATCTGGAGTCAAACTGTATCAAGTAATAATTGTTCGTACAAGTAAACCCCTAGTGAGCTAACCAACAACCCAAGTCAAAACAATAATGTAAACTCCGACATCTGGGGTCTTCGTCCGGGCAGGTACCTTGTCTGTTGTACCTAATTTTTCGTCCCCTTGAAGAAACCTATAAGAAAATAAAGTATAAGCAACACAAACAAAGAAAAGGATAACGACAATTCTGGAGGTTTCGTCCGGTCAGGGACAGTAACTATTGTACCTTTCATTTAAATACTAAAGTTGGATGCAAAACAATCTATATTTTTATGTGTGTTACATAATAAGTGTTTATAATTTGCAGCATACTGAGAACATGGAGGAACTGTAAAGCTTTTTTTTCTACAAGTACAAGTTTATAATAGGCAGTATTTACAGACCACCTAATTCTAGTTTAGAATACATGCAGTTTACTAAACTTAAAGAGACACATATAAAAGCAGTTTTCTGGATTATGGGTGATTTCAACCTACCTGATATAAATTGGAAAACACTAACCATAGACAAACACCAAAACCTTAAGGACATAACTGAGCTTTTCATAGAAACTTTACACAACTTAAGTTTAGATCAAATCATTAAAAAGCCAACAAGATTAAACAACACATTAGATCTCTTCTTAACCAACAGACCTGGATTAGTAGTTGATTATGATATTATCCCTGGTCTATCAGACCATGAGATCATAAAAATACACAATCAGATAAAAGCAGTAGCCAAAACCCAAAAGAAAAATCTTACTCTGGAATAAATGTAACCTAACACAACTACGCCAAGCTGCATTAAACTTTCAACAAACATTCTTATTAGAAAAAAACATTAACCAACCAGTCAATGACCTCTGGAATTTCATTAAAAACCATCTTAAAAGCATTATAGAAAATCATATACCAACTAAATACGCATCAAACTAAATAGATAAATGCTGGTTTAATAATAGACTAAAGAAGCTTTGTAAACAGAAGGAAAACCTATATAGAAAATTTAAAGAAACTAAGGCAGAAAAAGTTTACAAAAAGTATATAAAAATTAAACACCTAACCCAAAAAGTAAGCAGACAGCTGCAGAGTGAAGACATAAACAATGTAATATCTAAAGATAGCAACAAAAACCTATGGTCATATATTAAGTCTAAGAAAATGGAAACAACAGGCATAGAACCATTAAAAGATGAACATAACATAATAAATAATGATAATGAAACTAATGCAAACATCCTAAACAAATGCTTTGCATTAGCATTCTCAGCCCCAGGAGACAAAGACATATTACTTAATTTGAACCAAGTAGACAACATAGAAGATATAGTAGTACAAGAAAATGGAATCCAAAAACTATTAGCCAACACCAAACCAAATAAGTCGACTGGACCTGATGGTATTTTATGTGTTATACTCAGTGTCAAATCTTGGTGTCAAGACGTGTTTATCCAGTCTCAATTTTCTATATTGAGAGTACAACTTTAGGTCTACAGTCTACAGGACTGAGTTCTTCATCTTACTAATCTCAGTTGGTCGTCTGGTGTTCAAGTTGGTTTTTCATGAGTCTGAGGTTAAAGATTCCAGACTGCGGGTTGTTATGGTCAGACCTGATGTTAAAGTATGAACTATAAACTTTTAGAATTGTCGTCAGTAAACAGTATCGGATCTAGAGGCTAGATTTATGTGGATTACCAGTTGTTGTGTTGGAAGTCTATCTAAACATGGTAATGATTCATGAATATAAATGTTACAAGCGAAGTATCACTAAATAATAATGATAAAGTTTTTCCAACTCACCCGCTTTGCCTTACACAAGTTCCCAAATGAATCGTTGACTTGAGAGTCTTCTGACTTCTCAGTGATTCTGATCTAGAATGGCATTAACCTGAAACTTTCGTCTCCGGCTTTTATAGGTTCCCTAGCGGTATGTTAAGAGTCTTTTGAGATTAGGATTGTCAAATTGGACCGATCTTTTCATTTGGGATCACACACCTGACTTCTTTAACCCGCGATGGTACAGCGGACGGGAACGATTTGAATGGCCCTGGGCGTCAGGAGTGTCGACTCAGAGGGATGTACGTGGACACCAAAATTTAATGTCCCTGGATTTCACGGTTGCGTGCTTTTGTTTAGGCGTTTGGGGTAAAACTTTCAATTTTAATGTTCCTGAACTTAACGGCTACGTACGTTTGTTTCGGCGTTTATGTGTAACTTGGGATGTGTGTTTATGGCCTATAATTTGGGGGTTGGATCTAACCTTGGTGTAATAGGATGTTTGTGTTCTACACTGGTCGGTTTGGTGTTAAAAGGGGCTATGCAATGCTAACTAGTGGTTAAGAAAGGTCAGTTCTGTATTGAGAAGGGACGCGTTTCGTCACACTTGCCATTTGACATACTGAACAGAAGAACAAGGGTTACTAAAAAAAACACACACACAACATACATAAACATAAATATACATATAAATTTAATAGTAGTTTGGGCTGTTTCTCTCCATTTCTTCCTGTCAGTGATAGAGTCTTTTTAATTGCTAAAAGTTTGGAAGCAAAAAAAAAACTTACCTGTACTTAAAACATCAATAGTAAACATTTTTCTGCTCCGTTCATTATTTCCTTCTGTAACAACACAAATGTATGTATTGCCATTGTCACTTTCTTCAAGTGTAAATTTCAACTCAGATGAATACGTATAAAAGTTGCAGCCAGAAACAACAGATGATGATGGGTTAGAATTAGTGATATTATTAGGATAGGGATAGTCTTCGTCACTGATAGTAGTTGTAGTTTTGCGTTTCCAAACTGCTTGCAAATTTGCAGGACCCTAGAAAGGATGTGTATTAAGAATACATTATACATACTAAGGAAAAAAAGGAAGTCTTGTGATGTTATAACATGTTTAACAAATAGATGTAATATTTCTAAAAGTTAATTAATAATTAAAAAATAACACAGAAGTTAGTGAATTTATAATTGCGATTTTGTAGGCAATGTCATATCACATCTGTCTGTCTATTCCTCTTCACATAAACAGGCAATTCATACAAGCTTGCATGTACACACACACACAAGATACAGAAGAATGATAAAATACTATCAAAAGGTGCACAAGCAAAATGCCATTTCATTATGTTCATTTTGTTAATAATACTAGAATAGCTCTAAAACTCTTAATTTAATTAATTACACAAGTTAGGCTTAATAAATTAGATTTCGTGTGGATAAATATTGTCATTTAAGCATGTAATTATTATATTTTTGTAAATAAAAATGTTAATATTGTGTTCATGTAACGAAACAGAATGTTATAGGACAAGCATAAATAGAAAAAATACTTTGTGAGACCTGAAAGTGATATACAAAAAAGTAATTAAATGCTCAGGACAACTCATCTACCTAGCAGCCTTGCTTCTAATTTAAAGATAAAAAAATAATAATATACAAGAATTTCTGGAGCATACATTTTGAAAGAGAAAATTAGTACTTAGCAAAGTCTTGCCATTTTTTTAAACTTACAGTGAACGTGCAAGTCATAGTAATCTCCTCTCCAACACTATTTACTGAAGAATTTTCATCTGTCCCTTCTGCTTGATTGTGTGGAGTCATAGAAATATTATTCTGAGTTATACCAACTGAAAATAGAGAATAACCAACCTATGTATGTAATATGAGTATTATAATTATGAAAACAGTTCAAAGCATGTATATATAATAATGAAATGTTATGCTTTATTAAAAATTTTTTTTCCAGTTTAATTTTAGATGCCACAGCTTCCATCAATTTTAAGCAGAAAGTCTTTCATGTGAATTCAGTCTAATTTAAATCTTATTTTTTTTTTCAAATGTGATACTGAAAACCAATTTTAAATTAACATTTTTATTTATTGGAGATATTAGTGTCAATCAACTATAACTATTCCGAAGGCATAACCTACAGTTTTTAAAATAAAATATTATTTGCATATTGCAGATGTTTATATATATTTAGTTTATAAATTAAGATGAAAAAAAACAAGAAAAAAATAACAACATTGTATACATATTCACACAGCTATTTCCTATAAATGAAAAAAAAGGATGATAAAAGCTTTAAAAAAGATTGAAGTCTATTTTTGTGTTATCGAATACTTTTATTTTAGCTTTATATATAGACAAAGTATTTTAGGAAAAAATTAATACAAAATAAGACTGGATTAGCTAAACAAATCCATTTCATGTTATTTCAAAATAAAGAATAAAACATTTAATCCTTACATTCTTTTTATAATTATTTAACTAAAGTGTTTGTAATTCCAATTCCAGCATTATTGTCTTTGCATATATATATATATATATGTGTGTGTGTGTGTGTGAAAGAACCTTGTATATTTGAGTGCTAGATGTGACAATCTTTTGTTTTGATGTAAAGATTTCTTGATGATACTATAAGATTGTGTTGATCAGACAATGCATTTTTGAAGTAACAATTTAAGCAGCCTTCTATTTCAAACAAAATCTGATCACACAAGGTCTTCATGCCAAACATTCAAATACAACTATTAATTTAAACAATGAGTACAAATTTTAAATTCAGGAACTAGGAATTACTTGAATTCTTGGCCCAAGCTTACTTAAATTGTTCCACCTGCAGTGGACAGAAAAACTAAGCCATTTTCACAATCGCATCTACAGCAGTTAAATTTATCAAAAACAATTTCTTTTTGCATTTTCGACCCAGTATGTATTTAAAGCTGACATTTCCTTCAGCTATAAAAACTTAAAACACTTTTTTTATGCGTAATATGCTTTTCTCCAGTTTTTTTTTTAATTTATGTTTATTTCTAAACAAATCTACATCTACATCTAACTAAAATTTTCCAATTTAGATAACTGTCTGAGTGAATGTGAGGGATTACCCTTAGAGGAATGTGATTATCAATGAGTTTTTACAATGAACATCAAACATCTGAATGAAAGCATATGTGTGTTTGGAGAATATTACTACAACTTGAAATGTAAAGACTGTAGAGAAGGATAATGTGTAGAAAAATTTAAAAAGACTAGATCGAGATCTACAATTAAGCTTCTGTTCTAAATAAACAAGGTTACAAAGACAGTTTGTGTGGAAACACAAACTCAAAATCAGCCCCGAAGTGGTCCACCCAGGCAGGCTTCAATGTTTTCAGAAAGAACATCCGAGTGAAATTATATCAAAGACAAATGACAGATAAGAATGAAGAAAGAAGGTTGACAGATCTTGTGTAGTGCCCCAACGGTTCAGCAGATCAAAGGATGGGTGAAAGTGAATGTAAATTTAGCTGTGAACCTGGCCTAACTAGTTCCCCTTTCAGACCTTGTGGTCTATAGAGCAGATGATGTAAAGCTCATCTATTTTTGTGGCCTGCGGTTAATGAGGGTATCATGTAGCCAGCACAATGACCAACCGCCTTTACTTTCCCCAACTAATATCAGGTACCCATTAGAGCTGGGTGGACTCAGAGGTGCCCCAAGATTCTGAAAGAGAAAACCGCAGTCTTCACCAGGATTTGAATTCGGGACCCCCCGGATCGGAAGCCAAGTGCTTTCCTCTCAGCTGCTGCGCCTCCCCTGGCCTAACTGAAGTCTTATAATTGATGTAATTTTTTTGAAAAAGCTCAATTTCTTATTCGAATCCTAGAGGTATCCCGTTGCTCCTATTGCAAACTAGAAAAAAAATGCAACTTACAAGATTACTTTTTGTATTAAATTATGTCTAACTTGTATTGCATACTAAATAGATTTTTTTCTATTTAAAAAAATAGTCATCATTTGTTTGTGTGTAAATATAGTACTTAGTATAACAGAACGTACATAACTTAACAATACACATATAAAAAACTAAATTTTTTTACAAGAAATCTACAACTGTTTGCATAAATGTGTTAAAAATATGGAAAACAGCTGTCTCCCCCAATTAAGAGCTTCAAGTGTTTGAGTGTTTAATAGTTAATAGTTGTAAAAGTGGTGTATTTTTATGAAAAAACTGCTTGCATAAGGGATTTAAAAAACTAGATTTTTCGCTTTCAGAAAAGAAAAAAGTAACCATTGCATCAGAACTTTGAATGGTCTAAAATATTGTGATGTCGGATTTTCACCATCTTTTCTTGTTTTGAGATCTAAAAGGGACGGACGGACAGACATTTCACACAAAACTAATAGTGTCTTTTCCCCTTTCGGGGAGCCGCTAAAAATTAATAGGATACTACATGTAATTAAAATAAGTGTATGGATTGTTTTAAAATGTGCTTCACTGACCTTTCATATAAAATATGCAAAAGTTTATGGCTTGGAATGTGAGCTTTTTGTGAGCTATAACTAATATCAGGTACCCATTAGAGCTGGGTGGACTCAGAGGTGCCCAAAGATTCTGAAGTTGAAAACCCCAGTCTTTACCAGGATTCGAACTCGGGACCCCCCGGTTCGGAAGCCAAGCGCTTTACCTCTCAGCTGCTGCGCCTCCCCTGGCCTAACTGAAGTCTTATAATTGATGTAATTTTTTTGAAAATTCTCAATTTCTTATTCGAATCCTCAAGAAATATATACCGTATTTAGCCTAATAAATAGTGTCTTTTCCCCTTTCGGGGGGCCGCTAAAAATTAAAAGGATACTACATGTAATTAAAATAAGTGTATGGATTGTTTTAAAATGTGCTTCACTGACCTTTCATTTAAGGTATGCAAAAGTTTGTGGCTTGGAATGTGAGCTTTTTATTGGGGAATGCCAAATTATTATGCATTGTTATTGTAATGTTGCTTTTCTGAAAATACAAGGGCCAAAATGTGTGTTGTTGGGGGATAGGCATATCTTTAAAAGTAGTGAGTGTGATGTGTTGAGGGGTGGGGTTATAATGCAGATAGGTGTGAAAACTGTTGGGCCTAAGAAGTGTTTGGCATACTATATATAAGGGGAATAGCATAGATATCGCATGTATATATATATATATATATATATATATATATATATATATATACTGAACAAAAAAAACAACAACACACTTAACTCTTTCTCTCCATAACTTTTTTCCTCTTTTGATAGTTTTATTCATTCTTTTCATTTGTATTTCACTATCCTGTTATGATTTCACTTTAATAACTTTTTTTTTTCATATTACAAAAAATTTGTATATATATGATATCAAATCATATGGAAGATAATGATCTTTTTATACAACACAAATTAAAGTTTATAAATCCAAAAATCAATTTAGTTTAATGGGGTTAAATCAACATTGGCTTCGTCAATTAGGAGATAAATAGGCAAAGTTGTGATTAAACCAAAGTAAAATATATTTGATTGCTGCCAGATAAACAATTTAGCAATTTTCAAAGCAATGTAAATCAACCAATTTAAAAGATCAATTTTAATTACCTTTGGCAGTTAAATTGACAGGCGTTGTTTCATAAGTAGTAATGGGAGATGGCAAGACAGCTTGACATTTATAAAGTCCTGCGTCTGTACATTGATAGTTAAACACAGTTACAACAATCTTCATTATGTTTCTATTTGAGTAACCTTCACCACCAGAGAAATTAACTTGCCATTGAGATGGAGCATTCTAGTAAAGACAACATTTATCATACTAATTAATTTGTTTCTTTTAATAATGGAGTTGTGGTTGAGTATCATTTTTCGTGTTGTATTGTGTGTCACAGGTGGTGAATAAGGAAATCTCCGCCAGATATGGATGGTACATGAACAATTTAATACCCAGACCAGACCAAACCAGCATCAAACGTTAATAAGCAGATGGATCTCATTAAAGATATCAATGTGAGCATCTCGACCTTTCAGAAGTCAGATAAACAGATTGTGGAGAAACAAAAGAAGGTCACAAGATCTGGTACAGTGGCAACGAAAGGAACAACAGACATCAAGTTGGCTTTATAGTCCAAAAAGAGAAAGCGAGAAGTATAAGTTTTAAACATGTTGACAATAAGAACATCACCATTAGAATAGGGGCTGTACCTCTCAATATATCAATGATTCAAGTTGTGACAATATGTTTAAAGTGCCAGATGACAAAATATTTTTGAGGCTGATTGTCACAATGTGTCGGTTGATGTTATGATGAGATGGTGTTGATTAGACAATGCATTTCTGATGTTTTAATTTTGTATAGTTCTATTAGACACTTTCAGAATTCTCAAAAAATATCGGGATTGCAGAGATTTTTCTTCAAAGTATAAATCCGAAACAGCCTATCTTACATGAAAAAGATAGAGTTCCAAAGTATCAATTCAAGCCATAGAAGTACAAGTCGATAAGGTATGTAATCAGTCAGTTGCCTAGGACAATAATTTAATATGACAAACTTCTTTTCATGCTGCTTTTAGCAGATCCACAACATATCACTAAATATGATATCTTGTACATAAAGCTGAATAGTATGTGCAGAGAAACCAAACATGCAATTTTACTATTATAAAGAAGATCTAATAGCTGCTTTGGTCCAAGGACCTATTAAACCCAAATATGACTCTAATATAATAGCAGTTAAGGTTTCAATTAAGAAAGCAATGCTTTTAGCATAATGGCTAACATTTCATGAAGCATGAAATAAGCCATGTCATAAGTACCTGGGATAATAAGTTATAGGAAGTGTTTATAATACTTTAGCTTGTTCAATAAATTGCAGTTTTTCAACCATACTCTAAGGGATACGTTTGATTATCCAGCCCACTATTCAGCAATGATATCTGGCCAATGAAGAAATACTGGATAGTAGAAAATGGACAGCTTTTCTAATAACAAAATCAGAGTTCAACTCTGGAGCAACCCTACTTCCTACATAGTAGTTCATACTGCATTTTTGCAATACAAATCTTCTTTTCCACACTGGGATTTAAAGTACTACATTTATGTGAATATGCTTGGTATACTTAGTACAGCATCAGTTGACCCTTGACGACTAGAATGAATTTATCCTCTTTAACCCCTCACCTGAAAAAATTCTGACTATGCCCATGTACTTTTAGTAAAATACACTTTCCAATTTTTTTCTTAAGTTTAAAATAAAAAATTAAATATAATAATCTCATCTTATTTTGTAACACGTTCTAGTTGTGCATGTTAATTAGTGTTTTAAACCATTGCATTGCTTGTTTTCCTCTCTATGTCCATGTGAATTTCCACAGCACATGTCCTGAAGTAATGTTTATGAAATAAAAATATATTGCTTACAGTTGTAGTGTTTAACATAGCTAGTGGCTCATATGCTGCAATATTTATAAAAGTAGCTTGGGGTGACACTTGTCTCCACAGTGACATTGACAGGAAATAATTTGCAGTTTTTAACCCACTAAATCTTGAGGCATCACAAGTTATGTTAAAGGTATCACCAGATGAATATTGTAGTTGACTCACAATGGATTGCTGAGCTGAAACTAAGATAAATTGAAAAATAAATGCATTAAGTAGTAATGTAACAAAAGTAATTATGTTTTTGTTATATATATATATTATTATGTGTGATTCACAGTTATTTTATCCCCAGTCACTTCATCCTCTAATCCATCAAATAATAATTGTAAAAGGTGTAAGATTAATAACAGTCCCTTAATGTGGTAGACCACTTCACATATATATAATATATCAGGGTAGTATAGTATCAAATGGCACCTCATTTCAAAGTTGATAACCGTCTGACCAGCGCCAGTAGCGCTTTTGGACGCCTTCAGGTGAGAGTTTGGCAGAATAAATCGCTCTGTCTGCCTACAAAAATCAATGTCTACCAGGCGGTGGTTCTCTCAACCTTCTATGTGGAGTGGATCTGAGACATGGAAACTATACAGAAAGCAAAAAAAACTACTTGAGCGCATTCACCAAACTCTCTTGCGCTCCATCATGGACATACGTGGCAAGACTCACTACAAACAGCGATTTCATTGTGTACGCCGGTATGGTCAGTATAGAGGGACTTCTTATGGTCTCCATAAAAAATTTAACATTTAAAGATAGAGAACTAATGTTAACAATGCTTTTACGTGTTAATTGAAATAAATAAGCTAAGCTATTCATAGCAGGCATAGTACAGAAAACGGATTCATTCCATTGATTTGTATTGCTGTACAACGTTCTTAACTTCTTGGCCAGTGTTGTGTATTTCTTTAAGTCAGTGTTGATTAGAATAAATAAAACATTATAATCAGGGTTTGAAATGACATCTCATATATTCAAGAAAAAACTATTGAAAAATAAAGATAAAGTGAAAGATGGCTGTCAGGAGATAAGCTATCAGCGGCATGATCATAACTTTTCCAATTGTTCTTTCGCAAAAGATTTCCACTACACCTAAGACTTTGCTGATAAATTATGAGCTCAGAGCGGCATGATCATAATTTTTCTAATCATACTTCTATCTCTCAAAAGATTATTCCTACACTCTCATCACTTATTAGCCTCTGATCATCACACATTATGACATCCCTACAACAAACAGAAACAATGTAAAACAAAATACAAACTCAGCATTACAATATATCTACTTCTTTACATGATTTTATTTCCATTTCTCAACAAGTATGAAGAGAGTAGGGGGAACACTATAAACATGTGAATCTGTCCACTGCATTTATATCATGTCCATTTATTTTGATGCTAAGATCTGTGTAGGCTTTCTCTGGAGCAGGTAAATATAAGACTTCAGTCTTATTTGTGTTAGTGGTAAGGCCAAAGTCTGAACATTCTCTTGAGAAGTCACTGACGATGCTCTGCAAATCATTTTCAGAGCAGGCATTCAAGGCACAGTCGTCAGCAAATAGTCCCTGATTACTGCTGAATTTGTTTTTGATTTTGCTTTGAGCCGCCTCGGGTTGAATAGGCCACCATCAAATCTGTATATTATATTTATCTATGCCACTACACATTTACCGACTTGCTAACTTGAACATATAGGATATGTCTCTGTTATTCTATTTAAGTATACTGGTCCTGAAACCTTATTGATTTCTCGAGACAACTTGCGCTTCTTTCATATTGCAGTGTGGCCAGACTATCTAACATGGGCACACACACACACATGTTTTCCTTATTGGGAAACCTTGAGCTTAGGTCACGCTTGACATCGGGTGTTCTGAACAACACTTTTGGGAAATAGGTAGGAGGTGCTAACTTTAACCGGATGTCACAATGCCTATCATGACTTATGACATAACTAACTCTTTACTTGATTCCTGGTCCAATCCTTATTTCCATTCAAGTGGTATATGTCTCAACATTTTTCAATCGGTTAAGGGGCATTATTTTATTGTGTTCTATTCATTTAAACTTATGGTAATAATTATGTTTATAACAATATTATTTGGATCACATTAATTTTTATTTATATTTAATATGTGCATTATGTGTATTTCTCACAATCGTAAGTAAGAAATATATTTAGTAATATTTAAGTATACTCATTTATTGATCGCCTTTAATTATGTCCACCATGTGTTGACATTATTACTTCTACATTGCTTCTACCATTGACGCTATCTTATATATTTGAAGCTCACGAGATTAATGTAATGAAAGTTTTCAGCTTGTTTTTTTTTAGCCATATCGCGGCTTTAAACGCCAGCTGGTTCCTGTAATTCACGTTAATTTAACGCATTCCTGAGACTTCCTGTTACTGCACCTGAATTCCATACGCATTCCTACGACTGAACCCATCCTTAATTTGTTCGTGGGAATTGAACCGATAGCCCGGTACCCAATCCAAAAAGTTGGCGATGCAGTTCCACAAAGTTGTCGTCAGAGCTGGTCGCTAGATTCTCGATACCTTTACTTTTCTTGTGGCAGTTAAAGTAAAAATTCTGATAAAATTCGCCCGTAGCCTACTCAGCCTTCATCCGCCAATATCGAGCGGCTGCGTGCAATGTAAATATCATGAACGGTCCGAATATATTTATGGTCGCGATATGGTTAAACCCTCAGACAGTGCAGGAAGTAAAGCCAAGCCTGACAATGGGAGGAAATTTTTTCCGATATCCGGTAGGTAAAAAGGCACCTTCGACGCCGATTCGCTAAAGACTTTATTGAAAAAATGATAACCGCCGTCCCAGCTAACAATAATCGTGAGTAACGGGAACAGGAAAAGGACCTTTCTTTCTTTATTACAGCAAGCTACTATGGTTTGTTCTTTATAGTACCTTTCTTCTGGTTCTCATAAAATCTTATAAACCATGATGATGGCATGGAAATATTTAAAATAAGATTTTGATATCATAATAATTGTTTTTATCCTTTTTAAAATTTAGAAAATTTGCAATGTTTAATAAAACTTGTTCAGGTAAAACGTAGGATTTCTTTCAATTGAAGCAATGAAGCTTTATACGTAAATTTTTAACGATGGGAAAGGATTATAATTGTAAATATTTTGTAATTTATACTTTCTAATATTAATTTACAAAAAAGTAACGAAGACTGCCAATTTTTCCCATTTATTGAACAGTGAACCCTTAAGCAGACCTAAATGGGCGTGTTAATTTGTGTAAAATGGATAAACAAAGATCTAGAGATTATAAGTGTGTGACTGTATTAGCTGCTTATGTTCGTTGTGTTATTAAGGTCAGTGACACACAGTGATGTTTTCTAACGGTATTAAAAGAAATTTCTATAAATCAAATAAGAACATGAAACTAAAATGTTATTTAACCTTGGTTAGGCCAATTAGAATAGAATATGCATCCACCGTGTGGGACCCCTCAACTCAAGAAAACATTAAGAAACTGGAACAGACACAAAATAGAGCAGTGAGATTCATAACAAACGAATATTCACATTTGACTAGAGTAGCACCTTTAGTAAAATCACTAAATTTAGAAAGCCTTAAGGACAGAAGACTCCAAAGAAAAGTAGCAATTATACATAAAACACTGAACCATAATCTTCATATACAAAAACACAATTTAATAAAATACTTTGAAAGACACAAAGATAAAGGCACGTTCCTCATTCCATATGCTAGGACAAATTTGTACAAATGCTTCTTCTTCCCTAGTGCTATTAGAGCATGGAATGGGTTGTCAGAATTTAAGTCATTGGTTAATATGCATGACTAAATGCATGACGCGTAGGACGTAATCATCTTTTTTGAAGTAACATCTGTATTATATAAGATAAGATAAGATAACCGTGTCATCCCCTCTCCAACTTTTCACCTCAAAAGTTTCCAATATAAACTAATGTTGGTTTGCTCTCTGTGTTATACCATAAAGCATTGCACTATTCATCTAGGTAAAAAATTGACCGTAGCTATGTTAGCGAACATGAAAGATATTTTTTCGACAATAATGAAATACTCAACATATGCAACCTTCAAAAGAAATAATGTGAAGGAAAAATTGCTAACTCATGCTTTACCTGACAGACCATGGAAAAAGGTTGCGACAGATTTGATTGAATGGCGAAACAATGCCTATTTGCTAGTTGTGGACTATTTCTCCAAATACCCTGAAATAAAACGACTGGAGAACAAAACAGCAGAATATGTTATCAGGGCACTGAAAGGTATTTTTGCTAGATATGGCATACCAGAAGAAATAGTGTGCGACAATATGCCAATCAACAGCTATCAATATAGAGAATTTACTTCTGAATGGGGTTTCAAAGCCCCAGGTACTCTAAATCAAATGTTCAAAGTGAGGTGTATGTTGATATAGTAAAGCAGATATTTAACAACGCATACAAAAGTGGAAAAGATTCATATCTTGCTATGCTCGAGTATAGACATACTCCGATAAGTGGACTGCTGTATACACCATCACAACTGCTGATGAGTAGAAGACTTAGGGACATCATCCAACTGATCCCAAACTATTGAAACCATCGGTAGCTGAAAATGCAGAGACATTACTCAACGAACGACCAATGAAAAGCAAAGTAAAATACAATGCAAAAGCAAGACTACCTAAGATTATTCTGTCGGAGAGTTAAAAAAACATGGCAGAAAGCAGTTGTCATAAAAAAAAAAAACATTCAGCACCCAGATCTTACATCATAAAGACAAACGATGGAAAAACATACAGACGAAATCAACGGTTTTTGAACAAGAGTTTCGAAGAAGACATCTCTGGGTACTATGATACTGACGAAGACAATGAACAGCAAACTGTTAGAACAAACGAAACAGACAGATATAAACCAACGTCTAGAGAACTTGTTGTGCCGGTTTGGACAACCAGAAGTGGCCGTATTGTTAAAGTTCCTAGTAGATATTACGTCATTGTTTGTTGTTTATGTTATGTGCGAAAGCAAAAGGATTGAAAGGAAATAAAAAGATAGTTTTTCTATGTCTACTTTGATAATCACAGTCTCGTTATTATTATCCTTACTATTAATTAATGTCTACAGTATGTTAATGTTAATATCTATCTGTGAAAACAGAACACACATAGTAAAAAATTCCCTTAATTTAGAAGACGTATTTGATGTAACATAAAGTATTAACTAATTGGGTATTTTCTCACCTTCTAATGTTTTCATTCAAAAGATTATCGTTACATAGAAAAAAATTAAATACGTGGATTTTTATTTATATAAGTTATCAATATAACAGGACATATGCAGAGTTATTTTTAATTAGGGGGCGGGGTTTAAGCCACAAATCTCTTCAAGGAGGCTGGACTATAAAACACACCTACATGTGTGACCTTTTACTACACAAACTATTAGTATATTACAGTCAGCCGTTAATTAATTATGTTGTAGCTGAAAGTAGGCTCAGATATGTGTATATTTGCGTAAAAGACATGCACCAAAGCAATCTTTAAAGGGAGAAATACAACCTTACTTTTTATGTCGTAAATTAGGACACTGTTTCTTACATACGTTTTTGTACAAATAAAATAAAACAAAAATGTGCATATTTGTGTGTATTTTGCTTTGTTATAAAACCATTGGAAAGAAAGCTATTGACTTATTATTTAACGTGAGACCTTATAGTAAAGTTTAAAATCACATAAAACCAGGTTACAAAGACAGTATGTGTGGTAACATAAACTCAAAATCGCTCCCGAATTGGTTCACCCAAGCAGGTTAAAAGGCAGGTTTCAATATTTTCAGAAAGAACATCCGAATGAAATAATATCAAAGACAAATTACAGAGAAGAATGGAGATAGAAGGTTTCCAGATTTTGTATGGTGCCCCAGCGGTCCAAATGTGAAGATTTTAAAAGGGGTGGGGGCGGGATATTTTTGCAATGTGACTTGACAGGGGGAGAGATATTGTTTTATTTTAAGGACCTCATTAGGAGTATAAGGACCCTGAAGCCTATAAAAATGATAGGGGGGGGGGGAATAGCACTGCAAACTTTTAGTTTTGTAGATGTGATCTCCCTGTGTATATTAGCCACCTATTGTTACGATATATATTTATAGTATTTTTGAGTATTAATCTCGAGACCAAAAGAGTAGATAGAATTAGACAGGTAATACGACATATTTAGAGGCGCCAGGAGAAAGGACAATAGAGACGCCTAAAGAGAAGACTTGACAACCATTTTTCTCCGGTAAATAAACGCTTTAAAGGTTTGCTAAGTGTTATTCAGTTATTTGAAGAGCGTCTGAAAGGCCAAGCAGCTGTACAAATTAAAATAATTTTGATTGGAGCATAACTCTATGAGAATGTCTGGTTCTGTGACTATTAAAAATGGGAGGAAGCTGATTTAGAACGTCTGACGCTTTTACATTGACAGTAACGCTTAAAAGCTTAAAAAAAGAAAAACTGTTTTGAAGATGAGTCGTATAGGGCGCAGTCATCTGCGAACAGCAGATCTCCAATGCAGCCATATATGACTTTGCCTCAAGTCTATGAGTTTAAAAGTTTACTAAAGACATTATAGTAGCATGATATTAATATGATAGAATTATGACGGTCACTTGATAGTAACATGTTAGTGAAATGATAGACCTTTAATCGTAACATGATAGTAACTTGATTGTAACATGATAGTAAAAAAATCGTAGGTATTAATTTCTTTGACGTAAACGCACCTGTGTCTTTGCTTATAATGGTACTTGTGTCTAAAATGCAAAACGAAGAGAAATTGAGGTGTTTACTCCCTTACTATGGGCATTTTCTATTGCTATCATCAGCTTTCTATTTTCCAAATCCCATTTGTCATCATCTCCCTTTTGTACTCATAAGCATTTTTACCAATCTGACGAATGCACCACAGTCGAGGGCATTGACAAGATGCATGAGAGACATGTCCTAACTTGTCTTTGTTTATCCGCAGCCTCCCTCAGATGTCTGCCTACTTATTCGGCATTGTTTGACAGCCACTCGTCAACCTACTCAATTGCCTATGTACTTAGTACTACTCAGCACTGCACTTCTGCCTACTTATTCCACATCAATCAACTACTTTATTTGGTGCTAGTCAGCCCTGCGATCTAGTACTTGGCGCTATCGGCTCTACTTGCCTGCCTATTCGACAGCCCACCTGTCAACTTATTAGGTACGAAATGGATTTATAAATATTTAATCTACTACGCTTCAGATTCCAACTATTAACTGACAGCTACTATATCAATAATTATGTCTGTGTTTAGATCTACCGTTATATAAATCTAAGAGCATTAGGAAAACCAGCTATAGGAGAAAAAAACTCATCCATAACTTCTCTACCAAAAAAACCCACTAACAAACATAAATAGACTTTGTGTTCGACTGATTGCAACAACCTAGACAGATAGACGTAGTGAGCCTACACATGTAGTCCTAGTTTAGTGTCTATAGTTGATGGTGTTTTTTTCCTTGGGCATACGCAATAGTGTTGAGTGGTCAGGCAAAAAAGATAACACATTGGCATGGTCACTCAAGCATATAGATAAATTATATCCGTACACTAGTTACAGAAGTCAAGTGTATCTTAACATTCCAGCATATGTTTTCTTTGTTTGCTAGATCTAATTGTGGTGCTTTAGATCAATTTATTATCTGCGATTTTAAACTTTACTGTAAGGTTTTTTTTTTATATATTAAGTCAATAGAATTAAACAATGAATGAAATTAGCTTTCTTTCAAAAGCTCTTAAAATAAGGCAAAAAATACACACACGCACAAATGCACATCTTTGTTTTATTTTATTATGAAACGAACGTGTTTTAAGCGCACTAATTGACATTTCTTTCCAAGTAAACAAACTTAGTTTCATCATCTAGTGACTTCTAAGACTGTCAATATGTCTTAACGATTTGCGTTAATCCATTCCGGCTTACGAATGGTCAGTGTCTATCAATACATTAAGTGTCATGGATTAAAGAAATAAGAAGTTGGAGGTGTTGAGTCTGTTGAGCCCTCTCTTAAAAGATACCCCTAATCAGTGTCTTTTATGCTAATATACACAGATCCTTTCTATTTGTATCTACATTAAAATTAGTCCCTAGCTTTCTAAGCTATTAATATAATAATTATTAATAGTATACTCTTGGTTTCAGCGTTGCAAAAATCACTCTTTTATTTGTGTTTTTGTTCAACATCATAATTTACATTTACCTCCAAGTTAGCAATCTAGGTAAAAGTGTAGAGGTTTGGCTTAAAGTCCAGCCCCCTAATTGATACTTGATTCAAAGTAAACAAACTTATTACCCGGTCAACAGTTTAAAGGTGTGGTTTGTGGTCCAGACTCTTGATTGGCAACCTACCTCCAAATAAACAAACTCATACCAGGTTAACCTTCTAGAGGTATGGCTTGTAGTCCAGTCCCCAAATAAAATGTTTTCTACAAGTGAACAAACTCAGTTCCCTCATAAGATGTGACCTCTAGACAGTGTCAACATGTTGACATTTGGCTTAATGAGGTCACCTGTCTATCTGTGAACTCAATGCTATGGACTTAACAAACAAACGGAGGTGGGGGTTGCTCATCTCTACCTTTGGAGATATACCCGCACATCTAGACAGATTATCAGCGTGACGTAGTTAAGGAATATTACATGTTTACTAGCCCACTTAAAGGTCAAGACAAGCTTTTTAAATATGCCAGACATCGCTGCTACGTATGTAATGCGAGTTTATAATGTCAAGTTTTATTTCTATTTAGATTTCAACGCATCGTCTTTGTACTAAAAGATATTTGGTGCAAAGTCATAGTTTTAAAAGCAAATTCTTTATTTGAAACTTAAACATTAATGTATTTAAGAACTGACATTACTGAATCATGTCCGCTTTATAAATATTGGTATATTTTTATTGACATGGAGATTTAGTTTTACCATGGAACTATACTAATGGAACACCAGCAAAGAGAGACGAAGTGCCGTCGCGTATCTTTTTTCATGTTTAACACGTACACAGTGAGATCCAGGCATAGTAACTGTCGCAGTTATCTATGTAACTGTATAGTAGAATTATTTCTCTAATTGCTAGTGCGGCGTTGATCACTATATTGATGACGTCATTACACTATTAATATTTTCCTGTGTATACTAGGGGACTGATCTTTTGTTGCTTGTCACAACTTCTAGTGACGAAAAGTTAGTGTATGTGTGGTTTTCGTCATTTATCGTCTAGTACAGTCTCTACATTTTTTGGTACGTTGGTTAGTACGTTGGTTGATAGACGGGTCTTGAGAGCTCTTGAATTTCTCCTTAGTTTTTGTTACTGGATAGCCTTAACATTTGCCTTGGACAATTTCTTGTTGGATTATCTGGACCCCTGTTTAGGGTGAGTTTTATTTTTCATTCTATAGTTTTTCTATTTGAATTTATTCGTATTTGTAATTCTATAGTTAGATAAGATCTAGATGATTAGAAGAATCCTTTATTTTATCTTCCATAGGGTTTTAGCGTCAAGTCTAAGTTTTGTTCGTAGTCTCAGTTCAAGACTCTATTTCAAGTTTTAACTTGGTGTCAAGTCTATGTGTTAGACTCAGTGTCAAGTCTTGGTGTCAAGACGTGTTTATCCAGTCTCAATTTTCTATATTGAGAGTACAACTTTAGATCTACAGTCTACAGGACTGAGGTATTCATCTTACTAATCTCAGTTGGTCGTCTGGTGTTCAAGTTGGTTTTTCATGAGTCTGAGGTTAAAGATTCCAGACTGCGGGTTGTTATGGTCAGACCTGATGTTATATTATGAACTATAAACCTTTAGAATTGTCGTCAGTGAACATTATCGGATCTAGAGGCTAGATTTATGTGGATTACAGGTTGTTGTGTTGGAAGTCTATATGAACAACTTGTAATGAATATATTAAGGTAATGATATTGTTTAAATAGTGATCATTGATATGTTGCAAAGAAAATAACTGGGTCATTTTAGATTACATATTATTGCACATATATCTATTGATATTCATACTATTATTATCATTCATCATACATCAGTTCATTTGTAAATATATCACTGGAATAAATTTTTATTGTTATTTAACATCATACACTTAGTTTATTAGTTTATATACAACTGTATGTGTATGGTGTGCTTGTCAGGCTGAACTTGGGCCAAAATATTACAAGTTCAGAAAATAATAACAATAACATACTTTAAAATAAAATAAAATAAGATTGTGTGGATGCTTTGCAGACACGCTTTTCGAAGGACTTCAGTATCTGGTATTTTGTCTTGCTGTAGTGGAATAAGTCCGCCGATCGGTTCGTTTGCACTTCCCGATGGGGACGATGGCCTGAGACTCCTAAGGGTAAAGTCTTAGAGCCACAACGTGGTAAATATTTGGTTGATATTATATAGGCACATAGACAGGCACAAGCAAAACGCAAAGCTTATTGATTTGGTGGAAGAACAATTATTTAATAAAGATTAATTAAGAAGAAATACAATCAGTGAGTGAAGGGGGATGTACAGGAAGATTTAGGATTTTATGATAACGTTTAAGATAATATCATAACTGGGATGTTGCTCATAAAGATTCGTGTATGGTTTGCTTATTCGGCTGTCTCTCACTTATCTGTTATTCAAGGTTCTCCTTCGGGGTGGGGTAAGTTGAAGTTCCGTTGTGTTGTAGCCAGTTGCTAGACATGAGAGGACCCTGAAGTACTAAACCATACAGGCTGGTTGGCGAGGGGCGCATCCTGGGTAGGAGCGTCTCCCTCAGGCTAACCAAGATACTTGTCAACAACATTTTACTAGGTCTAGTAAAAAATGATGTACAAATAATACAATAATAATAATACAAATACATATATAAATGTACAAGGGCATAAATGAGAAGGGAAATAGGGGGACCATATTACGGGGTTGTAGCCCCTGTGACCTCATTGACTAACAGGTAAACAAGTCCGCGGTCGCTCGTGACCAGAGGACCGTGACAAGAAGAATGGAAGGGGGGGTGTAGAAAAGGGCATATAACTATGCCGGCCAACAAGCCGAAACTAGTGGGGTGGGCACACGAGACTGATTCTCTGGCCTAGTGATGCATGGTAACAGCACAGTAATAGCAAAAACAAGCATAATTATAATGTATATATATATATATAGGTAAGGAAATGATATAGACGTGAGTAGGTCCAGATGAATATGGATATGAATAAATAACAAATGCATAAATAGACATTAGGATTAACTAAATAGTAAGGTGGATGTCCACCGTTGGGAGTGCAGTCAGCATTGACGAGTATATGAGGAACACATATTCATAGAGATTTACAAATGTAAATGAAACCGGTGTTAACATGGTAATGATACATTAACATAAATGTTACAGGCGAAGACACACTAAATAATAATGATAAAGTTTTTCCAACTCACCCGCTTTGCCTTACACAAGTTCCAAAATGAATCGTTGACTTGAGAGTCTTCTGACTTCTCAGTGATTCTGATCTAGAATGGCATTAACCTGAAACTTTCGTCTCCGGCTTTTATAGGTTCCCGAGCGGTATGTTAAGAGTAGGGACGATCCAATGGCCAGCGAGTCTTTTAAGTTTAGAATTGTCAAATTGGACCGATCTTTTCATTTGGGTCTCACTCACCTGACTTCTTTAACCCGCGACCCGGGGGGGGGGGGAGGACGAAGAAGGATGAAAGCGGAACTATGCAACAATTATCAGGCTGGACCATCGGGCGTCAGGAGTGTCGACTCAAAGGGATGTACGTGGACACCAAAATTTAATGTCCCTGGATTTCACGGTTACGTGCTTTTGTTTCGTCGGCGTTTGGGGCGTAACTTTTAATTTTAATGTTCCCGAACTTAACGGCTACGTACGTTTGTTTCGGCGTTTGGGTGTAACTTGGGATGTGTGTTTATGGCCTATATTTGGGGGTTGGATCTAACCTTGGTGTAATAAGATGTTTGTGTTCTACATTGGTCGGTTTGGTGTTAAAAGGGGCTATACAATGCTAACTAGTGGTTAAGAAAGGGGGATAGTTCCGCACTGGTCAGTTCTGTATTGAGAAGGGACGCGTTTCGTCACACTTGCCATTTGACATACTGAACAGAAGAACAATGGTTACTAAAAAAAAACAAAAAAACACACACAAAACATACATAAACATAAATATACATATAAATTTTATAGTAGTTTGGGCTGTTTCTCTCCATTTCTTCCTGTCAGTGATAGAGTCTTTTTAATTGCTAAAAGTTTGGAAGCAAAAAAAAACTTACCTGTACTTAAAATCTCAATAGTAAACATTTTTCTGCTCCGTTCATTATTTCCTTCTGTAACAACACAAATGTATGTATTGCCATTGTCACTTTCTTCAAGTGTAAATTTCAACTCAGATGAATACGTATAAGTGTTGCAGCCAGAAACAACAGATGATGATGGGTTAGAATTCGTGATATTATTTGGATAGGGATAGTCTTCGTCACTGATAGTAGTTGTAGTTTTGCGTTTCCAAACTGCTTGCAAATTTGCAGGACCCTAGAAAGGATGTGTATTAAGAATACATTATACATACTAACGAAAAAAAAGGAAGTCTTGTGATGTTATAACATGTTTAACAAATAGATGTAATATTTCTAAAAGTTAATTAATAATTTAAAAATAACACAGAAGTTGGTGAATTTATAATTGGGATTTTGCAGGCAATGTCATATCACATCTGTCTGTCTATTCCTATTCACATACACAGGCAATTCATACAGGCTTGCATGTACACACACACAAGATACAGTAGTATGATAAAATACTATCAAAAGGTGCACAAGCAAAATGCCATTCATTATGTTCATTTTGTTAATAATACTAGAATAATTCTAAAATTCTTCATTTAATTAATTACACAAGTTAGGCTTAATAAATTAGATTTCGTGTGGATAAGTATTGTCATTTAAGCATGTAATTATTATATTTTTATATTATATTTTTATTTTTGTAAATAAAAGGGTTAATATTGTGTTCATGTAACGAAACAGAATGTTATAGGACAAGCATAAATAGAAAAAATACTTTGTGAGACCTGAAAGTGATATACAAAAAAGTAATTAAATGCTCAGGACAACTCATCTACCTAGCAGCCTTGCTTCTAATTTAAAGATAAAAAAATAATAATATACAAGGATTTCTGGAGCATACACTTTGAAAGAGAAAATTAGTACTTAGCAAAGTCTTGCCCTTTCTTTTAACTTACAGTGAACGTGCAAGTCATAGTAATCTCCTCTCCAACACTATTTACTGAAGAATTTTCATCTGTCCCTTCTACTTGATTGTGTGGAGTCATAGAAATATTACTCTGAGCTATACCAACTGAAAATAGAGAATAACCAACCTATGTATGTAATATGGGTATTATAATTATGAAAACAGTTCAAAACCTGTAATATATTAATAAAATGTTATGCTTTATTAACATATTTTTTTTCCAGTTTAATTTTATGAGACACAGCTTCCATTTTAAGCAGAAAGTCATTCATGTGAATTCAGTCTAATTTAAATCTTAATTTTTTTTTTTAATGTGATACTGTAAACCAATTTTAAATAAACATTTTTATTTTTTTTTAAGACATTTGTGTCAAAGCAACTATAACTATTCCGAAGGCATAACCTACAGTTTTTAAAATCAAATATTATTTGTGTATTGCAGGTATTTATATATATATAGTTTATAAATTAAGCTGAAAAAAAAAACAATAAAAAAATAACAACATTGTATACATATTCACACAGCTATTTCCTATAAAGGAAAAAAAAAAGGAGGATAAAGGCTTTAAAAAAGATTGAAGTCTATTTTTGTGTTATCGAATACTTATTTTTAGCTTTATATATAATTTTGAAAAAAAAATTAATACAAAATAAGACTAGATTAGCTAAACAAATCCATTTCATGTTATTTCAAAATAAAGAATAAAACATTTATTCCTTACATTCTTTTTATAATTATTTAACTAAAGTGTTTGTAATTCCAATTCCAGGATTATTGTCTGTGCATACATATATATATATATATATATATATATATATATATATATATATATATATATATATATATAATATATATGTGGTGGGTTTGACACAGAATCACAACAACCAAAATGACGAGGCAAGTCAGGAGGCTTTTTCAAATTTAATGTACACAAAAAAACCTGCCAAAGGCAAACATACAACATAATTACTAAGGAGCATAAATTAAACATAATTATGTGGTCTAAATGAACAGACCAATTTGTAAACACAACATCAGGTATAAATACTAGATCAAGCAAACAAAAACACAAAAAAAGAAAACCTTATAGTGTGAACCAATCATCTCTTTTATAAACACAGAGATATGGAACACCACCAAACATTATAAAAATAAATGACAAAGTATTCTCCAAAAAATAAATCAATTAGTTCTATATAAAACTAACATACATTGAGAGCTTCGCTCTTTCCTTTTCTTACAAACACTATAACAATTAAATAGAACAAATCTATATACTGTTTCTTAAAAACCAGTATCTACAACTGGTTATAGGAATATATTTACAAGAGGGACAATTAATATGGTGAGCTTGACTCACAAACAAAAGATACAATGGGTTTGGCTCATGAGATATGAGCTCGACTGGCAAAAAACAACAAAATAGGAATTGAGGTCTCCACATAACATACAGAGTGGGCCTTCCTTCCAAAGGCATCTCAAAACTACAAAACAAAGGTAGTCCGTACATGAGAACAAAACCTGGGTAGCAAAATGTTATATAAAAAATAAACAAGAATATATGATATACAAGAAACAGTAAAAATGTGTTTACCTGCAGCCTTGGTCAAAACAACAAAATTAGGATGAACACAACAGGATCAGACAAGGTGTATCGGAGTGGATGCGGCCCAGTGAGTTTTAATGCAGGATGCCAGCAGGAAAAGGAATTAAATTTGAGGATGTCAATCGGACAGGAAATTCAAATCCCGGCTTCCGGTGCAGAGGTCAACTTGGTCTTGCTGACCGGTGCACGGTGAAGTTCAGCTGACTCGTATGTCATGTCCTCCCCACTACAGAGCCCCCTAGCTTGAAATGACCCGTCTCGGTGCGTTCTGTCCTAGAATGATTCTTGAAAATCAAACAACTGGTTTGAGTTGGTGTGCACAGCCTTTGGGAGGTGATACATATTGTTATGTTGCCCTGCAGTCAGTCGTTGGGTCCTGCGGGGTCCCTCTGATGCTTCATTACCCTCCTGGTCTAGTTCGGGGCGCTGCTCACTACCTCTGCACCAGTTAGGTGGTGCTTGGTAGCGCTTGATCTCCGTTCTGGTAACACGCCTTGGGAGTTCCTTCTTCGTCTTTTGGGCTCACCAGGTATGGGTCACCATCCTTCCGAGGTAACGCAATTACCTTGAAACGTCTAGGATCCCAGTGGTTCTGTATCTTGTTGCGACCCAGCCACCGCTTTCTAATCAGTACAGTATCACCTAGAGATATGATCTCTCCGTCTGTTTAGAGTCTTGTGTTTCTTTCCCTTTCAAGGTCTCTTGTTCTAGTTTAGTATAGGCTCTTCTGTGAGTTTCCTTGAGCCTATCAATGTGAGTGTGGAGCCACTTAATGTCAGGCTCTGTGCCCATGTCATCTGCCTCTGTCCTAATGAGAAAATCAAGTGGAAGCTTTGGTGGTCTACCGTACATTAGCTCATATGGAGCGAATCCAGTGGTCGTATGTGGGGTACAGTTGTACATGAAAACTAACTCTGGAATGTGGTCAGGCCACCTTTGCTTCGTGCTGGGTGGCAATGTTCTAAGCAGCTCATGCAGGGTCCTGTTGAACCTCTCGCACTGTCCATTGGCTTGGGGGTGGTAAGGGGTTGTGCGTGACTTGTTAATGCCATAGGAGGAACACAGTTCGGCAATTAACTGTGACTCAAAGTTTCTGCCTTGGTCTGAGTGGATCCTCAGTGGAACCCCGTAATGTAGGAACCAATCTTTGATGAGGACCTTAGCGACAGTACTAGCTCGTTGGTCTTTTGTTGGGATTGCAATTGTGTACTTGGTAAATACATCCGTAAGGATGAGGACATCCTCCCTCCCCATCGTGGAAGGTTCCAGCCTGGTAAAGTCAATGGCTAAGATTTCCAGAGGCTTTGAAGCTAGTATTCTACCGGCAGGCCCTTTTGGTATCCGTGTGGGTAGTTTAGCCTCCTGGCATCGTTCGCACCCCTGTATGTAGTTCGTCACGTCATAGTACATTTTTGGCCAGTAGCATCTTTGTCTCAAAAGCTCAATAGTCCGCTCCCTTCCTTGATGCCCCAGTGAATGTGCTGATGCTATGACTTGTTCACGAAGTTGGGCTGGGAGTAGGAACTGGTTATAGGTCTGTCCATCTTGCTGGTACTGTCTATACAAGATGCCATCCAATTCCTTCAATTTCTTCCACTGATTTAGTAGCGTTTGAGTATTGGGGTGATAATTTTCTCCGTTCCCCTGACTTGGGTTTAAGGCCAGAGTGCCAAAAAACTGAGAGTGCTGCAATATCTGGGTCTTTCATCTGTAATTTAGCAAATTCTTTCTTGCTATAGGATGGGAACATTTCTGCAATGTCAGTTGTTTCTACTAAGACTGTGGCCTTTTCGTTAGTGTCCTGAGGTCCACAATTCACTATTTCCCTAATCTCCTTTGGCACAGTCAAGGATGTTCGGTTGCAGCTTATTGCATTCTCCTCGTTGTCTTTGCTGTCCTCTTCGTTTTCAAAAGGATTCCGTGATAGAATATCTGCATTTACATTGGAACGTCCAGACCGGTAGAATATTTCATAGTCAAATATTGCCAGATCAGCTGCCCATCGCTGTTCGACTGCTCCCAGCTTACAGGTTTTGAGGTGAGACAATGGATTATTGTCAGTATAAACTTGTACTTTTGTTCCAAGTAGGTATCCTCTAAACTTCTCAGTCATTGCCCACTTAAGGGCTAGGAGTTCTAATTTGAATGCGCTATAATTGTTCATGTTCCTTTCAGTGGGTCTTAATGTGCGACTGGCATAGGCTATCACTTTCTTGTGGCCATCTTGCTCTTGTGATAGCACTGCTCCCAATCCTTGGTGGCTTGCATCTGTCTCTAGTATGAAGGGTCGTGTGAAATCCGCAAACCCTAATACTGGGGTAGTAGTTAAGGCTGCCTTGAGCCTTTTAAAAGGAATCCATGCACTCACTGGTCCACATTACTCCAATCGAGGGGTTCTTTCTCTTTGGCTTTTGGGTGTTGTTAATGTGTCCAACCAGTTTATGCAGTGGTGATGCTAGTTTTGAAAAATCTTTTACAAACCGTCGGTAATAACTAGCAAAACCTAGGAAAGACTGGAGTTCTTTAAGGGTTGATGGAACTGGCCAGTTTACAACTGCTGCTATCTTGCCACGATCCGTTGCGACACCGCTAGCAGAAACTGTGTGTCCCAAATACTTAACTTCCCTTCTCATAAATTGACATTTCTATGGGTTCAGCTTCAAACCTATTGTCCGTAGCCGCTCCAACACCTTCCCTAGACGAACAATGTGGTCCTCAAAAGTAGAGCTGTAAACAAGGATGTCATCTAAGTACACCAGCATACTCTGCATGATCAAATCGCTCATTTGGGATTGCATGAGGCGGCTAAAGGTGGGCCGGGGCATTGCACAGGCCAAAAGGCATTCGGTTATATTCAAATAGTCCAAATGGCGTTGTGAAAGCGGTCTTATGCTTATCCTTCTCATCAACTTCAATTTGATGGTAACCAGAGGCCAGGTCCATTGAGGAGAAAAATTTAGCACCATGCAATGTGTCTAATGCTTCATCAATTCGAGGTAGCGGGTAGGCGTCCTTCTTGGTCTTGTTGTTAAGGAGACGATAGTCCACACAGAGTCGAAGACTACCATCCTTCTTTCTCACCAGAACTATAGGGGAGGCAAATGAGCTTGTGCTCTCTCTGACTACTTGTTTGTGGAGCAACTGGTTAATGTGTTCCTGCACTTCTTGAAACTGTGTGGGTGGAATCCTTCTATACGGTTGGTGTACTGGCATCTGGTCTTCTAGCTCTATTCTGTGCTTTACTGCCGGTGTCAGCCCTAGGTCATCTTCATTTGTAGCAAAACAGTCAGCATACTTGGTGAATAGGTCTCTTAGTGCATCCTTCTGTGGCTTAGTGCAATCGATTGATTCCAAGTCAACTGGACACACGTAGGTCTTGAGACTTGTCTGTTCTGAAATGGCCTGTAATGCAGATCTCTGATGCTGATACCTTGAGGAAGTTGGCAGCCTTAGGCGTTGTCCAGTCAAAACTTGTAAATGTGCCAAGAACCATGGATTCGGAGAGAACAAGATTTTCCCTTGAGAGGTTGATAATTTCAGCTTGACAGATGCCATTTATAGACTTAACAATCGCCCGAGGAACAATAAGTGCCCTTGGGACAGACTGGGATGGTTCGAGGAGTAGGTCACCACTGTAGTTCCAGGGGCATCCCCTCAATCGGATTACTTTCTTAGATTCTGCTGGCAGCAACAATTTACCTTTGAAAGCAAGTCGCGCTCTGCCCCATACTTGCTTTTGGGGTTCGCTTGGAGTTTTAACAGCAATTTTGGAGACAAGCACACCCAGGCCCTCTGCACCTAGCACATTCATTCCTAATGTCCCAGGACTTTGTCTTTGTGATGCTTCCATCCGGGGGAGTTTTGATCTTTGGTCACCAAGAAACCTCGGTTTCTTATAACTTTATCCATGAGCTGGACATCCGCTTCAAAGTAACCAACGTATGGTATAGCCAGCCATTAGCTGCGGTCAATTGGAACCAATTGTCCACGCACTGTAGCACATGGCCTTGAGACCGAAAGTGTTCATTAAAAAATGACTCTGTGAGCAGAGATACCTGTGACCCGGTGTCTAGCAAGCATGTGACTCTTACATTTCCGATGACTGTGACTGTAATAGGGCAGGTGCCAATGGCATTCTTCTTGATTTGACTAATTGAGTCCTGAACAGCCCCTCCCAGCACTTGACTCCTCATGCCAGGGGGCTGGAGTTTGGGTGGTTTCCACAGCGGCGAGCAATGTGACCTGGCTCCCAACACTTCGTGCAGACCGGAACCCCGTCGGAGGTATATGGAAAAAATCCCCTGTCTGTCTGTGTCCAGACAAGTCCTGCAGGAGCTGTTTGGCGATTCATTGCTGGTGTTGTGGTACGACTGTTTACAGATACCATTTGGCGATTAGTTTGACCACTGTCCCTGGTTTGTCGTCCTTCCTTGGTTGCGAGGTTGGCCAGTCCGTGTGTAGTTTTGCTGGGAGCTCCTCAATGCTTCCAATTGCTCCCCAAACTTGGTCAGCTGGGAACTTACCAGTTCACACCACTGGTTTTGTGGTTGGGAGTTTCCTTGATCCTGGTTTTCCCATTTGAAGGCTTGGTTTCTAATTGTAATGAAAGGTACTGCTGGTTCATCCTCCACCAGTTTCAACAGTTCTCTGCGTAGGGCAGAGTCGCTGAGCCCGTGGATGAATTGGTCCCTCAGCCTTGCCTCGCTGAAACACTCAACTCTCTCCCGCCTTTGCTGGCTTACCGCTACCGAGTGTTCGCTGAAGAGCCGGTGTGTGAAGTCTCGAAGGGACTCTCCTCTGCGTTGGCGTGATCCCAGGAAGACCACCTCTGCTTCTCGCACTGGCATAGTCTGGGCGAACGCCTCAAGGAGGGTTTCCAACAAGGCTTCCGGGTCGCTCTTTGTCCTTGGGGTTTGCAAGTCGATTTCTTTTCTGGCGGGGCCGCTGATATTGTTCATTATCACGGCCACCTTTTCTTTAGCAGAGTAAGGCCTAAGCTCCCAGGATTCCCTTACCTCCCTTGCAAACTCTTCAGCCGTTGGTCCATCGGCGGTGCCCCTACCGCTAAACTGCCGTATTCGCTTTGTGGGTTCTGACAATATAAGAGTCGTTGGCAGGCCATTTTCAGGGCCTCTAACTGTGCCCGGAGGGTGGCGACTTCTGTTTGGTTCACTCCTGTTTCCTCTGGCTCCCCTTCGCCACTCAAAGGATCGACCTCACCCAAATCCACTGCATTGTGTTTCATCCTGTTCTTCTCCATGGACTGCAGGTTTTTTTTTCTTAATACAATTATGCTCTAACTTAATACAATTATCTAAACAAAATAACTACCTAAACTACCCTGAAAGTCAGGAGGCTTATTTCAAATTTAATGTACACAAAAAACCTGCCAAAGGCAAACATACAACATAATTACTAAGGAGCATAAAATAAACATAATTATGTGGTCTAAATGAACAGACCAATTTGTAAACACAACATCAGGTATAAATACTAGATCAAGCAAACAAAAACACAAAAAAGAAAACCTTATAGTGTGAACCAATCATCTCTTTTATAAACACAGAGATATGGAACACCACCAAACATTATAAAAATAAATGACAAAGTATTCTCCAAAAAATAAATCAATTAGTTCTATATAAAACTAACATACATTGAAGAGCTTCGCTCTTTCCTTTTCTTACAAACACTATAACAATTAAATAGAACAAATCTATATACTGTTTCTTAAAAACCAGTATCTACAACTGGTTATAGGAATATATTTACAAGAGGGACAATTAATATGGTGAGCTTGACTCACAAACAAAAGATACAATGGGTTTGGCTCATGAGATATGAGCTCGACTGGCAAAAAACAACAAAATAGGAATTGAGGTCTCCACATAACATACAGAGTGGGCCTTCCTTCCAAAGGCATCTCAAAACTACAAAACAAAGGTAGTCCGTACATGAGAACAAAACCTGGGTAGCAAAATGTTATATAAAAAATAAACAAGAATATATGATATACAAGAAACAGTAAAAATGTGTTTACCTGCAGCCTTGGTCAAAACAACAAAATTAGGATGAACACAACAGGATCAGACAAGGTGGTATCGGAGTGGATGCGGCCCAGTGAGTTTTAATGCAGGATGCCAGCAGGAAAAGGAATTAAATTTGAGGATGTCAATCGGACAGGAAATTCAAATCCCGGCTTCCGGTGCAGAGGTCAACTTGGTCTTGCTGACCGGTGCACGGTGAAGTTCAGCTGACTCGTATGTCATGTCCTCCCCACTACATATATATATGTGTGTGTGTGTGTGTGTGAAAGAACCTTGTATATTAGAGTGCTAGATGTGACAATCTTTGTTTTGATGTAAAGATTTCTTGATGATACTATAAGATTGTGTTGATCAGACAATGCATTTTTGAAGTAATTTAAGCAGCCTTCTATTTCAAACAGTTACTGACCACACAAGGTCTTCATGCCAAAGATTCAGATACAACTATTAATTTAAACAATGAGTACAAAGTTTAAATTCAGGAACTAGGAATCACTTAAATTCTTGGCCCAAGCTTACTTAAATTGTTCCACCTGCCGTGGACAATAAAACTAAGCCATTTTCACAATCGCAACTACAGCAGTTAAATTTATCAAAAACAATTTCTTTTTACATTTTCGACGAAGTATGTATTTAGAGCTGACATTTCCTTCAGCTATAAAAACTTAAAACACTTTTTTTTATACGTAATTTGCTTTTTTCCAGTTTTTTTTTAAATTTATGTTTATTTTTAAACAAATCTACATCTACATCTAAATAAAATTTTCTAATTTAGATAACTGTCTGAGTGAATGTGAGGGATTACCCTTAGAGGAGTGTGATTATCAATGAGTTTTTACAATGAACATCAAACATCTGAATGAAAGCATATGTGTGTTTGGAGAATATTACTACAGCTTGAAATGTAAAGACTGTAGAGAAGAATAATGTGTAGAAAAATTTAGAATGACTAGATCGAGATCTACAATTAAGCTTCTGTTCTAAATAAACAAGGTTACAAAGACAGTTTGTATGGAAACACAAACTCAAAATCAGCCCCGAAGTGGTCCACCCAAGCAGGCTTCAATGTTTTCAGAAAGAACATCCGAGTGAAATTATATCAAAGACAAATGAAAGATAAGAATGAAGAAAGAAGGTTGACAGATCTTGTGTAGAGCCCCAACGGTCCAGCAGATCAAAGGATAGGTGAAAGTGAATGTAAAGTTAGATGTGAACCTGGCCTAACTAGTTCCCCTTTCAGACCTTGTGGTCTATAGGGCAGATGATGTAAAGTTAATCTATTTTTGTGGCCTGCGGTTAATGAGGGTATCATGTAGCCAGCACAATGACCAACCACCCTTACTTTTCCCTAACTAATATCAGGTACCCATTAGAGCTGGGTGGACTCAGAGGTGCCCAAAGATTCTGAAGTTGAAAACCCCAGTCTTTACCAGGATTCGAACTCGGGACCCCCCGGTTCGGAAGCCAAGCGCTTTACCTCTCAGCTGCTGCGCCTCCCCTGGCCTAACTGAAGTCTTATAATTGATGTAATTTTTTTGAAAATTCTCAATTTCTTATTCGAATCCTCAAGAAATATATACCGTATTTAGCCTAATAAATAGTGTCTTTTCCCCTTTCGTGGGGTCGCTAAAAATTAATAGGATACTACATGTAATTAAAAAAAGTGTATGGATTGTTTTAAAATGTGCTTCACTGACCTTTCATTTAAGGTATGCAAAAGTTTGTGGCTTGGAATGTGAGCTTTTTATTGGGGAATGCCAAATTATTATGCATTGTTATTGTAATGTTGCTTTTCTGAAAATACAAGGGCCAAAATATGTGTTGTTGGGGGATAAGCATATCTTTAAAAGTAGTGAGTGTGATGTGTTGAGGGGTGGGGTTATAATGCAGATAGATGTGAAAACTGTTGGGCCTAAGAAGTGTTTGGCATACTATATATAAGGGGAATAGCATAGATATCGCATGTATATATATATATATATATATATATATATACTGAACAAAAAAACAACAACACACTTAACTCTTTCTCTCCCTGACTGATTTCCTCGTTTTGATAGTATTATTCATTTTTTCATTTGTATTTCACTTTCCTGTTATGATTTAACTTCAATAACTTTAGTTTTTCATATTACAAAATTAATATATATGATATCAAATCATAGGGAAAATAATGATCTTTTTACACAACACAAATTAAAGTTTATAAATCCAAAAATCAATTTAGTTTAATGAGGTTAAATTAACATTGGCTTCGTCAATTAGGAGATAAATAGGCAAAGTTGTGATTAAACCAAAGTAAAATATATTTGATTGCTGCCAGATAAACAATTTAAGTAATTTTCAAAACAATGTAAATGAACCAATTTAAAAGATCAATTTAAATTACCTTTGGCAGTTAAATTGACAGGCGTTGTTTCATAGGTAGTACTGGGAGATGGCATGACAGCTTGGCATTTATAAAGTCCTGCGTCTGTACATTGATAGTCGACCACAGTTATAACAATCTTCATTATGTTTCTATTTGAGAAACCTTCACCACCAGAGAAATTAACTTGCCATTGAGAAGGAACATTCTAGTAAAGACAACATTTATCATACTAATTAATTTGTTTCTTTTAATCATGGAGTTGTGGTTGAGTATCTGTTTTTGTATTGTATTGTGTGTCACAGGTGGTGAATAAGGAAATCTCCACCAGATATGGATGGTACATGAACAATTTAATACCCAGGCCAGACCAAACCAGCATCAAACGTTAATGAGCAGATGGATCTAATTAAAGATATCAATGTGAACATCTCGACCTCTCAGAAGTCAGATAAACAGGTTGTGGAGAAACAAAAGAAGGTCACAAGATCTGGTACAGTGGCAACGAAAGGAACAACAGACATCGAGTTGGCTTTATAAAGAACATCTAATAACTGCTTTGGTCAAAGGACCTATTAAACCCAAATATGACTCTGATATAATAGCAGTCAAGGTTTCAATTAAGAAAGCAATGCTTTTAGCATAATGGCTAACATTTCATGAAGCATGAAAAAAGCCATGTCAAAAGTACCTGGAATAATAAGTTATAGGAAGTATTTATAATACTTTAGCTTGTTCCATAAATTGCAGTTTCTCAACCATACTCTAAGGTATACGTTTGATTATCCAGCCAACTATTCAGCAATGATATCTGGCCAATGAAGAAATACTGGATAGTAGAAAATAACAAAGTCAGAGTTCAACTCTGGAGCAACCCTACTTCCTACATAGTAGTTCATACTGCATGTTTGCAATACAAATCTTCTTTTCCACACTGGGATTTAAAGTACTACATTTATGTGAATATGCTTGGTATACTAAGTACAGCATCAGTTGACCCTTGACTACTAGAATGAATTTACCCTCTTTAACCCCTCACCTGAAAAAATTCTGACTATGCCCATGTACTCTTAGTAAAATACACTTTCCAATGAAAATAAAAAATTAAATATAATAATCTCATCTTATTTTGTAAAACGTTCTAGTTGTGCATGTTAATTAGTGTTTTAAACCATTGCATTGCATGTTTTCCTCTCTAGGTCCATGTGAACTTCCACAGCACATGTCCTGAAGCTTTAAGTAATGTTTATGAAATAAAAATATATTGCTTACAGTTGTAGTGATTGTCTCAGCTCGGGGCTCATATGATGCAATAATTATAAAAGCAGCTTGGGTAGACACTTGTCTCAACAATGACATTGACAGGAAATAATTTGCAGGTTTTAACCCACTAAATCTTGAGGCATCACAAGTTACGTTAAAGGTATCACCATAAGAATATTGTAGTTGACTCACAATGGGTTGTTGAGCTGAAACAGAAATAATTAATTAAAAAAGTGAAACCATTCTGAAAACAATACATTACATAAAATCATTTCATATCAGTACAGTTTATAAAAGTAGAAAACCAGGTGACCGAGCCTCGCTTGGTTGAATAATTTCTTAAGGAAGAATATTGTTACCTCTTATTATGTAATGAGACTCTTTAGCGATTCACTTACACCTAAACGACAAAATCAAAGTTTATAAATAATTTAATCTTAATTAACACTGTAAACACTATATTGTTTATATTCCTCCATTTTGTTTTTCCTCTCCTTTCAACACGCATTCTTACCATTCCACATTTACACTACGATGCGCACGTAACAGTTATATACCCTAAGTCATTATGGAAATATTTTTGAAATTAAAAAAATAAACGATAGGGTAAAGACAACCAATCCGAGGAGTTGTTTTTGGGTTCTGCTAGTTAAAAATGTAGTTCTAAATGGCGAGAGAAAGTTTCTTAGTCCCCAACAGTGTAGAAAACACAGCTCACTTTCAGGGGGAGGTATGGCAAGAATGAATGTTACTTTAATATTTTGGTATGATTGTTATATCCCCTTGTTGTGAATGTAAATAGTATTGCACGTGTTGTGAACTGAGTGATGAAGTCTTCGTTGAATATAAGAGAGAGTGTTAAGTTAGTAAGGTCTTGCTCCCGGTCCAGGAAGGTTGGACGTTGCTGCCTGGACTGGTGTTATGTATATAGGTTTCATTAGAGTTGATGGACTGGTGTTTATGTATTTCTATTTATAAGTTGATGGACAAGCCATTGTGAATTGATAATTTATTTGAGAGTCGATGTCATTAATTAAATATTAAAGTTATTCATTGTTATTAGAGTTGGAGTTTATTCAGTAATAAGTAATTCTAATGAAGTGGATATCTGGAGTCAAACTGTATCAAGTAATAATTGTTCGTATTTGTGAAAGTCCCTAGTGAGCCAAGTCAAGAAACACAAGAACAAGTATATAAATTGAACCCTGACACTCACGTCATATCGTATTACATTTTTCTATTGCGTCAAACCATTGTCATATTTTTGGCTTGGAAGAAAGTCTTTGCAGTGTAACTTTTCAAATGGTTACGTTCAGACATTTAATACAGCATTTAGAATATTTATTATTTTTATTATGACTGTAACATATTAGTATTTATATATACATTTGGACACTAGCGAGTCAGTGCAACACCGCTTGTGTTTAGTAATAAATGGAGTTCCTAGTATGTCTTCCCTCTTAAACACTAGTTTATTTTTTGTGTAATGCAATCAAATCATTAAATAGGAACAATCTGATATAAACTATGTCACATGTAAATTATGAGTGAGTCTGGTGTGAATGTACACTTTGGTTTCTTATAGTTATAATGTTTTTTTGTTTGGAGTAATGCACAAATTGTAAGACAAATTTCCATACGGACAATAAAGATAATTATTAGATATTATATTATTATTATTATTATTATTATTATTATTATTATTATTATTAATGCTACTATTCTACAATGGCTTTATTTCGAAATATAAAGTGATGCAAAATTGTTTGTTTTTTAAGAGATTTAAAAAAATTGCGTTAGTATTCTGAGAAGGGTTTTCCGTGGGGCATCTCTATTATGATGACGACCCAACAGCTCTCTAAAAAAAAGATTGTCTTTGGCATATATAATAATTATATTCGTCCCCCATACGGGATACGTGCCTTGCAAGCGTTTGATCAAAGTAAAAGCAACATATTATTTTGATTTTATAAATTGTTACACAAAAACACGTATTTAGTCAATAATGTTGTTGTCAGATAGTTTATTTTTTTCTGCTATGGGTATGGAGTATGTCGGGTCCTCACCTGACTGCTGTTTACTAACATTCTGCCGGGTTGTAATTTAGCCGTAGCTCGTCTGCCTAGGCACCCACAGTGGTCTGGCAATCAATTTATGAAATGATTATCAAGAACGAATACAACAACTAGCAACGTATACCAGTGGATAACGAGATTTCATAGAACAAACAAGGGTTCAATGACGTAATGATACAATGAGGCATCAATAATGAATAAATAGTGCATTTAAAAGGCAAGTACAAGTTCCTTAATCTCGGTGCCACAGTTGAACAGGGCTCGCAACGATCACCCCAAATCGCCACGGTCGATATTCCAATACCAAGTAAATTCTAAATAGCACTCCAGTTAAGAACAAATGTAATTTATTAATTTTATTTATATAGCTAAAAATAGTCAGGAAGATGCATTAATTATAGTCCCCCGTGTGAATTTATTGTTAATAATGAGTCCCCGATAACCTATAGTTAGAATTAGATTTTTAAGATCAACCGAACAGCGTGTAAGGTTTGCTGGCACGTTCATCCTTTGGTATATAGGTCACTACTTATATTTTCTAGGTTATTAATTATAACCCCAAGGTATCCATTTATACTACTGTATGCAAAAAAAGACTTAATGTCCCAGGTAAATATATATACATATAGTTTTGATACAAATTACAATGAAAGGAAAGTAACTTAATAAACAAATGGCTGCATGTGTAACAGCATTATAAAAAAAAATCAAAATTACCAACTTCAAAATAGTATGATACGCCACAAAAGTCACTGTGTGAAATAAATACATAACAATCAAATGCTGTAGGGCCACCTATAGTCTCATTTGGGAAAAACTTTCTATACCACTGTATGATACACATCAATGTCAAAAAAAAAAGCAAATACTAAGGTCACTGGTTTCATGTCAACAAATGACCACTTTTAGCTAGACTAAGTTCTAGACTTCATGCCAAATTATATCCCCTTTTAGCCGAAATAATGTCTTAATAAGCTATAAACTTTAGAGAACCCCACTTAAGTACATCCGTATAGGAAACACTATCGGAGGATTCAATTCAAATTTGAGCTTATCACAAACCTATGTATAGTTAGGGAATGGCCGTGTGTGAAAATCAACAAGGTTAAATTATAAGGTCTTATAAATCATTTGAGGCTATATTATAAAAAATATAAAAATATAATAATGATTAGGATATACTTAGTCCAAATATCTTCAGAGCAGGGCACACCTCCCCCAAATACATCAAGATACATGACCAGTAAAAAACAGACAAAATACACACAACACACGTACAGGTCCTGTGGTCAAGCTGATAACTCAGAAGAAAAACCCTTAACATGGCCTAATAAAATTTTTTAAGAGGAATCACTCATGTCTTCACAATTATTCCGATGTATTTATACTACTCATATTGTAAGGAAGATACAACAAGGCATTAATCTTCAACTAAATTTGGAAAATGTCAAGTATCAAGCACCAAAAAGAAACTATATGTTAACATCGCCACTTTTGTTACACTTCTACTTAAGTCGCAGTAGTCTTCATATGTTAAATATTTTTTTCATGTCTAAAAAGCAAGTTTTGCGCTAAGCAGTGCTATTAAAATTTACTCAACAAGTTTCAATAGTCAGTAAAAACGAAGGAAGTATCATTTTGTACTTTGTATGCCGTAAAAATAATGTGTGTCAAGCACTCTCTGCCTTTTCCCCATTTTAAAAATAAAATGCAACTTTCTATGCCACTATAGTTCGTCCATCGTGGTTCGATGATGACCACTTTGTCATCCAGGGGGCTGAGGGTTTTCCACGGGTGTTTTATGCTTCCTCACATGTGGCTGGTAAGACCTATGTGAGCCCGATATTCCAGCTGGAGCTAGTGTCATTTGTTTTGCTTTTCTTCTCTGGCTTTTTTCTTCTGCCAGCATTGTTTTCTTTTTCTCAGAAACCTATGCGCCAGTTTTCACAGCGCGAAGCCTTGATGCTCTGTTATGTGCCTCTGTCTCCCAGGTGGCTGGGTCTATGCTGAACGCCTACAGAGAAGCTTTGAGGGTGTCCCTAAAGCGCTTTCTTTGACCGCCTTGCTAGCGCTTTCCTTCGCTTAGTTGACCATACAAGAGCCGTTTAAGGATGCGGCGGTCTTCCATTCTGCAGACGTTTCCTGCCCATCGCAGCTGGGACTGCATCAGGATTGTGTGGATGCTTTGCAGACCCGCTTTTGTTAAGGACTTCAGTATCTGGTATTTTGTCTAGCCATTTGACATTCAGTATTTTTCTAAGACATGTCACGTGAAAGTGGTTCAGTTTCTTTGCATGTTTTCTGTACACTGTCCATGTTTCTGAGGCATAGAGCAATGTAGGGAGAATGACGGCCTTAGATAGCTAGCTTTGTATATGTAGTAATAAACACGTCTGTTTCAGACATTGTTAGACAGTCTACCATAGGATGCACTGGCCTTGACGATACGCAGGTCGATTTCATTATCGATCTTTCCGTTTCTGGAGAGTGTGCTGATAAGATATGTGAATCTGTCCATCGCGTTTATATCATGTCCATTTATTTTGATGCTAAGATCTGTGTAGGCTTTCCCTGGAGCAGGTAAATATAAGACTTCCGTCTAATTTGTGTTAGTGGTAAGGCCAAAGTCTTAGCATTCTTTTGAGAAGTCACTGACGATGCTCTGCAGATCATTTTCAGAGCAGGCATTCAAGGCACAGTCGTCAGCAAATAGTCATTGATTACTGTTGAATTTGTTTTTGATTTTGCTTTGAGCCGCCTCAGGTTGAATAGGCCACCATCAAATCTGTATGTTATATTTATCTATGCCACTACACATTTACCAACTTGCTAACTTGAACATATAGGATATGTCTCTGTTATTCTATTTAAGTATACTGGCCCTCGGCCCCGAAAACTTATTTATTTCTCGAGACAGCTTGCGCTTCTTTCATATTGCAGAGTGGCCAGACTATCTAACGTAGGCGCACACACACAAGTTTCCCTTATTGAGAAACCTTGAGTTTAACTCACGCTTGACATCGGGTGTTCTGAACAACACTTTTGGTAAATAGGTAGGAGGTGCTAACTTTAACCGGATGTCACAATGCCTATCATGACTTATGACGTAACTAACTCTTTACTTGTTTCCTGGTCCAATCCTTATTTCCATTCAAGTGGTATATGTCTCAACATTTTTCAATTGGTTAAGGGGCATTATTTTATTGTGTTCTCGTGTTCTATTCATTTAAACTTATGGTAATAATTATGTTCATAACAATATTATTCGGATCAAATTAATTTTTATTTATATTTAATATGTGCATTATGTGTATTTCTCACAATCGTAAGTAAGAAATATATTTATTAATATTTAAGTGTACTCATTTATTTATTGCCTTTAATTATGTCCACCATGTGTTGACATTATTACTTCTACATTGCTTCTACCATTGACGCTATCTTATATATTTGAAGCTCACGAGATTAATGTAATGAAAGTTTTCAGCTTGTTTTTTTTAGCCTTATCGCGGCTTTAAACGCCTGCTGGTTCCCGTAATTCATGTTAATTTAACGCATTCCTGAAACTTCCTGTTACTGCACCTGAATTCCATACACATTCCTACGACTGAACCCATCCTTAATTTGTTCGTGGGAATTGAACCGATAGCCCGGTTACCCATTTGAAAATGTTGGCGATGCAGTTCCACAAAGTTGTCGTCAGAGCTGGTCGCTAGATTCTCGATACCTTAACTTTTCTTGTGGCAGTTAAAGTAAAAATTCTGATAAAATTCGCCCGTTGCCTAGTCAGCCTTCATTCGCCAATATCGAGCGGCTGCGTGCAATGTAAATATCATGAACGGTCCGAATATCTTTATGGTCGCGATATGGTTAAACCCTCAGACAGTGCAGGAAGTAAAGCCAAGCCTGACAATCGGAGGAAATCTTTTCCGATATCCGGTAGGTAAAAAGGCACCTGCGGCGCCGATTCTCTAAAGACTTTATTGAAAAAATGATGGCCTCCGTCCAAGCTAACAATAATCGTGAGTAACGGGAACAGGAAAAGGACCTTTCTTTCTTCATTACAGCAAGCTACTATGGTTTGTTCTTTATAGTACCTTTCTTCTGGTTCTCATAAAAATTTATAAACCATGATGATGGCATGGAATTATTTAAAATAAGATTTTGATATCATAATAATTGTTTATATCTTTTTAAAATTTAGAAAATTTGCAATGTTTAAATAAAACTTGTTCAGGTGAAACGTAGGATTTCTTTCAATTGAAGCAATGAAGCTTTATACGTAATTTTTTAACGATGGGAAAGGATTATAATTGTAAGTATTTTGTAATTTTCTAATATTATTACAAAAAAGTAACGAAGACTGCCAATTTTTCCCTGTATTGAACAGTGAACCCATAAGCAGATCTAAAGGGGCGTGTTAATTTGTGTAAAATGGGTAAACAAAGATCTAGAGATTATAAGTGTGTGACTGTAATAGCTGCTTATGTTCGTTGTTTTGCTAAGGTCAGTGACACAAAGTGAAGTTATCTTACGGTATTCAAAGAAATTTCTGTAAATCAAATAAGAACATAAAACTAAAATGTTATTTAACCTTGGTTAGGCCAATAATAGAATATGCATCCACCGTTTGGGACCCCTCAACTCAAGAAAACATTAAGAAACTGGAACAAACACAAAATAGAGCAGTGAGATTAATAACAAACGAATATTCACATTTGACTAGAGTAACACCATTAGTAAAATCACTAAATTTAGGAAGCCTTCAGGACAGAAGACTCAAAAGTAAAGTAGCAGTTATACATAAAACACTGAACCATAATCTTCAAATACAAAAACAAAATTTAATAAAATACTCAGAAAGACACTAAGATAAAGGCACGTTCCTCATTGCATTCCAAATTTGTACAAATGCTTCTTCGTCCTTAGTGCTATTAGAGCATAGAATGGGTTGCCTGAGCTAGCCAGGAAAACCAGTGACTTGGCAGAATTTAAGTCATTGGTTAATATGCATTACTAAATGCATTACGCGTAGGACGTAATCATCTTCTTTTTTGAAGTAACGTCTGTATTATATAAGATAAGAAGATAAGTAGTCATACGTGTTATGTGTGTGATTATAATATGTAGAAATGTAGATTAAGATTACTGAATTCTTGATGATGATGTAGAATGGTCTAAATAATTATTATTAACTCACAGTCTGGATTGCGGTCCAAACACACACACACATATTAATGAAATAACTTGATAAGACTTCTAGAACTTGAAAATAGAATTGAATACAAAATAATTGGGCACAGTCCTAATGTCACAGTAGTACTTATATTTCTATTAAAATTATATTCGCATTACATACATAGCAGCGATGGCTGGCACATTTTAAAATTGTGTTTTGACCTTTGAGTGGGCTAGTTAATTTGTAATTTTCTTAAATACGTCACTCGGACCGGACATCTGTCTAGATGTGTCGGTATATCTCAAGATGTAGAAACGAACCACTCCAATCTTCTTTTGTTTGTTTGGTCCATAACTTTAAGTATAGATACACAGGTGACAACATTTAGCCTGCTGTCAAAATGTTGACACTGTCTTGAGTTCAAAGTTTATGAGAGAACTGAGTTTGTTTACGTAGATAATCTAATAGGGGCTGATGGTTTCCGAGTTTAAAATCCCCTTACAGAGAGTTTGAGGTTGAAAACCTCTCTTTTTTCAACATTATTCTAAAGCAAACTACAGTCACCAAATTCTTTGACCGTAGTAAATGGGGTATTGAATGAAAAAAAAAACAACTCCAGAGAATTTTAGTTTAAAACCCTCCAACAGATGATTTTGGCGATAAAACTTCCCCTTTCGATATAAAATCTCAAGCAAACTAAAGTCATCTAATTCCAAGAGTGTAGTGAAGAGAGTTTACACAGTGGCTGGGCTCCATTAATAAAGTGCAGTGAATAGTCAGCTGCAAAAATAAAAAAACACAAAATGAGGCTTAACAAAGATGGCTAAGACAGATTTTAGGAGTCATTTATAGAAATCGGGTCTAAATCAAGGAAATCCTATGCCGAACTGGTAGTCGGCCCCTAAAAAAGGGTGTAAAAGAGCGTCGCATGAGGTTTGCGGGACAAGTTCTCCGACAAAATGAATTACGCATTATAAGAGTTGCGATGACATCTTAGTGAAACTTTACGCCACACTTTCATGGAGATCCTCAGAGCAGGTGGGAAGAGGCTTCAGACATTGCTATACCGAAAATAGTGCTTGGCGGCGAGGATTCGCCCCTCGCTGGGGGAGCATAAACCTCTTGCTGGTAAGGACAGGTAGTCTACAATTTTTGCACTAACTCCAGGAAGAATCTATTCTAGGGCACAATAAATGTTCCCTGAAAGAATGAAGGGTCAAAATATATAAAGTGTATTTATGTACATACACACATACATACAGACAGACAGATAAATAGATAGATAGATAGATAGATAGAGATTAAATATAAAAATATTTAATTTTGTATTAGCTTTGAATTTCTTTGCTTGCTTTTATTATTCTCGCTTTATATGGAAACCAGCTGTTTGTTTAAATGTCTTTAACTTCCAGACTAATCTTTGGATGGTCATTATATATCCATATTACAAATTAACAGTTTTTGTTTAAAACTGAACCCGGAAATTGTAACAGTATATGTTTCTTTTCTAAGAAATATTCTACGTAATCATTAAACGTACAATGGCCTACTTTTAAAACGCTCTTAAAATGATTTTATTGAAACTATTTATGTTACGCCATTTTGTGTTTAACAGTCATTCTAATCTTACACTTATTTAAGAAATAAAAATAATTATAATAAACTTTATTGTTCGTAAGGAAATTTGTTTTACAATTTGTGCATTGGTTAATATGCGTGACTAAATGCATCTTCTTTTTTGAAGTAACGTCTGTATTATATAAGATAAGATAGGATAAAACATTATAACTACAAAAAAATATTATTCCAGATTAAATAGTCACTACTGTTGACGATTATGTTGGTCCCAACTTTATCGCTACAAAATATACCCAAATATAATATTAAAATATAGATAGACATCTTACCTGTTGCAGAACTGAAGCATAACATTGCAAAAATCCATAACTCCATATTACAAAATATCCCTTCTTGTGTACAAATGAAACAGCATTTAACAACGTTCGTTGGCTTCTTCCTCCTCCTCTATTTATACTACTGTGTTTCTATCAACGTTGTAATATCATGTAGACGAGATTTGTCATCTCTAACCAATACAGCCCACGAAACTCTATACTGGCTGCCTATTTTTAATGCTGCTTTAAAAACAAGATATACATTAACTAAAATGAACGAACCACACAGGTATTTAGTAACCGGTGTAGTTTAGCTTACACTGGGTCTAATTTTAAGATGAAATTTTAGTAGTTGCTTTCTGTACTTGGGACCATGGGCGTAGCCAGGGAGGTGTTGGCGTTCAACCCCCCTCCCCGAAATGAAATTCTCCCCCTTGCAGGGGGGTTCGAATTTAGTGACTGTTTAATTGTTCAGATTTTTTTTGGAACAGATTTTAATACTAAACAATCACTTGCCCAAGCGCAGCCAAGAGGGTTTTTGAAACTATAAAACAAATCTTCAACATCATCCTCCAAGAGGTTTGTCTTAAAAGTTTAAAACACCTGTAGATGGTTTTGAGTTTAAAATCCCCCTACATAGAGTTTTGAGGTTGAAAACCTCTCTCTTCAATATTGTTCTAAAGCAAACTACATTTATTAAATTCTATGAGCGTAGCTAAGGGGTTTTTAATTTTTAGATTTTTTTATTTTAGAACCTCCCAACAAAGGATTTAGTCGACAAAACATCCTTTTTAGATATATAATCTCATGCAAAACTACAGTCACCTAATTCCAAGAGCGTAGCCAAGACAGGTTACAAATTTCTACCAGTGGCTGGGCTCCATTAATAAAGTGCATGGAATAGATATCTGCCGAAATTGAAAAATACCTAATGTGGCTCAACAAAGATGGCTAAGACGGATTTGAGTCAGTTTTTGAGATCGGGTCTCAACCAAGGAAATCCTATGCTGAACTGAGAGTTGACCACTCATTGAGGTTGTGACAAAGCGTCGCATGGGGTTTGACATGTTTTCTGGCCAAATGAATGACACATACTAAGTTAAGATCACAAGGAGGCCATTACGAGGTAAGCGCATACATGGATAACCTAATAAAACTTAGCGCCACTTTTTCATAGAAGACCTCAGAGCAGGTGGGAAGAGGTTTCAGACATTGCCAGTGGCAAATTTTTGTGGACGCAGTTTGCGCCCAATAAACCGAAAGGCGCCTGAGGATCTAAGTAAGTAAGAATAGCAGATTAGGTTTTTTTAAGTACAACTTTTTTATATCAGGATAATGCACTGTAGATACCTCAGAATATGCATTTTGTTAATTTTTAATACCGGAAATAGTGTTTGACGGTGGGCTCCGCCCCAATCCCTGCTTGAGGAGCTCTCTGCGCTCCCACAGTCCCCTTTGCTGGCAAGCTCGGGGAGTGCACACATTTTCCACTAATTCCAAGAAGAAGCTATTATGTTTACCATACATTTCTCACACAAAGTGAATTTTTACATTATTTAGACAAAAAAGTTTGGGGGGGGGATATGGAACCATAGCTTACATTTTTTCAATCGTATTTGATAAAGAAAATGCCATTTACTAGAGAGTCCTAACTAATAAATTGTAGACATTAACTTTAAAAGATACTATATTTAAATCCTACCTATCGAATTTTCAATGTAGTCAGGCATATTAAACTCAGCTAAGTCATTGATTATCCTGGCTGATTCAGAAAACCAATTACATGCTCTAATAGCACTGGGAGAACCTGCTAAAGTTTGTTATTGCGTATGGAATAAAATGTGTGTTTCTCTTTGTGTCTCTGAGTATTTGATTAGGTTTTGTTTTTCTATTTGTAAGTTCAAGGTTTAATGTATTATAACTTCTTTTTATTTTTAGCGGCCCATAAAAGAGAAAAAGACGCTATTATTTTTGTGTGGCCTGTCTGTCCGTCTGCCCAACCATCCCGTTTAGATCTAAGAAACTAGAAGAGAAAATGAAAATCGGACATCATAATATTTTTAGATCATTCAAAGTTCTGATGCAACAACTAGTTTTTTCTTTTCCGAAAGTAAACCATCTAATTTTAAAAATTATATATGCAAGCAGATTTTGAAAACATTACACCACTTTTCAATAAAAAAAAAAGGTTACAAAAGACAGTTTGTGTGGAAACACAAACTCAAAATCGGCCCCCAAAGTGGTCCACCCAGGCAGGCTTCAATATTTTCAGAAAGAACATCCAAATGAAATTATTTCATAGACAAATGAGAGATAATAATGGAGAAAGAATGTTAACAGATCTTGTGTAGTACCGCAATGGTCCCGCGGGTCAAAAAATAGGTGAAAGGAATGTAATTTTAGATGTGAACCTGGCCTAACTAGTTCCCCTTTTAGACCTTGTGGCATATGGTGTAAAGGTAATCTGGCCTATGGTTAACGAGGGTTTCATGTAGCCAGCACAACGACCAACCGCCTTTACTTTTCCCCAACTAATGTCAGGTACCCATTAGAGCTGAGTGGACTCAGAGGCTCCCAAAGATTCCAAAGTTGAAAACCCCAGTCTTCACCAGGATTCGAACCCAGGACCCCCCTGTTCGGAAGCCAAGCGCTTTACCGCTCAGTCATCAAACTCCCCTTGCCTATCTGATATCTTTTAATTTATATAATCTCCACAAGAGAATTTCTTTGAGGAAAATGTAGTTTACAAGATTACTATTCGTTTTAAAATAGGTCTAACATTTAAAGGATACTAATTAGCTATTTCTCATTAAAAAACTGCTTGCATAACTGATTTTAAAAATTAGATTTTTCGCTTTCAGATAAAAAAAAGTAGCCGTTGCATCAGAACTTTAAATGCTCTAAAATATTGTGATGTCGGATTTTCAATATCTTTTCTAGTTTACGAGATCTTAACGGGACGGACGGACAGACGTTTCGCACAAAACTAATAGCGTCTCTTCCCCTTTCGGGGGCCGCTAAAAAGTCAGGGGTAGCAAGACTTATTAAAAAGTTCACAAGCTTCTTCATTAATAAAACTTCATTCATAGATTCGTGCATTGGTACAAAAAAAAAATTCAACTAAGGTCACGATTGAAAAAGTATCAATGCATCATTATAAAAAAGATTTTCCATTTATTAACTAACTCATAGAATAGAATGCTGAATCGAATGTTGTTTTTAAAAAGAATTTTAATACAATCTTCGTTTCAATTGTAAGTTAAAAAAAACAACAACTACTTTTACCAGGCCACTTTCACACATCCTCATTAGGCTATAGACTTGACAACAATCTGAATCTAAATTACAATAAATAGTGGCCAAACCTATATAGATCTATATACCAGTTCTAGTCTAGATATAGGCCTAGTAGATTCTATATCAAGATTATAGATCTAGACTTATACATAGAGAGTCTTAGATCTAACTCTAAGATTATTGATCTACGAATAGATAGGCCTATAGACAGACTTAGACTGACTTAAATCTAACTTTTGACCAGACTTTAGACTTAGAGACTTTGATCTATTTCTAGATCTTGACTTAGACTTAGATCTTGAATCTAGATTTAAACCTAAAACTAGGTTTGGATCTAGTTAGATCAATGTCTAGTTTTATCAAACTGAAAGTATAAGGAACGATTTCAAATATATTTTTTATATATATATATGTTTCTGTATTGTAGTGGTTATCACATCTGCCTAACATGGAGAAAGTCCTGGGTTCGAAACTCAGTTGAAACATTTTTTGTCAATAAATATTTCTACATTTTTGTGTGGCTTTGTAACCTTGTTCCTTTTAATTTTATTGATCCTCCATCTTTTGTTATGTTTGGCCAAATAGACCCTAGGTATTTAAATGAGTTAACTTCTTCAAATCTTTGTACATTCAACTGTGTGCACTATCTCGTACTATCTCTACATCAAACTAGTAGACTTATTTACTTTTTTTGTACCTATTTTCATGCAAACTACTCTAGCTGCAACATCAAGTTTACTTTCTAATTTCCTGTCCTAAATTTTCTCAAAATTTATTATTTTACGAATGGTGTTAGTCAAATTAAATGTGAATATTTGTTTGTTACAAACGAAAGGGCTCTATTTTGCGTTTGTTGTTGTTTCTTTGTATTTCCTTGGTTCGAAATGTCCCCAACAAAAATCATATATTCTATTATTAGCCTAATCAGGGTTTAACAGTATTATAGTTTGATTTCTAAAAAAAAAATCGGTCTTTGTTTTAATTTTAAATATTTCCATCATTATGAGGTCTCCATGATAAATGTTTATTTATTATTACACTAATATGTTACGAGAAGATATCCAGTCTTTATTCTTTTAGTTTTACATTTGTTTGATTTTTAAATAATTTTATCAATTATGTGATTCTATGATAATTGTTCGTTAATTGTTACATTTATATATTACGAGAAGATAATCATTTTTTTTTCTTTACTCTTCCAATTATTATATTGATATATATATATATATATATATATATATATATATATATATATATATATATATATATATATATATATATATATATATCTGGATGGGACTGACAGCAATAATTGAATGTAACCTTCTTACATTTATTTTAATTTCAATGTGTAGCGGCACCCTAAGGAAGAATAGACGCTATGTGTTTGGTCAGTCCGTCTGGTCGTTCGTCCTGTTTAGATCTCGTAAATTAGAAAAGATATTGAAAATTCGACATCATGACATTTTAGGCCTTTGAAAGTTCTGATGCAATGGCTACTTTTTTCTTTCCTGAAAGCAAAATATTACATTTTTAAAATCAACTATGAAGCAGTTTTTTCATAAAAATACACCACTTTTACAACTATCCACTATTAATAGTGTATCTTTAGTAGGGGAGATAATCATTCACCACTCACAGGACACATTTATGCAAAGGATTTTATATTTTTTTGCAAAAACCTTTAAAAAAATGTATTGCTAAGTTAAATATGTTTTGTCATATTAATTACTATATTTATAAAAAAATACCTTTTTTTTTAAAGTAGAGACAATTTCTTTGTCTATACTAGAAAGAAGAACGTATGTATGTCCAGCATAGAAAAATCAAAACCGTTTAACCAATCTTGATCGAACTTCGCATACATGTTCCTAAAGTACATACTGGGACCGTATTGTATGTATTGTAGCCTTAAATAGGGGCGTAACTAGGGATTTGGGGTCCCGGGGGATTGACCACTTTACATTTTGACACATGACATATGACATGAGAAAATGTACGCAAAAATATATAAGCCCAAAAATCAAATTGGTTTAGTATATCAGTAAACGTTAAAAAAATAATCATTAAGACTCTTTTAATGAATAATACCGTTGAAGCAGAAAGCATGAAAAGGTACTATTTTCTTCAGCATCTTCCCATAATTGCATTCCAGACTTTTGTAGTTTCTTTTTCTTATTAATTGGGCGCAGTAGCTTTGACCAGAATTCCAAATAGGCAATAAATTCTTAATTTTCAACTTCGTGAAGAAAATTCTGTGCTAATATAATAATAATAATAATAATCTTTATTGTCCGTGTGGAAATTTATCTTACAACTTGTGCATTACACCAAATAAAAAACATTATAACTATAAGAAACCAAAGTGTACATTCACACCAGACACTCATAATTTACATGTAACAAAGTTTATATCAGATTGTCCCTATTTAATGATTTGATTGCCTTGGGAACAAATAAGTGTTTGTGTCTGTTTGTCTTTGCAATTGGTGTCTTTTATCTTCTTTGTGATGGTAAAATCACAAAATCTTAACACAAAGGGTAATTCTTTATATCGAGAATCTTCTTAGCTTTTTTATAGATGTTTGTCTCAAACAACTGCCCACATGGGATTTGTTTTTTGCCAATGATTTTACCAGCAGCATTTAGGATTCTATAAATTTTATTTTTATTTTAATGCTCAGATTGCCATACCAGGCAGTGATATTAAAACTTAAAATATTGCAGATGTTAGCGTGATAAAACATAGCTAAGGCCTTTTTGCTAACATTAAACGAGGACAGTTTTCTTAGTAATTGTAATCTTTGCTACCCTTTTTTTGCTGATAGAATCAGTATTTGCAGTAAAATTATGTTTATTGTCTATGATTGTACCAAGGTATTTAAAGGTTTGCACTATTTTAATAGTCTCTCCAGCTACAGAAACAATATCATTTTCCTTCTTTTCCCTACGAAAATCGATTATCATTTCTTTGTTTTTTTTACATTTAATAATAAAAAATTATCTTAACAGTATTTTTAAAATGTATTCTATTTCTATAAAATACTCATTTACGTCTGAGCTTACTGAGAGCAGGGCAAGAAGAGCCGCATCATCAGCGAATCCTCGTAGTTTTTCTACAGCCTCTTCAGACCATATCTTGACCGTTTTTATTACTCTCTTTGTAGTTTTAAGAGTAGGTTTGTAATTAGGTATAAGATGGACTAACACACGGTCAGATTCTCCAATTGGGAACAAACTGTAACATTTGTAAGCCTGCATAATAGTTACGTAGCATTTGTCGAGCGTTGTGGGGAGGGAGACGTACTGACTACAGTTTGGCAGTGTGTTGTTAATATTCAGGTTGTTGAAATCTCCAGTTTTAAAAAGATTAGTCAAACGGTTTAGATTTCTATGCGGAAAATACATACATACTTACTCCTTACATTCTACCTTATATATTAGATTTGACTTATTGATACCGAAAATACACAAAAATTATCTTTCTTTGTTAACACATTTTTAACATTATCTCCCTTACATTTATGTCTTGTTTTAGAATTGGTGTATTTTTATGAAAAAAAATCGCTTGGATACTAATTTTTATGAACTAAACGGTTTGCTTTTAGAAAACAATAAGTAGCCGATGCATCTAAACTTTCATTGTCGCATCGAATGGTGAAATAATATTTTTAATTTCTCTAATAATTTTTTTTTGATCTGGGTGTGACAGACGGACAGACAGGCATTTTGCACAAACTAATTCCTCTTACAGAGGCGCTAAAAATAGGGAATATAATTTATTCATTAATAATTTTGACAGCTTGTGATATAATAACGTTTTGTTGTGTATAGATATAAGCACTATCACAGTATCAATCCATTAACTAAAACATTGTTCTGCCTATTTGCTAGCACTAATAAAAGCGATCAATGCACTAAGCATTTACCTCTTGTTCTCCTGACATTTTTTGTTGTTGTCTAAGCTTATTTTTCTATTGCAATAACACACTTGTTTGATTTGAAAAGAGTTTTGTAAAAAGTATCTGAAAAGTATTTGCAGATATTGTATCATTTTGAAATGCTGTAGCTTAGCCACCGATATGTCAATATTTAATCCAAAGATATATATATTATACTAGACTGGAAACCGGAAACAAATTTTTATCCGCCATTGATCGATTCACAGACCTATATATATATATATATATATATATATATATATATATATATATATATATATATATATTGATATTTATGTACGTAAACTCTTTTTCAAGCTCTAAGGGAAGTCACCCCAATCAATCTTTTCTGTTTTAGAAAAGTTATGATCTTTAGTTTTCAAAGTCTAGAAATAATGCAAACTCATTTATCGGATTTTCTTTTGAATGGGCTATTAATCACATGACTATATTCCCGCTAATATATGAAACAAAGCCATTTCCTGTTAGGTTTCATTAAGATAATGTTTCCAAAATCTTAGATCGAAATAATTCATGTCTATTGATATTAATCATCTTATTTACATTTATATATATTGATTACCGAGATCCTTCTAGATTTTGTATTTAAAAATTGCAAAGTAATAATAATGAGTCGAGAGTACCCTTATTTTTGATGTTCAATTACTAGATCTAGATCTAAAAATTAAAATATATGTTACATAGGTTAGGGTTGAAAAAAAAACAACAACATGCACAACTATCTCTTATAACTACTTTACAAAACAACGCCTTGTTCACATTTTTTGTAGTGTTAAAAAAATTTCTATGTTCATTCTAGATATAGTAAATATCAGTCTATAATATAAGTCTAGTATATGAAATATAAGTCAGTGGGAAGCGTGGTCGAGAGGCCAAGTGCGCTTGAACTTGGCTTGGCTTGGCTACTTAGAAGGGGGCTCGAGGTTCGACTCGGGCAGAGTTGTGTTTACTGAGCGCCTAAAGGCAGCACGGAAAACCAACTCCTAGATACCCCCTCCCCCCCCCCACCGGTCCACAAATGAGATTGGACCAAAAGCGCTCTGAGCATGCTATAAGCATGAAAGTAGCGCTATATAAATGCTATAATAATAATGGTTTAATCCTTTATTTTGGATTTACTCTTCTGTAGTGTTGACTTTTTTCAAAGTACATCTGCCCAAATAGTAAAGTAGTGAAAGGTATACATGTATTCATATCTAGTGTCTGTATTTTAGAGCGGTGCTAAAGATCTTCAATCGCCTTAACAAATTCATCAAATCTTTCTTTAACGGTTCTAACTGTAGTATGATGAGCGCTCTAGCAAGTTGTTTATAGACATTTGAATGATACCCCATCCTATGGTTGAAGCATGAAGAGGCGAAGAAAGAAAGCAGTTTAAAGAGTATATAAAATGTCATGCAGGAAATATTTTCTGAATTTTGACCATATAGCTTCTATAAACAATGTACACATCCATTAAATTAAATTGCGTTTTTTTTTAAAATATTGCCTGCACTCCTTCATGAATTGCAGATATTGTAGCTGCATTATCATACCCACGAGCTCAACACATCAATAAGTCAGGCCCATCCATTTCTAGGCATTTTAAGATAGAACTGGTGTAACCTTTGGTTATCTTTAAAGAGAAAAATCCTAAAACACTTCTGTCATTTGATCGATACCTTTGCTAATGTCAAAATCTCCTATAACTTTAAAGATCTATGTTAGGTACGCTATGATACAAGATACCACAGTACTTTGGAGCAGTTGTCTCTTTACGGGTTGTGGTGATTGTATTTGTATATACTATTGTAAACAACACTTGCTAGAATCTTGGGTGTAAGAATTAAGTAATTCTATGTTTATTTATTATTATTTCAATGGTCCATTGGTTGGGACAGAGTGACAGCGCTTGGTTTTTTGTTATTGTTGTTGGAGGCCTGAGTTTTGGAGCTTAGTCGTATTGTATAATAATATAAAAGTCAGTTTTCATAATTATGCAATTTAATAGTTAACATATGATGCGTTGTCTACAACTACAGTTATCCTGATTACGTCTCTTTGAATTATTGAAAGAAGTACGTTTATGTGTCATGTCCAAGCCAAGTTAGGAGTTCACATTACGGGGTCTGCTAAAACATTTATAAACGCTCTAAATTTTGGTACAAGTCTGGAAAGTAACTTAGTGTGCATCGCTGCCTTGCAATCTTATAAATTCTTATTTCAGTCCTCGGTCATATTTGGATTTCCACAATTTCAAGACAAGTTTCTTTATTCAATGAAGACTCATCTTCAATTGTCCACGAAATACCAAAGTTTCTTTACAAGAAACATTGTGATATCTAGCATGATGTTATTCATATTGTTTATTATTCTTCCCCTATTGGGTGTCACACGGTGAGACCCGCACCCCCTCACCCACCCAGTGACGCCTCTGAATATCGTCTTGCTCAAGTCTAAATGGTCAAGTTTCTTTCGATTGAAATATCATCGTTCTGTTGATATATTTTACGTAAACAAAAATAATGTCCACTTGAAGATTCTGAACACGAGGATGATACTGCGACGATCAGTCCCGCTGCAAACGTGCATAATCTACTGCCTTATATGTCTCTCAAACTTCAGTACACCCCCCCCCCATTCTAATTGAAATTAATTTGATCTGCGCTATACTTACTTTTAGAAAAATTGTTTTGTCAGGAGAAGGAATTTTAGGTTGCAGAAAAACACATAGCAGATTGTAAAGTAAAAATACACCCTGCTGGCTAACACGTGACGGATGACACGAACGTAAATGTTAGATCTATTGAGCGTCATTAGTAAAAAAAAAAAGAGAAAAACTGTCGAATTGAAGTACATACATAATAGTTGTACGTTGAGTTGGGATATAGGAATTAAAAAAACTGAAGTGGCGTCACCAGGGTCGGTGTCACTAGGTGCGGTTAGCTCACAATGTCACATCCCCATCAACTTCGCTCAACATTTCCTAATAAATATTGCTGTAAATCTACGACAAGCACTCAACAAAAGCAGTAGGTAACAATAAACTAGGTATTTATTTACATTTCAAACAGGCATGGACTTCAGCCATCAAGTTCCAGAATGTCCTATCTCAAATGACACCAGTCCTTTTCTACCTAAATACCAATAAAGACAACCGATAAACTTCCCAGTGCCACCCCAGGTCCTTAACACAGTTTATAGATAACACAAAGGACGTTCTCTCGAGTCAAGTCAGCTCAGTCTTCAATAACTTGCAGATCACTGCAGCCGGATCTACAACAGTCATTCTTCCTACTTATATAAACGTCTTCCACTACATGTGTTGAATGGCGCTCCGATGCGCACCATCATTGTGGCTCGGGAGCGGAGTTACAACAATATATTGTTAGTTTTTTTTTGTAATGCAATTAGCTAATTACCTACATTTTTACATTGCTAGAAAACAGCAAAACGAGTGTTGATTCTATTATAAAATTTAATTGCTATAAAATTTTATGCAAAATTATTATATATCCTAAAAAAATAAGTTTAATAAATCATTTGAACAGACTTAACTGTCGCAGTTATCTATGTAACTGTATAGTAGAATTATTTCTCTATTTGATAGTGCGGCGTTGTTCACTATATTGATGACATCATTACACTATTTCTTGTGTAGACTAGGGGAATGAACTTTTGTTGCTTGTCACAACTTCTAGTGACGTATAGTTAGTGTGTGTGTGTGATTTGCGTCATTTATCGTCAAGTACAGTTTCTCCATCTTGTGCGGTATAGAGGCAAGACATGTTTGAGAGCTCTTGAATTTCTCCTTGGTTATTGTTACTGGATAGCCTTAACGTTTGCCTTGGACATTTTCTTGTTGGATTATCTTGACCCCTGTTTAGGGTGAGTTTTTTTTTTCATTGTATAGTTTTTCTATTTTAATTCGTTCGTATTTGTAAGTCTATAATTAGACTAGATCTAGATGATTAGAAGAATCCTTTCTTTTATCTTCTATAGGGTTTTAGCGACAAGTCTAGGTTTTGGTCGTAGTCTCAGTCAAGACTCTATTTCAAGTTTTAGCGTCAAGTCTAAGTAGTGATCTTAGTGTCAAGTCTAGGTGTCAAGACTTGTTTATCCAGTCTCAATTTTCTATATTGAGAGTACAACTTTAGGTCTACAGTCTACAGGACTGGGGTCTTCATCTCACTAATGTCAATTAGTCGTCTGATGTCAAGTTGACTTTTTCATGAGTCTGAGGTTCAAGATTCCAGACTGCGGGTTTCCTTGGTCAGACCTGATGTTACAGTAGGAACTATAAACTTTTAAAATTGTCGTCAGTGAACAGTATTGGATCTACAGACTAGATCTATGTGGATTACCAGTTGTTGTGTTGAAAGTATATTTGAACAACTTGTGATGAATATTTTGAGGTAATGATATTGTTTAAATAATGATCATTTATATGTCACAAAGAAAATAACTAGATCATGTTGGATTATATATATATATATATATTTATTGATATTGATACTATTATTATCATTCATCATACATCAGTTCATTTGTAAATATATCACTGGAATAAATGTTTATTGTTATTTAACATCATACACTTAGTTTATTAATTTAATACAGCTGTATGTGTATGGTGTGCTTGTCAGGCTGAACTTGGGACAAAATATTACAAGTTCAGAAAAACAATAACAATAACACACATTGAATTAAAACTATGATAAGTACAAGAAAACACAAGAACCTGACATTAACTACAACGTAAAAACTTTCTAAAATTTTACAAGTGACGCCCATCAAGACCAGTGCTGTCCAACTTTCTTTAGTTTGGAGGCCATATACGAAAATTCCGAAACATTTGTGAAGGGCTACAAATCTAGTCCTATTAGCTAATTCTCTGCAGCCTTATTATGCATCAGGGGCAGAAATGTTAAGATACGGAGAGCATTATCGAGAGTTTACCTACATTACTAGGCTTCAGAAATGAATTCTTTAGGATGCCATTAGTGCCATTTATATATGATATGGTCACAATAGTCTCTAGATCAAACACTTAATCTTGCCATTTTCACCCGTCACGCAGGAGTCTTGGTCTTTAATCTAACACCCAGCTAATATTAATTAATTAATTTATGAAGGAATGTCTGAAAACTTAAAAAAAAAATTAATTGGAAAAAACCTTTGCTTCATGATTTAGATTTTAAATACCACTTCCAAAAACATAGCTCATGATTTTATACATATGATTCTTTATTATGATAGTTAAAAATTGTCGGACTATACATGTAAACACATTTTGAATGTTGACAATTATTGTTCAAACATAAACAAAAGCTGTTTTTACCGAACAAAAATAAATAAAAACAGACAAACAAAATTTATACATGTGCAATAGTGTCATAAACAGAAGCATTCTCGTTAGTCCTTGTTGAACTGAGTTGAAGTGTAGACGGCCCACTCAAATGCTTTTGTTTCATGCCATCTGGTCCTGTAGATTAATTTTTTATGTTTACATATAAGTTTAGATTACACACATCCCTGTGATCAACTATATAAAACTATTTGTCCTGATCACTCACTCATCTATTATAATCACTAATTCTCACACTTGTCTTGGACAATACATTTTTTAACTGAAGCCTAAGACAACCAAGCCATTTTCAAGATAGAAACCGGAGCGGTTAAATTTATCAAAATGATCTTTATTTGCAATTTTTACAAACTATGTTTGTTAGCCGACATTCTCATGTCTAAAGTATAACTATACACAACAATTCTTTCCGCACTGATTAACACTTTATAACTTTCGTTGGTTTCATTTTGTAAGTTTTGTATATTTTTCACAGATCTTGACTTTAAAAAAAATCTTTTAGTGTAGATAATGGTCATAGTGTGGGATTATCCTTAGATCATTGTGACTATCATCTGAATGAAAGGTTGTGTGTGTGTGGAACATTCACCGATGGTAAACACACAACATTTAGCCACATGATTCTCTAATCTAATCTAATTTTTAATGCACAATGACTCACGTGATAGTTTTTTTTTATCGTTATTTTATCAATGTTATAACGTGATTAAATATTATTTGTTTACGATTGGGGAATGAGGTCCATTAAAAATCGACTGGATCTAGATCTACAAGTCCTTTATTCAAATGCAATTCTAAAAAATTGTCACACAGAATATAAAATATATATTAAAAGTGTTTTGGTGTTATGTATGTGTGTGGGTGTGTGTTTCTAATACGGTGTTTAAAGATGGGTTAATTTAAATAAGATGCCTCTCTAGATCTAGATGATCTAGAACTGTGAATGGCAAATTAAATATAAATATGCTCTGTTTCCACAGAAAATAGATAAATTACGATTGACAATTAAAAAATTAATGAACAGAGACTTCGAGTTGATATAAGTAGACATTGAGGACTATCATTTTATTACGTCACATCCTTTTAAATACTTTCTCTCAAAAACGTCCACAACAAACAATGACGCAATATAAACATATTAGCAGAAAATATGTAAGGAGTGAACTAAGCTGCGAAGATAGATATTACTAGCTTTACCCACCGGCTTCATTTATTGATATGTTCCCAGTCTATATTTTGCCATAAAACCCCTTCCATTTTTCTTACTTATAACAATCTATCTCTATATATAATTCTCTTCTTTGCTCAACAGTTTGGACGAGAAGCAAGCAAGAAGTAAAGGAAAGATCACTCTCTTATTTCTGCGGATAGTCACCCCATGAAAAAACAAAAGGGGGGGGGAGAACAAGTGGGTATTCACACGTCGGTACAGATGGCTGCACGCTGGACTATCAAACCCTGCCCGCTCTCATCCCCCTTCGTTTGGACTAAGAAGTAAACTATCTTCAACTCTGAAGGAACATCCAAAACATGTTAAACATTTTACAAGCAAATTTTTTACAAACACTAAATAGAAGCGCCGGACTTAACCATTGTGACCAAGAAGTCATGGAAAGAGAAAAAGTAATCTACTATGTATATTAACAGGTCACTAAATAGCAGGGCCGGACTTAACCTATGCGGGGTCCTATGCGAAACGGATTTCGCGGGGCCAAGTTTGGGTAGGGAAGCGGATGATAAGTAAAATTTAAGAGTTTGAATTAGAAAATAAATTCGTCTATGCATTTTATTCATTCTTTACTACGTACAGATATACTTGACGAGCCTTGCGTGTAGCAAAATCATACAGTATATCATAATAATTGTTTCCTACATAGATCACGCTCGATAGCAAGAACTACCAAATGTTTCAATCTATCTTTCAGAATTGCTGACCTCATGTAATTCTTTATTAGTTTGAGGCTCGAGAAGCTTCTTTCACCAGATTACACAATTACGGGGAATGCATAATACCGTTTTTTTTTATTGCGCGTAGGATTGGCGTTTTCCATATTGAATGACACCCCAAAATGACAATTTTTGTTTATATATTTCCTTATAATTCAAGGACTTTTTCGTACATTTTTTAATATCGGGAGATTTCCAGGAGCTCCTGGTAAATCGACAGGAGGGGGCGGGAAATCTGTTTTAAGTAATAATATGGTTTAATTTAATAATTTATACAACAAGAATTAGCGCGGGTCCTAAGAAAGTGCGGATCCTTTGAAAGTAGGGACCCACTGCAGTCGCATAGGTTGCAGTGGTCTAAGACCGGCCATGCAAAATAGCGGCGTATGCTGCGCCGCCGGTTGACTAGTATGATGATATTAAGTTAAACGCTCCTCAATACATTCCTGTGGACAGCTAGTTTTAGTTTCTATTACGTTAAATGGACCTCATTCACCAATCGTAAACAAACAACATTTAGCCACGTGATTTTCTATATCTTCTATACAAATTATGTAATCCATAAAGGCTGTCACGTGATATATATTTTACATTGTTTTATCAATATTATGACGTGGCTAAATGTGTTTGTTTACGATTGGTAAATGAGGTCCATTTAAACAACCCGTAAATTGGAGTTTCACTTCTTTCCACCCTCCCCCCCTCCAACATTCTTGTAACATTGGTATTTATGTACATTTGCACACTAGAGAGTTAATTCAACACCGTTTGTGATTACGTAATAGATAAAGTTCCCAATATGTCTTCCCTCTTAAATACTTGTTTTTTTATTTGTATAACACAGATATTTTACATGGTGTCAGAGTAAAACTTAAAAGCTATCCAGACAAAGGTTTTCATTATTCTAATAATGGCTTCTTTGTTTGAAACAACAAATCTTGAATTGGAAAGCGAAAGATCTATATCAAGAGTTTTTAAGAATTCAACAGCAGGTAAGGTTTTGTTTCAAAGGACCGTTAGCTAATGCAGTCTCGGCGTTCCAGTACCACCTCATTGTGGTCGCCGAGTGAACATTCGCCAGGAAAACTAGCGACTTGGCAAAATTTAAACCATTGGTTAATATGCATGACTAAATGCATGTCACGTAGGACGTAACCATATTCTTTTTTGAAGTAACGTCTGTATTATATAAGATAAGATAAGATCTATATTCCTCATCATTTATTGTTCTCACCAGCTCGTTCGTCTATCATTTTACTGTTCAAACGTCTATATGAGAATAGTCTGGCGTAGAACGGAGAAATTTTGAGATAAGTATTAAAATAATTATTGAGTGAAAATTGGTCACGCTTTGAGCATGCCAGTTATACTATCATATCTCTTATATTACACTCTCTAAGTTTAATGAAAGCAACAGGGTTGACTATCCAAAACATATCGTATAATTCAAATCTTTGGAAAGGAATTTTTATTGGGTGTGCCCTAAAGACTTTCACATAGTACTGCATTTGTCAGTGACACATCGGTAATTTTAGCTGAGCTTTTTTATTAGCTTATTATTGTTGTTCTTTTGTTTGTTATTTCTGATTCTTTCAAATTACTGTAGTTTTCCTCTAAACCCCCCCCCCCAAAAAAAAAAAATAAAAAAAAAATTTGATAATACTTCTATTTAGAAAGCCTTTATTTTTTTTATTTTTCTTTTGCGTAGTATACGTGTGTTTTGAACTGTTTTCTTTCTGTTTGTCAGTACATATTTGTTGCGTAGTATACGTGTGTTTTGAACTGTTTTCTTTCTGTTTGTCACTACATATTTGTTGCGTAGTATACGTGTGTTTTGAACTGTTTTCTTTCTGTTTGTCACTACATATTTGTTGCGTAGTATACGTGTGTTTTGAACTGTTTTCTTTCTGTTTGTCAGTACATATTTGTTGCAAAGTATACGTGTGTTTTGAACTGTTTTCTTTCTGTTTGTCACTACATATTTGTTGCAAAGTATACGTGTGTTTTGAACTGTTTTCTTTCTGTTTGTACATATTAGTTGCAAAGCAGTTTTATACATCGTTTGGTGAGAAATCCCACGCTGAAGATATAGGTTGTTATCTTTAAGCACCTACAAAAACGGGAGTCTCGGTGGCTGAGCGGTAAAGCCCCGAACCGGGGGCCCGAGTTCAAATCCAGGTGAAGACTGATTTTTAGTTTCGAGATCTTTGGGCGCCTCTGAGTCGTGACCTCCGTGACCGAAGGAGCCGCCTGAGTCCACCCAGCTCTAATGGGTACCTAACATTAGTTGGGGAAAGTAAAGGCGTTTGGTCGTTGTGCTGGTCACATGACACCCTCGTAAACCGTAGGCCACAGAAACAGATGACCATTACATCATCTGCCCTATAGACCACAAGGTCTGAAAGGGGAACTTTACTTTTTTCTTACCTACAAAAACAGTCCACAAGTTCACATGTTGCTAATAGCATCTGTAAGCTAAAAAAATATTAAGAAGAATCTAAGATAACTACCTTTTACAAGCTCATCACTATTGAGATAGTCAGTGGAAAGATAAGGTGATTGATACACATGCTGTTTTGGTTTCGTGGTTCTAAATTTCAAACAGTAGACTAGTACACCTATTATAATCAGTGACACAACAGCCATAGCACCAACTCCTGCTCCGAAACTTTGGCCGTCAATAGTTGTATCTGTTTTAAATAGACTACATTAATAAATAGCCATACATTTTGTTGTAACAATAAATGTGATATCTATTAAAAGTACAATATATCAAGCGTATTGTTTTCAATCGGATTTTTATTAAGAACTTTAAAAAGTTTGTAAGAAAAAGCGCTTAAAATGTAAACAACAAATATTTGAACATTTTGCTGAGGCACTATAGCGCTTTTGTAACTAATGGAAATGAATCAAAGTTTTAGACGTTTGGCATTTTAATTATCTAACTATTAACTTTTAATATTAATTATTTAATTTTAATTATTAATATTTGTTTTAACATTTTATAGCTCAATTATTTTTTAGTTTATTCCTTAAAAAGAGGCTTAAAAAAATTAGAATTAGAAAATCAATTCGGTTGTAATGCCAGCTTGTAAGAATGAGAATCTTTTTGTCGTTTTTTTAACAATACAGCATTCCAAGAGTTATTAATTGGAAAACGCACTCACTACTGTTATGTGCTAGCAAATGCCAGCTTAATTGAACAATTCTCCGTTTAGAGCAGTTGTCTTCAACGGGGGCGCTATCGCCTCCTGGTGGGCGTTTTTGTGAAATTTGGGGGCGCTGGGAGTCAAAGAACGGTAGGGGGCGGTGGGCACAAAAGGGGGCGGTGAGGGGGCGCTGGGCATAAGGGAAAAAGGAAGAACTAAAGGTGCACTTAAACAAAACAAATAACAAATTTCCTCTAAATTAAAGCTGGCAAACTAATTATAGACTAATTTATGAACAGAAACAACATTAGAAATTGAGTTCGGGAATCCCATTTTCTATTTTTAAATTCGTACTCTGTTATTGTAAATTATGAGAATCTTTTGTCCTTGGATCTTGCGCGTCTAAACGTTTATGATTTGATAAACAAACTAGGTAATACGCCTTCTAATTATAGTTTATTTTATCTACATATGCTAATATATTGATATGTAAATGTTAATTTAAAAAACAACAACAACTTTAAAGCTAATATTCAAATAGAATAATTTAACCTTTTTTTAAAACAAAAACATTGACAAAGTGTTGATAGGAAAACTCGCTAGTATGTAAAGAAGTATATTTATGAGTTTTAGTGAGTGGCCACTAGATAAAAATTATTCCAATGTTCCTATTTGAAAGATTGCATTTTCAGATGGAGTTATGAAACTAAGTCGGCTTTACAAACATATAGCAATATCCAAAAATAATTTAAGGGCAGCTTAAACCCCTCTATGGGTCAAAATTATTGATTATTTTTTATAACTGAATTTTATACATCATTCATTTCTGAACAATTTGGTGTATACAATATGTTCAAATTCAAAGTGGAAGTATTTCAAAATATTTTTTTATATTTTGTAAATTTATATATATAATAAAAATATATATATATCGAATTTTTTTTTTCCTATAAGCCATTTTCATATTTTTTTGTTCAGAGATGGCGTGATAAAAAATGTATACATGAATATTTCACCTTGAAAATTGGTACAAATAATGTTATATATACAAGTATGAAAATGAAGCAGAATAAATACAAAACGTTGAAAATTTTTAGAGTATTTAATTTTTGTTCTATGCCTACCCCCTATAAAAACATGAAATAATGAGCCACAACGATGTTCATAGCTGTAACTTTTTATCCATTCAATTAATATGGTTAATTCTGCTTCACATCCTTTTATTAGTATTGAATAATCAACAGCTGAAGTTTTATTGAACTAGATTCAGTAGTTTTCAAGAAATCTTGACATGAAATCTAACTATTTTTTCATCATTTTAGCTAAAAATAGCCCCTAAAAGTGTTTTTTCTAAAAAAAGTTGATAAGATATAAAGAAAAATTGTTTATTTTCTTCTTATTTAAATGCCTACTTACAATAAAAAAGCATTTTTTATTAATTAAATCATGTAATTTCTTTTTGGGGGTTTAAGCTTTCCTTAAGAATATTCGTGAACAATTATAAAAATGTACTATTCAAACAATATTAAAACAAAAAAACTACAACAACGGCAAAGCAGGATATGTTTTTTTGGCCTCTTAGAAAAATGCATAGCTTTTTTTAAAAGTCTTATGATATTGTTTGAAAATTGATTAAAACTAAATTTAAAAATTTTCAAAACATATCTGTGACACAAAAAAAAGACAGTTTTTGTTAGTGATGAATTATATTTTCAAAATTGTCTAGTAATGTAGCTTATGATGACATATAGAGAACCTTATGTGGTTGGATGCTACAATGGCTTCATGAGTAATATAGAATGAAGAACAGATCTATCCACTATTCACCTTGTGAGTTATGATACACAGGCAAAATTTTATTTATTTCTATTCGAATCTGATTATAAAAATTGTGAATAAAATACACACCCATGCCCAAAATAAGCTCATCTTTCAACAGTTTTGTGTAACAAATGATGAGCAACAAGTTAAACTCTTGTAAACTGAAGTTCGCTGAATTTTGAATGGGTTTGGTATTGCTCGTCTTGTTAAGGTCTTAAATGCCATTTTGAAATAATTTTTTTTGACAAACAAAGTTTCAACAGTTGGTGATGACTTAAAGCAGGCTAAAAAGAAAATTTGTTTTACATGGAAAGCATCTAACACAAATGAATGAAAGCAACCTCCAACTGCAAGGGATAAAAAATTACAAAATTATGTCTTCAGAAAAAAAGAATATTACCATAGGAAGCACAGCAGAGATATGGCTGCACTTAAATGTTTAAGTAAAATTCCAAAATTGTGATCAAAAATGGAATTATTTTTTAGCTTTCCCATCAACATACGTGGTTTACCTAGATTTAGTGCGTAACAAACTTTTAAAGAATAAGCAAAAAAATAAACTGGAGGTATCCACTAGAGGAGACTTTCGCCTGGCTTTGATTAATTGAAAGCTTGAAATTTCTAATACTGCAGGAGGCACAAGGTTCCCATTAGCTTAAATATAAAAACAGTATACTCTAATATTCAATAATTTAAAAAGAGACTATTCTTAGGATTTAAAAGAGAGTCATGACTATGAGATTATTATTTTTTTGTGTTTAATCAGTGCAAATTATTTGACATAATTTTTGTATAATGATAAAAAGGGGATTGTCTTCGATTCCGAAGATTAAGGCTGAGTGCAGTGTTTCACATAACTGCGCAAACCCAGTTGCGAAATGCATATTTTCCCGAATTTTGTGCCGACAAAGCCGTTGTCCGCTGACGGTATATTTAAGTTTTCTTTTCATCTTTTGCGCCTTGTCTTCAATAATGGCTTTTTTTTTGAGACTCCATTGTTTGTCCTGCAGCCTTTGCGACAGCTCTCCAACTATTTCTCTAAGTGCCATCTGCTGCCAAGTACTTTCGTCTATGCCAGTGAGGGCAAAATGGCGCCTGAGTGGATCTTTATAGCGCTTACCGGGGGGCAGGGCACCTCTGTAACGCCGTCCTCCTCTAAGCTCGCAAAAGAAGATCACCTTTGACATGCTGAAGTCTCCCAAGCGGAATAAGTGTTACTGACAGCATACAAATTAATAAATAAATGACATTTTGTTCACATTTGCCTTCTCACGCTTCTTTTTAAGTGTTTTTCTTGGAGGGGGCGCTGGCGGATTTTTAATAAGAAAAAATACGACAAGTGGGTGGTAGGCCAAAAAAGGTTTAGAGCTTCGTGTAATACTCATTGGCAAAAGTTTTCGAATTAAAAAACAAATGATTGTTGGAGCTTTCATATGTAGATGCTAAAAACTCGCGCTCTTTCTTTGAATCACTCAGTCCTGCCTATGATCTACTTTACCAGGCTATGGTGCCTATAAGAACTGCAACGAACTTGTTAACAAAAAAGGATGAGATACTTAGCTAGTGGACAGAAAGGTAGTTTGCTTTTTAGCGACAAAAAAGGTTGTCTTTAAGGTATTTCTAGCTGAAAGTCCACTGAAAAAAAAAGTGAAAAAAAAAGACAAATATCCAAGTTTTTTTAAATTGTAAAACTGCAACTGGAAAGCTCAAAAGACATAAAATGCCTAGCTCTGATGGACTTCCAGCAGAATTTTTTCTTAATTTGTGGTGCTTCTCTTAAAGAAAGATTAAAAGATCTTTTCATTGTATGCTGGGACAAATATACTATCTCGTCAGAATTTGCAGTGTTACCATCATATTCCTGTTTAAAAAAGGCAAAAAGCCCGACTGTTCCAATTACCTTGGCAATACTTAACAGTCAGTATCGGAAAAAAACCTTGCCAAAATGCTCCTGGCTGAAATAAGCCTCTAGAAAAAATCCACAGGTAATTTTTTTGAAAGTCATTGTGTTTCTTTTTTACTGTTAGAGGTACTTCAGATATGACTTTCTTTAGCGTCAAATACAGGACAAATGCTGGGAGCTAAATCTGTACTTGTACTCTACTTGTACTGTTAAAGGTACTTCAGATATGACTTTCTTTAGCGTCAAAAACAGAACAAATGCTGGGAGCTAAATTTTTACTTGTACTCTATTTTCATCAATCTCTACAGCTTTTGACACCAAGATTTATCGCTATTCTGAATCTACTTTATGAGGGTCACAAAGATCAAATCAGGTACGTCGGTGACTGTCAGCTCATTTCATTATACTGAATGGTGCGAAGCAGGCTGTATGCTTGATGAAACACTCTTCGCAATATTCATTGAAGCAACGCTAAATAAAATTTGGCGATGCCAGCATGGGGCATTTACATCAAGGTCAGCACCGACGTCAGCATATTTAACATACGGTGCATGCTCTTTCGTTCAAAAATTAAAAAGAGATAATTGCTACTAAGCTGCTCTATGCGCCCTTCTTGCACACACTAAGCAGGAGATTCAGCTGCAGCCTATTTTTGTCTTTCTATCAACATGAAAAAAAACAACATGTTTCAGATGTTTCTAAATGGAACTAACCCAGCTCTACAAACTTCACGTGCTTGGGAAACACAGTGTCTAGCAATGTGCCACTGTCTAGAGAAATAGACAAGCACCTGGCATAGGCCAACAATGCTATACTTCCAACGAAGAACTATCATAGAACCCTAACGACGAACTGTTACAGCACCCTTACGACGAACTGTCACAGCACCCTTACAACGAAAGTCAAGGGACAGATGGTGATGATAAAAATAACACATTGAAGCATAGCATTTGTCATTAATTCAGATAGGAATGAATTTTCTCTTACTTTACTTACGTAGTGGACACTGTCGAATAAAGAATAATTGTATACTTTTAGAGAGCCCGAAATAAACGTATGATGACAGGGAATAACATTACTTCAGCAGGAAATGTAAAATATTTATTATTAGTTAATGTGAATCACACTTTATATAATGAGATATAGATCTAATCAAGAAATTAAAAATGTGAAGAATTTAAACATTTTAAAAGCGAGGGGGGGGGATATTTTTGCAATGTGACTTGACAGGGGGAAAGAAATTGTTTTATTTTAAGGACCTTCATTAGGAATATAAGGACCCTGAAGCCTATAAAAATGATGGGGGGGGGGGGAACAGCACTGCAAACTTTTAGTTTTGTAGATGTGATCTCCCTGTTCATATTGGCCACCTATTGTTACGATATATATTTATAGTATTTTTGAGTATTAATCTCGAGACCAAAAGAGTAGATAGAATTAGACAGGTAATAGGACATATTTAGAGACGCTAGGAGAAAGGACAATAGAGACGCTTAAAGAGAAGACTCGACAACCATATTTCTCCAGTAAATAAACGCTTTAAAGGTTTGCTAAGTGTTATTCAGTTATTTTAAGAGCGTCTGAAAGGCCGAGCAGCTGTACGAATACGCATGAGATAAAATAGTTTTGATTGGAGCATAACACTATGAGAATGTCTGGTTCTGTGACTATTAAAAATGGGAGGAAGCTGATTTAGAACGTCTGATGCTTTTACATTGACAGTAAGGCTTAAATGCTCGAAAAAGAAAAACTGTTTTGAAGATGAGGCATATAGGGCGCAGTCATCTACGAATAGCAGATCTCCAATGCAGCCATATATGACTTTGCCTCAAGTCTATGAGTTTAAAAAGTTTACTAAAGACATTATAGTAGCATGATATTAATATGATAGAATTATGACGGTCACTTGATAGTAACATGATAGTGGAATGATAGTCATTTAATCGTAACATGATAGTTACTTGATTGTAACATGATAGTAACAAAATCGTAGGTATTAATTTCTTTGACGTAAACTCACCTGTCTCTTTGCTTATCTTGGTACTTGTGTCTAAAATACAAAACGAAAAGAAATTGTTTGACAGCCACTCGTCAACCTACTCAATCGCTTATGTACTTAGTGGAATTCAGCACTGCACTTCTGCGTACTTATTCCACAACAATCAACTACTTTATTTGGTGCTAGTCAACCCTGCGATCTACTACTTGGCGCTATCGGCTCTACTTGCCTGCCTATTTGACAGCCCACCTGTCAACGTATTAGGTACGCAAATGTATTTATAAATATATAACCTACTACGCTTCAGATTCCATCTATCAACTGACAGCTACTATATCAATAATTATGTCTGTATTTAGATCTACCGTTATATAAATCTAAGAGCATTAGGAAAACCAGCTATAGAAGAAAAAAACTCATCCATAACCTCTCTACCAAAAAAAAGAAAAACAACATAAATAGACTTTGTGTTCGACTGATTGCAACAACCTGGTCAGATAGACGTAAGGAGTCTACACATGTAGTCCTAGTTTTGTGTGCATAGTTGATGGTGTTGACCATCAGGCGTTTTTTTTTCCTTGGGCATACGCAATAGTGTTGAGTGGTCAGGCAAAAAAGATAACACATTGGCATGGTCAGTCAAGCATATAGATAAATTATATCCGTACACTAGTTACAGAAGTCAAGTGTTTCTTAACATTCCAGCATATTTTTCTCTGTTTGCTAGATCTAATTGTTGTGCTTTAGATCAATTTATTTTCTGCAATTTTAAACTTTATTGTAAGGTTTTCCTTTAAATATTAAGTCAATAGAATTAAACAATGAAATTAGCTTTAATACAAGGCAAAAAATACACACACGCACAAATGCACATCTTTGTTTTATTTTATTGTACATCGAACGTGTTTTCAGCGCTCTAATTGACATTTCTTTCCAAGTCAACAAACTTAGTGTCATCATCTAGTGACTTCTAAGACTGTCAATATGTCTTAACGATTTGCGTTAATCCATTCTGGCTTAAGAATGGTCAGTGTCTATCAATACATTAAGTGTCATGGATTAAATAAATAAGAAGTTGGAGGTGTTGAGTCTGTTGAGCCCTCTCTTTAAAGATACCCCTGGTCAGTGTTTTCTATCCTAATATACACAGATCCTTCTATTTGTATCTACATTAAAATTAGTCCCTAGCTTTCTAAGCTATTAATATAATAATTATTAATAATAAACTATTGGATTTAGCGTTGCAAAAATCACTCTTTTAGTTGTGTTTTATGTCCAACCTCCTAATTTACATTTGCCTCCAAGTTAGCAATCTTGGTAAAAGTGTAGAGGTTTGGCTTGTAGTCCAGCCCCCTAATTGAGACTTAATTCAAAGTAAACAAACGTATTACCCGGTCAACAGTGTAAAAGGTGTGGCTTGTGGTCCAGACTCTTGATTGGCAACCTACCTCCAAATAAACAAACTCATACCAGGTTAACCTTGTAGAGGTATGGGTTGTAGTACAGCCCCCAAATAAAAATTATTCTACAAGTGAACAAACTCAGTTCCCTTATAAATGTGACCTCTAGACAGTGTCAACATGTTGACATTTGGCTTAATGAGGTCACCTGTCTATCTCTGAACTCAATGCTATGGACTAAACAAACAAACGGAGGTGGGGGTTGCTCATCTCTACATTTCGAGATATACCCGCACATCTAGATAAATTATCAGCGTGATGTAGTTAAGGAATATTAAATGTTTACAAGGCCACTTAAAGGTCAAGACAAGCTTTTTAAAATGTGCCAGACATCGCTGCTAGGTATGTAATGCGAGTTTATAATGTCAAGTTTTATTTCTATTTAGATTAACACGCATTGTCTTTGTACTAAAAGATATTTGGTGCAAAGTCATAGTTTTAAAAACAAATTATTTTATTTGAAACTTAAACATTAATGTATTTAAGAAATGACGTTACTAAATCATGTCCACTTTATAAATATTGGTATATTTTTATTGACATGGAGATTTAGTTTTACCATGGAACTATACTAATGGAACACCAGCTTCGAGTTTTTTTACAAAGGCAAAGAGAGTTGAAGTGCCGTCGCGCATCTTTTTTCGCGCACCGTACCATTTGAAAAATCAATGATGATGTCAAAGAAGAAATTTACTCGGCGAGCCACTTGGATCGACCTGCATTGAGAGTAGAACTTCCTTAGGCTATATTTTATTAGATCTGTAAAAATTTTTATCCATTTTCTGACTATCTGATAAAATTTTCCTGAAAAAGAGATCGTCACAAAAGCGTTTTTTTTTTCGATCACCCTATAAAATGCCTTTTTTTTTTTCCAAAAATATATTTTTCAGTGCTTCTGCATTTGGGTTATTTACACTAAATCTGGATGCAGACATGTCTAAACGTTCCGATAAATTCGTATTTGCTACGATATGCTAAATTGCAAGCAATATAAGAAATTAGGAGGCCAACATGCGGTTTTGACACTCCAAGCTACGCATTTTTACTCTTGTATTATTACTATTGACACGACTCTAGGCTGCATGTCTCATTATAGACTTACAAATACGAACGAATTAAAATAGAAAACTATACAATGAAAAATAAAACTCACCCTAAACAGGGTTCTAGATAATCCAGCAAGAAATTGTCCAAGGCAAATGTTAAGGCTATCCAGTAACAAAAGACAAAAACCAAGGAGAAATTCAAGAGCTCTCAAGACACGTCTATCTGTACCAACGTACAAAACAATGGAGAGACTGTACTAGACGCAAAATGACGAAAACCACACACACCTAACTTTACGTCACTAGAAGTTGTGACAAACACTTAATTTTTGGTTGTTGTTTTTAAAAATGGATTTAAAATACGATGTATTTTGGCACTATAAAAATACCCAGATTGTAGTAATTCTAGCATTCTATTAACGAATAACTCTTAGTATTAGTATTTATTGATTAACATGCATGACTAGATTGACACATGAAATGCATTTAACATAATTATCTTCTTGTTTGAAGTTACATCTGTAATATATAAGATAAACTAGATAGATCTAGTCAGTATGCCTATAGATTGACTAGATGTAGATAGATCTATTCTTCAAGTAAAGCGACTAGGCCTAATATAAAGGATAGTGACTAGAATCTACCGAGTAGACATATACTAGCTGATTCGTAGTTGTTGACTGCATGGTACCAACGTGTCACCCAAGGTAGTTTCGTTTTCTTTCCCAACTCGCCTTTTTTTTTTCATCTAATGAGACATGCAGCCTAGAGTCGTGTCAATAGTAATAATACAAGAGTAAAAATGCGTAGCTTGGAGTGTCAAAACCGCAAAGAAGTTAACTCATTTAAATACCTAGGGTCTATTTGGCCAAACATAACAAAAGATGGAGGATCAATAAAATTAAAAGGAACAAGGTTACAAAGCCACACAAAAATGTAGAAATATTTATTAACAAAAAATGTTTCAACTGAGTTTCGAACCCAGGACTTTCTCCATGTTAGGCAGATGTGATAACCACTACAATACAGAAACATATATATATATATTATCTTCCATAGGGTTTTAGGGTCAAGTCTAAGTTTTGTTCGTAGTCTCAGTTCAAGACTCTATTTCAAGTTTTAGCTTGGTGTCAAGTCTATGTGTTAGACTCAGTGTCAAGTCTTGGTGTCAAGACGTGTTTATCTAGTCTCAATTTTCTATAATGAGAGTACAACTTTAGGTATACTGTCTACAGGACTGAGGTATTCATCTTACTAATCTCAGTTTGTCGTCTGGTGTTCAAGTTGGTTTTTCATGAGTCTGAGGTTAAAGATTCCAGACTGCGGGTTGTTATGGCCAGACCTGATGTTAAAGTATGAACTATAAACTTTTAGAATTGTCGTCAGTTAACAGTATCGGATCTAGAGGCTAGATCTATGTGGATTACCTGTTTTTGTGTTGGAAGTCTATCTGAACGACAGTAATGTTTAAAAGTTACACTTCATTTTTATTAACGTGAACAAGTGAAGAAAAACCAGCAGGATAGTCTAATACACACTAGTGACACACTTAAGTGAAAATTGTGGACACGTGAACATATAGTTCGTCCATTGTGGTTCGATGATGACCACTTTGTCATCCAGGGGGCTGAGGGCTTTGCACTGGGGTTTTATTCCTCCTCATGTGGCTGGTGAGACCTATGTGAGCCCGGAATGTTCGGCCGCACACTGGGCAGGTTATTCCAGCTGGAGCTAGTGTCTTTTGCCTTGCTTTTCTTCTCTGTCGTTTTTCTTCTGCCAACGTTGTTCTTTTTTCCTCAGCAACCTGTGCGCCAGTCTTCACAGCGCGACGCCAAGATGCTGTCATGTGCCTCTGTCTCCCAGGTGCCTTGGTCTATGCTGAACGCCTTCAGAGAAGCTTTGAGAGTGTCCCTGAAGCGCTTTCTTTGACCACCTTGCGAGCGCTTTTCTTCGCTAAGTTGGCCATACAAGAGTCGTTTAAGCTGGGACTGCATCAGGATTGTGTGGATGCTTTGCAGACAGCTCTTCGAAGGACTTCAGTATCTAGTATTTTGTCTTGCTGTGGTGGAATAAGTCCGCCGATCGGTTCGTTTGCACTTCCCGATGGGGACGATGGCCTGCGACTCCTAGGGGTAAAGTCTTAGAGCCACAACGAGGTAAATATTTGGTTGATATTATATAGGCACATAGACAGGCACAAGCAAAACGCAAAGCTTATTGATTTTGTGGAATAACAATTGTTTAATAAAGATTAATTAAGAAGAAATACAATTAGTGAGTGAGGGAAGGGTGTACAGGAAGATTTAGGATTTTATGATAACGTTTAAGATAATATCATCACTGGGATGTTGCTCATAAAGATTAGTGTATGGTTTGATTATTCGGCTGTCTCGCACTTATCTGTTATTCAAGGTTCTCCTTCGGGGTTGGGTAAGTTGAAGCTCCGTTGAGTTGTAGCCAGTTGCTGGTGCCCTGCGAGTGATGAATACGAGGATGCCACGCGGTGGGCTTTCTCCCGTGGTAGTTGCAGACCGGTCCTGGGACTTCAGCCTGGAATGCCTTCAGTTCTTAGCCGAGGGTGATGAGTGACTCACCCTCAACGGGAATGTGTGGAGAGCTGTTGAGGTCTGCCTTCAGGCAACCAAACACGCCAGCCCTGGTGTGGAGGCTATGAAATGAGACATGAGAGGAGCCTGAATTATTAAACCATACTGGCTGGTTGGCGAGGGGCGCATCCTGGGTAGGAGCGTCTCCCTCAGGCTAACCAAGATACTTGTCAACAACATTTTACTAAGTCTAGTAATAATTGATGTACAAAGAATACAATAATAATAATACAAATACATATATAAATGTACAAGGGCATAAATGAGAAGGGAAACAGGGGGACCATATTACGGGGTTGTAGCCCCTGTGACCTCATTGACCCACAGGTAAACAAGTCCGCGGTCGCTCGTGACCAGAGGACCGTGACAAGAAGAATGGAAGGGGAGGGAGGTAGAAAAGGGCACATAACTCTGCCGGCCAACAAGCCGAAACTAGTGGGGTGGGCACACGAGACTGATTCTCGGGCCTAGGGATGCATGGTAACAGCACAGTATGTGCATAGCAAAAACAAGCATAATTATAATGTATATATATATATATATATATATATATATATATATATATATATATATGCGCATATACGGGTATATATGCACAGGTAAGGAAATGATCTAGACGTGACTTGGTCCAGATGAATATGGATATCAATAAATAACAAATTCATAAATAGACATTAGGATTAACTAAATTGTAAGGTGGATGTCCACCGTTGGGAGTGCAGTCAGCATTGACGAGTACATGAGGAACACATATTCATAGAGATTTATAAATGTAATATTTGGAAGCTTATTGGTGTTAACATGGTAATGATACATGAATATAAATGTTACAGGCGAAGACACACTAAATAATAATGATAAAGCTTTTCCAACTCACCCGCTTTGCCTTACACAAGTTCCCAAATGAATCGTTGACTTGAGAGTCTTCTGACTTCTCAGTGATTCTGATCTAGAATGGCATTAACCTGAAACTTTCGTCTCCGGCTTTTATAGGTTCCCGAGCGGTATATTAAGAGTAGTGACGATCCAATGGTCAGCGAGTCTTTTGAGTTTAGAATTGCCAAAACGGACCGATCTTTTCATTTGGGGCTCACTCACCTGACTTCTTTCACCCGCGACCCGGGGTGGGAGGGGGGACAAAAGAGGATGAAAGCGGAACCATGCAACAATTATCAGGCTGGACCATCGCTCGATAATACAGCGGACGGGAACGATTTGAATAGCCCTGGGCGTCAGGAGTGTCGACTCAAAGGGATGTACGTGGACACCAAAATTTAATGTCCCTGGACTTCACGGTTGCGTGCTTTTGTTTCGGCGTTTGCGGAGTAACTTTCAATTTTAATGTTCCAGAACTTAACGACTACGTACGTTTGTTTCGGCGTTTGGGTATAACTTGGGATGTGTGTTTATGGCCTATAATTTGGGGGTTGGATCGAACCTTGGTGTAATAGGATGTTTGTGTTCTACGCTGGTTGGTTTGGTGTTAAAAGTGGCTATACAATGCTAACTAGTGGTTAAGAGGGGGGATAGTTCCGCACTGGTCAGTTCTGTATTGAGAAGAGACGCATTTCGTCACACTTGCCATTTGACATACTGAATAGAAGAACAAGGGTGACTAAAAATAAACAAACAAACACACACACAACATACATAAACATAAATATACATATAAATGTAATAGTAGTTTGGGCTGTTTCTATCCCTTTCTTCCTGTCAGTGATAGAGTCTTTTTAATTGCTAAAAGTTTGGAAGCAAAAAAAAACTTACCTATACTTAAAATCTCAATAGTAAACATTTTTCTGCTCCGTTCATTATTTCCTTCCGTAACAACACAAATGTATGTATTGCCATTGTCACTTTCTTCAAGTGTAAATTTCAACTCAGATGAATACGTATAAGTGTTGCAGCCAGAAACAACAGATGATAATGGGTTAGAATTAATGATATTATTTGGATAGGGATAGTCTTGGTCACTGATAGTAGTTGTAGTTTTGCGTTTCCAAACTGCTTGCAAATTTGCAGGACCCTAGAAAGGTTGTGTGTATTAAGAATACATAATACATACTAAGGAAAAAAAGGAATTCTTGTGATGTTATAACATGTTTAACAAATAGATGTAATATTTCTAAAAGTTAATTAATAATTTAAAAATAACACAGAAGTTGGTGAATTTATAATTGGGATTTTGCATATTTTTCATATCACATCTGTCTGTCTATTCCTCTTCACATACACAGGCAATTCATACAGGCTTGTATGTACACACACACACACAAGATACAGAAGAATGATAAAATACTATCAAAAGGTGCACAAGCAAAATGGCATTTCATTATGTTCATTTTGTTAATAATACTAGATTAGTTATAAAATTCTTCATTTAATTAATTACACAAGTTTGGCTTAATAAATTAGATTTCGTGTGGATAAATATTGTCATATAAGCATGTAATTATTATATTTTTATTTTTGTAAATAAAAGTGTTAATATTGTGTTCATGTAACGAAACAGAATGTTATAGGACAAGCATAAATAGAAAAAATACTTTGTGAGACCTGAAAGAGATATACAAAAAAGTAATTAAATGCTCAGGACAACACATCTACCTAGCAGCCTTGCTTCTAATTTAAAGATAAAAAAAATAATAATATACAAGGATTTCTGGAGCATACACTTTGAAAGAGAAAATTAGTACTTAGCAAAGTCTTGTCATTTTTTTTTTAACTTACAGTGAACATGCAAGTCATAGTAATCTCCTCTCCAACACTATTTACTGAGGAATTTTCATCTGTCCCTTCTGCTTGATTGTGTGGAGTCATAGAAATATTATTCTGAGTTATACCAACTGAAAATAGAGAATAACCAACCTATGTATGTAATATGAGTATTATAATTATGAAAACAGTTCAATGTGTGTAATATAATAATAAAATGTTATGCTTTATTAACATATTTTTTTTTCAAGTTTAATTTTAAGCAGAAAGTCATTCATGTGAATTCAGTCTAATTTAAATCTTAAATTTTTTTTTTTAAATGTGATACTGAAAACCAATTTTAAATAAACATTTTTATTTATTGGAGACATTTGTGTCAAAGCAACTACTATAACTATTCCGAAGGCATAACCTACAGTTTTTAAAATCAAATATAATTTGCATATTGCAGGTATTTGTATATATATAGTTTATAAATTAAGATGAAAAAAACAAACAAGAAAAAAAAAACAACATTGTATACATATTCACACAGCTATTTCCTATAAAGGAAAAAAAAAGGAAGATAAAGGCTTATATTTTAGCTTTATATACAGACAAAGTATTTTGGGAAAAAATTAATACAAAATAAGACTGGATTAGCTAAACAAATCCATTTCATGTTATTTCAAAATAAAGAATAAAACATTTATTCCTTACATTCTTTTTAAAATTATTTAACTAAAGTGTTTGTAATTCCAATTCCAGGATTACAGGATTATTGTCTTTGCATATATATATATATACATATGTGTGTGTGTATGTGTGTGTGTAATAGAACCTTGTATATTTGAGTGCTAGATGTGACAATCTTTTGTTTTGATGTAAAGATTTCTTGATGATACTATAAGATTGTGTTGATCAGACAATGCATTTTTGAAGTAACAATTTAAGCAGCCTTCTATTTCAAACAATTACTGATCACACAAGGTCTTCATGCCAAAGATTCAAATACAACTATTAATTGAAACAATGAGTACAAAGTTTAAATTCAGGAACTAGGAATCACTTGAAATCTTGGCCTACGCTTACTTAAATTGTTCCACCTGCCGTGGACAATAAAACTAAGCCATTTTCACAATCGCAACTACAGCAGTTAAATTTATCAAAAACAATTTCTTTTTGCATTTTCGACCCAGTACGTATTTAGAACTGACTATTCCTTCAGCTATAAAAACTTATAACACTTTTTTTAATGCGTAATTTGCTTTTTTCCATTTTTTTTTAAATTTATGTTTATTTCTAAACAAATCTACATCTACATCTAAATAAAATTTTCCAATTTAGATAACTGTCTGAGTGAATGTGAGGGATTACCCTTAGAGGAGTGTGATTATCAATGAGTTTTTACAATGAACATCAAACATCTGAATGAAAGCATATTTGTGTTTGGAGAATATTACTACAGCTTGAAATGTAAAGACTGTAGAGAAGGATAATGTGTAGAAAAATTTAGAAAGACTAGATCGAGATCTACAATTAGGCTTCTGTTCTAAAAAAACAAGGTTAGAAAGACAGTTTGTGTGGAAACACAAACTCAAAATCAGCCCCAAAGTGGTCCACCCAGGCAGGCTTCAATGTTTTCAGAAAGAACATCCGAGTGAAATTATATCAAAGACAAATGACAGATAAGAATGAAGAAAGAAGGTTGACAGATCTTGTGTAGTGCCCCAACGGTCCAGCAGATCAAAGGATAGATGAAAGTGAATGTAAATTTAGCTGTGAACCTGGCCTAACTAGCTCCTCTTTCAGACCTTGTGGTCTATAGGGCAGATGATGTAAAATTCATCTATTTTTGTGGCCTATGGTTAATCAGGGTATCATGTAGCCAGCACAATGACCAACCGCCCTAACTTTTCCCCAACTAATATCAGGTACCCATTAGAGCTGGGTGGACTCAGAGGTGCCCAAAGATTCTAAAGTTGAAAACCCCAGTCTTCACCAGGAATTTAACTCGGGACCTCCCTGTTCGGAAGCCAAGCGCTTTCCTCTCTGCTGCTGCGCCTCCCCTGGCCTAACTGAAGTCTTATAATTGATGTAATTTTTTTGAAAAGGCTCAATTTCTAATTCAAATCCTGAAGAAATTTAATCAAAATTGACATGCAATAGGGGTGCTGTTGTCTCTTTAATAAAGAACCTTAAGTGTTTGAGTGTTTAATAGTTGTAAAAGTGGTGTATTTTTATTAAAAAACTGCTTGCATAAGTGATTTAAAAAATTAGATTTTTCGCTTTCAGAAAAGAAAAAGTAACCGTTGCATCAGAACTTTGAATGGTCTAAAATATTGTGATGTCGGATTTTCACTATTTGTTCTTGTTTTGAGATCTAAACGGGACGGACGGACAGACATTTCACACAAAACTAATAGTGTCTTTTCCCCTTTCGGGGGGCCGCTAAAAATTAATAGGATACTACACGTAATTAAAATAAGTGTATGTATTGTTTTAAAATGTGCTTCACTGAACTTTTTTTTAAGGTATGCAAAAGTTTGTGGCTTGGAATGTGAGCTTTTTATTGGGGAATGCCAAAATATTATGCATTGTTATTGTAATGTTGCTTTTTGGAAAATACAAGGGCCAAAATGTGTGTTGTTAGGGGATAGGTATATCTTTAAAAGTAGTGATTGTGATGTGTTGAGGGGTGGGGTTATAATGCAGACAGATGTGAAAACTGTTGGGCCTAAGAAGTGTTTGGCATACTATATATAAGGGGCATAGCATGGGTATCTCATGTATATATATATATATATATATATATATATATATATATATATATATATATATATATATATATATATATATATATATATATATATATACTGAACAAAAAAAACCCACAACACACTTAACTCTTTCTCTCCATATCTATGTTCTTCGTTTTCATAGTATTATTCATTTTTGCATTTGTATTTCACTTTCCTGTTATGATATAATTTCAATAACTTTTGTTTTTCATATTACAAAATTTAAATATATGATATTAAATCATAGGGAAAATAATGATCTTTTTATACAACACAAATAAAAGTTTATAAATCCAAAAAATATTTAGTTTAATTTGGGTTCAATCAACATTGGCTTCGTCAATTAGGCAAAGTTGTGATTAAACCAAAGTAAAATATATTTGATTGCTGCCAGATAAACAATTTCAGCAATTTTCAAAACAATGTAAATCAACCAATTTAAAAGGATCAATTTAAATTACCTTTGGCAGTTAAATTGACAGGCGTTGTTTCATAAGTAGTACTGGGAGATGGCAAGACAGCTTGGCATTTATAAAGTCCTGCGTCTGTACATTGATAGTTGACCACAGTTACAACAATCTTCATTATGTTTCTATTTAAGAAACCTTCACCACCAGAGAAATTAACTTGCCATTGAGAAGGAACATTCTAGTAAAGACAACATTTATCATACTAATTAATGTTTTTCTTTTAATCATGGAGTTGTGGTTGAGTATCTGTTTTTGTATTGTATTGTGTGTCACAGGTGGTGAATAAGGAAATCTCCACCAGATATGGATGGTACATGAACAATTTAATACCCAGGCCAGACCAAACCAGCATCAAACGTTAATAAGCAGATGGATCTCATTAAAGATATCAATGTGAACATCTCGACCTCTCAGAAGTCAGATAAACAGGTTGTGGAGAAACAAAAAAAAATTCACAAGATCTGGAGAAACAAAAGAAGGTCACAATATCTGGTACAGTGGCAACGAAAGGAACAACAGACATCGAGTTGGCTTTATTTAGTCCATAAAGAGAAAGCGAGAAGTGTAAGTTTTAAACATGTTGACAATACGAAAATCACCATTCGAATAGGGGCTCGACCTCTCAATATATCAATGATTCAAGTTGTGACAATATGTTTAAAGTGCCAGATGACAAAATACTTTTGAGGCTGATTGTCACAATGTGTCGGTTGATGTTATGATGAGATGGTGTTGATAAGACAATGCATTTCTGATGTTTTAATTTTGTATAGTTCTATTAGACACTTTCAGAATTCTCAAAAAATATCGGGATTGCAGATATTTTACTTCAAAGTATAAATCCAAAACAGCCTATCTAACATGAAAAAGATAGAGTTCCAATGTATCAAATCAAGCCATAGAAGGACCAGTCCATAAGGTATGTAAGAAGTCAGTTGCCTAGGACAATAGTTTAATATGACAAACTTCTTTTCATGCTGCTTTTAGCAGATCCACAACATATCACTAAAAATGATATCTTGTACATAAAGCTGAATAGTATGTGCAGAGAAACCAAACCTGCAATTTTACTATCATAAAGAACATCTAATAGCTGCTTTGGTCAAAGGACCTATTAAACCAAAATATGACTCTGATATAATAGCAGTCAAGGTTTCAATTAAGAAAGCAATGCTTTTAGCATAATGGCTAACATTTCATGAAGCATGAAATAAGCCATGTCATAAGTACCTGGAATAATAAGTTATAGGAAGTATTTATAATACTTTAGCTTGTTCAATAAATTGCAGTTTCTCAACCATACTCTAAGGCATACGTTTGATTATCCAGCCAACTATTCAGCAATGATATCTGGCCAATGAAAAAATACTGGATAGTAGAAAATGGACAGCTTTTCTAATAACAAAGTCAGAGTTCAACTCTGGAGCAACCCTACTTCCTACAAAGTAGTTCATACTGCATGTTTGCAATACAAATCTTCTTTTCCACAACTGGGATTTAAAGTACATTTATGTGAATATGCTTGGTATACTTAGTACAGCATCAGTTGACCCTTGACTACCTGAATGAATTTACCCTCTTTAACCCCTCACCTGAAAAAATTCTGACTATGCCCATGTACTCTTAGTAAAATACACTTTCCAATTTTTTTTTAAAGTTTAAAATAAAAAAATGAAATATAATAATCTCATCTTATTTTGTAACACGTTCTAGTTGTGCATGTTAATTAGTGTTTTAAACCATTGCATTGCATGTTATCCTCTCTAGGTCCATGTGAATTTCCACAGCACATGTCCTGAAGCTTTATGTAATGTTTATGAAATAAAAATATATTGCTTACAGTTGTAGTGATTGTCTCAGCTCGGGGCTCATATACTGCAATATTTATAAAAGCAGCTTGGGGTGACACTTGTCTCAACAATGACATTGACATTAAATAATTTGCAGGTTTTAACCCACTAAATCTTGAGGCATCACAAGTTATGTTAAAGGTATCACCAGATGAATATTGTAGTTGACTCACAATGGATTGCTGAACTGAAACTAAGATAAATTGAAAAATAAATGCATTAAGTAGTAATGTAACAAAAGTAATTATGTTTTTGTTATATATATATATTGATATTATTATGTTAGATTCACAGTTATTTTATCCCCAGTCACTTCATCCTCTAATCTATCAAATAATAATTGTAAAAGGAATAAGATTAATAACAGTCTCTTAATGTGGTAGACCACTTCACATATATATGAGTGTTTCTCCAGTACTTGTTACTACTAGGTGTTGGTTCACTAAAAAGTCTGTATTTCATAAGATTGTTGATCAAATGTGACAATTTACATTACATTGCATTAAGAAATGGTTAATCTATAAATTTTGATATTTTGAGCTCATAAGGTGCTAGGGAAATATTGAAATTGTAAAAAATGTGTGAAATTACTACCCAAAATGGAGGCAATTGATGTAACACAGAACACCATGGTATGATTGAATTAATATCATACTAAAACCAAGGAGCATAAAACTTTCATCTTTGTTGGGATATGTTAACAAGATCCTCATATTTCAATGTCATTATTTAGTTTTTCTCAAAGTTATCAAAATATTGATTAAACACGGCCACAAAATGAGTTTGAGGCGCATCACGATGTGTCCCACTTTATACGGAATTACAATCCTCTATGAATTGTAAACAAGAAATAAATAATATGCTCAACATTGCATTTCTGTTACAACAAGCATGAAGGATTTCTTTTAAAGTATTTTTTTTTCTTAAAAGCTTTCTAACGAGCTTAAAATAGGTTGAGGTGTCCCAAATGAAGCGCCTGTGCTAAGTGTGTTAAGAATGGGATTATTTTTCCCACGACACTACTTTTTATGAATGAGAGTTCTTTTGAGCATCACAGGTATTGTGTAGAACAAAAGAAGTGTCGTTTCCGCTGGAAATACTAACGTAGTAATTAACATGAGTACGTATACAATAGCGTGTCCCACAATTAACCAATGATGCGCCTCAAGCGTCGACACGATCAATCGCCGGCAATCTTGCACAAAAATCTAATTTAATCTGTTTTTTTGTGATCTTTTGTGAATCACAACCCATCAGGTACGTAGATATTTCATTATTCTACTGAAATTTAAGCTTATTACAAATAAGTTTGATTGCAATATCCTAATCGAAGTTCTTTTTTATTACGAGGATACAAAATTTAACCATTTAATCTTGACGTCACGTGAAGCGTCTTGAATACTATTTAGTCTTAAATCGTAAAGTTAATCAATTTTAAAGCCTGTTACTAAACAAAAAGTTTATATTTCTAAAACAATTATGTTGATGTAATAGTAGACGTGTGTAGGGATTTAAAATAATTAATTTGTTTTTATTTTGAGAAGTAAATTGGATTAGGCGTTGAGGCGCTCCATGGGACCCCGTGTAGGTGTTCTCCATGCATAAATTATGGCGTCACATGTAGCGTCTAATACGAGTTCAGGATTGTTAAGTTTTCTGTAATCATGGAAAGTTTCAATTAAGATTAAATGTTTTTAATATATGTAATAAACTATTTTCATAATCATTTTAAATGAACATTTACTTATTACTATTTGATTTTTCGTTTGAGGCACATCTCGGACACTTGTCTTTAAAACTTTAAACTATTTAAAGAGCTAAACTCTAGATCTAGAAATCTAGACCTCTAGACCTCAATCTAGATTTACTCTAGATCTAGACCTAGATCTAATTATGTAATTCATTATAAATATTATAGCTAGATTTACTCTTGATCTAGACTTAGAGTAGAGTACAAGAGTCTAGATATAATTCAATATCTAGATTTAGATCTAAACTAGATTATTAGATTAGAAATAATTAGATCCTTTATGAATCTAGACTAGGTCATTGATGACTAGATTTAATAATATATTTTTCTTTAAATTGACAAGTATCTAGAAAATTATCTAGATTTATATTATAGACCTATTCTATATTAACATGTAGATTGTATCTAAAACAAAGTTTGGTTTAACCTGCACTTAGATTCCATTGTATTGTTTATACAGTATATTCAATTATATTGTATTCAGTTCTTTCAGTCTACCACTGAATGATTATAACTCAAGTTAATATAATAAACAGTAATATATAATATTTTTTTAAAAAGGCACATAAATAAAAAATATATTTGTATATCCAGAAGTGCAGGACATACAGTTAGTGTATGCAGACATGATTTTTACTGAAGTGATGTTGATACCAAATGGCAATAGTTTGAGAGTGGAATGTTTTGATTTCTGAATTTGTCAAAAAAAATTTGTGTACAGTTTTATGCGTTTTCTTTTCTTTCTTTTTTTTTCAAACTTTTCTGTGTGTTAAAACTAACAAAAGATATAAAATATATATTTGTCAATAATTTAAAATAATAATGATCATTCACTTGTGCACAGATAAGACAAAAATGTACACTTATAAACATTATTTTAAAAAATGGTGTCCCATGAAGCACCCTGCAACATTTTGTGAAATTAAAGCAGCATTTTTACAAATGGGTACTTTATGACTAGAATAGTGAACTTAATAATAAGTCTAATGGATCAATTTAGTGCAAAAATAAAATAATTTCTATATTCTCACAGAATATCTTTAAAAAAAAACTCTAACTTGTAGTGTCACAGGTGCTACGGTGTCCCAATTTTTGAATTGAGCTCAAATCCACTTTTTCTATGCAAAAGCATAAATTTCAGTATCAAATAACAATAGACTAATAACAATAAAGACAGTTATATTATAAAATACAATGAATGTATAAATTGGTAGTTGTTAAATTATCAAGTGGTGTCCCGGTGATGCACCTGTGACGCAAAAAGGGGTACCCCTTGAATAGACACTGCTGTCAAAATCTACATCTTGCCATTCATTTTCTATTGATAAATTCTTAAAGTGAACTGGTTGAAGAAGTGAATACAGTTGAAATGAAACTAAAAACTTCAACTTTAATTTTTAGCATAATGTGGCACTTTTTGGCAAAAATACTGGAAAAACACTCATATATCAGGGTAGTATAGTATCAAATGGCACCTCATCTCAAGGGAAGTTGATAACCGTCTGGCCAGGGCAAGTAGCGCTTTTGGACGCCTTCAGGTGAGAGTTTGGCAGAATAAATCGCTCCGTCTGCCCACAAAAATCAATGTTTACCAGGCGATGGTTCTCTCAACCCTCTATGTGGAGTGGATCTGAGACATGGAAACTATACAGAAAGCAACATTCACCAAACATGCTTGCGCTCCATCATGGACATACGTGGCATGACTCACTACAAACAGCGATTTCATTGTGAACGCCGGTATGGACAGTATAGAGGGACTTCTTATGGTCTCCATAAAAAAATGTAACATTTAAAGATATAGAACTAATGTTAACAATGCTTTTACGTGTTAATTGAAATAAATAAGCTAAGCTATTGATAGTAGGCATGGTACAGAAAAAGGATTCATTCCTTTGATTTGTATGGCTGTACATTGTTCTTAACTTCTTGGCCAGTGTTGTGTATTTCTTTAAGTCAGTGTTGATTAGAATAAATAAAACATTATCATCAGGGTTTGAAATGACATCTCATATATTCAAGAAAAAATTATTGAAAAATAAAGTGAAAGATGGCTGTCAGGAGATAAGCTATCAGCGGCATGATCACAACTTTTCCAATCATACTTCTATCTCTCAAAAGATTATCCATACTCTCATCACTTATTGGCCTCTGATCATCACACAATATGCGCAAAATAATATTGACATTCCTACAACAAACAGAAACAATGTGAAACAAAATACAAACTCAGCATTACAATATATCTACTTATTTACATATTTTTATTTCCATTTCTCAACAAGTATGAAGAGAGTAGAGGGAACACTATAAACATGTGAATCTGTCCACTGCATTTATATCATGTCCATTTATTTTGATGCTAAGATCTGTGTAGGCTTTCCATGGAGAAAGTAAATATAAGACTTCCGTCTTATTTGTGTTAGTGGTAAGGCCAAAGTCTGAACATTCTCTTGAGAAGTCACTGACGATGCTCTGCAGATCATTTTCAGAGCAGGCATTCAAGGCACAGTAGTCAGCAAATAGTCCCTGATTACTGCTGAATTTGTTTTTGATTTGAGCCGCCTCGGGTTGAATAGGCCACCATCAAATCTGTATGTTATATTTATCTATGCCACTATACATTTACCAACTTGCTAACTTGAACATATAGGATATGTCTCTGTTATTCTATTTAAGTATACTGGTCCTGAAACCTTATTGATTTCTCCAGACAACTTGCGCTTCTTTCATATTGCAGTGTGGCCAGACTATCTAACATGGGCACACACACACATGTTTTCCTTATTGAGAAACCTTGAGCTTAGGTCACGCTTGACATCGGGTGTTCTGAACAACACTTTTGGTAAATAGGTAGGAGGTGCTAACTTTAACCGGATGTCACAATACCTATCATGACTTATGACGTAACTAGCTCTTTACTTGTTTCCTGGTCCAATCCTTGTTTCCATTCAAGTGGTATATGTCTCAACATTTTTAAATCGGTTGAGGGGCATTATTTTATTGTGTTCTCGTGTTCTATTCATTTAAACTTATGGTAATAATTATGTTCATAACAATATTATTTGGATCACATTAATTTTTATTTATATTTAATATGTGCATTATGTGTATTTCTCACAATCGTAAGTAAGAAATATATTTATTAATATTAAAGTGTAATCATTTATTTATTGCCTTTAATTATGTCCACCATGTGTTGACATTATTACTTCTACCATTGACGCTATCTTATATATTTGAAGCTCACGAGATTAATGTAATGAAAGTTTTCAGCTTGTTTTTTTTTTAGCCTTATCGCGGCTTTAAACGCCAGCTGGTTCCCGTAATTCAAGTTAATTTAACGCATTCCTGAGACTTCCTGTTACTGCACCTAAATTCCATACACATTCCTACGACTGAACCCATCCTTAATTTGTTCGTGGGAATTGAACCGATAGCCCGGTTACCCATTTGAAAAAGTTGGCGATGCAGTTCCACAAAGTTGTCGTCAGAGCTGGTCGCTAGATTCTCGATACCTTTACTTTTCTTGTGGCAGTTAAAGTAAAAATTCTGATAAAATTCGCCCGTAGCCTACTCAGCCTTCATCCGCCAATATCGAGCGGCTGCGTGCAATGTAAATATCATGAACGGTCCGAATATCTTTATGGTCGCGATATGGTTAAACCCTCAGACAGTGCAGGAAGTAAAGCCAAGCCTGACAATCGGAGGAAATCTTTTCCGATATCCGGTAGGTAAAAAGGCACCTTCGGCGCCGATTATCTAAAGACTTTATTGAATGTATGATGGCCGCCGTCCAAGCTAACAATAATCGTGAATAATTCCATATTTCCGACCAAAATGAAGTTCTATTTATAGTCACATAGTTCAAATGAACTGCCCGATAAAAACTACTTTCCTTTTAAACCTATAATATAACCTATAATATACGAGATAAGATTGTTGTGCAACTCAAGTGGATCAAGACATAATTGTTTCGAGAATAGGGTAAAGTTTTACTTAGCGACGATGACGTAAAGTTGGTTACGATTCCTAACCCGATTCCCTTCTTGATGATTAAATATATTAGTAAAACAACATCAGCGTCGACTACATATTTTGATTGTTTCGGCCTTTCGCCGGTGTTACTGAAGTAGGTCGAGTTGAGCATTACTTCTAGTCAGACGTAGATCTACACTAGATATATTTCCAAGAATTAACACCGCGCGGAAGCCTTAACAGTATTAATCCCTTGATGCAAACACCAGAAGCGGCCCGTTGCCTTTGAATTAAAAGCCTAATGACCAGTTCATGGTCTGAAATATTACAACACATACATCTACTCACTATAAAACCCAGATTTACTTTTGAGAGTTTTACATTAGTAAAAAGGTAAACACACATTTAAATATTTTACATTGACAATTTAACACAAACCGTTTCATGTTGGTGGGCTCATTTATTTCATATATGCTATAAGGGGTACACCGGATAGTCGCTCCGGCTTCTACCGAATATTCAGCCATTTTTCACTGTTAGGCCACACTTGGCTTCGGCCTAATAACACTGCTTGATAGTTGGCCGGATAGTAAAAAGTATACCGTAGTACTTATATTTCTATTAAAATTATATTCGAATTACATACATAGCAGCGATGGCTGGCACATTTTAAAATTGTGTTTTGACCTTTGAGTGGGCTAGTTAATTTGTAATTTTCTTAAATACGTCACTCGGACAGGACATCTGTCTAGATGTGTCGGTATATCTCAAGATGTAGAAACGAACAACTCCAATCTTCTTTTGTTTGTTTGGTACATAACTTTAAGTATAGATACACAGGTGACAACATTTAGCCTGATGTCAAAATGTTGACACTGTCTTGAGTTCAAAACTTATGAGAGAACTGAGTTTGTTTACGTAGAGAAGAATCTAATAGAGGCTGAACTACAAGCCACGCCTCTACACGTCAAACTTGTATGAAATTGTAGTCTTGGAGATAAGTTGTCAATTAAGGGGCTGGACCACAAGCCACACAATCATAAAACCAAGTGTATATTTTATATTTCATATCTTAGTAAGCCAGAAACTAATTTTAATGTAGATACAAGTAGAAAAGATTTGTGTATATAAGCATAGAAGACAGTGACCAGAAGTATCTTTAAAGGGAGAGCTTAACATCCCAACTCCAACTTATTTGTTTAGTCCATGAACAATGTATTTATGGACATTTATCATTTTTAAGCCAGAATGGATTAGAACAAATTGTAAGAACTGTCTAGAAGTTACTAGATGACACTAAGTTTGCTTACTTGGATAGAAAAGTCAATTAGGAACTGAAATACGGAAAGATTATTCAGAGTTACTGGACAACTTATCAATGTCTATCGTACTAAACGTATAGTAGACAATGTTGAAAAACTTGGTTATCTTAAATATAATACAACTTTAATGTAACAACTAATGAATTCTGTTGAAATTTAGTACTTGTCATATACATTTTTTAAAATTTTGCTTTGCTTTAAGGCTTTAACTTTTAAAATACGTGTATATTATTAGTATATTATTTTATTAAATTAGCATTACCCGTAGGCATAATTTTGTCAATAAATATCACTGTTGAATTACTTTTTCTAACGTGTTTATTTCGAATCTTATTTTTGTAAATTGAGTCTTGATTTGATAACCATATTCTTAATAACTTAAGAGTGTTACGTAACTCATCGTTATTTCTGGTATTACTAAAGATGTATAATGCAATTAGTTACGTATACTAGTCAATAACGAGATTGCATATAACAAAGCAAAAGTTTAATGGAGTAATGATATAATGGGGCATACAAGATGAATAAATATTAATAGTACTGGTATTTACAATGGCAAATACAAGTTAAAAATATTATTCGAATGAGACATAGCACACCTTAAGCTAGTTACAAAGCTTGCGAAGCCCACAACCAATCATTCACAATGCCATGGATGCATGGACCATACCAAAATAAGCTCCAAGGCTGCGTCCCTAAACAAGAAAAATACGCTTTTCTTGAGACCGCCATTCACAATATTATATTAACAACGATTTTAAAACTACAACGTGAAGAATAAAGAAAATAACTAACTTACTCAGTACTGGGGAAGTAAACAACCAAAGAAAAATGCAACTAAAAATCCGCCATCAGCAGAAACACAACAGAAGCAACGCAGCATTGACATCAACATGAAGCTTCCTTAGGAACTACATCTATCGCATAAATTATTATGGTGCATACAAGAAAACATCACACAAGAAGCAACTCTAGATGCGCAAGACAGCCTTTATCATTATCAGGCTTAGACCAGACCGCGGTTTGTGGCCTGAATACATGGTCTGAAATACATGAACACATATATCTACCCACTATACAACCGAGAATCTACCTTACATTTGAAAGATTTACATTAGTTAAATATACGTTTTCATACGTTTATATATTCTACATTGGCCATGCCACATACGTCTTTACAGATGATAACCTCGTACATATACACAAATACCATCTCATATGTTACACACATTAGTTTATGATAGACATTTGTTAATAAATGTTGTTAACTTCAATTTGTGATAGAGTTTAAAACAAGAAGATAAATAAAAATATGTTATTTAGAAAATTTGTAAAATCTTCAGTAATACGAGCTATTTAAAAGTCATGTAGATTTAGGAATTCGGGTCAGGCACCATGTCATAGATTACTATCCGGCCATATCGGGCTACGAATATCAAAAAGCACTATCCGGTGTGTGTGTGTGTGCATGGGCGTAGCCGGGGGGTTCAACTCCTCCCCCACGAAATGTCAGAATTTAGTGACTTTTTTTTTGCTTTGATTTTGTTTATTTTAGGTGAGAGTTTAATACTAAACCATGACTTTCCCCAGCACAGCTAATGGGGTTCTATGTTTGAAACTCCCTACCAGGAAGTTTTGCAGGTAAACCCCCTTCTTCTATAAATAAAAAAAATGCAAACGACAATCGCCTAATTCCAAAAGCCCAGCTAAGAAAGATTTTGATTTTAAAACCCCCTCCAAAATTTACGATAAATTACACACTCCAAATTCTTTGAGCGTAGCCAAAAGGGTTTTGAGTTGAAAACCCCCTTCAGAGGGGTTTTATGCTAAAAATTACATTTTCAATATAAAAAAGCAAATTGCACAGTAATATTATTTAAGCGTCGCCAAGCAAAAGAAGGGGGGGGGTGTTTGAGCATAAAACCTCTCCTTCAGTTGGCTTTTTTTTAAAGTTTGAAACCCCTCCAAATGGTTTTGAGTTTAAAATCCCCCTACAGAGAGTTTGAGGTTGAAAACCTCTCTTTTTTCAACATTATTCTAAAGCAAACTACAGTCACCAAATTCTTTGACCGTAGTAAATGGGGTATTGAATGAAAAAAAAACAACTCCAGAGAATTTTAGTTTAAAACCCTCCAACAGATGATTTTGGCGATAAAACTTCTCCTTTCGATATAAAATCTCAAGCAAATTAAAGTCATCTAATTCCAAGAGTGTAGCGAAGAGAGGTTACACAGTGGCTGGGCTCCATTAATAAAGTGCAGTGAATAGTCAGCTGCCGAAATTAAAAAACACAAAATGAGGCTTAACAAAGATGGCTAAGACAGATTTTAGGAGTCAGTTATAGAAATCGGGTCTAAATCAAGGAAATCCTATGCCGAACTGGGAGTCGACCCCTAAGTAAGGTTGTGAAAGAGCGTCGCACGAGGTTTGCGATACAAGTTCTCCCACAAAATGAATTACGCATTATAAAAGTGGCGATGACATCTTAGTGAAACTTTGCGCCACACTTTCATGGAGGTCCTCAGAGCACGTGGGAAGAGGCTTCAGACATTGCTAGTGACAGATTTATGTGAAAACAGCTTGCCGCCAAATGCTCCGAACGGCGTGGGAGGGTCTAAGTCAGTAAGAATAGCACATAAGGTTTTTGAGATACAACTTTTTAATACGAGAAGAATGCACTGTAGATACCTCAGAATATGCATTTTATTGGCCTTCAATACCGGAAATAGTGCTTGGCGGCGAGGATTCGCCCCTCGCTGGGGGAACATAAATCTCTTGCTGGTAAGGACAGGTAGTCTACAATGTTTGCACTAACTCCAGGAAGAATCTATTCTAGGGTACAATAAATGTAATCATTAAACGTACAATGACCTACTTTTAAAACACTCGTACTATGATTTTATTGAAACTATTTATGTTACGCCATTTTGTGTTTAACAGTCATTCAAATCTTACACTTATTTAAGAAATAATAATAATTATAATAATCTTTATTGTCCGTAAGCAAATTTGTCTTACAATTTGTGCATTACACCAAACAAAACATTATAACTATAAAAAAAATATTATTCCAGATTAAATAGTCACTACTGTTGACGATTATGTTGGTCCTAACTTTATCGCTACAAAATATACCCAAATATAATATTAAAAATATAGATAGACATCTTACCTGTTGCAGAACTGAAGCATAACATTGCAAAAATCCATAACTCCATATTACAAAATATCCGTTCTTGTGTACAAATGAAACAGGATTTAACAACGTTCGTTGCTCTTTCATAGGCTTCTTCCTCCTCCTCTATTTATACTAGTGTGTTTCTATCAACGTTGTAATATCATGTAGACGAGATTTATTATCTCTAACCAATACAGCCCACGAAACTCTATACTGGCTGCCTATTTTTAATGCTGCTTTAAAAACGAGATATACATTAACTAAAATGATTGAACCACACAGGTATTTAGTAACCGGTGTAGTTTAGCTTACACAGTGTCTAATTTTAAGATTAAATTTTAGTAGTTGCTTTCTGTACTTGGGACCATGGGCGTAGCCAGGGAGGTGTTGGCGTTCAACCCCCCTCCCCGAAATGAAATTCTCCCCCTTGCAGGGGGGGGGTGAATTTAGTGACTGTTTAATTGTTCTGATTTTTTTTGGGACAGATTTTAATACTAAACAATCACTTGCCCAAGCGCAGCCAAGAGGGTTTTTGAAACTATAAAACAAATCTTCAATAAAAAAATATAACAAATTACACTATCAAAGTTATATGAGAGTAGCCAAGCCAAGAGGGGTTCTGAGTTTACAACATCATCCTCCAAGAGGTTTGTCTTAAAAGTTTAAAACACCGGTAGATGGTTTTGAGTTTAAAATCCCCCTACATAGAGTTTTGAGGTGGAAAACCTCTCTCTTCAATATTATTCTAAAGCAAACTACAGTTATCAAATTCTATGAGCGTAGCTAAGTGGTTTTTAATTTAAAAAAAACAACTCTTAAGATTCTTTTATTTTAGAACCTCCCAACAAAGGATTTAGTCGACAAAACGTCCTTTTTAGATATATAATCTCATGCAAAACTACAGTCACCTAATTCCAAGAGCGTAGCCAAGAGTGGGTACAAATTTCTACCAGTGGCTGGGCTCCATTAATAAAGTGCATGGAATAGACATCTGCCGAAATTGAAAAATACCTAATGTGGCTCAACAAAGATGGATAAGACGGATTTTAGTCATTTTTTGAGATCGGGTCTCAATCAAAGAAATGCAATGCTGAACTGGGAGTTGACCACTCTGAGGTTGTGACAAAGCGTCGCGTGAGGTTTGCGGAACATGTTTTCTGGCCAAATGAATGACACATACTAAGTTACGATCACAAGGAGGCCATTACGAGGTAAGCGCATACAGGGATAACCTAATAAAACTTAGCGCCACTTTTTCATAGAAGACCTCAGAGCAGGTGGGAAGAGGTTTCAGACATTGCCAGTGGCAAATTTTTGTTGACGCATCAATCAACTATGAAGCAGTTTTTTCATAAAAATGCACCACTTTTACAACTATCCACTATTAAAAGTGTATCTTTAGTAGGGGAGATAATCATTCACCACACACAGGACACATTTATGCAAAGGATTATATATTTTTTTGCAAAAAACTTAAAAAAAAAATGTATTGCTAAGTTTTGTGACTTCACTGACATTAAAGCCATGATAAGCCTTTCTTGCGTCATTGTGCTCCTGAGATAGTTTTTGATGAACTTGAGCTTTGAGAATGATCTCTCACATGACGTAATGGAAGTGGTGGCCTGAGTTAGCGGTATTCGGAGGAGGTTGCAAGGTTTGAGCACACGTAATTACCATATGAAGCCTGTTTCTTCAATATGTCTATTGGTGATTGTATTACTGGTTTGTTGATGAAAAGTGCTCGTGCATCAATGGCATCATTGAAAAGCGATTTGCCATTTATTTCATCATACAAACAGGACAAGTTGCACAGTTTGTCATAAGCGTGTCTTCATCTAACAGGTTTCTTGGTTCAAGAAGAAACCCAAAAGTATCCATTTTCTTTCCAACCATTGGAATCTGCCCTTCATCTCAATTTGAAGTATGTCCAGCACTTCTGTTGCAACACGTTTGAATTGCAGTTCTATTGACAGTCCTACATTAGAACCCAACGTTTCTTTCTTCTGGTTGTTTTGGTTGCAGGGAATCCATATTATTCACTATCTTCTTTTGCTTTTTTGATGGATTGGGTTTTTGTCAGTTTCGCAACAATTTGCAGAAAGCATGAAAAGGTACTATTTTCTTCAGCATCTTCCCATAATTGCATTCCAGACTTTTGTAGTTTCTTTTTCTTATTTATTGGGCGCAGGAGCTTTGACCATAATTCCAAATAGCAAAAAATTCTTAATTTTCAACTGCGTGAAGAAAATTCTGTTCTAATATAATAATAATAATGATAATAATAATAATCTTTATTGTCCGTATGGAAATTTGTCTTACAATTTGTGCATTACACCAAACAAAAAACATTATAACTATAAGAAACCAAAGTGTACATTCACACCAGACACTCATAATTTACATGTAACAAAGTTTATATCAGATTGTCCCTATTTAATGATTTGATTGCCATGGGAACAAATAAGTGTTTGTGTCTGTTTGTCTTTGCAATCGGTGTCTTGTATCTCTTTTGTGATGGTAAAATCACAAAATCCTAACACAAAGGGTGATTCTTTGTTTCGAGGATCTTCTTAGCTTTTTTATAGATGTTTGTCTGAAATAACTGCCCACATGGGGTTTGTTTTTTGCCAATGATTTTACCAGCAGCCTTTAGGATTCTATAAATTTTATTTTTATTTTAATGCTTAGATTGCCATACCAGGCAGTGATATTGAAACTTAAAATATTGCAGATGTGAGCGTGATAAAACATAGCTAAGACCTTTTAGCTAACATTAAACGAGGACAGTTTTCTTAGTAATTGTAATCTTTGCTGCCCTTTTTTTTGCTGATAGAATCAGTATTTGCAGTAAAATTATGTTTCTTGTCTATGATTGTACCAAGGTATTTATAGGTTTGCACTATTTTAGTCTCTCCAGCTACAGAAACAATATCATTTTCCTTCTTTTCCCTACGAAAATCGATTATCATTTCTTTGTTTTTTTTACATTTAATAATAAAAAATTATCTTTACAGTATTTTTCAATGTGTTCTATTTCTCTGAAATACTCATTTACGTCTGAGCTTTCTGAGAGCATGGCAAGAAGAGCCGCATCATCAGCAATTTATGTGAAGGAGAAAAAAAGATCTTTCGGATATTACGTCATTGTTGATGGTTTATGTTTTGTGCGAAAGCAAAAGGATTCAGAGCACACAAAAGTGGAAAAGATCCATATCTCGTTATGCTCGAGTATAGAAATACTCCGATAAGCGGACTGCCGTATTCACCATCACAACTGCTGACGAGTAGAAGACTCAGGGAATCATTCCAACTGATCCCAAACTATTGAAACCATCGGTAGCTGAAAATGCAGAGACATTACTCAACGAACGACAGATGAAAAGCAAAGTGAAATACGATGCAAAAGCAAGACCACCCAAAGATTATTCTGTCGGAGAGTTCGTCTAGGACAAACATGGCAGAAAGCAGTTGTCATAAAAAAACATTCATCACCCAGATCTTACATCATAAAGACAAACGAAGGAAACATACAAAAGAAATCAACGCTTTTTGAATAAGAGTTTTGATGAAGACATTTATGAGTACTATGATACTGATGAAGAGAAAGAACTGCAAACTGTTTGAACAAACGAAACATACAGTTATGGACCAACTGCTAGAGAACTTGTTGTGCCGGTTAAAACAACCAGAAGTGGACGAATTGTTTAAGTTCCGAGTAGATATCAGATGTGATAATAAAATCAAAAGGAAGGATTTGCTAATATTATATGATATTACGTCATTGTTTGTTGTTTATGTTTTGTGCGAAAGCAAAAGGATTAGATAGAAAGATGAATAGAGGGGCAATAACTCGAGTGTGAAGTTAATTCAGAAATTATAGACGCCAAACCTGAATAATGGACTATGGACCAACGTCTAGAGAACTTGTTGTGCCGGTTAAAACAACCAGAAGTGGACGAATTGTTAAAGTTCCGAGTAGATATCAGATGTGATAATAACATCAGTTCTTTCTCTTCATCGGTATCATAGTACCCATAAATGTCTTCATCGAAACTCTTTTTCAAAAAGAATAACTTTTGGATCTGTTATACTCGATTCTATAAATTTTTCTTCAAGGTTAATTAGTGTAGCCATAAAAAAATCGCCATTTAGATTTATTATTAGTAAAGGTAACAAGAAACCTGGAATTTGCTGTATATCATGCAGTTTTATTTGTGGCAACAAAGTTTAAAATATAAAACTAACTTTAAAAAAACTTTGATCTCTGTAAGGAAAAATATTTTTAAAATGTCAACAAAGTCAACGTACTGATTGACCTAGTTCTAGGTTTAGTCTTTGTTATAAATTTGATCCATAAATGTTGAAAACAAAGACACCCGTTGACACTATTTGTCAATGAAATATATTAATTTATGTATTTACATATACATTTCGGACACCCATTTGGGTCCCTGGGGGATCTTAAATTTCTCCCCCCCTTTAGTTACGCCACTGGCCCTAAAACAAACTTAAGACCCTTAAAAAAGAATTCGCCGACTCTATGAAAGTATAGTATCTTATAAATCGAAAGGACCTTGGTCTAGATCTAATTTTAAGAACTACACTTTGACACCTGAAAATTAAAAAAATATAGTCTATTGATTTAATTACTTAATAAAACTAAGCTTCAAATTTGTCTTTCAAAAGCATTTTTACAAAAACTCGTTCCCTATATCTGCGAAATTAGAAGTCTTGATGTACTTTATAATCCCATTCATCTATTGAAGCCAACTAAACTCTATACAGTATATATCTAGCTTTAATTCTAGATTTAATTCAATTCAAATAGGAAAAGTCTACTTTATACTTTAACGCATTAACACACAAAATAATTTCCGTTCATTTCAAATTGACACTTAAATTTTGTGTTTCTAAAGCATTTTTTATATATTCGTTGGCTATAGCTTCCATGTTGACATGGATTTAAATAAATCCTTTCAGGCAATTCATGTGTCGTGCACACTGCTATGTAAACACACTATGATAGGACAGCTACATGAGGCTCTCTATATCTGGGGCATTTTACGTCTCGAGAGACGATCTTTTCCCTTTGCAACTTCTTGAGTGACTAAAGAGGCCAATCCTTGATACACAGCTGCGATCGCAGGTTGGGCATATATAATCACCAGGAGTCGTTGCATTTTTACCCTTCTTTCTGCTTCTGTTGTGTATGACATCTGCAATCTGTGACATTTCCTTTATGCTCTCTCTCCATGTGGATCTATCCAGTGCCACCTTTTCCCAGCTGCTAGTGTCGATTTCGAAGAGCTTCATGTCGCGTTTGCATACATCCGTATAACGTAAAAGTGGGCGACCAGAGGCTTTCCTGCCTTCTATCAGATCGTCATACAGGATGTCCTGTGTAAGTCGACCTACTGGCATTCTACGAACGTGGCCAAGCCAGCCAAGGCGTCTGCTGCTGATAACAGAGCGGATGTCCTGGCACCATGCTCTTCGTAGCACTTCCTCATTGGTTATCTTATCTTGCTACCTTACTTTAAAGATCCGCCTTAGGCATCGGAGGTGGAAGACATTCAGTTTTTTATTTCCTGCCATGAGTATGTTGACCATGTTTCACTTCCGTACAGCAAGGTGCTCAACACACAGGTCCGGCAGACTAGGGCTTTAGTACTGTTAGTCAGCAATATGTTGTCCAAAACTCTTTTCTGCAACCGTGACATGGTGGCGATAGCTTTGGCTATCCTGTTGTTTATGTCTTTATCCAGTTGGATACGATAGAGCAGAAATAGTAAAAGTGATCAACAATTTCTAGTTTAGCGCAAGTTCAGCATTGATTAAAAACTTTGCGGACTTCCTCTCACGAAAAAGGTAAGTTCACAGACCTATATATAGAATAGGGCATGGGCATCTTTTAACATTACAAAAAGTTCATGAAAAACATTTTGAAAAGATAAAAACAAGGCGTTGTTTTGTAAAGTAATTATAAGAAGTAAAGTTTTTTCAAACCTAACCTATGTAACATATAAATTAATGCTAAGATCTAGATCTAGTAATTAAACATCGCAAATAAGAGTACTTTCGTACCATAATTAGAGTTTTGCAATTTTTAGATACTGTAATAAACCTGGTGGTGACACAGATGGGGGTAGTGGTTCATGTAGACAGCCTACATAAATCGCCCCAGGCCAGCGCTAGACGAGCTGTCAACTGTGACGAGTTACGACGGTCAGCCAAGACAGTTCGGGAAGGATCTGTGTTGTGAGTAGAGCTCACGGCGTCACAAAGAATGTGGTCATGCGATTAACCAAAATGGCCGAGCGATTTACCGCCCGTTTGTCAAAAGCCAGCAGTGACCCTATATAAAGAGCGGATGTGTCAAAGTCAAGACGGTTCAGTACAAATCCGTGACGAGACGGAGAGGCTAGTACAAGAGTTAATATGGCGGTACGGTTGCTAACGGAGAGATATTTGTACAGTCTGTGTTACGTGTTGCCAATTGTACAGTTTTGGTTGTTATTTATTGGACATTAAATCATTAGTTGTTGTTTTTTTGTCAAGTTCTATAAGTTGTTGGTTAGTATGGTGCAGTTCACAGAGAGCCTGGATAGTGATATTCGTTACAACTGGTGTATGAAGAGGGCTAGGATCGGATAGGATGGTATTTTTCATGTCTTTCTGAAACTACTGAACAAACTTGGATTAAGATAACTGCAGGATGAATTCCGTGAGCAAGGGCTGAAACCAAGTGGAAACATGAAAACCGTTCAAGCATGACTCCGTGAAGATCTGATGAAAGAAGTAAAAAGCCTGGAAACCATTTTGTTTAAATTATCTCCAAGTATTGAAGACTGTTTGAATGAGTTACGGATCAAGCCCAAAGAACAGACTGTGCCAGACTCAAGAAAAAGACTGGATGAGTGTTGTATATGTTGTATATTTAATAGCGCCGCTTTCATCAACTCTTGATGACACAATTTGCGCAATTTTTTTTCAGTGTATTAGCTGATCTCCCCTTGTCGCTTTGTCATAATTTTGTATGACGTATTTTGTCTTAGCACGTCTGGTGCATTCACGCTACGTTGATAGACTGAAGCAAGCTACATTTTAGTCAGCTATTGAATTTCTCCTTGGATCTGATATTGGATAGCCTTATCGTTGTCCTTGGTAGATATTCTTAAAGGATTATCTTGACCCCTGTTTAGGGTCAGATTTATTTCATATTGTATAGTTAATTTCTATTTGGATTCGATTGTATTTTTTTAATTAGATTAGAAGGTTAGAAGAATCTGTTCTTTATCTTTCCATAGGGTCTCAGACTTATTGTCAAGTCTCAGTCTCAGGACTAAGATCTCAGTTTTAGGTTACAGGTCTGAGGTTTTCATCTCAGGTTTTCCATCTGAGGTTTTCGTCTCAAGTTTCGGGACTGAGATTCCAGATTGCGGATTGTTATATCCATACCTGGTGGTGCGTTGTGAAGTTGTGAGTTATTGATGCTACTATGAACTTTTACTTGAGGATCGACGATGACAATATCTTTAGCTGGAAGACAAGTCTACTTGTACTGCCAGTTGTTGTCTTGAATGATTGTCACTGTGTGGACAATATTACTGAACCTTATACGTAAAGGTGAATTATTCTTGTTTATTTTTAAATACTTAAGTATTTACTAGAATCTTAATATAACTATTGATTTTGCATACCATACTATATGTACTCATATTTTTTTATCATTATTGTTGATCATATATCATTTTTCATTGTAAATATATTATTAAATTAAATTCATAATTTTTATTTAATTCATCATACACATCGTTTATTGGTTTATGTACAACTGCGGGTGTATGGTGTGACTGTCGGGCTGAAATTGGAACAAAAAGTAATAATAATTTATTTATATTACTTTAATACCTAATTACGTTAATAATCAATAAATTAATACAAACAAGACTCTGACAGTGGAGATGCGACCACGACATGAAAGCAAGCAGGTGAAGGAAAACTGGAAAAAAAAAAAGAAGACGACACATGCTGAATGCAAAGTTGGTGGCTTCGTCAAGCTCAAGATGCAACCCCATGCCACCGACTGAATCCACCTGCAGAGATGAAAATTCACAGCCAACGTCATTAGAATGATTCTGCCCGGAACGGACATATTTATGGAGGGGGCCCTGAGTTGTCAAGTTCTTTAAATTGGTGGTTAGTGTGGTGCAGTTTGCAGAGACTCTGGATAGTGAAAAACGTTACAATACGTAAAAACAAATCAATGTAATTAAATGTACACAAGATGACTAAAATCAATAGACTTATATTATTTCGATCTAGAATACCAATACGTTATCTTAATGGAAACTAACATGAAATGGCTTTATTTCATGAATTTGCGTGAATATAGAGTTCTGTGATTAATACCTAATAATCTCTATATATAGGTCTGTGAGTTGATCTATCGCGGATAAAAATTTGTTTCCGTTTTCCAGTGTAGATCTAATATATATATAGGTCTGTGATTAATACCTAACAATCTCTATATATAGGTCTGTGAGTTGATCAATCGCGGATAAAAATTTGTTTCCGTTTTCCAGTGTAGATCTAATATATATATAGGTCTGTGATTAATACCTAACAATCTCTATATATAGGTCTGTGAGTTGATCAATCGCGGATAAAAATTTGTTTCCGTTTTCCAGTGTAGATCTAATATATATATAGGTCTGTGATTAATACCTAACAATCTCTATATATAGGTCTGTGAGTTGATCAATCGCGGATAAAAATTTGTTTCCGTTTTCCAGTGTAGATCTAATATATATATAGGTCTGTGATTAATACCTAAAAATCTATATATATAGGTCTGTGAGTTGATCAATCGCGGATAAAAATTTGTTTCCGTTTTAAAGTGTAGATCTAATATATATATATAGGTCTGTGATTAATACCTAACAATCTCTATATATAGGTCTGTGAGTTGATCAATCGCGGATAAAAATTTGTTTCCGTTTTCCAGTGTAGATCTAATATATATATAGGTCTGTGATTAATACCTAACAATCTCTATATATAGGTCTGTGAGTTGATCAATCGCGGATAAAAATTTGTTTCCGTTTTCCAGTGTAGATCTAATATATATATAGGTCTGTGATTAATACCTAAAAATCTCTATATATAGGTCTGTGAGTTGATCAATCGCGGATAAAAATTTGTTTCCGTTTTAAAGTGTAGATCTAATATATATATATAGGTCTGTGATTAATACCTAACAATCTCTATATATAGGTCTGTGAGTTGATCAATCGCGGATAAAAATTTGTTTCCGTTTTCCAGTGTAGATCTAATATATATATAGGTCTGTGATTAATACCTAACAATCTCTATATATAGGTCTGTGAGTTGATCAATCGCGGATAAAAATTTGTTTCCGTTTTAAAGTGTAGATCTAATATATATATATATAGGTCTGTGATTAATACCTAACAATCTCTATATATAGGTCTGTGAGTTGATCAATCGCGGATAAAAATTTGTTTCCGTTTTCCAGTGTAGATCTAATATATATATAGGTCTGTGATTAATACCTAACAATCTCTATATATAGGTCTGTGAGTTGATCAATCGCGGATAAAAATTTGTTTCCGTTTTCCAGTGTAGATCTAATATATATATAGGTCTGTGATTAATACCTAACAATCTCTATATATAGGTCTGTGAGTTGATCAATCGCGGATAAAAATTTGTTTCCGTTTTCCAGTGTAGATCTAATATATATATAGGTCTGTGATTAATACCTAACAATCTCTATATATAGGTCTGTGAGTTGATCAATCGCGGATAAAAATTTGTTTCCGTTTTCCAGTGTAGATCTAATATATATATAGGTCTGTGATTAATACCTAACAATCTCTATATATAGGTCTGTGAGTTGATCAATCGCGGATAAAAATTTGTTTCCGTTTTCCAGTGTAGATCTAATATATATATAGGTCTGTGATTAATACCTAAAAATCTATATATATAGGTCTGTGAGTTGATCAATCGCGGATAAAAATTTGTTTCCGTTTTAAAGTGTAGATCTAATATATATATATAGGTCTGTGATTAATACCTAACAATCTCTATATATAGGTCTGTGAGTTGATCAATCGCGGATAAAAATTTGTTTCCGTTTTCCAGTGTAGATCTAATATATATATAGGTCTGTGATTAATACCTAACAATCTCTATATATAGGTCTGTGAGTTGATCAATCGCGGATAAAAATTTGTTTCCGTTTTCCAGTGTAGATCTAATATATATATAGGTCTGTGATTAATACCTAAAAATCTCTATATATAGGTCTGTGAGTTGATCAATCGCGGATAAAAATTTGTTTCCGTTTTAAAGTGTAGATCTAATATATATATATAGGTCTGTGATTAATACCTAACAATCTCTATATATAGGTCTGTGAGTTGATCAATCGCGGATAAAAATTTGTTTCCGTTTTCCAGTGTAGATCTAATATATATATAGGTCTGTGATTAATACCTAACAATCTCTATATATAGGTCTGTGAGTTGATCAATCGCGGATAAAAATTTGTTTCCGTTTTAAAGTGTAGATCTAATATATATATATATAGGTCTGTGATTAATACCTAACAATCTCTATATATATTTCTGTGAGTTGATCAATCGCGGATAAAAATTTGTTTCCTTTTTCCAGTGTAGATCTAATATATATATAGGTCTGTGATTAATACCTAACAATCTATATATATAGGTCTGTGAGTTGATCAATCGCGGATAAAAATTTGTTTCCGTTTTCCAGTGTAGATCTAATATATATATATAGGTCTGTGATTAATACCTAACAATCTATATATATATAGGTCTGTGAGTTGATCAATCGCGGATAAAAATTTGTTTCCGTTTTCCAGTGTAGATCTAATATATATATATAGGTCTGTGGTAAATTCTTAGTACGTATGAAGTAGAGAAGTCAATGCCGGAGAAATTGCGATGCGTATTGAGGAAAACAAATGTGGGTAACAGAAGTAGATAGAGGTGAGAGAGAATGAAAGAGAGCGTGTGGTGGAGATTTGGTCTATAAAAAGCGAGAAGTTTTCATTGTAATAAAAAAGGGCCAAAAATAAAAAAAGCAGGTGTGTGTATGTGCGTGGTGTGTGTGGTGGTTTACGGTCTACAAGCAAAGAGGGCTTATTAAATATAATATTAGGAAGTAAAGTTATATATTGTAAGTAGAAATAACTTTTTTGTTGTTGTCCGCAGGAGGACGAAGACGTCGAAACATTTAAAGAGGATATTTTCTAAACGTCTATATCAGAGACAATAGGATGTGCAGGGAACAAAACTTTGGATTCTAGAACTACAAAAGAATCCGCATCAAATTTCGTACACAGGTTCCTATTACGTCCTAGATGCTAAGAACAGTTTCTGACAGATTTGCACATATATATATATATTGTTACGACATTTACAGGAAACAACTCAGATGCAAGGAAACAAAGGACAACATAATTGTAATCAAATACATCACACAACCGACCATAAAAAACATTCCACTTCCTCCTACTTTCTTCCATTCATTTTAGTCCCTTGATAGTGTGATGGTGCGCAGCCATAGAGGCACTACAGAACATTGTTATTACATTGCCCCCTTCTTAAGTCTGTTCGTCCCGAACTGACTCTGTCCCACTCTCCTCTCCACAATACCGGTACAACCGATCGACGTGTACCACCTTGCATTTAGTTCGAGGACCCCTCTGAATACGGTGACCCACTTGTTGATTCGTTTTAAAATCCGATATGGACCTTCCCAATCCTTTTGTAATCAAGGCCTTCTTCCCTTCTTTTTCTAACGGTTGTATAGCCAAACGAGATCATGCTCTACAAACCCAGTAGAATTGGCCCTTCTATCGTATCTGGTCCTCATTAGTTCGCTAATGTCTTTCATCCTACTCCATACAATTGCATGAACTTTCTCAACTCTCCTTCTAAGTTCTGTTACGTATTCGCTTGCTGTCGCTTGTTTGTCTCCTGGAAACCCAAAAAAAAAAGAGATCTGCTGGTAGCCGAAGTTCCCGACCAAATAATAATTTAGCTGGCGTATAACCAGTGGTTGCATGAACCGCTCCTCTGTAAGACAGGAGGAATAGAGAAATGTTGTCATCGCAATCGTTTTGCTGTTCTACTGTCATCTTAGTCATGTGTTGTATCAACGTGCGATTAAAGCGTTCTACCATCCCGTCTGATTGTGGGTGAAGTGGAGTTGTTTGAGTATTTCAATTTTTAAGATTTTGCAAAAATCCTGGAATAGCTTGGAATCAAAGTTGCGTCCTTGATCTGAATGTAGTTCCATAGGTACACCAAAGCGGATAATCCAATGTTCCACTAAAATATCGACTATTATTGTGGTTTCCTGTTTTGGTATCGCAAAGGCCTGGGGCCATTTACTAAAATAGTCCATTATCACTAGAATATATCTGTTGCCTTTTAGTGTCTCAGGAAACAGGCATCTATATCCAGTGCGATTCTCTCGAATGGAACACCTACGTTGTACTGTTGTAGGGGTCCCCTTGTTCGACGTTGCGGGCTTTTGGTTGCTGCACATCGGTCACATCTTCTGCACCAATCCTCTACGTCTTCCTTGTACCGACACCACTAAAACCTTTGTCTCACTTTCTCCAACGTCTTGTTAATACCCAAGTGACCACCCGTGGAGCCATTGTGGCAACTCTTGGAGTACTTCTTGGAGTCTAACTTTTGGGAGAACTATTTGTAATCGTGTTGATGTACCATCGGTAGATTCCCACATTCGCTTAAAAACACCGTTTTCTACTACCATTAAATCCCATTCTTGTCGGGATCAGTGCTGATGCCGTCACCTGTTACTATATGACCAAGACATTTGACGCTCTTCCTGAAAAACGAGCACTTCTTTGAATTGATTTTCATACCCGCACTTCTTATCCATCCAAAAACTTCATTTAGGTGTGCCAGATGCTCCTCAAAAATCTTACCAGTGACTATAATGTCATCCAGGTATTTAAGACACATGTTCCAATGAAGTCCATGTAAAACACGCTCCATCAGTCTTTCAAAAGTGGCGGGAGAGTTATAGAGACCAAAAGGCATCACAGTGAACTAGTTAAAGACAGTTGCCAGCAGAGAAAGCCGTTTTCTCTTTATCCTCGATATGCATTCCCACCTTCCAGTATCCATCCTTTAGGTCAAGCTTAGAAAAGATCTGTGATCCAATAAGCGTATCCAAGATATCTTTAATTCTTGAGAGTGGATAAATGTCTTTATGTGTGACTTCGTTAAGTGCTCTGTAGTCTACACAAAATCGCATGGATCCATACTTTTTCTTCATAAGGACGATTGGCGAACACCACTATTAGAGGGATCTATGACCACTTGCTGTCTCAATCGTTCTATCATGTCTACAGCCTCCTGTTGCTTTGCAAGAGGTAGACGACGTGGTGGTTGCCGAATTTAGTTACTCCAGTATCGATCCAATGTTGCACCACGTCTGTTCTCCCGCAGTCTGACTCGTCAGATGGTAAGATGTTTGCAAACTTCATTATCAACTCTTCTGCTTTGATATACTTCTTCTCAGGTAGGTTGGCTTTGGTTTCTGTCAAAAGCCTGGTAACCTGAGGGTTGACCGATTCAGTGGGTGTAACAGTATCATTTGTCAAAGTAGCAATACTTAATTAGATATGGCATTGAGCAAAGGAACAATCTCTACGTAGATATTTCTCCCAAAGCCAAGGTTCATGATTCTGACAGGTACTCTTTGATCTTTACCAATCATAACCAGCGTTTTCCCTACGGCCACTACGTCGTAGTTCTTTTCCATTTTTTCAATTAGCGCTGTTCATGACGTTTTATGTCCACTCTCTAACTTTCCCCAAATAATTAATTCGGACTGTGCAGGCAGACTCGTATCCTCCGTCAATAGTATTTTCATCATTCTATCATTCCCTTTATCGTTATCACTGAGCAAAGGAATCTCTTCATTTCCATACATCAAAGTTTTATTGCCAATGTTAAAGGAAAACACACATCTCTGCATGAAATCAAGCCCTAAAATGCAATCATCAGTAATGTTTGCAATCGAAAATTCAAGCACGTATGACTGACATCCGAGCTCAAATTTTAAGTCCGCCATTCCTTGTATAGGCAACAGTTCTCCACTGACTGTTTTTAGGGAATAAAAACTCACATTTGTAGTCTTATTGCTGTTCGCGACATTTGGCCGAATGACTGAATGTGAAGCACCAGTTTCGATGAGAAACCGATAATTCCGAACTCCAATTCTTCCTTCTACCTTAAGACTCCTACTCTGTCCCAGCACGGCGATTGGAACGACGGTGGCAGAGGTTTTCATTACCACGATCGCCGGTTTCTGCCCCTTAAAACCGGCGAATGTTAGTTTTCCTGGTAGCCATAGTCTGAGGACTATAAAGATGCTGGAAATACCTGTTTGCGCTAGGATCTTAGTATTGCACACTCTTTCTTTCCATGTGATTTTCAAGATCCTACAAAGACATCGCAAATACAATGAGTATAATTTTTTCTCTTGCTTTGCGTAGGTGGTCGATGATTCACTGCCATACAGCAGTGTACTCATACCGCATGCCTTGTAGACTTCCATTTTGGTCACTGCAGTGAGCTTCTGGTTTTCCCAAACTCTTAACCTGAGTCTAGCAAAGGTCGAAGCAGCCTTCCCTATGCGTTTTTTTTTATCGCCTCTTATAGAGACAGGTCATCTTGAATTGTGAATTCCAAATAGAAGAATTCATTTACGGCACCCAGCTTGTTTTGGTCTATGATGACGCGTATTACGTAATCATCTTCTTTTTTTTTGAAGTAACGTCTGTATTATATAAGATAAGATAAAATGAGGCCCATTTATTACAAAAAAAAGCAAAGAATTGGGTGTTTCGACCATAATATTATAAAACCTGGGATCTAAATCAACGGGCGTAACCGTTGTGTACTGCTAGTATTTTATATTTTTGTTTTCATAAGCATAACAATTCAAAAACATTTATTACAGTAGTTTTGCTTTTGACCCCAAAACTTTGCGGAAGAGGTTAAGTCGCCATGTTTTTACATTCTAAGCTTATTACACGAAGCTTGTAACTTAGAATTATTTTCTATCATAATCTAATAGTCAACAGAATGAAAATATTTTTCAAATTTGTCTCTGGACTTTTAATTGTTTTAGGTAAATTCTAGAGATCTAGACTTAGCCATAGTCTAAACTCTGGACTATATGAATATTAACTAGACTAGAAGACTGTGCGGCAACTGGATTATAAATCATTATACCTATAGGTTCTATTGTTCTAGATCTAGATATTTATCTATATTTAAATCCTAGAGATCTTGTACAATTTTTACAATTGATTATAATTTTATTCATCATCGAATTCTGCAGAAAATCTTATGAATATGTTGTTTTAAAGTTTGTATTTAAACAACGAAAATAAGGCACTTATTCTTAATTTGTTAGCTCGGAAATAACAATCTAGGGACTACGACTAGATCTTGATATACACACCTGTGTACAATTAAATCCACATTTAAGTATTTTGTTTTTATTATAGACAGTTATTTGTAATATTTTACATTAAATCTATGGAAGGAGTGGGTGGTACTTGATCTAACAGCATTTGAACGTTAGTCAATCAGAATTAAAATGCAATTATTTCTACATATATTGGCCAATTTGTCTAAAAAAGCTGGGCTTTACAATATTCGAGTTCCGACTAAAAGGATAGATATTTGCCCTCCTTGAAGGAGATAGCCAGCCCCCCTTAAATCAACCTGGCACTAATAGGGCAGAAAGGAGCTAATAAGAGGCGATTAACACCTGCCATACTCAAAAACGTGGCATCGGCTACATTAAAGTCCTACCCATCAGATGCCATATTCAGTTATACCGATGGGTCGGTATTTAGGGACCCCAATAGATCTGGGTATGGGACCCTAATAATCTACCCAGACCGACCAGAGCCAGATCGGCTCTCTCCAAGGACGCTGAATTAACAGGGATAACTAGGGCATTTGTGGCTATTAGAGCCCGAATGATTCATGAAGTGGGCGCCCTCACTAAGACTAAGACATCTTTATTGATCCTTATCGAAGTGTGTTATGATTACAAGGACTCTTTTCTCATATAAAGATAACACAACAGAAAAATACACATAAAAAGAACATAAAGACACAACATAAAGAGTTCATTCAGCGACTACAAACAGGCATCTTGGCCCTTTTCATGTTTCATGATCAATGAATGGCGCTGATATAGTCTGACCGAGTAAGGTTCGCGCGAGTTTTTGTAACGCTCTGCTCTTGTCTTGATTGACAGCAGTCGCCCACTGACGTAGTTCTGTTGGAGCGGGTGGCGGTCGTCTTCCAGAATTCGTACTATTTTCTTAGACATTTCTCTTGTAAAGTTCCTTTACATATGGTAATGTTGTGCATGTGATTTTTGATGCCCTTTTTATGATGTTTTCTAGGCGGCGCAACAGTTTAGATGTAGCGTTTCCTTGCCAAAAGTTATTCCGTATGTTAGCAGATTTTACATAGACTCGATGTAAAAAGTTTCTAGGATCTTCTTATTTAGTTTAAAGCTATTGAGTTACTAAAGAGAAAAAGTCGCTGGGATGTTTCTTTTTTAGAGTTCCACGGTGGTCTTCCCACAAAATCTTGTTATCAATGATGACGCCTAGATATTTATATGCCTTTACTTGTTCTATAGATATAGTGTTTATTGGCAGTTCGTGTATTTTTAGTGTTGTTTCTGTCTGAAATCTAATATAATTTCCTTAGCTTTTGTTACATTCAGTTCTAGAAAGTTGTCAGTGCACCAGTTTGTAAACTTTTCTATCAAGCTTCGATACTGAATTTCGTCTTTCTGAAATTAGACCGACTATGGCAGTATCATAAGTGAAATTAATGAGTTTATTTGTCATAGATGCTTCTTATGTCATTAGTGTCAAGAATGTGCAGTACAGGAGATAGTACACAACGTTTTAGAGCAATTGTACATAGTAATTGTAAGAGTTGACAATTTGGTGTTGTTGACTTCAACATACTGGGGCCGTTGGGTGAAACAAATTAGAACCCATGCTTGTATGCAAGGGCTGACATTTATGTTACTTAGTTTGTTTATTATTAGGTGTGGCTGTTTAATGAAAGCCGATGATAAATCTACGAAGAGGACTCGTGAGTATGTTTTAGGAGTATCGAGATATTTATAAAGTTGGTCAAAAGCAATAGTATTACATCCTCAGTTCCCCTAGCTGCTTTAAATGCAAATTGATGAAGGTCTAGGATGTTACTAACTTTTGCAATAAGTTGGTTAAGCAACTATTTTTTAAAACATTTTAGTACCATAGGTATTAGTGCTTCTGGGCGGAAATCACTTAAGCTTTTTTTTTTTTTTGGTTTCTTTGGTAATGGTACGATCTCTGAAGTTTTCCAGACATATTTAACTACGCTCGTTTGCAACGAATGGTTAAAGATGTGGTAGAATATAAAATAGAATTGTTCCGCACATTGATTTATCAGCTCACCACGGCGTGATAGGCAATGATGCGGCAGATATCCTCGCATGAGAGGCAGCTTTGGCAGCCACTAAACTCGAAGCTGCAGGCACATTTTTACAAGCCACAGCAGATATCCGAGCACTCAGTTATGAGAAGTCCTGGGAGAAATCCGACAGAGCCCGTGGTGTTTGGCAGCATATGCGTCACCCAGATTGCGACGATCCGTGGTAGTGGATGTGGAGGTTAGAACAAGCACTTATTGCATAGTGTAAGACGGAACATTGTCCTGTTGAGGCATACATTGCCTGGTTTCGTCGGAACTACGACTCCCAAATCCGTCACTGTAGAGAGAGCGTTGAAACAGTGTCAAAAATCTTGTACGAGTGTCACCAGGTCCGAGAGGGGACGTGTCTGAGCAGTCACTCAACATAAATAATATCTACGAGGCATTACGCCGAACGGCCCAGTTTCTTGCCAGAACACTACGGGAGGATTGAGTCTTTCCTGCTTTGATTTTTAATAGGAGTTCATCTCAGTTTTCAGATCTAGATCTTGTTGAAAAGACATAAAAAATAGATAGAAAAAGTAGCTACTGCTAGTACTAACTTAGTACAAGTACTAAACCCTGCGTCTTGCTAATTAACTTTAAACACCCTGTCCTTGCGAGCCAGGGAGTGTGGCGCTTTGAGATTTGCTAGTGAGGCTCGGGGCGTAGCCCCGCTGCCAGGCACTATGTGCGGTATTTAAAACAAACAAAATGCATATTCTGAGATATCTACAGTACATTATCCGACTATTAAAATATTTTAGATGCTATACTTACTTACTTTGCACTTAAATCCTCCCGCGCCGTTTGGCCCATCGGGTATTAAGCTGCCTCCACAATTATCTGTCACTGGCTATGTCTGAAGCTTCTTTGCACCTTTTGTTCACTGCTCTGAGGTCGTCTATGAAAGTATGGCTCAAGAATATACTAGGATATCCCTGTTTCCGCTTTCCTCGTAAAGGCACCATTGTCATCATAACTCTTGGTATGCGTAATTCATTTTGTCATGCAAACCTAATGTGACGCTTTGTCACAACCTCACTAAGTGATCGACTCCTATTTGGCAAAAGATTTTCTTGATTGAGAGCTGATCTCTATAACTGACTCCTAAATTCTGTTTTAGCTATCTTTGTTGAGCCACATTTATTCAGTCTTTTTTTAATTCAGGCAGATGACTTCCATGATTTTCACTGCACTTTTTTTTAACTTATTCCATTTGAGATGTCTCCGTAGGATCTTGAAAGTCACATGGAAGAAAAAGTGTGCACTACTGAGATCCTTGCACGATCAGGTATTCCCAGCATCTTTACAGCCCTCAGACAACGCCGTTTGTGCTGGCTTGGACATGTTCGCCGGATGGAGGACAAGCGCATCCCAAAAGTCTCCTCTATGGAAAATTCGCGACTGGAACAAGAAAAACTGGTCGCCCCCTCCTCCGTTACATAGATGTAATAAAACGTGACCTCAAAGATGTGAACATCAATACTCACAACTTGGAAGACATAGCTCTAGACCGCACCAGATGGAGAGAGAGTGACCAAGAAAGCTATGGACAGCGAAAGAACATGGGTCTTAGCCCAGGAAAAAAAACTTACAATCCAAAAAATGGCTAGCTCCTCTACCACCGAAGCAAAAGCCACCTTAACCTGCGCTATTTGTGGACGGGTGTCTCTCCTAAATAGGGCTCCACAGTCACATGAGGAAGTGTGCTCTGAGATGAACCATAGTCGTTCTACTACTGAAGGAGGCTAGTATAAATATATTCAATAGAATAGTAATTCAAATGTTACTTATAAAATAAAAAAAGAATTTTGGTACGAACTACTTTTAGTTAAAAGTTTAAAAAATAACAAACTACTTTTATAGCGCACAGTATTGACTTAGGCCTATTCTCATTATACGGGCCTACACTTGAAAGTCTAAATAAGACTAAATATAGCTTCGATCTGCATATATTTAAAAAACGAGTAGATTCTATATCAAGATTCTATATATAGTTCTAGATCTATATCAAGATATAGACTTAGATCTAACTTTAGATCTAGACTGAGATCTTGAATCTAGATTTAGATCTAAAACTAGGTCTAGATCTAGCTAGATCTATGTCTTGTTTGTATGACCAATGTCAATGGATATATTAATTTTTATTTGCGATGGGAAAGTCTTAAGACTTGAATTGTTGTCATTTGTACACAATTTTTTTTTCGTGTTGCCAATTTATCTAACATTGTTAAAAGAATTTTTTTTTTCTCTTTTTTACAATGTAACATATTATTAATTTTGAATGTATTGATAGAGTTAAAAAAATATTAAAAAAAAACAAAGTGTATGCTAAATGAATATATGTAGTTGAGGGGTAAAGCTCTTAGATTTGAAAGTCCCTTGTTCGAATCCTGGTGAAGACTCTAAGTGGACCGTTTCGGGGGCCAATTATTAGTTTTTGTTTCACGCAAACTGTCTTTGTAACCTTGTTTTATCTCACTCGGGGTAGGGATGGAACAAATAGTCCGCACCCCAGTCCAAAAAGTCCGTCACGCCGATCCACGCAGGGAGCCGTCATAAGAGAGCGGTGGAGTGGCGGTCCTTACACGGAACAGTGGCGGTTTCAGTATAGAAATATGAGGTAATCTCCCCATGGTCAGAGCTGTTCTCAGCCACTTATAGAGAGTGGGGCCTAGTAACGGGGACGTGCGCGCTCTACGTGGCACGGCTCTCTACCCAATCATTATGGCCGTCACCGCTGGAAGCCCTCAGACAGAACAGGGGTGAAGAGCCCCATGGCCAGGCCTGATGGTTGGATAAAAGCCTTTCTAACAATCAACAGGACAATGGCACCCTCGTAGGCGCCTTTTTCCTACTTGACTTCATTGAAGGTGTCTGATAAATGCTTTAGCCTTATACTGAAATAGGGAATTATCGTAAAAAAATTCGGAAATGGGTTTTAAAATCAGAATCCTCCTTGGCTGTGCTCTCGGAATATGGGGATTTTCATCTGAATTATTTTTAGTGACTCCCAAAACGGTAAAAAGACGCTATTAGTTTTGTGTGGCGTGTCTGTACGTCTGTCCGTCCGTCCGTCCGTCCCGTTTAGATCTCGTAAACTAAAAGAGATAGTAAAAATCCGATATCGCAATATTTTAGACCATCCAAAGCTCTGATGCAACGGCTACTTTTTTTTCCAAAAGCAAAAAATCTAATTTTTTAAATCACTTATGCAAGCAGTTTTTTAAATAAAAAATACACCACTTTTACAACTGTTCACTATTAATAGTAACAAACACTTGACGCTCTTTATTACGGGAGACTACTATTTACCATATTTTCAACACATTTATGCAAACGGTTTTAGTTCTTTTGTAATTTTTTTTTATATTTGTATTGTTTAGTTATGTAAATTCTGTTATACTATATACTAAGTACTATACTTACAAAAAAAAAATGTTTACTATGTTTAAAGAGAAAAAATCCATTTAGTATGCATATAAGTCAGACATAATTTTAAACAACAATTAATAAGTAGTTTTTCATATTATCGCGTAAACTGCAATGCCACGCAAAAGGTATAGAACACGTAACCAGAGAAAAAAACAATTTACGGAAATAATGTATTCTTGAGGAATTAGAGATTGACCCTTTACAAAACAATTAGACCAATTAGATATTCATTAAAAGACATCAGTTAGGCCAGGTTCACATCTAACGTCTCATTCACTTTCACATATCCTTTGATCTGCTAGACCGCTGAGGCGCCACAGAAGATCTGTTCAAATTTTGTTTCTCCATTATTTTCTGTCTTTGATAGAATTTCATTCTGATAATATTTCATAATCATATATCATATGAAAATATTGAAACCTGCCTTTCAACTTGCCTGGGTGGACCACTTTGGGGGCCGATTTTTCGATTGGGTTTCCACACATTGTAATATTGTTTTTGTTTTATATTAGAGGGGAATTTCATCACAAAACCCTTCGGAAAGGGATTTTAAGCTCAAAACCTCCGCATACATTTCTTCATACAATAAGTTTTAGACCAAAACATTTTCCGAAGGCCTAGTTCTTTGTCACATTTCAGTTCCCTTTTGTACAATTATTTTGATCTCTAAATTAAAAAAATGCAAACTTGTTTGTATTAATTGTAATCATTTATTTAAATAAAGTGATTTGATAATAGATATTTATTTATCTTTTTTAATGATATTAGGATTAGTTGTTTTTTCAGTGTTACAATGTACACTTCTTTGCTATTTTTATCTCTTTATCTTTATCTCTCAAAGAAAAAAGGTAGAGACTCCAGATCTATCATATTAATGCTTTGGTCTTGTTTATTTTTGAGCTCACATCTAATTGCAACGTCCTCGATTCCTAACATTAAGGATTAGTGCTGTGTTTCACATGACTACGCAAGCCCAGTTGCGACCTGCATATTTTCCCGCAACCGTGCAAACAAAGCCGTTGTCGACTGACGACCTATTATTTTTCAGTCTGGCTGTTATCATTAATGTCTTTTCGTTAAGTCTTAAATATTCTTGACCGCCTCTAAAATGAAGTATTTTAAAAAAAAAATAAAAAAAATTAAATTAAGTAGACTTGGGAAAAGATTTTTAAAATGATTTAAAATAAGAAATTATATGCTGTATAAATAAATATATATATAATAAAGAATAATTAAAAAATAATTAAAATATAATATTTATTATTTTATTTATAACAGTTTCAAGTCAGCAACCTATTGTGAATCAACTAGAATATCCTCCTGGCGATACTTTCAAAATAACTTGCGATGTATCAAGGTTTGCTAATTTGAAACCTGCACAAGAAATATTATCAATTTCTTTGTTAAGAAAATTGTCAACGCAAACTAGTTTTCAAAACATTGCATCTTATGAGCCTAAAGCTAAACAAACGAAGACAACTGTAAGAATTTTTTTATTACTATGTTTTTCAATTAATAATCAATATAGTCAATAAATGTGTTTTGTTGTTAAAAACAAATTGAATGACAATACTATTATTTTTAAATTTTTAATGCTTACGTACTGCATTTGTTCCCTTTCTAAGTAGATGGGCATACCTGAGTATTTTTTTTTTTCACTTTATTTAATATTTTAAAAATTCTCCCTTTTCCTGGACAATGTATTTATATCCTGCTTTATTTTAAAATGTACACATGATATTAAAAAAACAACAACTGCGTAAGCAAAATCATCTAAATATTAATGAATTTTTCACAGTCTGAACACTGAACCATAATTTTCAAATACAAAAACAAAATTTAATAAAATACTCTGAAACACACAAAAATAAAGGCACATTCCTCGTCCCATATGCTAGGACAAATTTGTACAAATACTCCTTCTTCCCTAGTGCTATTAGAGCATGGAATGGGTTGCATGAGCTAGCCAGAAAAACCAGTGACTTGGCAGAATTTAAGTCATTGGTTAATATGCATGACTAAATGCATGAAGCGTAGGACGTAATCATCTTCTTTTTTGAAGTAACGTCTGTATTATATAAGATAAGAAGAATTTTTCACCGTCTACTTTTTACGACTGCCTCTTCTATTACTGGCTACCCTCCCCCGCCTCCACCCATAGCTAGGAGACTGGGGCGAGATTTGGTGACTAGCACCACAGTAGTAGCGCTAGTTTCATGTTGGGTCATTCGGGTTCTGATAGCCTCAAATGCCCGAGTTATCCCTGTTAATTCAGCATCAATGGAGCATAATGCGAAGCTGCATGGACCAGATAGCTGATCTGGTTCTATCCGGTCTGGGTAGAATATAAAGGCCTCATAAACAGATCTATCGGGGTCCCTCAAAACCGACATATTGGTATTGCAGAAATAGCATCTGATGGGTAGGACTTTAATGTAGCTGATGCTAAATTTTGGAGTATGGCAGGTGTTAATCGCCTCTTGGTGGCTCCCTCTTGACCTATAAGGGACATGTTTATTTTTGGGGCCAAAAATCTCCTCCACGGAGAGCAAGTACTAATTCTTCTAATAGAAATTCTGTCAGAGGAGAGCCCAGCTGATTTGACCGCAATATGGAGGAACGATCGCAGTTTTATGCGGTTCCTCTATCTTCACGGTTGCACTAAAATTGTTGTGGGTAGCTTAGAGTCGTCCCTTTTGTAGCGCTCGTAGGCCGTGAGTACCTCCCTCTCCCTCCTTAGATTCAAGGGGGCCACGTTTGTTAAGATTGCAGCAGCGTTTGTTTGACTTGACTTGTCCGAAAGGTGCTACAACTAAACCTTAGTACCTGTGCTTGTACTCGGTCGAGTGATTCAAGGGCAGTTTTGCTAGCATATACTTGAACTGTATAGCTATACTCAATTTTTAATCTGACTGCCCCTGAGTACAATGTGCGTAGCATGTCAGATTTGGCACCCCAATTTGTGCTGGCTAGCTTTCTAAGTACCCTAACTTCTCCGAGGCTTTTCTTTCAACATCCTGGACGTGCTAGAGCATTGACAGTTTTTTATCCAGGGCTACCTCTAGATATTTTGGCGTGTTTTTTTACGATGGAGTCACAGCCTACCGAGTTGAAGCTCGAATGGAGCCTTAAGAATGTCGATTCCTAGGCTGAACAGGGACCAGGTCGTTTTGGCAATGTTTACCTGAATCTGCCATTTGTCGCAATACGAGGAGATAGTTTTGAGGTCTGCTTGTAATGCCGCCTGGATTTGGTCGGCTTTCTTCCCGGTTGACCAGAGGACAACGTCACCCGCATAAAGCAGTTTCAGAAAAGATTGTATCCAATTGTATATCTTTCCCCGCACACCCATGGCTCTATGTTTAAAATAGAGGCCTTGCTTCCAGACGCGGTCATTAGAGTGTTTTTGGGTCAATAAATACTGCTTTTGTGCTTTCGGACTTCTGCAACCCATCGGCCACCTCCTGTGCAAATATCGTGACCTGGTCGATCGGGCTAAAGCCTGCCCTAAAGCCGGCCTGCTCTGGCGCCAGGATACCGGCACTCTCAAATGACCAAACTAGCCACTCGTTAACCATGAGCTCAGCAATTTTTCCAAGTGTTGAGGTTAGTGAAATGGGTCTGTAGGAATCCACGTTAGTCGCGTCTTTTCCCTTCTTGGGGACCGGTACATTGATAGCACGTTTCCAGGCCTCGGTCAGTCTGGACTCTGCCCAAGTTCGATTCATAAACTCCAGGAGTTTGCCCCTTGCAAGGCCCCCGAGGTGTTTTACCATCTCAGGGGTAACCTTGTCTGGTCCCGGAGCTTTTCTGATTTTACACTTAGCTATCGCTCTGTCCATCTCAGCACGACAGAAGGGCGCATTGTACGTTGCTTGGCCTCAGTCTCATCTGGCTCCCTTTCGAGCCTTTTACGTTCTTTGTTGAGGGCTTTGGACATGGCTGACTTCTTTTCTGGCTTGCTAATTTTAGCAAAAGGTTGATTTAGCAAGCTGGTCATTTTAGTTACCGTTGAGACGGCCATCCAGGTGAGGATAAAAGGGCAGCCGATTGCGCTGTATCTTTAGTCTTAAGGTTATGTAGAAGGCTTTGGAGGAGTCCCGAAGATCGATCTCGGCACAGGCAGCATTCCAATGGTCCTACCGGACGCGTTGGGCCAGTTCACTTGTGGCTCTACAAGCCGGTTGTATTCCCGCCGGATTTCGGGAGTACCCTCCGGGCTCGCTTGTTCAAATCCTGAAACCACACGCGCTTCTGCCTGACTCCAGGATTAGTCCGCAGGACAATCTCTTGGCGTACCCAACATTGCTGCTGCTATTTCGCTGTAGGTGGCGTGAACGTCTTTCTCCTCCAGAGCTAAGTTTATTAGGGCAGCGTCGACTGCTACCTCCAATGCTGGCCAGTTCGCCTTGGTGTAGCTCCACTTTCGTGGGACTTTTGGGGACACACCTCTGGCCTCTGTGAGGGCAATTGTGATTAATAAGGGCCTATGATCGTTTCCAATATCGTCAAGGACCTGAAAATTGAGTATAAGATTCTAGGTTTGCAGTTTTAAGAGTAAGGTCAGGTCTGGATAGACTGCCATTGCCAGTATGAAATAGTGTTGGAGAAGTATGGTTATTTTGTAGGCAAAAGAGATTGGAGTTATTGAGGAAATGAGGTATTTTATGTCCTCATGAGTCAGTTACGTCATAGCACCACTGTGGAGACATGGCATTGAAATCGCCCGCAATGACATTTTGAGAATTGATATTTGAGCTCTAAATTTTTAGGTAGATATCATGCTTGGGAGGGTTGTACAAATTAGTTACCGTAAGTTTTCGCTCTTGTTTGTGGATATCGAGGGTGATGGCGTCGGTACTCCCGTGCATTCGTGGACAGCGACTTATTTAGTAACCAAGTTTTTTTTATCAGTCTCCGGCAGTCTGTGCAATTGCAATTAAATGGTGTATAACCGGTTATGCTGGCATTTCGCTTGCCAGCTAGTGTCTTTTGTAGTAATACTACATCAATTGCCCTCTCGTGGAGGAGTTTTGAGAGCTCTAACATCTTGGGTATGACCACATAGATGTTTAGTTGTAAGATTAGGTGGGACCTAGTGTTATAGGACTTAGTCTTGGGGTGGGTTGAATCCCACTAATGTCTGGTTGGTTTGTTTGAGAGCCGGGGGCTCTCGTCTCTATTTCACTTCCAGCCATTGTGTCTGTCTTATACCATTGTCGACAGGAGGTTGTGGTTGACTTCCATCAATCTTTTTGGAATCGAACCTTCTAATGAGGTATGAATGCAGTGCAGTGTTCTTTGAGAATAGGACTTTGGTGGAGAAATTTCAGGCCATTTATCACGACCTGACAAAGTCCCCCTCATTGAGGTCACGGGCGACCAGTAGTTGACGTTTTATGCCAAGGCCTGTCGCCCACTACCCGGGGCGCCGGGCCTGTTTGGGTCTGCTCGTACCCGCTTTAATTCACGTCTGTACTTGTCATAGATGTATGGTTAATGCCGTTGGAGGCCTTAATTGCTGCTCTAATGCAGCAGCGTGCATGGCATATACTATACTCATGTCGCCATAGAGGGCAAGGAAGAACCTGCCTCAGCAATCACTACTACAGTTTGGCAAAATAGTTTCCTGCAGAGCAGGAGTAGGATGGTACACGTTTTTTGACATTCCCTGTATTAGAATTACCCTTTGTCGCGTCAAATTTCTCCACTAGCGCACCAGGAAACGTGCTGGTTAGAGCTTAGCTCGTAGGCGCCTACCAGGCTGCCCGACACAGTCAGCTAAGGCTGTGCCAGTCAGTCCATTCTTTGCTCATAGAGAGACCCGCGAATCAGTGGGTCCCAGGAGAATCCGACCAACCCTCGAGTTGGTGTCCAGCGCTATCCGCTTTACGAAGATCCCGTTGCCCGGGGCCCCACGGAAGGGGGGCTGGACATAACCCCTTTGTTAGCACTTTTACACTTGCCGGTTGCTCATTCATCAGCGGCAAGCAACCAGTACCCTTGGCCACACCCCTCTAAAGAGCGAAGTGTTCACTCGGTGACCACGATGAGGTGGTACTGGAACGCCGAGACCTTTTGGTACCAGATAATTGGTGTAATGGTGTACTACGCTGTTCACTTCTTAATGTGATACTATAATACTAATGACTAACGTTTACATAATAAAAAAAAGCTGCTCCTCTAAGCTGTCAGACGATAAGATATTGCCTTAATAATTAAAATTTTGTTTAAATTATTAATACATTTGTATATATATGGACTTTATTAAGTGTTATTTTTTTAAAGGGTTTAATGAGGAAATGTCAAAACTGTTCGCTAATAAAGAGTTATTCGTTTTTTTCTAAACACCTGCCCCATAGATCACAAGGTCTTATTGTGATTCTAAGTTAAAGATAAATACATCTTTTTTGATAAATTACAGACTTTAGTTCAAATCATAAGATTATTCTAAATCCTACGTGTATAACCGTGTCAATCTTTTCATGCATGTTAATTAGTAACTTAATATCTGTAAAGATGGATAATTCAGGCCATCCATTCAATGTTCTAATAGCACTAAGGAAGAAGAAACATTAGAACACTTTTTATCCTATCCTATGGAGTAAGAGTTTTGGCTTTTGTATTTGTAAATTAGAGTTCAATATTGCTTGTTTTATGGCTACTTTACTTCTTTGTCCTCTGTCCTGCAGTGTCTCAAAGTTTAGGGATTTTAAAAATGGTGTTACTCGAGCGTGTCGAGTAAAATGTGAATATTTGGTAATTATTAATCTCACTGCTCTATTTAGCGTCTGTTTATTTTCTGGTGTTTCAAAAACAGAACAAATACTCTAAAATAAAATTTATAGCACTTCCCGAAAAGGGGAATAGCCGAAATTAATTTGGCGTGAGCTCGTTAATTCGAAAAGATATTGAAAATCCGACATCGTAATATTTTAAATCTTTCAAAGTTCTGATATAACGGCTACTTTTGTCTCTTTCTTTAAACGAATAATTTAATATTTAAAATCAATAATGCAAGCATAAAAATAGACCACTTTTAAATGGAAAAATTCAGGGGAGTTAGTTTTTTTAAAAGGTCACAGACTACTTCATTAATAACTCAAGCTTCGTTAATTAAAAAAAATAATACCAACTTCGCTTTAGTAGTAAGTTTTAAAAAAACAACAGAACTACATATATAATGCGCAGTTTTGACAAATCCTCATTATACACCTGACAACAATCTAAATTTGACTAAATAAAGGCCAGATGTTCATCTACATTGAGATATGAATGTTTTAATGATTACAAAAAATTTAATTCATAAATTATCGAGACAATACTTTATCTTCTTACTACTTAGAGGTTCAGCTTTATTGATTATGTACACTGTAGTATCATATTAAGATGCTGATAGGACTTAGATAACATAAAGTACCTTATTACCGAGGTTCTTGATTTGATTAGATCTAGTAGACCTCATTATATTGGTCTAGTAAGTTTAAGATTAAACGTGTAAAGTACATTATACGAATTCTAGTCTAGATCTAAAAATCTGATTTTACACTTTCTTTTTAATAAAACAATGTAGAGCATTAAATCATTACGTTTTGTAAAAATATGAAGAAGAACTTGAGAACTCTAAAGTGAATTGTGTGATCGAAATGAAAATTTAATAGCAATGGCTGGTCGTGCGCTTAGCGGACTGTCCTGATTATTTCAAAGGTCCAAGGTTAATAGCTGCTCGCTGTCATCCCCGTCTTTCAGAGAGAGGTTTGATTTATATTTATGATTTATATTATCTTTAACTTTAAGGAAAATCCGAAACATATTAAATATTTTACGAAAAAAAAAACACCAATTTTTTCAACGACAAATGAGTCTTTAAAACTTAATAACTTTGACAATCAAAGCAAAATCACGTCTTGAATATTCCTTGCAAATAGGTGGATCCTATAGGAATACGACGGGGCCGCCTCTGAGTTTGTGTTAACAAAACCTTTCTTTGTAATATTGTTTACTTTGCTATTGAAAATAATAAAAGTAACAAAATATATGAAAGGAAAATTTTCTGTTTGACATAGATCAAATTGCAATCTATTAGGTCAGTAAACCTAAACTTAAGCCCGCAGAACGCGGTTCATATCCAGCTAGTTATTGAATAAAGCAGAAAAAAAGGTTTATATTTGTATGCAAGTATGTATATATGTATGTATGCATTACATATGCACGGGCGTAACCATGATTATTTTTTCTGGAGTGGAAGGTGTGAGTGTGTGTGTCTGCGTGAGTACGCAATTAATCTTTATTACGTACTGACCATTCATTCTTTCGGAAGACATTTATTATATATTAAGTTCTCCCTGGAGATAGTGTAGCGACAGTAGACATCCCGCCCTTGCCAATCAGGAGCTCCATCGGAGCGCTTTGAACTTGCCCAGGTTAGGAGCGAATCCCTGCCGCCAAGCACAAGTTTTCGGTATTTAATACAAAATAAAACACATTCTGAGGTATCTACAGAGCATTATCCTGGCATTTAAAAAGTTGAGTTCAAAAATCAAATCTGCTATTCACTACACCTGCATCGTTGGAGCCCAGCGACTGGTGGAAATTTGTAACCTGTTGTGAATGTATGTGTTCATTTCGAATATCTTCCCTAGTGTTTGTTTATATTTGTGAATGCACGTTAGATAGCGTACTGGCCATATTTCGTGTCTTAACCTTTGCTATGTGTGTAGTTTTATTTTGCCATTCAGTATCATAAAGCTTTAGATATTAATGCTTTTTTTGTAATATTGAAATATTGAATTTATTACACTGAATCTATGAAGTGGGGTGTTGATCCTAAACATAGATAGACTGTTTCAACCGAAAAGGTCTAATGTTGAACCTGCCGTACCACAAGCATGGTATAAAACCTTAAGACCTTAACCTTAAAAAAACATTTTGTCTGTTGTTTTTATTAAATGTGACTACATTTCGCCATCGGTGTACCAGATGAGAAGTGACAATAGAACGTATAAAGATCCAGTTCAGTCACAAAAAAAACATTCATGTTCAGCCTAGGAATGAAGTATTGACAAGGCACAAATTAGAAACGTGTAGGCAGGAACAGGGTCAAAGTATTGACGTCTTTCTTCAAAATCTCCGCAGTCTATCCAAGGACTGCTAGTTTAATCCATGTCGGCCTGAGCAACATCATGTAGAGTCCATTCATGATGCATTCATCACTAGAGTAGTCTCCAACAGTATTAGAAAACAACTCCTAGAGAAAACAGATTTTAAGTTCAAGGTTAAGGATGCTATCGTGAAAGCGAAAGTACTTCAACACGCCTATCGACATTCGTTGTTGTACGACTCAAAGCCAGAAACCACTTGTGGGACTACTACATATGCTGTATGAGAATACACTGCTGATTCTGTCACTTCTAAGTGACCTGATCCACAAGCCTCAGTTACTACTGCTCAAGCAAAACAAGAGGTAAACGAAAGTGTTACTTCTGTGGCAGATAAAGACATCATCGTAATGAAGCAACATTTAATATGTGTGGCAAGAAGAGACATTTTAAGAGATCCTGCAAGTGCAGAAAATCTACAGCATTCGCCCTCGCTACGTTGCATTCTTTAGGACTAGGAAAATCAACTTTTTGATTCTACTCAATTGAGTGCCCGTGAAAGCCCAAATAAACACTGGAAGTTGTGAGAATTATGTATTTGACGAGTTGCCAGAGGTCACAAATGGTCAATAAAAACCTCCGTGGTCAGAATATTTATGGCTTCTTCTGTCTCGAGTTACTGAAGGCCATATCTTTGCTACCATTTGACTTAAAAATAAAACATTTGAAAATATTAAATTATCACTTCTAGATGGATTCTGTTCAAATGTAATTCTAGGCTTAAATTTCATAAGACTACATGAGAATGTACAGACTCCCTTTAGTGCAAAGATATCACCTCTATAGCTAAAGTAAAGGTAACTACACTCCAGTGGCAACAAAGTCGCGCAGACACTCATTACAGACCACTATTTTTTAGATACCGAGATTTAGCTGCTACTAAAAGAAGAAGTAATAGAATCTTAAAAATCCCGATGTCAGGCACAGGTTTTAAAAACAGCAAATGAGAGGCACAAAAGACGAATGCTTATTGACTATAGCTAGTGTCACCGGTGTTATTTTCTGACACTATAATAGTACTAGTGTGGTTTATGGATGTATGCGTGGTGGTGACATTCGTCTCTTGTGTGCTTGTTCTAAGTTTTTTAAATGACGCACATAGAAATTCAAAGACTCTCTCGTAAATCAGAAAATGACACAACTTGTAGCAGACACAAATAATACGTTTAATATATGCAACAATACCACATAGTGAATATGATACACAATTCAAGAATAATACAGCTTGTCTCCGAAGTACAAGATGGCGGAAATACAACCCAAAGCAAAGGTTTAAAACCTGATTACAAAGATATTTGTGTAATCACACAAACTCAGACGCGACTATGTCAGATCCCTGTTGGATCCGCCTTATTGCCAAAAATATTCAAGACGTGATTTTGTTATGATTGTCAAAAGTAATCATGTTTCAAAGATTCATTTGTTGTAAAAAAAATGTTGTTTTTTTCTAAAAATGTTGTACTTGTTTTTGAAGTTCCTTTAAAGAGAAAGAGAATTTAATTTCTTGTTGAAACCTCCCGCTTGACGAAGCGAACAAAGGCATGAACTCGGGAACGTCGAGATAATCAGTTCAGTGCGCTAACCACACGACCAGTAATTGCTGTTTACTTATATATGTATATATATAGTTTCCTCATCATGGTTTGATGATGACCATTTTTGTTATCCAGGTGGCTAAGGGCTTTGCACTAGGGTTTGTGCCTCCTCAGGTAGCTGGTGAGATCTAGGTAAGCCCGGAATGTTTAGAATGAATTGGGCAGGTTATTCCAGCTGAAGCTAGTGTCATTGGTTTTGCTTTTCATCTCTAGCGCTTTTCTTCTGCCAGCGCTGTTCTCGTGTCCTCAACAATTTATGCGAGAGGTTTCACACATTTATTTAACTATTTTTTTTTATTTGTTTTGAACATTTTTTTTTACATTTTTAAATATATTTGACTACACAAAAACTATGTTTCTTTGTTAACAATTGTAACATTATCTCCCTATCATTTGTGAATTATTTTTTTTTATAAATTGGAATATTTTTATATATTTTATAAACAAAACGATTTGCTTTTAGAAAAAAGTAGACGTTGCACCTTAACTTTTCAAGCCGCATCGTGTGGTAAAATAATATTTTTCATTTTTCTTCTAGTTGTTGAAATCTGAGTGTAAAAGACAGACATACAGACATATTGACATTTTGCACAAACCTAATTGCGGCTTTTCCACTTACGGTTTCCGTAACATTACGCGACAAGGAGAAAAATAATATTACACAAAATGAAATTGCCACAAATGACGTTATAGACTCGAAGCAGCGCGCTTTGAACAATATAGTGTAAATCAGCGCTCTCAATTTGATGCAAAATAACCGGGTCAATAATTTTCTTAAGTCTTTTTTTTTTTAATTTTTAACAGCTTTTACTCATAGTCAGATAACCTTTAAAATTAATTTCAGAGGCATGTATTAATATTTTTTTTATAGAATATTCCGAGTCAATGGCAAGTTTTATACGCTGGTGGTGAAGGCTTTAACAACAGAAACACAATAAGGCTTGTTGTGACAGTGGTCGACTTTCAGTGCGCAGATGCAGGACTTTATCAATGCTTAATTTATATTCCATCTCCTGCTCATCAAGCTTCCACAACTCCTGTGAATATAACTGCCAAAAGTATTTTTGACTATTTTATCTCCTTACTTTGTTTATTTATATTGTTTTATTTTGATCTGGTTGCTTTGACATTGTATTGACTTATTGTAGTTTATTTAAAACACGTGTTTGTTTCTAATTCTCTATGACCTGCAAATAATTGGGGCATTAAGCTTTTGTCTCTTTCTCTAGGTTTTTAAATAGTTCAACATGACTTTACAGCCATGTTTTAGTGTGCAACAAAAAATGTAAATTAATGTGTGGAAATGAAGGCATTATGAATAGAAAAAAGTCTTAAAATCTACTTATTTATTCATGTTAAATCTGTTACGCAGACAAAAGAAAAACAACAACTAAATATCTAAATGTAATAATAATTGAAAAGTTATCATAAAATCATATTAAAATAATTTTTAAAAATCAAACAAAGCATTAGGGTTTAATTAAAATAATTTTTTACTAATTGAAAGAAACTTAAAACTAAAATACTTTTAACATTAGTTAGGCCAATATTAGAATATTTAAGCATTCTCTATTTGGCTGTTTGTGACCCTTCGACTGAAGAAAACATAAAAATTTAAAACTAAAGCGAAAAAGAGCTATGAGATTTATAACAAAGGAATGTTCACATAGATTAAAGTAACACCATTGTTAACATAACTAAAAGAGATATACTTTTGAACAATAGAATTGTGAAGCAGCAATAATACATAAAACACTGAGCAAGAATTCACAAATTGAAAAACAAATTTAAAAACATAAAATAAAGATAGTGGCACATATTTTTTATTTCCTATGCTAGGACCGAATGTGTACAATGCCCTTTCTTCAATAGTGCAATTAATTTATGGAATATAATGCCTACATTATCCAAGCAATAAATTACTTAAGCCACTGTTAAACATATATGACTAGATAGACTTGTAAAATGTGTAGAATGTAAATAATAATCTTTTTCTAAATTTCTAAATCATTAATATTATAATAAAATAAAATATTATAAAATATCATACAATATTTTTAAGTATAAACAAAACAACATTTTGCTAAAGTATGTTTTTAAAATATCTAGTTACAAAAATGAAATTCATCGGGAGATTCAGAACTCTAATCCTTGACCTTCAGATTTAAAGTCTGATGCACTAGAGACAGTTAACCTTGCAGAAGAAATTACTCATAGAAAGTGAAGTGGTTAGATAATTAAGCATAAAAACAGTGTTTAGATCTACATCATAGACTATATATATATATATATATATATATATATATATATATATATATATATATATATATTATAGCTTTTTTATATAGCGCTACTTTCATGATTATAGCATGCTCAGAGTGCTTTTGGTCCAACCTCATTTGTAGACCAGTGGGGAGGGGAGGGGGTATTTAGGAGTTGGTTTTCGGTGCTGCCTTTAGGCGCTCAGTAAACACAACTCTGCCCGAGTCGGGTGTCAAACCTTGAGAGCCCTTCTATGTAGCCAAGCCAAGTTCAAGCGCACTTGGCCTCTCGACCACGCTTCCCACCTAGTATTCTCCTGGCAGTGTTCCAGATGTTTTCAGCATTTTAGGACACTCTCTTTGTAACTCGTCTTCTGCCTTGGATTCTATGCTGTCTATCTGTTGTAGTAGTCCTAAACATTCTGCTGTGTCCCCACTTAAAATGTCCTCTTAGCTAATGTATAATACCTCAAACTTTGCATTCACCTCTTGGGTATTATTCTCCAAAGGTAGCACCACTGCTCCTATAGTCTTAATAAAGTGATTAGTGTAAGACTTGAGTGACTTTGCTGAATAAGCAAGTTTTACTTTATCTTTGAGCTTTTCAAACTCTGACTTGACAAGAATGTTACATCTTGCACCAGTGTCGATACGAAATGTCTTGCAATGTACGAATAGTTTTACAGTTCACTTGTCTTCAATGACATTGATGTTATCAATATTACCTATTTTATACTGGCTACTTGCAGTACTAACTATTTTCATCACTGTGACTGTCATCTTTTACCAGATTAACATTGCGTCTTTTCCTGCACATTTGAAACCAGTGGTTTGTCTTCTTGCAGAAATTGCATGTGGTTCCTATTGCTGGACATTTTCCCTTTTCGTGGTTCTTGCCGCATTTACTACATTATCTGAGTTTTCTTTAACATTACACTTCTGCTTGAGTACATTGTGTGACTGTCTATTGATTTCTAGAACTTCTTGACCCCTAAACATTTTCACTTGGCTTTGTGACAATTCATATTGTTGTCTAATTTCTATAGCCTTGTTAAGGGTCAACCTCTGTCCTTGATCAAGTAGTCTTAATTGTACCTTTTCGTGTATGACTGCACTAATGATCAAATCAATAAGCATATCGTCTGGGTTGTCATACTCACAGTCCATAATGAGAAGCTTTAGGTCTTTAACAAAGTTATCAAAACTTTCTCCTTCTACCTGCTTTCTCTGATGTGCTCTAAATCTAGACACTCTTTTATTTTGTCTTGGCCTTATATAGTCTTCTATTTTCTTTAATAGCAATTGCGGATCTCCCTCTTCACTATCAGTAATATTTAGAGTTTTGTAAACTTCTCGGCCCTGTTGACCTACCCACGTTTCAAGTCTTTCCGCTTTTTTCTTTGCTATCGGCACCAGCTAACGGTCCTTTGAAATAAAAGCTCACCTGCTGTTGAAACCTTAAATACTCTTGATACAGATCTTTAGCATTCCAATTCAAGATTGGTGGCTCAAAATAAAAAGAAGCCATTATTAGATTAATAAAAAATCTTTGTCTGGACACCTTTTCAAGTTTTACTCTGACACCATGTAGAATATTTGTGTTACACAAATAACAAACTAGTGTTTAAGAGGGAAGACATATTAGGAACTCCATTTATTACGTAAACACAAGCGGTTTTGCATAGACAAATCTTAGTGCTTGGGACTGTAATTTATCAAGTTGTTTAAAAGCTGTCTTAGAGCCATAAATTTTCACAGGTAGTTTGTAATTTATATGTTATCGGACTGCTCCTAAATACAGTATTCGGAGGGGGGCAAATGGGTGTCCGCAATTTTTTGTAAATACATAAATTAATATATATGATTGACAGTGTCCACGCGTGTCTTTTTTTTTCAACATTTATGGATTAAATTTATAACGAAGACTAAACCTAGATCTAGGTCTATCAGTACGTTGACTTTGTTGACATTTTAAAAATATTTTTCCTTACAAAGATCAAAGTTTTTTTTAAAGTTGGTTTTATATTTTAAACTATGTTGCCACAAATGAAACTGCATGATATACAGCAAATTCCAGGTATCTTGTTACCTTTACTAATAATAAATCTAAATTGCGAGTATTTTATGGCTACACTAATTAACCTTTAAGCAAAATTTACATAATCGAGTATAACAGATCAAAAAGTTATTCTTAATAATGCTAGCATAGTCCATTATTCAGGTTTGGCGTCTATAATTTCTGAATTAAACTTCACACTCGAGTTATTGCCCCTCAATTCATCTTTCCTCAATCCAATGGAAACTCTCTTTTTATTTCCATCTAATCCTTGTGCTTTCACACAAAACATAAACAACAAACAATGACGTAATATCATATAAAATTAGCACATCCTTCCTTTTGAAGTTATTATTAATACATCCTTCCTTTTAAAGTTCTTAAGAGTAACATCTACTAGGAACTTTAACAATTCGTCAACTTCTGGTTGTCTTGACTGGCACAAGTTCTCTAGACGTTGGTCTATAACTGTCTGTTTCGTTTGTTCCAACAGTTTGCAGTTCATTGTCTCCATCGGTATCATAGTACCCAGAGATGTCTTCATCGAAACTCTTATTCAAAAAGCGTTGATTTCTTCTGTATGTTTTTCCGTTTGTCTTTATGATGTAAGATCTGGGTGATGAATGTTTGTTTTTGATAACTGCTTTCTGCCATGTTTGACTTAGAGGAACTATCCGACAGAATAATCTTTAGGTAGTCTTGCTTTTGCATCGTATTTCACTTTGCTTTACATCTGTCGTTCGTAGAGTAATGTCTCTGCATTTTCAGCTACCGATGGTTTCAATAGTTTGGGATCAGTTGAAATGATTCCCTGAGTCTTCTACTCGTCAGCAGTTGTGATGGTGAATACGGCAGTCCGCTTATCGAAGTATTTCTATACTCGAGCATAACGAGATTTGGATCTTTCCCACTTTTGTATGATTTGAATACTATTGCTTTCACACAAAACATAAACAACCAACAATGACGTAATATAATACAATATTAACACAGAATCTTCTTCAAGCAGTGGAAAATTAAGAATATTTTGCCTATCTGGAATTCTGGTCAAAGCTCCTGTGCCCAATTAATGTAGATCAGAAAAAACTACAAAAGTCTGGACTGCATATACGGGAAGCTGTTGAAGAAATTAATACCCTTTCATGCTTTCTGCTAAATAATGAGAAACTGACAAAAACCAAATCCATCGAAAAAGCAAAAGAAGGTAGTGAATAATATGAATTCCCTGTAATCAAAACAACCAGAAGAAAGAAAAGACTTGATGGGAAGTTGAGTTCTAATGTAGGACTGTCAATAGAACTGCAATTCAAAAGTGCTGGACAGATTTCATATGGAGATTAAGGGCAGATTCCAAAGTCTGGAAAGAAAATGGATACTTTTGGGTTTCTTCTTGAACCAAGACACCTGTTAGATTAAGACACGCTTATGACAAACTGTTCTTACTTTCATGTTTGTATGATGAAATAAATGTCGAATCGCTTTTTCAATGATATCATTGATGCACGATCACTTTTCATCAACAAACCAGTAATACAATCACCAATAGACATATTGAGGAAATAGGCTTCCAATGGTAATTACGTGTGCTCAAACCTTGCAACCTACTCCGAATACCGCTAACTCGGCCACTTCCATTACGTCATGTGAGAGATCATCAAAAACTATCTCAGGAGCACAATGTCCCAAGAAAGGCTTATTATGGCTTTAATGTCAGTGAAGTCAAAAATACTAGAAAGTATCGATATAGATGATGTTATAGATTTCTTTGCTACACATAATGAAACGATACCAATTGAGATTTGTCACTTTTGCATTATTTAACTAATAAACAACGGTATTTTTCATTAAAAGAGCCTTAATGATTATTTTTTGTTGAGTTTACTGATATACTGAAGCAATTTTATTTTCGGCTTATATATTTTTTGCGTACATTGTCTCATGTCATATGTCGAATGTCAAAATGCAACCCCCCCCCCCCCCCAAAGAGGTCAATTCCCTCGGTTGGACAATTCATCCTCTAGGTTAGGCTATTATCCATCAAGAGCTGGGTAAAAGAAGGATGTGTTTTGGCCCCAACAATATTCTGCATCTACTTTTAGCTTGTAATTGACAGCTTCTTTAAAATCCTGAATAATAGAGTATATATCCACAGAAGATCGGATGGAAGGCTTCTTAAACTGGCTTGGCCCAATTGAAGGCACGACGTATCCTGAATAAGGAGCTGATGTTTGCCGACGATGTTACATTAACTGCCTGTTTGCAATGAGGATTATGAGGAGCTTATGTTTGCCGACGATGCAACATTAATTGCCTGTTTGCAATGAGGATTACGATGGCTAGTTAATGCTTTGACAGCTGCAGGCAAATAGTTCAGTTTTACAATAAGTCTCACCAAGACAGAAAAAAGGGCATGAAACGTCACAAACCCAAATTCGGTGATTCATTTGGGCGCCTCCATTGTCTTTCAAGACTGAAGGAGACATGTATATAGCCTTCGTAGAAATAACCTCTATATTTAAAGAGAAAAATAGAGAGAGGCATATAAATAGATGACATATATAGTCTTGTTTCAAACAAACTTATTTTGCTTACACTTCAACTTGGAAACAACTTTATAGGCCTACATTTATTACTTTCACATTACACATTGGACTAATATAAGACTATTTTTAAACTTATAAACGAAATTTCATTTAGGCCTATTATAGTAAAAGCATAAAAAGGAGCCTTAACTAAATCCTTCCCAAGAACATGGATTTAATCAATGTCGTAAACAAGAAATAAAACGAACTACATGCTATGCTATCTAGTATATATTGGCTAAGAAAATAAGTCATACAACTTTACATTTATAGGTTTAAGTCACAAAGTGATTTGTGCACACTTATCTCTGAAAAATCTTCTATGACAATTGAGTTTCCATTCATCATTTGGTGTAAAAGTGGTGATTAAAATCTTTAATGATTTTTTTAATATATTAAACAAATTTACCGGAAGTCACTCTACCTGTAGTACCATGCAACCAAGGACGCCTAGGTGGATGGGACTTATTTAATTGAAAAATATAGCCTTGATGCGCATAGTTGGAAGTCCTGTATAGTGTAATAACTAAAGGGAGGCAACTCAACGAGACAAAGACGTTTATTTACACGGAGACATGACAAACACAAAGGGGCATCTGCCTTGAGCACAGCGTCTCCATATTGACTCTCTACTTGGACGGAAATCGTTCTTCTCCTTCCTCATGTCAACATCCTGTTCTAGTCTGGTTACTAGAGGTGCGCATCTCTGCACTATCTTGGATGGCGGTGCGCATGGCAAAGTCATAACATTGCCCCCGTCTTAGCACTTTTCGTCCCGAAAAGAAACACTGCAGCTGAGGTTTGACAGTTCAGGTGGAGGTCGATCAGTGGGAGCCACAGGCGGCAGGGAGCGTGTTCTCCACGAAGCCATCCGCATTGTTTTCCTCCAGTGCCGCTTTCTCTTTCTCCAGTTGACCAGGCTGTTGTTGCGACGATGACGTGGCCGTTCGATACACAAAGAGATAGTGTCGAGCACTGTTTTCTTCAGCACAGCCGTTGATCGGACACGCTGTCTCAGCAGACCTTCCCGACAGACGCCTCTCAAGGGAGCTGCAGGTTCACATGCAGCCACGTTGCAAACAAAGCAGAATGCACCGCAGTCATCCTCAGACAACAGTCTCACGTCCAGAATACAGGTCTCTTCAGTTTCAAGTGGAAAATGTCTTCCACTTGACGGCTCAGATTTAGAGTGGTCCGATTGACATTCATCTATGCCAATGTCGATGATGATGGTGGAAGTACACATGCCCTGTTGGTGGTTTTCTTGACATCTAAATTCTATGTCTGATGCGCCGCACGTACAATTCATGGTAAACTTCTGGATGCAGTTGTCGAGCTTCGAATTTCCTTCGTAGGCAACTGAAGTTAGGCAGAGGTCTTTAAAGTCCACAGCAACAGGCTTGAACGCAGACCCAACGTAGTCTTGATCTGTCCGGCTCATTGAGGTACTGGTAACAGGTACAACAGGAACAAATGCTTCAGGCACATAACAGACTTCAGTTAAGGTACTGGTAACAGGTACAACAGGAACAAACGCTTCAGGCACATAACAGTCTTCAGTTTCTTCGTTTGTCTGCTTCCGTTCGACTCGGTACATCCCGTTGAGATCATCACAGCAATCGCCATTACGTTTCTCGTCTTGAAAGTCACAACCACAAGACTTGCCCACAACACAGACACAGACGGTGCTCAAATCCCCAGCGTCTCCGTCACCACTGTTTGTGCAACCACAGTCTTGACCACGCAACTTCTTTACCAACGTGTCTACAGGCAACTGCTCCTTTACCAACGAGTCTACAGGCAACTGCTCCTTTACCAACGAGTCTACAGGCAACTGCTCCTTTACCAACGTGTCTACAGGCAACTGCTCCTTTACCAACGAGTCTACAGGCAACTGCTCCTTTACCAACGTGTCTACAGGCAACTGCTCCTTTACCAACGAGTCTACAGGCAACTGCTCCTTTACCAACGAGTCTACAGGCAACTGCTCCTTTACCAACGTGTCTACAGGCAACTGCTCCTTTACCAACGTGTCTACAGGCAACTGCTCCTTTACCAACGAGTCTACAGGCAACTGCTCCTTTACCAACGAGTCTACAGGCAACTGCTCCTTTACCAACGAGTCTACAGGCAACTGCTCCTTTACCAACGAGTCTACAGGCAACTGCTCCTTTACCAACGAGTCTACAGGCAACTGCTCCTTTACCAACGAGTCTACTCTTTCTTTCACTTGAGACACCATTTTATTTCCCTTGTTCCCCATACTGTGAATTTGTTCACACAATTCATCAATACCTTCATTTATCTTGCCAATAAGCTCATGAATCTCCGGTTCAATTTCAAATAGGTAGGTCTCTGATCTTCGTCTTCATCAATTAGGGCTTGCCGGAGACGAGCTGTAAGCACCTCCTTGCTACCACCAAGCTTCAGGCGTCTGTAACGAAGTTCCTGCCTTAGCTCTTTAACTAAAAGCTGGTCTAGTTGTTTCAAAGACGCCATTGTGCTAGAATCCTAACTCCTCTCGTTAAGTCGCCTATGATCTTACTTCTGACACCAATGTAATAACTGAATGGAGGAAACTCAACGAGACAAAGACGTTTATTTACACGGAGACATGACAAACACAAAGGGGCATCTGCCTTGAGTACAGCATCTCCATATTGACTCTCTACTTGGACGGAAATCGTTCTTCTCCTTCCTTATGTCAACATCCTGTTCTAGTCTGGTTACTAGAGGTGCGCATCTCTGCACTAGCCTGGATGGTGGTGCGCATGGCATAACAATGTATATATATAGTCTATGTTTTACATTAATATTCTTCATTATTACAGTGAGAAGTTGATGGATTGTTAATTTCAGATCTTTTACACATTATCCTCTAGATTTAATATTTTATTATAAACTACAAACGTTCTTGTTAACAGAAGGAAATCTAAATAAAATAGTACATTAGGTGTTAAAGACTTCTTGTCTAGATCTACATGATAAACAAATATTAGTTTCTAGAACGAAAATTAGGCTTATAGGGAAAATGAGAATGAAAATTTTGACCTTAAAAAAATGAAGTGCAAATTTTGACTGTTGTCTTCCAAAAACATATTAGATCGAAGTTGCGAATTAAACAAAAAATCAATTTTTGGTAAATTTGACCGCTGTGGTTTTTATCATAAAAATAACGTACTTGTCCTTGACCAAAGTAAAGTGAAAACAGGTTAAATTTTCGTATGTTTTCGTACAAAGCAGGAGGGAGAATTAGTGATAGAGGAATAAGGGAATCAAATATGACCCTTCTGAATATAATACATATTAATTGAGCTATCAAAGATATTTTAGAAATAGGAAAAGAAAAAAAAACATATTTGATTAGGCTGTTATGCTTGATTTCGTTTGTTTCGTGGTCGAGAGGCATGGCGCGCTTGAACTTGGCTTGGCTTAGCTACCTAGAAGGGGGCTCGAGGTTCGACACCCGACTCGGGCAGAGTTGTGTTTACTGAGCGCCTAAAGGCAGCACGGAAAACCAACTCCTAGATACCCCCCACCCCACTGGTCCACAAATGAGATTGGACCAAAAGCGCTCTGAGCATGCTATAAGCATGAAAGTAGCGCTATAGAAAAGCTCTACTAAAAATAACTATGTGGGTGATCATTACATTAAACAAGGTTAAAAAAGGGGAGGGTTCCAAAGAGAAAAATAAAAAAGGAGCGTAAAAATTATTTCACTCTCATATACCCCTTGGATGTCGTCGTAGATCTCTTGGGCTCCTTTGGAAATCATTGATATAGATACTTAATTAATTCTTTGAACAAACTGTGATTTCTACACACAAAAAAATGGACCGCCCCCTCACTCGAATTTTGTTATCGATGCAATCGCTATCCATGCCACAAAATCGGCCAACATACCAGAGGGGGGTGGCGACAAAATCTAAAAATAGGTTACAATATACATAACTTATATATATTATTAAAATAGGTAAATTTCTCTATTTAGATTCTCTCACCCCACATGAACGGGTAATCAGGACAGTGGGGAGGCTTGAATCGCCCCTACAGTCTTTCCCCCTGGATCCGCCAGTGCTCAGATTGCGCCTATAAATTGATTATTTTATATTTCAGTTGAAATAACTCAAAAAGATATCTATATGACTCCACACAATGAATTAATAGGAGAAGATATACATTCGTCAGTAAATACTGTTGGAGTGGAAATTACTATGATTTGCTCTTTTACTGTAAGTTCAAGAAATTACTAGATATTACAAGTAATGACATTCTAATTCTTAAGTGTATATTTTGAAAGGGTCTTTACAACTTTTGTGTTCCATCTTTAAAAAAAAAAAGTAAGACTTCTACCTGAATGAGGGGATTTAATTGCTCTAGATAGCTCTTTTAGGTCTCACAAGGTATTTATTCTATACCACTTCGTTTGGTCTTTTATTGTGTTTGTCATTGTTGTTAACAAGCAAACTTCAGGTAGACATCTAAATCACCCAAAAAATAACTACTACTTCTCACGTCACAATAGAAACACACACACACTCAATAACATCTCCAATATTTCAATTAAAAATATTTGGATGAATTATTTTTTTTATTTAAACATACAGATGATGTTAAAGTAAATTTAAAAGACAAAAATATATCATACAAATATATCAAAAATTCATACAAAAATAACAAGATTACAAAGAGAGTTTGTGTTATCGCACAAACTCAGAATCGATCCACGTCGGATCCGCCTATTCGCAAGGAATTTTCAAGACGTGAATTTGTTTGGATTATTTAAAAAAATAATGTTTTAAAGATTTATTTGGCTTTGTAAAAAATGTTGTTGTTTTTTTTTATTGTTGTAAAAACATTTTTTCATGTTTTGGATGTTCCTTCAAAGTTAAAGATAATTTATTTCCTTTTCCAAACCTCCCGCAGGACGACGGGAGATGGCATATGTCAATATGTCAGAAGAGCGATTTTAGATGATCTTTTGGTATTAAGCATTTTCATTTAAATGGAACTAGAATGAGGATGTAGATCTACCTAAATTAAACTTCTGATTTAGCACTCTCGATATCTTTATCTACTAGATCTAGATCTAAAATATAAATATAAATTTGGGATAATGTAGATGTAATTTAGATAAGATTTATGTAATAAACAACTAGATAATGTATAAATAGACTGAATGCAATATTAAATCATGGCTGCCTGATCGTGTGGTTTGCGCGCTTGACTTTCGTTTGGATTTATCGATGGTCCCAGGTTCAAACCATGCCCGCTCTCATCCCCAGTCTTTCTGTTATTGGTTTGGACTTAACTCTGAAGGAACATCCGAAACATGTAAAACAACAAGGTCTAAACTAGACCAAGAAATTGTAGATCTTTAGTCTACAATGATTTTAATTAAAATATAAATCTAAATCTAGTTTAAAAATCTAGCTTAGTGTAAAAATAAATCTAGAACTAGTTTTTAAAAATTTTGCTCTAGTGGTAAACAAATGCACATCTAGTGTAAAAAAAATCTAGATTAGATATAAATCTAGCTATTATGTCTTTATAAATTACAAGTCAGATTACGAGGTCTAATAAACATTATTATACCGAGTTGCTTTAGCATTTTATTTGAAGAATTTATTTCATATGACGTCAAAGGAAAATAATTCACTACGTCACACGGCCTAGTTAGACTAGAACAAATCATCTATACGAGCAGCTTGTTGAGGGTTCATAGACATTGGTGCACCGAGTGAGTTCTTTTAGAATTTGATTTAAAGAATTAACTACATATTACGTCAAAGAAAAAAATCCAATACGTCACACGGCAATAGTTAGACTAAAAAATGTAATCTACACGAGCATCTTGTTGAGGGTTCATTGACATTGGTGCACCAGGTAAGTTCTTTCATTGGCATTTATCGTATCTTATCTTATATAATACAGACGTTACTTCAAAAAAGAAGATGATTACGTCCTACGCGTCATGCATTTATTCATGCATATTAACCAATGACTTAAATTCTGCCAAGTCACTGGTTTTTCTGGCTAGCTCAGGCAAACCATTCCATGCTCTAATAGCACTAGGGAAGAAAGAGCATTTGTACAAATTTGTCCTAGCATATGGGACGAGGAATGTGCCTTTATTTTTGTGTCTTTCGGAGAATTTTATTAAATTTTGTTTTTGTATTTGAAGATTATGGTTCAGTGTTTTATGGATAATTGCTACTTTACTTTTGAGTCTTCTGTCCTGAAGGCTTTCTAAATTTAGTGATTTTACTACAGGTGTTACTCTAGTCAAATGTGAATATTCATTTGTTATGAATCTCACTGCTCTATTTTGTGTTTGTTCCAGTTTCTTAATGTTTTCTTGAGTTGAGGGGTCCCAAACGGTGGATGCATATTCTATTATTGGCCTAACCAAGGTTAAATAACATTTTAGTTTTATGTTCTTATTTGATTTATAGAAATTTCTTTTATTTTACATTTTATTTGTTTGTTTTGTCTGTCAGTCTGTTGTCCGTTATGTTAATATCGAAAAAAAAAGACTAAAAGTTATTGAAAATCTGAGTTAAAATTTCCATTTTGAAACATCGCAATATTTTCAAATTTCTATAATAGATTATTCTAAATGTTAATCTATTTTTAGTGAGATAAAATAAGAATTTTAGATTAATCAAATATTATTATTATATCTTTTATATAGCGCTACATTCATGCTTATAGCATGCTCAGAGTGCTTTTGGTCCAATCTCATTTGTAGACCGGTGTGGGGAAGGGGGGTGGAGGTGGTATCTAGGAGTTGGTTTTCCGTGCTGCCGTTCAGGGAGTTCAAACAATAATTCGGCGTTTGTAAATTTTTCATATAAAATTCGGAACATTTTAGGCGACGAGATGTAAGAAAAATAAAGTATATGTAGGTGGATTTCTTTTTCAAAACAAAATTCGGAACATTCTTTACCGCAAGAAAATTAACTGTAAAATTAGTCTAAAAAGTGATTTTCAACATTCGTTTTTAATAAATTACTTTCTTATTTAAAAATCCTGAACAACCTATTGTCGATATTTTGATAAAAATAAAGTCATTTGACATAAATTATTTTAAAGACGAGAATACGGAACAATTTGATATCGAAACTATAGTCACATATTATCAAAGAATATAAGTGTAATAGTAGTCAATTATGCGATTTCAAACAATCATCTGACATTATTTTTTTTAATAAAGCAATATCCGGAACAACTTTATAGTTAATGAAATATAAGTCAGTATAAAGAATTATATTTATCATTTATATGTTATTTACATTAAAAATCTGAACAACATATTAAAAGATCAGGTGTTGTTTTTTTTTCAACGTTTAAGCATGGAAATAAAATTTCATATAAGTTAGAAGAGCAAACAAACATTCGTTGGCATTGATTTGTTTTTTACAAAACATCCGAAAAAATCTATTATAGATACTTAAACTATTGAAATATTTCTGAAGGAACATTAAAAGTTAAATCAGATTTTCAATAGCCTTTAGTTTTATTTTTTTTAATCTAACCGTGACGGACAGACTGACCAACAGGCAAAACGCACGAAAATAAGCTTTTTTTATTCTGATATTGGGCACTTAACAAAAAATAAATAATTTTTTTTTATAACAATAAGTTTAGAGAATTGGTTTAGCACCATCAAATGGCGCGGCGTTACGCTACAGCCCAAAAGTCCATTTTTTTAAAATTTACGTGACATTTACATACAAAGGGCATTCTTAGACTTTACAACAAACATAAATGTTTTCTTTTTATTTTAGCATCTAGTTGACCAGAAAAAAACAACTTTAACTAATATTTATATTTGTTGTAAACATTTCTTGTACATTTTATAAATATATTTGACTTAGTAATACTGAAAATACACAAAAGATTGTCTTTCTTTGTTAGCATATTGAAACATTGCCTCCCTTACATTTACGTCATTGTTTTTGGTGAACAAATGGAGAAAGGCTAGAAAAATCCATTGCAACTGGAGAGCTCTTCGACAGCTAAGAAGCAGAAAGATGAGCACTTAAGCAAGCAGGTCCAAAACTTGTTAAATACCAAAACTGCACCAGAATAGTGCCAAAATAGTCTTTTAAAGCCTGAAAAACTCACACTATCTCTATAAAACAACTCAGAATAGCTCTTGTAAACCTCAATAAGAACAGTTAGGAAACAGGTCTTTAAAGGAATACAGCACACATTGAAATAGAGTGCAATGAAAAAGCAAACATACTGGCAAAAAATAATACATACAAACAAATTTAAATTCCTCTCTACCCAAAAGAAATGAAGAAAATATAAACGAAATATCCTAATCCTAATTACCATAAAAGCATTGCTCATTATAAGCTATCCCGAGAAATATTTTTTCTCTCAGAACCGGATAGAGCACAATGGGACAACATCTATTTCGATAGCTAAACGTCGGAACAAGTGGACATTGTGGAGCATCATTATAAGAGAATACCGACCATGTCCTTCAAGTCTGCATACTTCATCAAGAGGCCCAAACAAGACTCTTGCCCAGAATCCCTCCAGTAGAAAAAAATTTATTACATGTGGAGAAGCTCCTGAACTGGACACCAATGTGCGTTTCTCTATGAAATATGTAGATTGATGGATTTTTGCCTCAAAATGCTCAAAATAACTCCACCATTTTTTTCTAATTATTAGTTAATTCTTAAGAATATACAATAATTTATTTGGTAAACATGTTAAAACATAACAAGTCTTCCATTTTCGAATTAGTATGTATAAAGTATTCTAAATACATTCCTTCTAGGGTCCTGCAAATTTGCAAGCAGTTTGGAAACGCAAAAAGGAAGGCAATGAAGAGAACTATCCATATGCAAACAATTTCATAAACTCCAAACAAGTTTTCTCTGTTATTTCTGGCTGCAACACTTATGATTATGCATCTGAGTTGAAATTTACACTTGAAGAAAAAGACAATGGAACCTTGTACATATGTGTTGTTATGAAAGACAATAATGAACGGAGCAGAAAAATGTTTACTATTGGAGTTAATCCAGGTAGGTTTCTTTTATTACTAATGTTTACATGAGTATTTTGTATCTTAAAATCATTATAATACTATATTAGATTTGAGACATATTTTAATGACACCTCTAGAGCTATTCTTTGTAGTGCGATGTGCAAAAAAGCATCGGCAATTAGTGAGATCAGTTATAAGTACTTACTACTGGCTAATCTTGAAGTGCCCCTAGTCCATATTTCTCTGAACTAGCATTTCAGTTACAAGAAACTTATAATGAAAACCCTTGCTACTACTTATTTTCGGATATTTCTAATGAGCAGAGCACTATTAATATTTCCCCAAGTAGGTCTTGTATCTTTGAGCTTGCTTTACTGAGCTCGTAGTCACTGACTCCATCTAAGTTGCTGCTTTTTGTCTGTGTTAGCGGCCCCCGAAAGGGGAAAACACGCTATTAGTTATGTGTGGAATGCAGGGGCGGACTGGGTATCAAAATCGGCCCGGGCATTACCATATAAACCGGCCCACAAATGGCATGTCATATTTTTTCGGTGGTGTGGGGGGGATTTTTACCCCACTCCGCAATTTATATATAAAGCATAAGTTTGCCATTAATTAAAATAGTATACAAATTGATTTAGATCTAGATTTATTTCGTAATTAAATAAATTTTTTTGTAAGCCTTTAGTGTAGTATGTTATAAAATTTATCTATGTTATTAAAAATAAACAAAAAGAAACTTACTTTTTCTTTCAAATCGCAGAAAGTAGAGCTTTATACCCATATTGAGCTGTGAACAAGTTGTGTGGTTTGCAATTCAGCGGCTTTGTGTATGTGTTAAAGTTAATTTCTATTAAGTATTGTTAAAGAGCTAATGAATTTCATTGAAACCATTAAAAGACGGGGGAGGGAAGGAGCAAAACAAAATGGCAGTGCCATCAAAGGCCCATGCCGACCAGTAAAATGATTAGGCCAAACACAACCTCGAAGACATCAAAGCAGTCCATGCCGCTCGTGCATTGCAGAAAGTACGGTCTAACATTTTGCAAATGATAATACGTACAGTGTATAGCGTATTTTATATTTATATTCTTGTTGAATTTCAAACAAAATTAATTGTAATAAGAATAAAAACAAAAAACAAACAAGAAAACGTGTTCGGGCCTTTGTGTCTTGCTGCTGTCACTTTTTTTTAAAAAGTTGTCTGCATTGAAATTTTGTTTTTCTTAGGTCGCGACCAGACCGGCCCATTTGGTACCGGCCCACCGGGCATTTGCCCGTTTGCCCATATAGCCAGTCCGCCCCTGGTGGAATGTCTGTCCGTCCGTCCCGTTTAGATCTCGGAAACTAAAAAAGATAATGACAATCAGACATCATAATATTTAAGACCATTCAAAGTTCTGAAGCAACGGCTACTTTTTTCTTTTCTTTTTTTTTTAAATCAATTACGCAAACACTTTTTTTCATAAAAATACACCACTTTTACAACTATTCACTATCAAAAGTAACAAATAAGGAAGGCTCTTTAGAAGGAGAGATGACAATTAACCGTATTATTTGGATTTTATGTCCAAAAATAATTTTTATTACATTTGTATTGCTAAGTTATGTAAGTTATGTAAGTTTCGTCATTCTAACTACTACATTTACACAAAAAAAGTTTGTTTTTTTAAAGAGAGAAAAAATCTTTTTTTTTTAGTATGCATCTAAGTTGGACATAATTTGAAACAACAATTAATAAGTAGTTTTTCATATTATCGCGTGAACTGCAGTACTATGGTATGGGAATAATACACGAACTATTTTTTTTTTTACTAAATGTTTTTCTCTTTTTTCTTGAAGATTTAAATAAAAGATTGACCCTCTATAAAACAAATTAGATTAATTAGATATTCATCTTAAGACATCAGTAAGCCAGGTTCATATCTAACTTCACATTCACTTTCAGCTATCTCTAGGTCTGCTGGACCGCTGGGGCACAACACAAAATCTGTCAACCTTCTTTCTCCATTCTTCTCTGTCATTTGTCTTTGATAGAATTTCATTATGATGTTTTTACTGAAAATATTGAAACCTGCCTTTTTACCTGCCTGGGTGGACCACTTCGGGGGCCGTTTTTGAGTTTGTGTTTCCACATAAACTTTTTTGTAACCTTGTTAAATATGTTTTTATTGCTTTTCTAAAATATTAAAAAAACAACAACAATAAATCAGTTTCTGGCTAGTTGAAACTAAAAGAAAGACTGACACAATATGTTTATGATAAAAGCGAAACTCAATATATTTATATTTTTCTTTATACTAGGCTTTTATCTTACTCTCTCTTTCTGTCTGGTAAAAAAGGTTTGTACACGTTATTTCTCCGACACACAATCACGGTTCAAGCTGAAATTTTGTGAAATTATTTGTACTTAACAAAGCAAGAAGCAATAAAAAACAACTATTCAACTATTTATTGATCATTATTTTATTTGTTTAATATTCAACGAGTGAAAGAAAATGTACTTGACTGGTGGTATTAGTTGAAAAAGTCCACATTATGATTTGTGTAGAGAATTAGGTCAACTCTTAAAAATTTAAAACTAACAAATAGAGTAAAGTGCGAAGTTCGAAATTATTAAGCCAGCAGGCAGCAATTTTCACGTTTCGATTTATATAGCACCGTAACGGTCTGATCTATGAAAAAACTGATAGTATCTCTGAATTTTTCGTCTTTTTTCTACAGAAATAGATCAAATTTAATGTATCACTAGGCACTAGGCTTGGTTAAAATTAAATATGAGTTCAAAGAGGTGTAGGGTAGGTATCGCCAAGCGTACTTTACCTCGAGCGGATTTTTCCCCAGTTAGTAAGCTCCAATGAGTTGATGGAAAGTTCAAACAGATCAAAGAAAATATATCTAAAAACATGTTTTAATATTTAATTTTCACTATAAAGTCATTTTCTTTTTACTCCAGCGCAAGAACACCATCCATTGCACCAGTTCCCACCCTCCACAACTTTAAATAGTCTCTTTAAGCTGATGAGCAATCAGACTTAAAAATAGCCTTAAGCCCATTACCCATTTCCTTCACTACCGGGTAGTAAAAAAGAATAATTCCACACCTCCTGATTTGACCTCACCATGAACTTAGCATTTACAAGGAAAAGGAAATAGTATGTGTCGGAAGTAAAGCAAAAAGGTGCATGCGCAGTAGCAATATAGTAGTAATTTGGTAAACATTCAAATAAAAAAGTTTTAGCAATAAACTGTTTGAACCTCTTGACAAATTTGGGCTGCTCGAACTTCGCACTTTACTCTATATCTTCTATTTTCATAAGCACTTCTCTGGCACAGGGAGGGAATCTAATCCCGGTGCTGTACCAGTTGAGAGGTTGGATATTGCAACCATTATATTATTGAGCCGTGGGGGTCAGCGAGTAAAGGTGTTCAGACCAGCAAACAAGTATTTCCTCCTTACCTGTGAGAAGTTTGTTTCCATCAGCACTGAATATGGGAAATTAGCCATTTTGTCGAGGACAGTAGAAATCTTGTATAAATTTAAAACATTTCTTGCATTTTCAATGTCTGCTTAAGAATGGAATTTTTCAACCTTTTTGCTAAACCACGACTCCTTCATATATCTCAGATTTTGCTGGACCTTTCTTTTAGCAAAGGGTGCTAGCTGGATTACACCAAAGGCCTTGAAGCAATGTTAAAAGCTGTTCGATTTGCACATTGTTTTCGTCAAACCAATTTTGAAGCTTGCGTTTTGGCTGAAGGAGGACAATGCAGGGCTTTCATTTCACTGTCTAGTTGGTTGATGAGCTTTTGCTTGATCTCTGGGTTTGTGAGCTTACCAACATCTACGCGCTTTACACGATTGCTTTCTTGAGGCCTTCTGTGAGATTTGATGCATATTTTTAGCTTAGATAAGATAAGGCGATGATCAGTCCAAAAGTCCTACCGCATATAAAGCTTTTGTGACTTTGACATCCAGTCTATGACTGTCTTAGAATGATAAAGTCTATTTGATGCCAGTGCTTGGATCTGGGATGCATCCATGATGTCTTTTTTTCTGTGAGGTACTGCATAAGTGTATTTGTTACACACAACTTGTTGTTTGTGCACATTTCTCATAACTATGCGTCATTGTTGCTGCAGTGATCATTGCCGTATCTGCCCAGAACATTACTCCAGGTTTTCTAGTCAGAGCTTACCCTGGCTTTATATTCGCCCAGAATTTTAATTTTGTCTTCTTGAGGATTTTATGTATTGCAGAGTTCAGATTCGAGTAGAAGCTTCTTTGGTATTGTCTTGGTTGGACATAGGCGCTTTTTAGAGTAGCATGTCGCCTTGAGGTCAGGGGTAGGCGTAAAGTCATATGACTGTCATTTATAACTTTTAGTATTTCTGCCAATATGTTGAGTAGTTTGGTTTCAGCCTAAACCAACACCAGCTTCACGCTTTTACTCGCTGATCCAGAAAAAAAAAGGTATAACCTGCACAGACTTCTGTTATCTGAACTTTGTTTGCAAATCGTGATTCATTCAGAGCAGCTATATTTACATTGTATCTGGCTATTTCTCTTGTCACAAGAGTACTACTACATTCAGGACGGTTTGTTTCAGCACAGTCAAGGAGAGTGCGGACATTCCAGCCCCGATATAGAGTTGATGTATTTCGATTTGTTTCTTCCTGAGGTTTATTTTGCCTGTCCCTCATGACACTGGCCAGTCTCCCACGGCTAGTCTAGATAAGTGATAAGTAATAGAATATTGCAAAAGCTAAAAGCCTGAAATAGCGCACGAAAAGCATGAAATAGTGCTAAACAAAAACAAATGTTAAAAATATTTCTAACCACACAGATTTATCGTTGTTATTTTAGATCAGCGGTTCTCAACCTTTTAAGCTTGTTACATTTATATGTGTATTTATGTTTATGTCTGTTGTGTGTGTGTTTGTTTGTTTTCATGTAGTCTCCCTTGTTCTACTGTCAGTATGTTCACGTGTTCACGGTTTACTCTTAAGTGTGTCAGTAGTGTGTATTCACTGTGTATTAGTCTCTGCTGGTTGTTCTCTCCTTGTTTTCACGTTAATAAAAATGGAGTGTAACTTTTAAACATCAGTATTGTTAGTGTATTGTAATAATATAACATGGTGGCAGCTTTCTAAAAGTTCTAAAATGGAAACTGTAAGTAAAACTAACACTCAAGACTTGTATAGAAATCTGCAAGGCTAATGAAGCTGCTGACTTGCAACTACAGGTACTAGAGACAGGTAGGCCTACATCTGATGCCTCACCACCTCAGGATGAGGCGTTCGCTGTCTCGTCTCGCAAAAACATTCTACAACAAAATGCTGCTCATAAACAGCGCAAATGTAAATTTTGTGGACAAAACCACCCGTTCAAAAAGGAACTGTGTCCTGAGTGGGGTAAAATATGTAATAACTGTAAACAAAAAAATCATTTCGGCATTCAATGCAACCAAAAGAAACTGCAATATGTACATGAAGACAGTGATGATTGTTATTCGTTATCTTCTAATGATGAGGCTGTGCTTGCTGTACAAGGTGGACTAAACAATAAAATCATAAAAGCTGAAATGATCATAGCTGGTGAGAAGATTGTGTGTCAGATTGACTCGGGTGCCAGCGTTAATGTCATCCCTAAGAAGCTTATTAAATCTGCACAAATCTGTCCCACTCAAAGCAAGCTACGTGTGTATGACGGTAGCACACTCATACCTATTGGAAAGGTACAAATCGTAGTACAAAATCCAAGGACCAACAAGAGATATCGTGTTGATTTCGTGGTTGTGAGAGATGACTTAACTCCCCTGTTAGGGAAGAAAACGTCAGAAAAAATGGGACTAATTACAATTAACTATCATACTTTTGAAAGTGTTGACAAGATTGAAAGTGTTGATAAGCCTCTACCAAGGTTATCGACAAAAATATTTGAACAGTTCTCTGATGTATTTGATGATCAGCAGGGTGAATTACCTGGTGTTGTACACTTAGAAGTGAATCATGACATAACACCAGTTACATGTCCATCTGGTCGTGTACCTTTAGCTATGCAGGCTAAAGTAAAGTTTGAGTTAGAACTGCTAACAGAAAAAGGAATCATTGAGCCTGTTGATAAACCTACTGACTGGGTCAGTCGAATGGTGATTGCAACTAAAAAATCTGGAAAACTTCGTATCTGTTTAGATCCTCGTCCTCTCAACAAGGCACTTAAAAGAGAACGTTTTCCCCTTCCAGTAATGGAAGACTTGCTTCCTAGATTATCGAATGCAAAAGTGTTTTCAAAACTGGACCTTGCAAATGCATATTGGCATGTGCATCTGGATGAAGCATCGAGTTTGCTAACAACTTTTCAGACACCCTTTGGACGTTACAAGTGGAGAAGATTTGCATTTGGAACATCTGTGAGCTCAGAACTGTTTCAGAAACATTTAAATGCTGCTCTTGAAGGTCTTGAAGGTGTGATTGGTGTAGCTGATGATATTATAGTTTATGGTTCCGGAGACACATGGGAAACAGCTTCCCATGACCATGACAAGAATATTACAGCATTATTTGAGAGATGTCGCTCTGTGGGAATTAAACTGAACAAAGAAAAAGCTGAGATTAAAATGAAAGAAATTACATTTCTGGGACATCTAATTACAAGTGATGGTTTAAAGATTGATCCTGAAAAGGTAAAGGCTGTTAAAGAAATGAACAAACCAACAAACGTTGAGGAAGTTCGGCGCTTTTGTGGGTTTGTGAACTATCTTGCTAAATTCCTACCCAAACTATCCGACGTCATTGAACCAATTCGGCAGCTACTTCATACAGATATCCCTTGGTCATGGTCGAGAAAACATGACAGTGCATTCTGTGACATACAATCTATGGTGACTCAAGCTCCTGTGCTAGCATTCTACAATCCACTTAAAGAATTGACCATACAGTGTGATTCCAGCCAAAATGGTCTTGGCGCTGTCCTAATGCAGGAAAGTAAGCCCATAGCTTACGCAAGTCGATCTTTGACTGATACTGAAACTAGATACGCACAGATCGAGAAAGAAATGCTAGCAATTGTATTTGCACTGGATAAGTTCCACCAATACACGTTTGGTCGACATATAACCATTGAAAGTGACCACAAACCTCTTGAAGCAATAATGGCTAAACCTCTCTCAGCTGCTCCTCGAAGATTGCAGGGAATGATGTTGCGCATATAAAACTATGACATAACTGTAATTTATAAAAAGGGAAAAGAAATGTATCTTGCCGATGCACTTTCAAGAGCTCATATCAAGTCATCAGCAAACAGTCAAGGGGAGTTTGAGCTCATAAATATGGCCAGTTTTCTAGCAATTGGGGAAGAAAGACTACAGAAACTAAAGGAAGAAACCGAGAAAGATAGGACGCTTCAAAAACTTCTAATCACAATTAATCAAGGTTGGCCAGAAGGCTAGCATCTTCTACCATATCAGCTAACGCCTTATTATAATTTCAGAGACGAAATGTCAGTTCAAGAGGGGCTTATATTCAAAGGTGAAAGAGTAGTAGTGCCCAAGTCACTACGATTAGAAATGAAAAGAGAAGTTCATTCTACACACTCAGGCATTGAAGGATGTCTAAAAAGAGCTCGTGAGAGTTTATTCTGGCCAGGAATGACCGGTGACATAAAGCATTATATTTCAACTTGTGAAATATGTCAAGCTTTTCAACCCAATCAACAGAAAGAGACTTTAATGAATCATGAAGTTCCCACACACCCCTGGGAAAGGGTTGGTGTTGATCTATTCACACTTGACGGCAAAGACTATCTTGTGTGTGTGGACTACTACAGTAACTTCTGCTAAGTTGATCGTCTAGAGAACACTAGTTCAGAAACTGTCATAAGAAAACTTAAAGCCCATTTCGCTAGATATGGCATCCCATCCACAGTGGTCTCTGACAATGGACCTCAGCTATCTTCGGACAGCTTCGCAAAATTCGCCAACGATTGGAGTTTCAACCATTTGACAAGCAGTCCCCACTATCCCAGATCAAATGGAAAAGCTGAATCTGCCGTGAAGACTGTAAAGACATTATTTCTTAAAAATAAAGATCAGTTCATGGCTTTACTAAATCATAGAAGCACCCCGAATAAAACTGGTACTAGCCCATCACAGGCATTCTTTAACAGAAGAATCAGAACCTTGCTGCCTATAGCTAAAAGCCTGTTGAAACCTCAAGTTCTGGATACTCAGAAACATAGAAAAGCGCTGAAAGAAAACCAGAGGAGATCAGCGATTTACTACAACTCCCACGCTAAAGATTTACCTCCCCTTGCTAAGGGTGAAGAGGTGAGACTAAAGTCAAGGTCGCGTGGCCATGAACGTTGGCAAAAGGGAGTTATAACTCGTCAGTTACAACAACGGTCGTATGAAGTTGAATCGGGCGGAGGAGTTTATCGCCGAAATAGACTTCACTTACGAAGAATCCCACTGCCTGCTGAAACGAATGCGCCTACACCAACAGGTACGACCGAGCCTGACAACCCCGCACCTGTGGATGCACCCAGCAAAGATGAAAGTAGGCCTAATGCTCAGAGACCTGAGAGCCATATAGAAGACGGGTCTCACAGATCGACAACGTATACAACTAGGTCAGGCCGAGTGGTCAAATCCACAAGAACTAGTGACTATGTATATGACTAACCTCAAACACCGGAGGATGTTACATTTATATGTGTATTTATGTTTATGTCTGTTGTGTGTGTGTTTGTTTGTTTTCATGTAGTCTCCCTTGTTCTACTGTCAGTATGTTCACGTGTTCACGGTTTACTCTTAAGTGTGTCAGTAGTGTGTATTCACTGTGTATTAGTCTCTGCTGGTTGTTCTCTCCTTGTTTTCACGTTAATAAAAATGGAGTGTAACTTTTAAACATCAGTATTGTTAGTGTATTGTAATAATATAACAAAGCTCAGCGACCCTTTTTTACAATATACCACTCTGCCGCGAACCCCCCCCCCCCCATAGACACACACAGCAATAGAAGAATAGACAATAACAATCCTTATTTATGATGGTCTTAGGCGACCCCTAACAAATCGTCAATCGACCCCCAAGGGAGTCCCGACCCACAGGTTGCGAACCCCTTTTCTAGATCTATTACAAATTTAGCTACATGACTGATTCAAGCTATTTTATACGATTGCACTTTTATAAATATTTTTTTTGTTTTTCCGCTTTTCTTTTGAATTGTTTTATATATTACTCTTAAATCTGCTTTCCGGTCATATCATCCCCGTCAATTCTTACCATGTCATTTTATCTTTAGTCACTTCATCCAAGGTCATTTTATCTTTAGTCACTTCATCCAAGGTCATTTTATCTTTAGTCACTTCATCCAAGGTCATTTTTATCTTTAGTCACTTCATCCAAGGTCATTTCATCTTTAGTCACTTCATCCAATGTCATTTCATCTTTAGTCACTTCATCCAAGGTCATTTCATCTTTAGTCACTTCATCCAATGTCATTTCATCTTTAGTCACTTCATCCAAGGTCATTTCATCTTTATTTACTTCATCCAAGGTCATTTCATCTTTAGTCACTTCATCCAAGGTCATTTCATCTTTGGCCACTTCATCCCTGGTCGTTTCATCGTTGGTCAATTCATCCCTGTCAAGGTTCTTTTTTTCTCTAATATACGTATTTGTATATCAATGCTGAATACCAAATGTAATCAAGTCATGAACAATAGCGTAACGACACATATAAAGACCTAATGAAAATTCAGAATGCCAAATCACGGAATATAACTTGTTAATTATGTGTATGTTCATAAGGTACTGACAAAGTTCTGGCAAATGAAATATCTAGAATCAATCAATATATAACAGCTAATATTCCTGTCAAGTTTTAAGATTTAATTTACTAAACATTAATGTGTGTAGGTATTAAAAGTAATATTAATTGCAATGTGTGTATATGTTACAATTAATGTATAAATTATTATTACTTTTATAAAATATCAGGCAGTCCCAGAGTTCAGCCCAACAGACACCATACACACCCAGCTGTAAACTAATAAAAGATGTGTATGATAATTTAAATTAAAGTATAGATTTAATCTAATGATATTTATACAATTAAAATGACATATGACCAAAGATAATGATAAAAAAATGCAAGTACATATAGATCTAGTATAATATGGCTCAATCCAATACTTAAATGGTATTTTAAATAAATAATATTGACCAAAGATTCTGTAATCATGTTCATTGTACTTCATATACAAATGTTCATGACAATCCAAATATCTTCTAGCCAAAATATAGTTCATCTACGAAGAGTAAGCAAAGTTCAGAATAGCATCAAAGCTCACAACTTCATAATGTATCACCAAGTCTGGATACAGCAACCCGCAATCTGGAATCTTTAACCTCATAATCGAAAATCAAAAACTTGAAAACGTCACACAGAAAACCTGAGACGAAAACCCTATAGAAAGATAAATAGCTGATTTTTCTAATCCTCTAATCTTCTAATCTAATTACAAAATACGAATACGACCTAATAGATATTAAGAATATCTTTACAATGTGAAATAAAACTTACCCTAAACAGGGTTCAAATAATCCTTCAAGAATATCTACCAAAGCCAACGCTAAGGCTATCCAGTACCGAAGACACAAGGAGAAGTCAAAGCTCAGAAGATACAGTCTGCTTCAGTCGAGCAAGTCGGCGCGCATGCGCAAAACGACCAAAACGAACAATTTGACGTCATATGAAAAAAAAATAGGCGGAAGTAACAAGGGGATATCACCTACTGCACACAAATAAAATAATGCAAATGACGTCATCGCCTATTGATGAAAGCGGCGCTATTAGAAAGTGAATATTTTTTATTATACAACTAATTCAATAGTTGTGACAATTCCATAGACCAAATGATAGCTATACAGAATAATTAAAGTCTACATTTCGACTCGATTTTTTTGAACTAAAATTCAACTGTACTGGACTAGGAAAAAAAACCACACTGTTTTACCATTAGTTACATTCCATTAATAAAAACCATCTCACAGAGTTAAACAATGCAAAGTCAACTACCTTTATTGAACCCCTTTCTCCTCTAATGTTAGCAGGAGACACATCTATATAATTACTGTTACTTTGAGGTGGCCAACTGTAGACGAACTAAATTTCCATTTGTAAAAATGAAGCACAAATAATTTTTATAATTAAATTTTCAACACTTTTTTATTTAATTTACTGGATATTTTTACATAAGGGAAAAAACTATCGGTATAGAAGTAAAGAAAGTATCGATAAGCTAGATTCTTACTAAGAGTTCTCGGTCATTTCATCCCAGGTCATTTTATCCCCTGTTCATTTCATCTCCTGGTCATTTCATCCACTGGTAATTTCATCAAAAATAATCCATCAAATAATAATAGCAAAAAGTATGAAATCGTCAAAATTTCATATATTTATTTGTATTTACATGACCAAAGAGAGTGATGCATTAAATAATAATATAATATAATGTCATTAAAAAATACATGTAGGGATATAGAGCTAATTTAAAATTATTTTTGCGTGTTAGTTTGAAATCAATAATGATATTAATAGCAGGCACAGAATACGATCCATTAATTCCCATTGTACATTGTGTAATTTCGTAGCCAGTTTTTTTGCTAATTTCTTGGAGTCAGTGTTTATTAGAACAAATCAAACGTTTATGTGACGGTCTATAAATGACACGCTTATATTCAAGAAACGATTGACAAATAAAGATATACTGAAAGATGGCCGTCAAGATATAAGTTATTATCGGCATGATCGTAAGTATTTTAATAGATCTCATTCTTCAAAATGATTTCCACTACTTGCAGCACACCTTGGACATTTATAAGTAATGAGCGCATAGCGCCATGATCATAATTATTTTAATCGTATTTCTATCTCTCAAAAAGATTTTCCCTACTCCCAACACATCTCTGCCTTTGATCATTACATCATGTAATATGCGCAGGATAATATTGACGTTTCTACATCAAATAGAAACAATGTAACTAAATGCAAGGTTACAAAGACAGTTTGTGTAAAGACACAAACTCAAAATCGGACCCCAAAGTGGTCCACCCAGGCATGCTTCAATTTTTTTCAGAAAGAACATCCGAATAAAATTATATCAATGACAAATGACAAGAATGGAGAAAGAAGGTTGACAGATTTTGTGTTGTGCCCCAGCAGTCCAGCAGACCTAGAGATAGCTGAAAGTGAATGTGAAGTTAGATGTGAACCTGGCCTAACTAGTTCCCATTTCAGACCTTGTGGTCTATAATGATGTAAAGTTCATCTGTTTTTGTGGCCTACGTTGAACGAGGATGTCATGTAGCCATCACATCGACCAACCGCCTTTACTTTTCCCCAACAAATGTCATATACCCATTAGAGCTGGGTAAACTCAGAGGTGCCCAAGGATTTCGAAGTTAAAAATCCCAGTCTTCATCAGGATTCGAACCCAGAACTCCCGGTTCGGAAGCCAAACGCTTTACCGCTCAGCTACCGAGCCTTCCTGAGGTCTTTCAATTAACTAGATACTCAGATTGCTACACCAATCGAAGAAATGTAGTTTACAAGATTACTATTCGTTTTAAATTATGTCTAACTTATAATGCATACTTAATAGTTTTTTTTTTTCCTTTAAAAAAAAATAGTAAACATTTGTTTGTGTGTAAATATAGTACTTAGAATAACAGAACTTACATAACTTAACAATACAAATATATAAACAAAACTTTTTGACAAAAAATCTACAACCGTTTGCGTAAATGTGTTAAAAATATGGAAAACGATCGTCTCCCCTAATAAAGAGCCTCAAGTGTATGAGTGTTTAATAGTTAATATTTGTAAAAGTGGTTATTTTTATGAAAAAACTGCTTGCATTAGTGATTTTAAAAAAGTTTTTCGCTTTCAGAAAAGAAAAAGTAACCGTTGCATCAGAACTTTGAATGGTCTAAAATATTGTGATGTCTGATTTTCACTATGTTTTCTAGTTTACGAGATCTAAACGGGAAGGACGGACAGGTGAACAGACGGACAGACACTACATTTAAGTTTTCTAGCTAAAACCTTTAAAAAATCTAATTATTATTAATATTGTGTTTCGATTTTTAAGGAAAAAAACTTCCCAACACCAAAGTATGATATGAAAATCTCTCCACAATGCTATGGTACATATAATTTTCACACGAGTTTATCCCAAATTTTAACTAACTGTATTAGATTTATCTTTTTCTCTCACTATATTAACAAACATCTGGAACAATCTATTATACAAACTTAAAACTATTGCGATGTTTCGGAGGGATTTTCAATAGAATTTAGTTTGTTGCTTTATATATTACTTTATAGAAGACTGACAGACAAAACACACAAAAATGGCGGCTTTCTCTCGTGTTAATTACGACATTTTTTTTGTACTAGCCCATTGGGACATAATGGATTTTTTCCCTTTGACATTATAAGAATGAATTTTTTAAATGTAATGCTAAAAAAATACTTGGTGCACAAATGTCTATGAATCCTCGACAACTTGCTCGTATTGCTTGTAAGACATTTTTTTAAGTCTAAGTGACTTAGTGGATTTTTGTTTTATTTCTGTCTTCATATAAAGTTAATTCTTTAAATGAAATGCTAAAACAACTTGGTATAGTAATGCTTATTAAACCTCGTTATTTGACTCTTGGTAAGTGTTGTAAAAAAACTAAAAAGAGTAGAATATTCTTCAGGCTTTAAAAAATGGAAAACATTGGACCGCGACTTGGATAAAACAAAAAACAACAGGAAAGTTATTGCTATGACATTTTTTCTTACTTACCAGAATCCGAAATATCGTGACCATATTGACGATTTCTTGAGTAATTTGGGATTTTATTGAGATGGTGAAACCTTATCTGCATGTGACCAAGTACTGAAAGAACATCCATAAGCTGTTACATAAAAACTATACATGTTTAGTAACCCAAGAAAGGAAATCCTTATCTATTTCTGCATGGTGCTTTTGTATCTTGTTTGAAAAAATGTATAAAAATCAAGCTAATGCGTTCTATTTTAAATTGCATGGGAAGTGGTGATTTGCAAAGCTCAGGGATATGAAAATATGGCTACAATGTCGGATATCCATCAATATGTACAGTCAATTTTTAGAACCAACAGAAAATTTATAATAAATGTTAACATCAATCCCGTACTATATGTGTCAACATTTATATAGAAAAATGCATCTTGCGTAACATTTTTACACATTAAAAAAATTTAGATTTTAAAATTTAGCGTAGGAACTATTATCAGCCTTTCTATGATTTTACATTTCTTCGTATTACTTGTTTTTTCTTATGAAAGAGATAACCATGCAAATGATGACCCAAAACCTAAAGAGTTGATAATGAACGAAGTGGTGGCTAAGCTGAGGCTTTAAGCTTTTACTATATCAACATCACTTGAGCATAGAAATATTGATTAATATTGAAAAAAAAAAAGAAGTATCGATTGTTCACAGAATTCATTGTATTAAGCTTAAATCTTTTTAATTTTAGTTACTGATTCAACAACAGGTAAACCAGGAACAGAGAGTGCTGGTTCTATTGTTGGCGCCATAGTGGTTGGTGTATTGGTCATTCTGGTCATTGCTGTTGTTCTAATCTACTTTTTCGTCATTCAAAAGAAGAAACAAATCGAAAGTTCTGAAGGTAATAATTTAAAAAAAAAATAATTGATGTTTTAATATGTAGATCTACAGTCCTGAATAACGTTTCATGCGATTCAATTTCCTATGTTTTATTTATGTGTGTGACAAGGGGGTATAAAAGTTGGCCGTTTTAATGTGTCTTGGGGTTTTTATAGTTTGAGATCCAAATATATATATAGCGTTTATTGTACAAGGAAAAGATAATGTTAAATGATTTACATAGGGCTGGGATGAGATCTAGTATGTACATATATTATCATTAGACGCTAGGAGCCAAGTAGTCCAAGTGTCATTTGGCTTTTCTCTTTTAGCTTATCTGTGTCCGGTGCTGCCGTCAGGAGACTGGTGTGATGGTGCTGATGCTATCTGCTGGCGGGGCTTGTCCAGGCAGTGCGCAGTCCAACTGTTTGTAGGGGCAGGGATCTGCTGCGGCTACTGTCAGCGAGCCAGTGATGGGTCTTTGGCGAGCGTTGTTGTTTGGACGCTGGCGATATATTAGTAGAGATGAGGTATTCGCAGAGATGGTATCAGCAGTGAGTGGATAGGTCACCAAGTGCAGATTACCTATAGATAAAAGCAGCAATCCAATGTGAAAGAAAAGGTCATGAAAATGTGTAGAACTCAAAACAAGAGAACGTTCGCTCCAAAACAGGTCTCGAGCGAGAATGACTCAGACCGCGAAGTTTGTCCAGATAAGATAAAGAAGGTGTGGGGGTGGGGCAAGAGTGGTGGGCGATAAGCCGACAATTTGATATAGACAATCTGGCATCATCGAGAAAAGGAAGTCTCTGTTTAATCGAGATACAATTTTCCCAGGATAGATATTGCGTGAAGGCGCAAACTTGGAGACCAGGAAACTGGTCCGCTCGCGTCCATTTGTCTTTTACTGCCTGCCCAGGAAGGTGAAGGGGAGATGATTAGGGCTTAGCCAGAGAAAGGGAGATAACGTCTTGACACTGGTCAGCGCTAGTCCATCAGGGAAACCGTTGCCTGAGGCGTTGAGTTGAGTTGGCCGAGGGGGTCAGCAGAGGAGAGCGTTACCTGGCGTTGGGGAGGGGGTAGGTTCATTCCACCGTCGTCCACGTTAGTCTAGTGATTAGGAGCAGGCGTAAAAGGGGAGGGCACTCTTGTCACGAGTCGAGCGTGGCATGTATCGAGATAGGAAAGATGAATGCGACATCATTTCTTGGGTGGGTGGATAGGAGTGGTGGTGGTAGTGTTTTTAGCACCTGATAGGTAAGTTAGGAAAATTGATGATTAAAATGTGAAAATAAAATAATGAAATGCTAGTACCTGAGTGATAACTTGATGTACATAACTAAATTCGTTTTTTATAGATAAAAATGAATTACCCCCCTTTCAGACCTTGTTATCGATATGGCAGATAATTTTACATAGACCATTTTAAACTTTTAATTAAGTACTCGTGTTTCAGTATAGTTTCTATAATCAGTGTTTTTTTCACATGTAAAATGTGCTTTTGTGATTGTTTATCAGCCTTAGAGGCCCAAGATTGTTCCTTATGGAGCACAAGAATTTAAAATATTATAATTATTATATTTTTAAAGAACTACTTTTCTCCAAAGGAACTGTAGGTGTTGGTACATTTTTGTTCTGTCAAGATTCAGCACTGCAAGCTTCTTAAAGTTGACCGGCTTAAGATTTTTCTCATTATTAACTCCAGGGGCCTTTCTTTTCCCCAAGTTAAGGTTTAGAGGCATAGTAGCAGAAGTTTGGATTCAATTTGTTTTCTTCTCTTTGGTGGGTAACTAGGCTCATGCACAAAGCTTAAGAGTTTAGGTGCCAGTTACATTTTGCCTTTTCTTCTGTCAGTGATAGCTGTTTCTGCGGTAACCCATAGCTGAGCCACTCATAAAGGTCAGGAGATGGCTTAATCATTTCAGGTGCTATTTGAGACTTATACAATTGAAGCAGTGCTTCTATCCATTACTACGATACTTCTGCTAATAAGCTAATACAACCTCTATGCATCTGATTAATCCTTCGTAATACTCTGCATTTTTCTTACAAGTACTAAGTTCTGTTAAGTCTTTAGGTCAAAATATAGTAAGGAAAAATGTATAATTTTACACGAATATCTCAGCGACTAACCTATATTATATGTTTTCCTCGTATGATGCAAAGGACTAATATCTTAAGTGGTTTGATTTTTTTTTATTTTGTTGTCTAAAAATTTCTTTAAAATAAGTATTTTAAACTCTTTCTCTCCGTATCTGTTTTATTAAAATGGAATTATCTTTTTTAAAATTTTTATTTCCCTACCTTGATATGACTAAACGGCAATTTTTTTTGTTTATAATATACACATTTTTATTTGTTGTAGAATTAAATAAGAATGATATATCTTTTAATAAAAAGAAAAAATGTTTATAAAATCAAAATTTAATATATATATTAATTTTTCAATTTAAAGTTGAAAACTTACCGACTGTGGACAAGTTTACATATGAAAGTATTTTTATTTGATAGTTATTCATTTTATTCATAAAATTTAATAATAAACATATTTGAAACATATAAAATTATTGTCTTGAGCTCATTTTGTCACATTCGAAAAATACGGTTTTTTTTAGCCCCATTCTTTAAAAAAACAATTGAAAACGAATTGTCAAAGCTCCGAATTTTTTCAACAAAGGAAAACTTATCAAGCTTACAATTTAGCTATTAATAATATTTTGGAGGAAAGAAAAGGAAAGAACTGAATTTCTAAGCATCGACGGTAATATAGTCGATTTGAGTGGATACAATGGAGGTCAAATAAACGATGGTATCGTCAATTAGGAGAGAAAGAGTTAATGTTTTTAAAGGTATGTTCCTCTCTGCTTTTGCAAAAGAACCCCTGCAATATAAAAAACGCACTAAAAAGTAATTCTAATTTATTCTAAGTTCTTTTTTTTTTTTTAAATCGAAACAATTTAAAATTAATTGTTCAAATGTTTAGCACTGGTTACTATTGACAAGTATTCTTAGCACTCGATGGCGTATCTGTTTATATTAAAACTTTGATTTATTTCTGTTTAGGACAATAATATGAAGGCCATATTTTATTTTATTTCTAAATATTCCATTAAAGAAGAATATCTGGTATAATTATACATTTGAAAATATCTGCCCAAATTTACACTGCTAATATTAATTAAAAAAGAGCTTTAATTTAAAGCCATGTAGAAATGGCATATAATAAAAGGAAATCCTAATTTAATTTGCTAATATGGTTTATTCCGTTAAGTTTGATATAACCAAATATGAAAAAAACGTCTTAATAAAAAAAAATCAAAAATATAGTGCCATACTTGTTAGCTATTATCTACCAGTTAAGATTAACTAGTAACGTATGGACTTCCAATAACATTGCAAGGAATTAATGTGAACATAATAGGGAAATAACTTTTTAAAATTAATTTTGATTATAGGAGCTATTCCCCTTTAGAAATATATATAAGGGCATGCAGACCTTTCTTAGTTGCCATTTGCGCCAGCTTGACCACTGGACCTGTGTTGTATTTTTTCTGTTAGTGTTAGTTTGTTTTGGAGTACTCGGGAGAAGTGTGCCCTGCTCTGGAGATCTTTGGGCTAAATATATCTTTAGTCATTTTTGTATTTTATATAATGAATTAATTAGTAGAAATAGCCTCAAATGATTTCCAGGCAGTATGTTTTACCCTGATGTTCTGCATCCTAGGGTACTCCCAAACGTGACATATTTTTCTAGCCTTGTCTCTGAGGGATTCAACCTATATTGAATCATCAGATAGGCTTTACCGAACGGATGTCTATAGGTGGGAGTCTATGAAGCTTTTCGGCTCATAGATTTCCCTGAAGCTTATAGTACATCGTGACCCTTTTGGTTTTTTTTTTTTGGCTAAAAGTGGCTGTGTTGGCCTGAAGCCTGTAACCCCAGAGTGGCCAAAAATGGTCATGTTTTGACCCGAGGCCTATGACCTTCATTTTGCTACACTGATGTGTGATTTCCAGAATGAGACGATACTATTTTTGAGTGTTTCTTTTGTTTATTTTGTGTTGAGAAGGCTTGTGAGTTGATGGCCATTTATTTACACATTTATTTTACTCATGTAAATAAACTTTGTATATATGTTTAACTGCGACTTTGTTAAGTCTTGTGTTGCATACATTAGTTTAATTTTATACCTGAAGGTTATACTTTATAACCTAGGCAGTACAAGTAGGGATTAATGTACCTCTGGACGAACGTGCAGATCTGTTGATCTAAATTACCTAAATCTAGCTATAATTCTAATTGAAATTTTTAGCTATACCCGCTAATAGGTAAATTAATTGATCAAAAATTTGTTATGTAGAATAGGGTGCTCTTATAGAATTAATCCCCATTATTATGTAATCTTGGGTACTCTTACAAGCAACCTCATTCTATTTGTAACACTGGTCATTATCGCTCATTTTTTTTACTAAACCAATTTAATATATATATGCAGAGCTTATGGTATGTGAAGAATTCAAGCAGTCCTTGTCCATTCTTATCCATCCTTCAGATTCCAAAAAACCCAAGGTAGTCTGGCCAGGTAGTGTGATCTGATCCTTCTTTGGCATTGAAGTGACCTAGCAAGATCATATGCTCTTTTTTGAAGAATGTTCGCAATGGCTTCTTTGAGGTCTTCATAGAACTTTATTTGTTTTCCTGAAGCGAACATAGTTTGGGGGCATAGGCACTAATTAGATGCTGCCATCAAACTTATGCCTAGTAGCCGTTCCGAACAACCGATTGGAGAGATTATTATGGGAAGAAGACTGTTCTTGTCAGCAAAGCCCACACCATGTATTCGAGTCTAATCCTGTGCTTTACCTTTCCAAAAGAAAGTGTAAGCCTCGCGGATAATGCCGTTTTCGGCCAGTTGGGGTTTTTGCAGGACTGTAATGTCAATATGTAGCCTTTTCAGCTCGTTGTTTATGACTTCTGTCTTTCTTGCGTCGTTGATCTACCTAAGATCATCAGTGAGACCAGGACACATTGTACTGACATTCAATGCAGCCAGTCGCATGACAGGGATTTTCTTTTTTAGTTTAATTTTTCTTCTTTTGTTGCTTGTTGCAAGTTTCCAGCCTACTTGTCGTTTTAAACTAAGCTCTAAGCACCCATTAGGCTGTGGCGGATCAGCACCTAACTGACTGGGGATTGCCCAGGTTGAGGCGGGCGGTAGCTGATCAGTGAGGCGCAAAGACCTCTCCCACCGTCAGAGATAACCCGTGGCGTCCATGCATTACGCCAATCAAGTTGGACTTAACGTTTGTCTCCCGTGTTGTTTTAGCCGCTTTGCAGCAGCACCAATTTCCTCTCCGGGGCGCATTTCTGGGCCTTAGATAAACGGGTCATGGGTGGCCTATGCGTCATGATCCCTCTCTCGACCTTTCTGATGTGATCCAAAGGAATGCATCGCGTTACATATGGCATCAACTCAGTTGCAGAAGCTGCCGGAAGCAATTTCATAGCTGATAATCTAAACGTCTAAGGGGCTTCACTTCTGATTTTTCCTAAAGGTTTTCTTTTGAAGCCTCAGTACCGCAAGGCAGCGGGGGTTTGAACTTAGAGTACCCCTCTCCTAGATGAATTGCCCAACTAGGCTAACGAGCTCTATCTGCCCGAAGCTAACTGTTTTATGGCGCCAGGTATCCGCCTTCACCCTTTCACCTGTTAGTAACAGAAGTTTTGCTGGGCTTAATATATAAGCCATACCAGCAGGCCAGGTTATGGACTTAGTTGTCAGAGGCTATTTGAGACGCATGTCATTAAAAGTATTTTATAGACAATGGGACTTTATCCCCCATTGACACCCCTGGCCATTACAACCTTTGAAACCATATATATATTGTATAAACTTAAGGGAGGCAACCCGACGAGACATATATGTTTATTTACACGAGGGCATGACTAACACATAAGACATCTGCCTTGAGCACAACATCTTCGTAAGCTCTCCATTTGGGTGGAAATCGTTATCTCTTCCTTCTACTGTCAACATCAGACCTAGTCTAGTCTCTAATAGTGCGCACCTTCTGCACTATCTTGGAAGGTGCGTGCATGGCAAGGTTATAACACTGACTAATTCTTAGCACTTTTCGTCCCGAAAAGAAACAGTGCAAAGAAAGTTTGACAGTTCAGGTGGAGGTCGATTTGTGGGAGTCACAGACGGCAGGAAGAGGTGTTCCACACGAAGCCATCTGCACTGTTTTCCTATGGTGCCGCTTTCTCTATCTCCAGTTGACCAGGCTGTTGTTGAGACGACTACGTGGCCGTTTGACACACAACGAGTTAATGTCGTGTACTGTTTTCTTCAACACAGCCGTTGATCAAACATGCTGTTTCAGCAGACCCTTCCGACAGACGCCTCTCAAGGAAGGTTTAGGTTCACATGCAGCCACGTTGCAAACAAAGTCGGATGCGCCGCAGTCATCCTCAACTAACAGTCTCACGTCCAGAAGATAGGTCTTTTCAAGTTCAAAAGAAAGGTACCTTCCTCTTAAAAGCTTAGATTTATAGTCGGTTGACTGACATTCATCTATGCCAATGTCAATGATAATGGCTGAAGTACACGTGCTTTGTTAATTGTTTTCTTGGCATCCACAAATACAATAGATAACGACTAAAACATGGAACTGTAATTATTCTGGACATAATGCTTCTTGTGGAATGAAGAAATTAGCAGATTTTAAAATATAATTTCTATTTGTAAGCATCATACGCCTTTTAGCGTAATGTTATTTTGACAGTGTACTCTTTAGGCAATCTAATGAAGAAATTGCCTTTTAAACAGTTGTTGCTGTGGTAACTGATTCTTTATCATTCTTGGAAATTAAATTGTCAGTAAACTAGTGTAAATTGTCTTGTGACCGCAGACAATACTGATAAAACTGAATATACAGGGGGCCTAGTTGTCACTCAAATAAAATAGAATTACAATATTAATCATTGATAATTTTTTATAAGTCTAACTCTTAAAATATTGACTTATTTATGATGTGATTTAAATAAATTTTCTAAAATGTTACGTTTTACTTTTTTCTAGCAGTAAATATTTTACCTTAAAATTAGTGCTAAATTAATAATTTAACATTATTTTGATACTTCTTAAGGTTGCAAAGTGGCAGAGGGCCGCATGCCACAGCAAACATGCATGACCATTTTAAAAGTAACAAGTAGAATGAGTAGTTTTCTTATAGATGTTGTATGGTGTTCATCTATGTGAAATTATATGTTTATAAAAAATGCAGTCCTGTTAAACTTTAGAAGACATGACTTAGAATTGCAGTGATTTGTAGATATTAGAGTACGGAAAATCAGTTAAGACTCTCCTAGAGATATTGTTTTTTAGTTTATATTCTAGTTGACATAGCTTATGGTAACATAATTTTCCCTAAAAATAAGCTTATAGATTAGCTCCGAAATGTCAATATGTGAATAAGTTGGTTTTAATTATATAGTCTATGACATGTTATTTAAAGTTGGTAAGGGTGCATTACATGTATTAATAAACATGCCTAATACATTTAAGCCTAACAATGTCTAAGAAGTCTCAATTAGCAAACAGTGGCTCCATGGACATTTTAAAAATATTTTTTTAAATGTTTATTGAACATTGTGAAATACAGAGTGTTTAAAAGTAAAGGAAGAAGATATGCTAATTGTCAATCACATGAACATCTTGGCACAATCTTTTTGATCAGCTTTTGTCTGAGACAAATAGCTTAACATTATCAAAATGTCAGTCAGCCCTTCTTTTTTGTGTGTGTATCTTTTCAAGCCCAATCACTGGTTATGTTATGGAAAAACAGAATAATGAGATTAAAAGTTAGCTACACAAAATACCATAAAATATAAATATATGTGTCATATGCACATATGGTTTATAATATCATAATTAATGTTTTTATGTTGTACTTTTAATCTTTTTTTCTATTCTGCACATTGTTTTATCACCCTAAAAGTGAAGCTACTGAAATATGGTAAAGACTAATTTCTTCACCTCCTGTTTTCTACGTCACCAGATGTTGACAATTGTTTTAGTAAATTGTTACTTATAGCTCTAATATCTCACTACTAAGCATTAAAGTTGGTAATGGGGCAGGTGGTGGGACACAGAGAATGATGTATAGACTTAGGGAGCTCTTCTAACTCACCTGTACCTTATTCTGCTGCCAATATTCTAATTCTATATAAAAATATAGCTAATTGCTTTTAATTGTCTTGCTAGAACAAATAGAAATGATAAAATAGCTTCATAGTGTTTATCGCTGGTTCATGACTATTCACAATATAGTGAGTTTAAGCTCACTTTTTAGCATTAAACAAAAATCATATAGAGTAAAGTGCGAAGTTCGAGCAGCCCCGATTTGTCAGGAGGTTCGAACAGTTCACTTTTTATTGCTATAACTTTTTTATTTGAATGTTTACCAAATTACTACTATATTGCTACTGCGTATGCACCTTTTTTCTTTACTTCCGACACATACTATTTCCTTTTCCTTGTAAAGGCTAAGTTCATGGTGAGGTCAAACACAGGAGGTGTGGAGTTATTCTTTTTTACTACCCGGTAGTGAAGGAAATGGGCAATGGGCTTAAGGGTATTTTTAAGTCTGATTGCTCATCAGCGTAAAGAGACTATTTGAATTTGTGGAGGGTGGGAAATGGTGCAATGGATGGTGTTCTTGCGCTGGAGTAAAAAGAAAATGACTTTGTAGTAAAAATAAAATATTAAAACATGTTTTTAGATATATTTCCTTTGATCTGTTCGAACCTTCCACCAACCCGATCGAGGTTACTAACTGGGGAAAAATCCGCTCGAGGAAAAGTACGCTTGGCGATACTTACCCTGCACCTCTTTGACTTCGTATTTAATTTTAACTAAGCCTAGTGATACATTAAATCCAATCTATTTTCATAGAAAAAAGGACGAGGAATTCAGAGATACTATCAGTTTTTTCATAGGTCAGACCGTTACGGTGCTATAAAAATCCAAACTTGAAAATTGCTGCCAGCGGGCTTAATGCGCTCGAACTTCGCACTTTACTCTATAGTGCCTTACTATTTGTAAATTAGCGAAATGAGATACTACTAAAAGAAAGATCAAATTTCTGAGTGGCTCAGAAGAATGTTTAAAGAAATATTGGCAAGTATATTACTTAACATGATAGTTTGTAATAGTTACTACATATTTTTTTAAAATTCATTTCCAATACATTTAAGGAATAGTTATATATCCCATTTTAGCATATCTGATGGGGAAATAGTGTTTATACTTTAATTCAATAGTTATTTCCATTTGTGATATGTGGATACGTGGCAAATAATTACTTGGTTAACTGAGTGGGGGGTAGAGTTCAAATTAAAAATAAAAGACAAGAAGTTTATATTTTAAATATGACTTGAGCTCCCCTTTCCGTGTCCAGAAAAGAAGTTAGACCAGACCACGCTCAACATGCTTCAGAAGGATGGACAACAGGATTTACACAAGCAAAAATAAGAGTACATCTCATTGTGTTCACTTTTAGTAGATGTGCAGGCGAATTTATTTAGGATGAAAAAAACTAAAAAACCTAGCTATTCAACATTCCTATATAACGTATATTTCTAAAATAAAATAAGATTACAACGACAGTTTGTGTGGAAACACAAACTCAAAATTGGTCCCCGAAGTGGTCCACCCAGGCAGGTAAAAAGGTAGGTTTCAATATTTTCAGAAAAAAAAAATAGCAGAGTGAGATTCATTGAAAGGCAAATGACAGAGAAATAAGGAGAAAGAAGGTTGAACGACCTTACGTGGTGCACCAGTGGTACAGCAGAAAAAGGAATAGATAAAAGTGAAGGTGAAGTTAGATGTGAACCTGACATGTTGTCTTATCATGATTACATAATGGATCTAATTATTTTGTGAAGGATCAATCTAATATTCAAAGCCTCAAAATAAAAATGTCCGTAAAAATTTATTTAGTTTAGTGCTCTACGCATATTGGACGGCGCCGCAGTTAACACGATAATATTAAAAACTTGTTAATAATTGTTGTTTAAAATTATATTCTACCTATATGCATATTAAATAGATTTTTTTTTCTCTTTAAAAGAGAACATTTCTTTTGCAAATGTAGTAGTTAGTATGATAGAACTTACCTAACTTAGCAATACATGAAAAAATTTGCAAAAAATCTAAAACTGTTTGCATAAATCTTTTTAAAATATGGTAAATAGTCATCTCTGTTACTAAATAGCCTCCAGTATTTGTTACTATATATAATGAATAATTATAAACAAGGTGGATTTTTATTTAAAAAAAACTGCCTGCATAGTTCATTTTAAAAATTAAAATTTTCCCTTTCAGAAAAAAAAATTTAACCGTTGCATCAGAACTTTGAAAGATCTAAAATATAATGTCGGATTTTCAATATCTTTTCTTGTTTTGCGAGATCTAGACGGGACGGACGGACGAACGGACGGACAGACAAACCACACAAAACTAATAGCGTTTATTCCCTTTCCTGGGGCCGCTTACAATATAATTAAATTTTACCTTTCTTGTATATTTTTTGTACATCTATATAGGTGTCAATGCACTACAACATAGGCTATAAAAACATACATTGAAAGATAACTGTTATGATAAAGTATTAAGCACGAGGGACTTTTATCAGGTGAGTTTGTCAGGTGAGCCACCCAACCACGAGTTCTTAGAATTCCTGAATACAAAGGTTCTATTCTCTAACACTTACAGATTTGGAATTTGTTTAGTCATGATGGATCTTCTCAATTCTTTTTTTTTTCAAATTTTACCTGTACCTGTTTCCTTAGTCTGTTGGACAGTTAGGGCACCTGCAAGATTTGTTGACCGTCTTTGTTCATTACTTTCTGTCTTTTGCTTTAGATAGAACCTCTTTCATTGGTAGGCCCGTCTATTCTTTTATGTTGTCTTCACATCGCTTTCTTTGTCTGCCTCTTCTTTTTCCTGGTAATGTTCCCTGAAGGAAGATCTTTGCGAGTCGCAAAGACCTAGTAATATGGCCATTGATGTTTAGCTTATGTTTTTTTTCGATAGTTAGCAGGTCATCGTGGGGGGTCCTATTGCTGCAGTAATCTCTAATCCCTTGGTTTCAGATGCGGTCTTTAAATGTGCTACCTTCTTTCGCATCTCAATTCCAATTCCTCCTCTCTAGCTCTGCAGTCAGGTATTTTTACAATATCTCTATTTAAGCCACTCTTTCATGGATATGGGCGTTCAGCTGTTCTTAAAAATGAATCTAAATATTTTCCTAGAAATTCAACAATTGATGTGTATCGCTGAAAAAAAAGAAAGACTAGACCGTTGGTCACATGTGGAAAACTCTAGTTTGACCTTAATACTGTTTCAAAGTAAAAAAATATATAAATGTAAATTTTGCTAGAGACTAAATCTAGGTCTAGATGTTACATCGGTTTTGGAAGGAAATTTCCAAAGTGAATAGTTTAGCAAATTAGTATTAATGTTCATGAAAACTTTTAGGCTAGATCTAAAATGCTTATCATTGGAATATTAAAAGGCACACTAATGATATACATTCGCTTAACCCAGATTTTTCACGTGAAGAAAGGGGACAGGGTGGGATAAAAATGTTTTTCAATCTAACATTTATAATTTTTTAAGAGAAAACCAATCGCTCGTAAAGTTGCAAAAGAAGGTTGTGTCTTTAAAAAAATATTTTTAATGTTTTTCTTTTTATTTGGTTTAGAGTTAGTCTTGTTTTCACAAATATGATCAATCAAGTCCCAATTAAAAAAAAAAAACAATCTTAGAGTATATCGTTCTTCATAATCAGCAAAACTTTCACATCGCATATATGTTTAAAACAATTATAAATACTTTTTTTCATAAAATGTATGATAACATTAAATAATACTAATATCAAAATGTTAAATTTAAACTCTAGTTCACATATTTTTTTTTTACATATTCTAAATTATATAGTTAGTTTAATTATAATGAACATTGCTGTTATAATGTTTAAAGTTTTTCTGGAAATCAACAGAAAAAGTATTGTTCATATTAAAACATTTTATATCTAGATTAGAGCAAAATTTTCTATGTCCTTGTTATTGTAGATTAGGTAAATTTCCTTTTCTTGTTTCATTAAACTGTAACCATATGTACCCATAAAGCTTATATCAAATCACTCTGTCTGCATGATGAAAAGTTTGTAACATTATTTAACAATTAGTATGTGCGATGGCTGAGCGGTAAAGCGCTTGGCTTCTGAACCGGAAGTTCCGGGTTCGAACCTAATGAAGACTGGGATTTTTAATTTCTGGATCTTTGGGCGCCTCTGAGTTCTAATATTAGTTGGGGAAAAGTAAAAGCGTTGGTCGTTGTGCTGGCCACATGACACCCTCGTTAACAGTAGGCCACAGAAACAGATGACCTTTTATCTGCCCTATAGATCGCAAGGTCTGAAAGGGGAACGTATCTTTACTTTTAATTAATCATTGATAATTAATTATTTGTTTGGTATCCAACTAGGGAGAGAATTGATACTTGACAGACAAGGTAGCAAAAGTGAAACGAGTCCCTCTATACTTTGTGTAGATAACTAGGACGTGGCTAAAGGAATTAAAAATAATACTAGATAACTACGAAGCCTTTAAAGTTTGTAAACACTTCGTTGGCACAGTGTTTAATGTATTGGCTTAAGGAGGCTTCGAGTTCGAATTCAATTCGTATAATTGCGCAGATTTATTATTTTTAGTCTTGATCAGTGATGGGCAAACAAGGCCCTCTGACAAGAATTCACATTGTAACAATTCACGTTATCTATAACTTTGAAGGAATAATGCAATTTCTAGGATTCATTTAAAGTTGTTGTTTCATTAGTTTCATGAGTAGCATTAACTTAATAATGGTTTACGTTTTAGGACGACACTGAGTCCACCTAGCTCTGATGATTAACTGACAATCCTTGTGCTGGCGACACGACATCCATTTAAACAGTGGTCCACAGAAAAATTTAACATTATATAATCTGACTCATTGATCGCAAAGTCTAAGAGTGGTTCTTCACTGTTTTTTATAACTATTAAATGCAAAATAAAAAACTTATAGCTGAATCTCAATGTGTTTCTTTTGGATTATAGATGTGGAAGTATATTTTTCTCAATTTTAATTTATTTTGCAACGAAACCTATGCTGTTTATTATATCATGACATTTCACTGTCAACATAATAATATTTACATGATCTATGACGAAAGAAGTCGAAAGTCACAAAAAAGATCATTAGACAAGCCATTTTAGCAGCTCCCGAATGGGGAATAACCGCTATTAATTTTGTGTGATCTGTCTGTCCGTCCGTCCGTCCCGTTTAGATCTCATAACCTAGAAATAATATTGAAAAACCGACATATGATATTTTAGACCTTTCAAAGTTCAAATGCAACGGCCACTTTTTTGTTTTCTGAAAGCAAAAAAATGTAATTATTAAATCAACTATGCAAGCATTTTTTTTAAATAAAAATACCTCATTTTTACAACTATTAATAATTAATAGTAACAAACATGGGCTATTGTTTAGAAAAGGAGACACATCATCATATGTTTAACACATTAATGCAAAACAGTTTTAGATTTTTTTTCAAATGAAAAAAAATTGTATTACACAGTTATTTAATTTCTGTTAAACTATCTACCTACATTTACACAAAACTGTTTACTTTTTTAAAGAAAAAAATCAATTTAGCAAGAATATAAGTGAAATTAATTAAAAACAACAATAAATAAGCAGTGTTTCTTATTATGTACATGAGTTGTAGCGTAATACTATCTTTCTCCATTCCTCTCTGTCCTTTGCAATTGATATAATTTTTTCACTGGAAGGCCTATCAATTCTTTGATGTTTTCTTCACATCACTTTCTCTGATTTCTTCTTTATTTTCTTCCTGGTACTGTCCTGCATTTTTAAAAACTGCCTGAGCGAAACTTTTTCGGGAGCCGATATTGAGTTTATGTTTCCACACATACTGTCTTTGTAACCTTGTTTTTTTATTTTTAGAAAGCTGCTTAACATGCATGTAATTACGACAATATTGTTAAAGAGAAATAAAACACTTTCTTGCGGAAAATTTTTAAACATTGTATAATTCAAATGTACTTTTAAAATTTACATCAAAATTAGTCTAAAACAAAGGAGGGCAGCCTTTTTCTATCGAGGGCCTCATTAAAAAATTTAGGAATGTATGCCGCCTATATATATATATTAAATATGTATTTAGAACGTAAAAACATACATTTATACTGTATTAAACATTTACATCTTTCTTTTACACTACCAATTGAGGAATTACAAAAAGATTTTAGCGATTTCTGAAACTAATTTTAAGAATATTTTTTTTTAAATTTTGTCATTGCCTTTTTACATCACTACAGTTTATCACAACAATTTGGTTGTACTGTTGTACTTAATCTAAAATATTTAATTTTACACTCGTGCATAATGTTCCGGAACTGTGTTGGAACTAGCTTACTAATTGTTATCCTTATGACTGCTGTCAAATTACAGTCTGTCAGTATGGAGTTGTTCTTACTTCTTTGACGTAATGCTGGGTCAAATGAGGCAGCGATTGCAAGAAGGCATCGACATCACGTTTCGTTCGGTTGGCTATTTTCAAAAGAAATGGTCATAACAGAGCTTCTCTATGCCAATGATTGCGCCCTGCTAGCCCACAATGAACATGATCTCAAGATGGCGTTCTACGATTTCGCATACGATCCCGCTTCTTTCTGTTTATCTATAAACGTTGTCAAAGCAAAAGTGATGTTCCAGAAGTGACCCAATAAACCTACTCACCCTTAAAGATCACCGTAAATGGACGTCCCCTTAACGTGGTAGACCACTTCACATATCTAGAAAGCATAGTATCGAATGACACCTTCCTTTCAAGGAAGTTGATAACCGCCTGGCCATTGCCAATAGTGCTTTTGGACGCCTCCAGGAGTGGGTTGGCGGAATAGATCGCTCAGGTAGCCTACAAAAAAGTGTTTAACAAGCAGTGGTTCTCTCATCCCTTGTATATGGATCTGAGATATGGGTTTTATACAGAACGCCTTCACTAAAGATGCTTGATCTCCATCATAAACATACGGTGGCCAGACAGCACTACAAACAGCGATGACCTTGCGAACGCCGGTATGGACTAGTATAGGGGGACTTCTTATGGTCCGACAGATACGCTGGGCAGAGACCCTTATGGGGAAACGAACGTATGCAAAAAGCAGTCTTTTTTGTGAGCGAGACAGACATATACGCAGAACCTATTGCGACTTTTGTAGATACTAAAGTTTAAGAACAATAGGATCTATTCCACTTAATTTATTAACATAAATCTACTAATCTCATTTATAATAAGTAGCTCTAGATTTACTATTATACCAATGCATTCATACATAATTAAATATATAGATTTAATTATACTAATAAAGAGTTGTAATTTAGCTTTATACGTTGTTAGCAAATAGCGTTACACACACAAAAAAAACAAAAAAAAATCGAAATGCGTATTTCTAAGCTATGATACTTGGTGTGTAATAGTAAAACAGCAACTACCTAAAAAAAATTGTTAATAGAGAGCAAATACCTATATTTATTGTTGTATATATAGGTCTGAGGTTTTATATTATATAACCGTCGTAACTTCTTCTATAGAGAAATGATTTTTATAATTTCTTTTACTAAAAAATTTGGCTATTCGCGTCTGACACATATATAATATTTATGTGCAGCAACAAAGCCCATTGAAATGCTCTAAGAACTCGGCGCGTCAATGTTTATTAAACCTCGTAAACTTTCTCGTATTAAAAAAAGACATTTTTCCGGCCCCTATAAAGGGAAAAGCAGATATAATTAGTTTTGTGTAGTCTTTTTGTCAGTCTTTCCGTCTTTTTTTTCTTACATGTTTCGCACGTCCAGGCAGCCCACCTCCTAGATCTACTTGCTAGATTTAGATCTTAACTAATATTTTTTAAGACTAGATCTAGATCTCTAAATATTCTAGATCATTGATGCTCAAATGAGGCCCGCGGGACACATTCAGCCAGCGACGTGATTCTATTCGGACATCCGAAACGTCAGCAAAAGTGTACAATTCAACCTTTCTCTTTATAAAAATAGTTTAAAGAATGCCGCTTTTTCTACGACACATTTTAACATTTGTGCGTTTCTAAAATGGGACTCTGAACGTAGAATCTACAGGGAAAAGTGAACGGATCTTTACTTTTTTGAGGAACATGATAATAAGCCAACATGGTTAATTTTCAAACAAATTTTGGCTGTAAAAAACAAACATATATAACGGCATTATGAAACAAATATGACGGCAATCTTTGTATGAATTACAAAAATAGAAGGTTAAACTACGCCTAGAGATTGGATAATGTATTAGAATATTTAACATTTACGGTTGTAAAGTTAGCTACTATGTTGCTCAAATTTTAAGTTGAGAAATGAAGCCACTTTTTGACTCATAAAAAAAAAGATAAGCATTCATTGTATAATTAATTAATTAATGTAAGTTTCTAACCAAATACTTTCAGGTCGATTTCATTTCGTTTTCGAACATGTGGCCCGCGACAAGAATGTTGGAAATTAAAATGGCCCGTGGGTCGAATTAGGTTGGGCATCACTGTACAGTGATGCCCAAAATACGGCTCGCGGGCCACATCCGGCCCGCCAAAACGTTGGAAAAAAGTAAAGAAAATCCTGTCTCGTAAAAAAAAAAGTTTGAGAAAAAAAAGTATCTTTTCTACGTTAGGGTAAAATTGTTTAGTACTGATAATAATATTTTGTGTTATAAAGATGGATTGGCTCTTTTTAGTAGTTATGATGACCATGCATGGGACCACCACCTAGTCCTGTCAAAGAAGTTTCGACCATCACATAGGATCTTTCTCTTGCCTGGGAGAAATGAGTGGGAGTGACTACTGACAAGTATGGTTGGCAGCAATAATTATTAGAAAAGTTGTTTAGTTAAATGGAACGGGGCATCAGTGGCTTCATTGAATTATTCACCAACAAAATCTATGTGGCAAGGTGTTCAGCCTGGACCATGTGATGATGGTCGTGTTCAGATTAAACAAAGTTCGTCGTTTCGAAAATCCATCTGCGGCCAATGTGTAAAGTGCCCAGACAGAGCTGCAACTGGAACTGATTAACCTCGAAAGCTAAATATCACTGCTTGACAAATTTCAAGTGATTTAGAGAGTGGATTTCAACTCTGTTTAGCTTGCAGAAACATTTCTAAATCTCTTTAAAACAAGCGTAAACGATGATAATAATAATTAATTATTTTGAGAAGAAACTTTTCAGTGATGCGTTGGATGATATATTACGTAATCCTCTCACGGACGAACATACAGTGTTCTAGATTCAGGGTTCCAACTCGACATATCATCTATGCAACCGGATATTTAAAAGTTGGTTTAGGATAAACTTTCATAAATCATTGTAAGTACGTAAGTACTAGAGTCACTGGTTTCTAATAGGCCTACAAATGGTTCATTGCCTATTTCCTGTTTTTTCTTTTTTTTTAAAACTGTTTTGTTGATGTGGCCCTCAAGACGATTGTCGGAAATTAAAGTGGCCCGCCGACCAAATAAGGTAGAGCATCACTGTACTGCACTACTTGTTCAGTTGCTACTTAGAAGTTCATTGATTTAATGGTGCAAAAAATGGCTAGAATTCGGCTACTCAGAATCTATGGCGTCTCGATAGTAAAAGTAACGTGTGTATGAAATGTCATTCGAATCCGAACGACATTTACAAAAATCCTTTGATCAATGAGTCAGTCAGTAAGTCAGTGGTATTTTACAAATATAGTATACGATTCTTGATATAGTCTTTATCTATTATTCTAGATGTAGATATTGTAGAAGTTGAAGTAGATTAGCTTGAGTTAGTTTAATAAACCTGGAAATGAAATGGTAAATAAAGTATCAGTAGAAAAAAAAAGAATAAAAAAGTTTTTAATAAAGAGAAATAGTGCGTAGATGCGTCTAAGTAAATGAGTCCTGAAGCTCATAAATGTAGAAAAACGCTTAGAAACCGAAGCTAATAGTGCTTCCTCAAACACACTATCTAATGAAGAGGCGAACATAACATTTTTTGACACTTTTTAGTTTAGTTTGGCGTTGCTAGTCCAAGTTTAAGAAACACTGGATATTGTAAAAAACCGTTTCCGTAAAGTCTGAAAATCTTGAAAGTCTCATAAACAAATTATTCCGTTCATGTAAAGTCTGTTTCCAAATTTTACTAATCTTACATTTAATATATGTAAAAATATTAATCAATGAATGTTGACTATTAGCTTACTGGACAATGGCTTAACAAAAATAGAATGAAACATCAATTGTTTAATATGTGGACATTTTTGGGAGAGGGACTGGTTAGACAAGGTTGTCATCGCACCGAGTCACACTGTTCATGGTATAAAAGCAACTCCTGCAGCAGCCTGTGAAGTAGGATCCAATATTGAGCCTCTCAAGCTAAGGCGCAACAGAGCAGCACCTGGGCCGGCCTTAGTCATAGGCAAGCTAGGCAGCCGCCTTGAGACTCCGATTGGTGGAGGTCTCGCACAGAACTTAAAACATTGCAAATTTGTATCAAATCTCAAATACAGCAGAGCACTAGGGCTCTACGTCTACTAGCCTACGTCTAATGTGACTCGAATTTCTTGATAAATATTTAAATCTACTTCTGTTGCAAGACATTTGTTGTTGTTTTTTTTCTGAATTGCGTAATTTAATTTTTTTTTCGGTTTTTATTTTGTATTTTTCTTTTTTATTTAGAGCCACCAAATTCCTTTACTTAGGGCCTCCAATGAATTAAGTCCGGCCCTGGCAGTACTAGAGGCTAGTGAGAGATTCAGAAGGTTGAAGGATAACGATATTAATAAACTATTAACACAGAGAGCTAGAATATCGAAGAAAGGAAGCCAAGAACTCTGATTCAAATTGCTGATAAAATACTCCAAAACATCATCTACCCAACAACAGAGAAAATAAAACACTGTATTTTCGAACATAGCTCCCACAATTAAAACATTTTAAGTAAACATTAGCCTCACTGAGGAATTACATCCTCTGCAGCTCATAGCGGACACGCTAGAAACAATTGAAAGCTATCCAAAAACAGCTATCCATTTATATAGCGTTGGATGTCCCTTCAAAGCCACCATCAATGCTGGTTTTGGGGTCCTCCTAATATTTCCCAAAAATAAGCATACTTTATTAAAAGCTTTGGGTTCGAAACCCGGTGATTTTGAATTTCAGCATTATAAGTTCGTCTATGATTCCATCCAATTCTAATGGGTACCTGACATTAGTTCAGGAAAAGTAAAGGCTGTTGGTCGTTGTGCTGGCTAGATGTTAACCGTGGGCCACAGAAACAGACCTTTACATCATGTGCCCTATAGATGGCATGGTCTAAATGGGCCACAGAAACAGACCTTTACATCATGTGCCCTATAGATTGCATGGTCTTAAAGGTGAACTTAAGTTATTTTTTTATTTAACTTACTTATAACTCAAGAGAGTCCCTTGTCGTGGGCAATCTTTTACATCTTGTTCCAGGTATAATCAGCCAGCTCAAATTCGAGTCACCAGATGCTCCATGGACGCCCTTGAGAATTCATAATCCAATCCAGCCCTATCTTCTCTTTCTGATTTCTTCTTCAAGAGTTGGGGCTGATTCTTCTCAAGAAGTTGCTTTTGGTGTATGGGTAGTGAACGTGAAGAATTGTAAAATGTTTGTCTTTTATATTTCGGATGTTCTTTCAGAGCTGAAGATAATTTACTTCCTAGTCCAAACCTCCCGCAGGACGACGGGATGACGGGATGGGAGCGGGCAGGGTTTGAACCCGGGACCATCGATAAGTCCGAACGACAATCCATTGCGCAAACCGCACGACCAGGCAGCCATCCAACGTAGGCAACCGTTAATAAAAGTTTTAAACTTTTTAATCGAATTTTAAATTGTCCTCCTTGTCTCAGCTAAATCTAAATATAGCATAATGGCTTTCCCACTAGACTTGAAAGAGACGAGTGCTGACCAGTAGACCAGACTTCAGGTTCAGGTTAGTAGTGACACATAAAAGGGGACTATCGATCATGTCCAATCCTTGCTTTGACATCTGCAAATGTTGCACCTAGTGCATTTCATATGTTACCCTGGTAGTAGAGGACTCTTAGAAAGCACAGCCCACTAATTAAATAGGTTCTGAGTTAGTAAAGTTAAAATTAACTCTACTCCACTTATTTTTCTTAACGTATAGTATATGATACAAGGTAAGAAAATAATAAAATATAATAATAAAAGAATAGAATGATAAATATTTTGTACATGCCTATGTGGTGGATAAAAATACTTTTAATTTAATTATTTTAATAAATGGATTCTTCGGTGTTTATATTGTACAGAATCAGAAAATATTAATACACTATGTTTTGTAAAAAGCATATAATAATTGCTATTGACTTATAAGCATTGTAGAATCGAATTTCAAAGCTGTTAGACGTCATCTTATTTTAAACTATGTGTCTTCTCTGCTGTATGGAGGTGGTATCAATTCTTCGTCATCTATTCAAATTAGCATGCACGCTTCTTCTGATAGTTTGTAAGTAAAGATACCTCAAATACTCAACAGTAACACTGACACATTACAAAATACTAAGACAAAAAAATTGATAGTTACAATTAAAACCTTCTAATATCTTTTTTTTTTATTTCGTAGAAAATTAGGCAAATACAAAATAATTAAACTCTAGTATGCAATTCTCTGCTCTCAGAATAAAGACCTTCGTTGATTTTTCTCTTCTCTAGCTCTCTTTCTCTTCTCTGTTAAATGAAAAAAAAAAAACATGTTAATTTTTTGTTCATGTGATAGGGTCGTTGTTATGACATTCTAAGGTGCGTAAAGTACATTAACTTGGTTTTTATTTCATACATTGAACAGGCAAATTCGAGCCTCGTTTTCAAAACAAGCTTGCAGTGTGTTCATTAAGTGTCGAACTTTTAACAACCTTGAACTTGACCCGTCTTTCGTTTTATCTATTAACCTCCATCTGTTCTTCGTGGCTTCTCTCTCTCTCTCTCTCTTATATCCTTGTTCGAAATTACAATATATGCCCATGGGCAACACATTAAAAAAAATATACATATAATTTTTGCAGATTATTTATCTTTGGAACTAAAAAAAAACATTCTGGCTTTACTACGTGTGGAATCTAGTTTTAAGTTGAAATATACACAACAGTAGGGGCTGTAAATAAATATGGTCGGTAATCTGGGTGGCTAATTTGACCACAAAACAAGGGGACTGCGTTTTAAGCAGCTAATCTTAGTGGTTTAAAATATTCTTAGCACAATGTCTCTGAATACTAATGTCAGATTTCGGCATGGTATTCGAGTTGGCAATGGCTAAATTTGACACATTCATCTACGAAGACACGCTACTGGATACATTTTGACAGACTGCAATGCTCAACTGGCTAAATGCTGATACATTATGTAACGAAGATACCCTACTCTACAGGCTAATACATCGTGTAACGAAGATACTCTACTTGCTAAATGCTGATACATCATGTATCGAAGATACTCTACTTGCTAAATACTGATACATCATGTATCGAAGATACTCTACTAGCTAAATGCTAATACATCATGTATCGAAGATACTCTACTAGCTAAATGCTGATACATCATGTATCATAGATACCCTACTAACTTACCTTGGATCTACCAAGATATATTGAACGGTGATCATCTCCCCTGAAGGTGTTCTGCTCTGCAAGAATGGTGCTGCTTATTAACAAGAATCCGAGTACTATGCACACTAATGTTCCGAGTAGTTTCATCTGTGTTAGCAAATAACAATAATAATATACCCCATCAAAAGAGGGACAACTGACTTCACAGATACCCTCAAGACCTTAACATTCTTAAGAAGGTTCTCGTTACCTGTCAAAGGTGGGTACTGCTGCAAACCTGTCACATCACCAGAACATGTCTCAATGGACACTGATAAAGTGAATACAATGAAATTTGTTTCTCTTTTAAGCGAAAATCGTCCCTGGCAGGGCCAGAGAATGAATGAGTAATAATAATACTAAAATAAAAATAGTAGTGTATTTGTGTCTCATGTTGCGTATAATGAACTGTTTTGTACTGCTGTGCCTAGCTGGATTAGAGTCTAGATGTGTCAGTGTGTACTGTGTTGTAATGAAGGGTTTTGTTATTCTTCTTTAATTAAGACTTGAAAGACACATGCTCTCTGACCAATCACAGGATTTCTATCAGGGCTATTAAAAGAGATACCAATTACATTTGAGATCTGATTAAGTACTAAATCTCAATACAGACAAAAATAAAGCTTAAATAGATTCTCGGAAGTCGCCGCATCAGTTATAATAATAGATGTAAGCCTAATTCAAGTTCTAATTTACTTAGCCATGTAAATTGTTAGTTTTTCTTTATAGACTTCAAGCTTTCTACTTCTTTTATTAAAAGTGCGTGTTATTATTAAAAGCTTCATACAATAACACAAACCTTTGCTGAACGAATATCTGGGTAAAGCTAGTCCATAGGTTGAGAACGTAGAAGTCAGCTATTAATATACCTGCTAATGGTCTCTGCAATACTGCATACAACGTATTGATAGTGAGAGCTTGAGTGTGTGTGTGCTTGTTTGATGCTTTCACAGGATTATACCATGAGGTCTGCTATCAATTTTTATGACACCCTGGATAATTGAAAAAGTTGATTGTAAACAGCTTGACAGAGATTGGATCAACGACACGGTAGATCGATCACCGAGAAACTCTTGAAAGGTAAACACACAATCAAAACAAGAGGTGCTAGATTTGACTGCAGCGTGTACATCTGATATCTCTGTACATTAGGAACGAAATTAAATATGAGTCCACACTTTAAAACAACACGGAAGTTGGAATTTTAGATCAAGAAACCTATCAAAGAACTAAGGCGTTTTGATACCCTCCCCACCCCATGAAAACATACTGGACGACTGCCTGGTAGTGTGGTATGCGCTCTGGACATTCGTTCGGTGATCTCAAATGGCCAGGTTTCGAACCCTACCCACTGTCATTTCCCGTTGACCTACTAGAGGTTTGGGCTTGTGTTGTGGACGGTCTTTGGCTTGTAGCACCTAACTGCTGGTAGACAACTTAACCGCTTTGTTTTTTATATCTTAACTTACAAAACTTGAAATCACTTGAATAACCTCTTTGTGAACAAAACGAAATATAACTTTTATTACAATATAAACTAATTCAACTTGACATGAAATAAAATGAATGCAGCAGACTTAGTAATACTATAGAATGGTATTTTACACGCAACGTACTAGAAAAACACGTCTTTACACTGGCATTCTGGACTCCCCTGCTGTACCCAAGACAGATTACAACAGTACCGCTTATATTGCATCATCAACACTGCATAATAGCAAACCAATCACAAACTGTCTCACCATCACCATAGAAACACACACACACCATAACAGCAAGGGGTGTAATTATCTGAAGGAACATCTGAAACATGTCAAGGAAACAACAAAGCCAATACTTCCATATGGAGAAGTTACATTTCTGGTGTTCCTCTCACTTCCAGGTGTCTACTTCTCTTCACCTTTCTACATCTACCAGCTACACCCTTCGTTACAACAACCTGCTACACTCTTTAATTCTCATTTCATCTACCAGCTAAGCCATTGCTTCTCTATACCTGCTACACTATCTAATCCTCATTTCATCTTATCTTATATAATACAGACGTTACTTCAAAAAAGAAGATGATTACGTCCTACGCGTCATGCATATTAACCAATGACTTAAATTCTGCCAAGTCACTGGTTTTCCTGGCTAGCTCAGGCAACCCATTCCATGCTCTAATAGCACTAGGGAAGAAGGAGTATTTGTACAAATTTGTCCTAGCATATGGGACAAGGAATGTGCCTTTATCTTTGTGTCTTTCAGAGTATTTTTTATTAAATTTTGTTTTTGTATTTGAAGATTCAGTGTTTTATGTATAATTGCTACTTTACTTTTGAGTCTTCTGTCCTGAAGGCTTTCTAAATTTAGTGATTTTACTAATGGTGTTACTCTAGTCAAATGTGAATATTCGTTTGTTATGAATCTCACTGCTCTATTTTGTGTTTGTTCCAGTTTCTTAATGTTTTCTTGAGTTGAAGGGTCCCAAACAGAGGATGCATATTCTATTATTGGCCTAACCAAGGTTAAATAACATTTTAGTTTTATGTTCTTATTTGATGTATAGAAATGTCTTTGAATCAACTACCAGCTAAGCCATTAATTCTCTTGACCAGCTACACTATTAATAATCGTTACATCCACAATTTCTAGCTACACTCTTCATTCTACTTTAATCTTCTATCCACGCCATTGGTTGTAATCTTATATGATACAGACGTTACACCTAGCAGCTATACCCTTAATTCTCTTTACCATCATTGTATTTGATTATCTATACATCTACCAGTTGCGTCCTTGATTCTCATTACATTTACATACTACACCTTTGAATCTTTCTCTCGGCTTATTAAATCCCCGATTCTAGACCTATACCAATTATGTCCCTGATTATCTTCATCTCAACCAGTTACATCCTTGATTATCTTCTCCTGATACACATCAACTTCAAAAGTTAGTCCTCACTCTAACCAGGAAATGTTAGGTCCTGGTGTGTCAGTCATTAAGAATGAACTATTTAAACATATTTTCCTTTCTTTCTTGATTCTCAAAAATTCGTGAACAAATCTGATAGCTCTTAGTATATTCATCTTTTCAAAGAACTAAGTAACAGTAAAAAAAAAAGTTAATGAGAAATCAGTTTCTCCTATATGAAGTTGATGTTTTCATTATTGAAAGAAATCTTACCACTGAGTTTTGCGCATGGTTTTACATGGGGATGTGGACCGGGAACTTCATGACTACATAAGCTACAAATACTTTGTGTGCGGGAGAAATAACGTGTAGGCCTACACACTTTTTACCAGACAGATAGAGCCAGAAACAAAGTGAGCTAATACAAGCTTTGAAAACATATCCTAAGCAACTCGTTTTGTATGTCTATGGGCTAAAGACATGAAGCAATGAAATCCTGTTTCACCAAAACCATTTTTATGACAATACAAATAAAAGCGAACCATTTATTTTTTACTATTTTTATATACATAAAAAAAGGCATACGAGCAACACGTTCACCATAATAAACCCCAAACACGACACACGACCATTTAGACACACGACCATTTAGACACACGACCATTTAGACACACATAATCTTCAAATACAAAAACAAAATTTAATAAAATACTCTGAAAGACACAAAAATAAAGGCACATTCCTCGTCCCATATGCTAGGACAAATTTGTACAAATACTCCTTCTTCCCTAGTGCTATTAGAGCATGGAATGGGTTGCCTGAGCTAGCCAGAAAAACCAGTGACTTGGCAGAATTTAAGTCATTGGTTAATATGCATGACTAAATGCATGACGCGTAGGACGTAATCATCTTTTTTGAAGTAACGTCTGTATTATATAAGATAAGATAAGACAACCATTTAGACACACAACCATTTAGCCGTTCTACTAGTTCATTTCTTAAAATGTTTCGTTATACTATAATCTGATAAACAATTTTACATCTTAACTCTAGCAGATCCAGAACTTTGGAGTGGGGAGGGGCGATTTTTTCCCTAACCCTAACGCCCAGCAAACCCTAACCCTATGCATTAACGTGCGTACAGCACACACACACACACACACACATATATATATATATATATATATATATATATATATATATATATATATATATATATATATATATATATATATATATATATATATATATATATATATGAGAATAAAAAAAGCAGCCTTTCTCAACCATCAGCAAAAAACAAAACAACTGGGGCAGCGCTATAAGGTTCCCCGACGCCAAAAGCGTTTTCTTGCTTTTTTCACAGCAGAAACGCATTCTCCTGACATCTACAGCTCATTATTCATCAATGGAGTTCGGGGCGAAGCCCCGTCGCCAAAAGCGTTTTCTGCATACTTCACAGAAGAAACGCATTCTCCTGACCTAAGGCTCATTATTCATACTATTAAAATACTATTAAAATACGATCTTTTGAATAATGTTGTACTTGAAAAATATTCTAATATGAATTTATAGGCCCTTAATACATTGCAAATAAAACCGATTTGTTCCTTGAAAAGATAAGATACCCCCACATATTTAGATTTTGGCTTTGAGGATCGCCGCCGAAAAAAAATTATTCGATAAATAATATTCAATAACATGTATGTATAGATTGTGAGTTATAGTCCCAAATTTATTTAACTACAAAAAATTTCAGATTGAGAAAAGATTGGGAAAGGCGACTATGTAAATATTGTTTTGGGTTTAGAACTCATCTCAATCATGACTCTTATACTGAACAATTTCGTTTGATTCTAACTTTCTTAAAATAATTATGATAAATTCATGTGAAATTACATAAACTATGTCTGGAAATGGGAGGGGCGGTAGAGTGAAAACGATAAATCCTCGCTCCTTTAATACTTTCTGCTTAAGATTGCATTTGGCATTAAAAAATATGGGTTGAGCTACTCGATAAAAGAATTTAATTTATAGTATATATAAATTATATTAGTGACAGATTTTTTAAATTTTGTAATTTCTTAACTATAATACAAACAGAAAAAGTATTGGTTTGTCCGATGGAGGAAAAGCGATTGCATGTATGGCCCCTCCCACCTGGTACAACCCTTTTTCATTTAAATTTATTAATGATAAAATTTGAGATTAGAGTGTGGTACGACATAATATACAATGGGTTCACATATCAATACGTAGTTTATATTATATAGATATTCAACTAATTTTGTTCACAAACTATGATTCTCCATAAAAATAGGACCGCCCCCCCCCACTCAGAGGGCTAGAGTGGGGAGGGCAGTACATGCAAACTCAACCCCACCGGATCGGCCAAGATACCAGAAGGGGATTGACAAAATATAAAATTTATATATTAATTTGAATCACAAACTATGATTTCTCCATAAAAGTAGGACCGCCCACCCCCCACTCAAAGGGTTAAGGTGAGAAGGGCAGTAGTGGTATTCGCCCCCCCCCCCCAAATCAGCAAACAGGGAACGACATAATATAAAGATTGGTTAAAATATCAATAACAAGTTTTAATCATATAGATATTTAATTGATTCTGTTAGCAAGCTGTGATTTTTACAAATAAATTGGACCGGCCCCCCATCCGAAAGTGTAGGGGGGGATTGATACCATCGCCCCCTCCCGACCCCACCAAATGGGCCAACATACTAGAGGGGGGGCGAAATAATCTAAAAATAGGTTGAAATATAAATAATTAGTATATATTATTAACATAAGTAATAAATTCGTATACAAATTGTGTGAGTTCTATACTAAAATTTGTCCGCCCCCCCCCCCGGTGTCGGCCGAGTGGGGGGGCGATCGCCCTTACCGCCCCCCCCCCCCGGATCCGCCAGTGCATCTAAATGTGTTTCAGCATTTTTGTAATAAATTTTAGTGTATATATAGATAGATCCTAGGTATCACGTACAAACAAAGGTTTTAGAGACAAGGTTATTACATCGGCTATGACTGCATTGGGTGTGGCAAAATATGTAGGTCATAGATAGGGCTGCGTAGCCACGGGAGATACTGCAATTCTCATTTATCTTCGGACTCAAAAGACTAGCCTTATTATTGTTATTCTCATTACAGTGATTGGACCCCTCGATGACCTGCTAACTACTGTTAAAAAGAAAACGCAACTAAACTGTATCTTTGGGGCTTGCAAAGACCTTCCTTAAGGGAACAGTACCAGGACAAAGAAGAAAAGGCAGACAAAAAAATCGATGTGATAACGTTTGGGAAAATTTAGTCCTACCAAGCAGGGCACCAGCATATATTGTCATACATATGGGAAACGCAAATTAAAGTGACATCTAGATCTTAACTAGTCTTAATATTAGACATAGTAAACAATCGTTGAAAGTGTATCATGATCATCTGATGAGTCAGCTTCTGTTAGTGGCATACAACATTTGTTTAGATTGCTGTCATTGGGAAAAGCTTTCGAAAGATGATCATATTTCTCAGAGGCAACAGACTCCACTTCCTCGACAGTTGATGTAGCTAAAGCAAGTTTTGTTTTACTCAAGACACTGGAAGAGTTTTGAATAACATGTTGATGAGATAAGATGTCGCAAAAATCAGGACAGTTTTTCCTGCATAGATCCCCATCAGAGGCGGAATTTGCAACACATACAGAATAAACAACATTATCTTCTGAAACATGATTATGATTTATGCCAGAATCACTCCAACTCTGTCGTAAAATATCCCGATGCTGCGCGATAGTGTCTTTAAAATTAAGAGCGTTTTTATTAAAAGAGGCTGAAACTCCAACATTTCCTGAGTTAACACTTATATTCTCTGACAGGGTCTCGCTACATGCCAAATCGTCACTTAGACATGTTTGTAAACAAGTTTGTTCATCTGGGGCGGCCACATCTTTAGAAACATCATAAAACTTTTCATCAGCTTTGGTTGTTTCATCGTCATCAGAGAGACAAGGTACGAGATCATAAATATCAAAATCATCCCTGAATGATAAAGAGCTGTCACTGCTGGAGTTTAGATTTGGACAATCAAAGTAAGGATAACTAAAGTAGTTCTCTACTGCCATGGCATCATAATCGGTATGCGTTGATGGAACCACAGCACTTGATATATCTTTCTTGGGTATAGGTGAAAACACGTGACCAAGCATATAGGCAATGTGACCAATCTCAAAGTCTTTGTTACGTTCTGTGTCAAATTTTCTGGGAATCAGGTAAACGTTTTCATCAGTAGATAGTTCACCTTTATCCTGTCTCTCTTCATCTGGTATTGGAGGGAGAGGCCTTGAGTGATACTGTTTCATAACTGCCATATTATGCAAATTTTTAACTTCAGGTTGGAATGACTTTTTGTTTTGTATTCTCGATCTTTTTTTTTTTACATGTTCGTTTTGAATCTTTTGAAAAGCTGAAATTTTCTTGACGGTGGAAGTGTTGTTCACTTTAACATTTGCACTAGTTTTCTGATCTGGGCAGTCTACCTGCTTAACCAACGTTTCATCCAAGGAGATTAATTCACGTGATGCAGGAGCTATTTCACAATAAACGATTTCTGTGTCACTTGTTTTAATATGTGCAAGGTTACTAGAAGAATGGGTTGATGGTGTATCTCCTGGCCCGTGTTCTTGTATAGAATTGTCGTGATAGTCAATCCCATGAGATGCGAAGTAATTTTTCTCTTGGTTCATGACTTGTACATCTGGCGTGTCTTCCTCTTCAGAAAGCTCTTCAGAATCTGAAGGATTCAACACCATCATTTCTGATGATGCAAACCTATTAAAGCCACTTTGATGTTTGGGTCCGCTTGGTACTGATTGAGAACGAATGAAAGACAAGGACTCACTTTTATTTATCTCATAGTTAACATCCCTGTAAATAAAAGATCGTGAGAAATAAATTAAAAGTAATATCTTCACTTACAAATACTACAGTGGTACACTTTCCCAATTTCATAGTTTGCTGTTTTTTTTTAAAATTTACTTTTTACTGTTTACTATGTATATCTTTTTGAGAGAAAAAAAGAAATTGTGCATTCATCATTTGTAGAAATGGTTTAAAAACACATGCAATGTAAAATGATACCTGATAATTTCTGACAACTTTGGTCTGTCTTGAGGCATCTTTTGCATACATTTGTCCATCAAAGTGTACATCGATGCTGGACAAGAGTTCATGTTCAATTGTTCCATATTGACTGAGTCGGAATCCTGGAGAAATAGTCCAAAAACAAAGTCCACTTACTAACTACTTTAAATATATATATAATAAATGTTACAAATTTGTCAACTTGTTTCTCTGTCTCTCACTCTCTCGCCATTTACATGGGGTTTTTTCTTTTTCACTTTCTCTTTCTGTATTTCTCATGTCATGTTTTCTCTATATATGAAATTAATAGATCTTTTTTTTCTTCCTTTTTTCAATCTCTTTCTCTCTCTCTCTTTCCCTCTCCCTCCCTCCCTCTCTCACTTTCCCTCCCTCCCTCTCTCACTTTCCCTCCCTCCCTCCCTCCTATCTCTCACTTTCCCTCCCTCCCTCCCTCCCTCTCTCACTTTCCCTCCTCTATCTCTATCTCACTTTCCCTCCCTCTCCCTTCCTCTCTCTCTCACTTTCCTCCCTCTCTCCCTTTCCCTCCCTCCCTCTCTCTCTCACTTTCCCTCCTCCATCTCTATCTCACTTTCCCTCCCTCTCTCTCCCTTCCTCTCTCTCTCACTTTCCTCCCTCTCTCCCTTTCTCACTTTCCCTCCCTCCCTCTCTATCTCACTTTCCCTCCCTCCCTCCCTCTCACTTTCCCTCCCTCCCTCTCTATCTCACTTTCCCTCCCTCTCTCTCACTTTCCCTCCCTCCATCTCTATCTCACTTTCCCTCCCTCCCTCTCTATCGCACTTTCCCTCCCTCTCTCTCTCACTTTCCCTCCCTCCCTCCCTCTCTCACTTTCATTTTTTCTCTCTCCCTTCCTCTCTCACTTTCCCTCCCTCCCTCTCTCTCCCTCCCTATCTCACTTTCCCTCCCTCCCTCTCTTTCTCACTTTCCCTCCCTCTCTCTCCCTTCCTCTCTCTCACTTTCCCTCCCTCTCTATCTCTTAGCTATAACCTTTTTTTTAGAAGAAAATGATAAGACTTTCTGTTTACAAATCAATATAATTATGTAGATAAACTGCTATTTAAGACTAAATTTTTCATTTTCTTTCATTATTCATTCAATGTGAAGTTTTTATGTATCAAGCCTTTTTTTCCCTTTGTTAAAGAAGTGTAGAGATATCATGCAACTATGTGGACCGCCCTTTACTTTTCCCTAACTTCAGTCAGGTACCCAATATAGCAGCTGGGTAAACTCTAATAAAAGATCCTTAAATTAAAGAGCCCAGTATTCAACAGGATTCGAAACTGGAACCCTTTACAACTCAGCCACCGTGCTGCTATTGTATTCTAATTTTTATAAAATATTTTAATAAAAGTTTTTACAAAGATTTAAATTCAAACCCTTACCACAGTATTGGGTTCTGAGTACCAAGTTGGTCTCTTCATCGCGTCAACCTTCAGCAGAAGTTCTTTCATAAAGCGTCCAAAAATAAAGATATCTGTTTCAAAACTGCAGGCAATGTTGTCATACGGAGATTGTCTGTAGATTTAAAGAAACAAATACTTTTGAAAGAATATTCTTATCTTTTAGTAAAGTTTTAACCTCAGAATAATTAGATAACAACAAACCGAGATACTCTATTTTGAGACTGCCAAGAAATGTCAAGAGAATATAATACTGTGAATTTTATTACGTACATAGTAGCTGTGGTGTCACAAAGGGGAGGGGGTGCAGTCCACACCGGATGACACCAACCATAGTAACGCCACTGCATAGGAGTAACGAATGACACTATGAATTTATAATTCAAATTTTAATTTTTTTGGGGAGGATTAGGTTCAATTCTGAAGATAAGCATTAAGTGCAGAAAAAGACTGGAATACTAAACTACCTTGTGGTAGATGATGAGTCTGTTGAACTTGTTTTATATATCATATGTTTCAGTGATATAGGATAAATCTGCAAAATGAATACACATGTAAGACAATGTGAAAACAATGCTTGGGTAAAAACTTCTTCCATAAGTAAAGATTTAATGCATTAATAAAAAGATATATTCAATATCTACCTTACTTAGACTTAGATTACAACAAGGAAGCCATGCTGGTTCTAATATAAATAGATACTTGCTTTATAATATATCCTGCTGTTTCACCTACTGAGGAAGTTTTCTTGAAAACATATGAGCTTCACATCTGGTTTGGTCTATCAGCAAGTTATTTTACCTCTATATAGCTTCACCTATAGCTATCTTCACATAACTGTAATAACTGTAGTTTAGTTCAAGTATCAATTAACACTTTGCATCACTTTTTTTAAATAGTCAGAGCTTAAACGCTTTATAGCAGTAAATATCTATTTCCCCACTTATGTATAGCTCCACATTTTTATAGCTCCACCTATGTAGAGCTCCACCATTTTATAGCTCCACCTATGTAGAGCTCCACCATTTTATAGCTCCACCTATGTAGAGCTCCACCATTTTATAGCTCCACCTATGTAGAGCTCCACCATTTTATAGCTCCACCTATGTAGAGCTCCACCATTTTATAGCTCCACCTATGTAGAGCTCCACCATTTTATAGCTCCACCTATGTAGAGCTCCACCATTTTATAGCTCCACCTATGTAGAGCTCCACCATTTTATAGCTCCACCTATGTAGAGCTCCACCATTTTATAGCTCCACCTATGTAGAGCTCCACCATTTTATAGCTCCACCTATGTAGAGCTCCACCATTTTATAGCTCCACCTATGTAGAGCTCCACCATTTTATAGCTCCACCTATGTAGAGCTCCACCATTTTATAGCTCCACCTATGTAGAGCTCCACCATTTTATAGCTCCACCTATGTAGAGCTCCACCATTTTATAGCTTCACCTATGTAGAGCTCCACCATTTTATAGCTCCACCTATGTAGAGCTCCACCATTTTATAGCTCCACCTATGTAGAGCTCCACCATTTTATAGCTCCACCTATGTAGAGCTCCACCATTTTATAGCTCCACCTATGTAGAGCTCCACCATTTTATAGCTCCACCTATGTAGAGCTCCACCATTTTATAGCTCCACCTATGTAGAGCTCCACCATTTTATAGCTCCACCTATGTAGAGCTCCACCATTTTATAGCTTCACCTATGTAGAGCTCCACCATTTTATAGCTCCACCTATGTAGAGCTCCACCATTTTATAGCTCCACCTATGTAGAGCTCCACCATTTTATAGCTCCACCTATGTAGAGCTCCACCATTTTATAGCTCCACCTATGTAGAGCTCCACCATTTTATAGCTCCACCTATGTAGAGCTCCACCATTTTATAGCTCCACCTATGTAGAGCTCCACCATTTTATAGCTCCACCTATGTAGAGCTCCACCATTTTATAGCTCCACCTATGTAGAGCTCCACCATTTTATAGCTCCACCTATGTAGAGCTCCACCATTTTATAGCTCCACCTATGTAGAGCTCCACCATTTTATAGCTTCACCTATGTAGAGCTCCACCATTTTATAGCTCCACCTATGTAGAGCTCCACCATTTTATAGCTCCACCTATGTAGAGCTCCACCATTTTATAGCTCCACCTATGTAGAGCTCCACCATTTTATAGCTCCACCTATGTAGAGCTCCACCATTTTATAGCTCCACCTATGTAGAGCTCCACCATTTTATAGCTCCACCTATGTAGAGCTCCACCATTTTATAGCTTCACCTATGTAGAGCTCCACCATTTTATAGCTCCACCTATGTAGAGCTCCACCATTTTATAGCTCCACCTATGTAGAGCTCCACCATTTTATAGCTTCACCTATCTGGGGTTCTAAAACTCTATGCAATATCCTAAGGTCGCTCGCAAAAACCTTCCTTCAAGGAACAGTACCAGGAAAAGAATAAGAGGCAACATAAAAGAACGGACAGGCCTGCCATTGAAAGAGATTCTATCAAAAGCAAAAGACAAAGAAGAATTGAGAATGGTGGTCAACAGATCTTGAGTTGTGTCTCAATAATACAACAGACTATGGGATAATGGAAGTTGGGGATTCATATAGCTCCACCAGTAATCCTATGTATAGCTTCACCTAGGAATAGGTCCAACTAATATATATATATCTATCTATCTTAAACTATGTATATCTCTATCTAATGTATATATATAGAACCACAAATGTATAGCTTCACTCATACATAGCTCCACCTTTAGTCCAACTTTACCTGCTCATTATTACCTAACTATGATAAGTAAAAATATAGCAACACTTATATGGGGATATGGTTTTGTACCTACCTTTAGTGTTTCACTTGTCATATCAATGACTATATCAGACATTTTCAACTGACCCAATATGAAATTGTTGTCATGGAAATATTTCAACATTTCAGCAGCTTTGAGTATCAAGTGCAGACAACTGTCTGAGGACTGGCCAACCTGGTTGTTATCAATTAGACTACACAAATCTTCTGAGCAGTTAGCAGGTAGGAAAATATCCTGCAAAGAAAAAAAAAAACTTTTTATTTTCTAAATTCAAATATTTTTTAGTATTCCTAAACCACCACGTAATTTGTATATTTGTTTTCCCAGTATTAATACTTACACTGACTAGTGGTATTACTTACAATAACATGAGATGTTCTGTTATTATTTTTAACTCTTTCAATATCAACCCTGGGAATAATGTCATCCAAAATTCCTGCATGTACTTTTGCCACAAGCATTCTTGACATGTGTGTACTCACTGTTTCCCTAAACAAAGCAAACTGACCCTGTCAGCAGAAAAAAAAATTTAAAATATTACATGATAACTAAAATGTCAAGAAATCTAAACCCAATCATTATGTCTACAGTCCATCAATACCCATTAGATAATATATAGTCAATGAATAAACCCAGTTATATGGTTTTAACACCCAGTTATATAATTTATAGTCTCTCAGTACCCAGTCATACAGTCGTCACTTATATCATCTCCTCTTTCTTCAACCCATTCATGTATCTCCAAGTGACATTATGGTGCCACTTATTAATTAGTAAAATAATTTTCAAATAATGTAAACATCTGAAAACCTTTTGCCTATTTTATGTCCATATATTCAACATAAGTTTATTCTAGGTTCCATTGATTTATTGAGCATGTGTTCAATACGTTACATACTAAATATGTGTAATACATTAAATGAAAATGGGTTTCATATATAATAATATATACATGTTAAATCTTAGTTCATGTATTAATTATCAGTTTAATATGTCTATTAAATGTGACTTTCTATTTGACCTGTTTACTTATTCTGAAATTATTGTATTTACTCAAATGAGTTTAACATATTTTACTGAAGCTGTGTATCATGCCATTACAGTGGGAAGTGTGGTCAAGAGGCTAAGTATGCCTGAACTAGGCTTGGCTCGGCTTGAAATGAAGGGGACTCGAGCAGAGTTGTTTTTACTGAGTGTCTAAAGGCAGCACAAAAACCTACTCCCAGATACCCCCTACCCCCACAAATGAGATTGGACTATAGCGCTCTGAGCATGCTATAAGCATGAAAGTAGCGCTATATAAAAGCTATAATTTTTTTTAAATTATATGGGTTTATCTTTTATTTACTAAATCTGAGTTTGTTAGAATTACTAAATGTTTCTTCTATAATCATGTTTGGTCGTATACATGTATTCTCAACAAGGATGAGAGATTCAGAGAACAGTTCAAATGAATGGCATGCCAAATTAACATAGCAAATCATTAACATTTTTCAGAGCTAGCTAAGTGTCCATTAATATATATTTAGAAAATAGTGTTACACAAAGATGATTAAAAAATAAAAAAGGCAGCCTATAATATTTTTTAAAAAGCAAATCAATAGCTACATCATCATTTTTTTTTATCAAGTAATAAGTGACTTACTACTTTGTAATAATGGATTGTTTCCTGTATTACTTTTTCCAATTTGGGCAAAATAATAATTACGTAGCCTTCTGTTGGTGGGAAAATATAAAATCAAATCATAAACATGCAAATATGTTACAAAATTAATAATGCAGCTAGAAACTATAAATATAAAAATGTTTAAATAAATTCATATTATATGTTCAAATATTATAGTAAACCAAACATTTAGTATTTAGAAAAAAATGAAAACAACTTTGCCAGTATGGGAATCAAACTTTTGACTTTGAGCTATTATAGAGACATTCTATCCTCTTAGCTATACTTCAATGTGTGAAATTTTAGCTTAAAATAATTGATTCATTTTTTTGGCTTGTTTTAATTTGCAGATAGGCAGTAGGCCGCATATGAACTCTGGAACATCAAGATAACAAAATGACATTGCAGCGCTCATAACACACAAAGGCAGCTTTTTTACTTTACTTTTAACCTATGTCCACATTATACCAACTTCCTTAGACTATGAACAAAGTATGAGCTTAAGGTTGAAATTGAAAAAACAAAAACCAATTAGTAATATCTATATCTGTATATTGTGAAAACTTTATTTTTAAACACATTAGATTTTCTTTTCTTTTTATATTTCGTGGTGGGGATTTGGCCAAAAATTGTGTGGATCAATTAAAAACATTTATGTCATGAGACATTAAAAAATTCATAAGGGTCTAAAAAAAACTGCTACGAGCTTAATTAGCTGACCTGTAACTTATAACCATCAGTTACAATATTTAATTTCTAAAAAAAAACTTTAAAAACTTGATTCCATTAAAGCATTGAACTCCTAGAAGTATATTCCTTACATTTTATTTCAGTCGGACTATGTTATTAATTATGATATATAATCTTATAGATGGCTATTTATATTGAAAGACCATAATGTCTGTAGACATTTTAATTCCTTAGCATATGTCTAAAAAAGAAACAGAGAAAAAAAAACTTACTTTTTGTTTGGGGTAAGCCCTAATAAAAATAAATGAGATAAATAGACATTACTACAATTTCAAGTACTTTTAGTCATTAAAATAAGGGTTAACACTGCTTTAAAATTACAAGTAAAAAATTATATATATATATATATATATATATTATATATATATATATATATATATATATATATATATATATAAGAGAGAGAGAGAGAGAGAGAGAGAGAGATTGAGAAAGAGAGAATTTTTTAGTTGTAATTTAAAAACAAGACATAAAATATACTTCTATAAAAAATTGATATAGTTGAAAAAAATATAGTTTTGTAAGATAATAAATAAAAAGATGTATACCGAAAAAAAAGTCTTTTAACATTTTGAAAACAAATTGTAATCCAGAGCAGTCCACTCTCAATAATCAGATATGATATAATTTTCACAGTGACATAGCTAGGGTGGGGGAGGAGGGGGGAGAGTTTAAAAGCCCCCAAATGAGTGTCCCCACTATGAAAAAATCCAGGTACTCATCTATACCCACCTGATGGGGATACTTATGATCCACTGGCCAGACAAGATCTCGAATGAGGAACTGTGGCAAAGAACAAAGCAGCAGCCCATTGAAGTAGATATACTTCAGAGATGCTGATGGATAGATCACACCTTTGCAAGCCTGCATCCAACATAACAAGGCAAACCCCTAACCAGGAACCCCCTAAGGAAAGAGGAAGAGGGAACGGCCCAGGAATACATGGCGCGCGATTTGGAAGCAGATGCCAAGTAGATGGACAAGAAGTGGGGACAGTCCAAGAGACTCGCCCAGAACTGAGATGCCTGGAGGAAGCTGGTTGGTGGCCTATGCTCCATAAGGGACCACAGGCAGAGATGAGATGATGATAAATGAGTGTCCGAAATTTGTTTTTAAATAAATTAAATATTACTTCACTGCCAAAAAATCTTGCTTTTCACGTTGTTATATAACTTAGTTATCCTGTTGTATGTACTCCACACAGATTATTAACACTTTCTGTGCCGGGTTACTCTCCATTTCAAAGAGTAGCGCTGACTAGTGCCGTGTGACTCTCAAGAAGTAACTTGGTAAATAGGGTATAGTTTATTTCATCATCTTTATCTAAGAGAAAACCTGATAAGAGCACTGAAATAAAGTAGACCAAGAACATGTCAAAGAAAAGTATTATTATTCAGATGATTCATACAAAGATACAGCAGTCGAAGAAGTGAAAATGTCTCTTGATGAGAGAAGTAGTGCTGAAGAGACTCCAGGGGAATACCTTTTACCACAGTCAGAGAAAACATCTGAAGTAAGTGATACAGATGATCAAGTGATAGTCTTCCAAAATCACTTTCTCCAGAAGTGGAAGAAGCTGTAATTAAGTACCAAGACTTCAGATATATCTAGCCTGGAATTTTATCTGAGGAACTACGAGCAAAGATTGTGTTAAAGAGTAGCTTATTTGTCCTAAAACAAAGATGAATGGTATCTGTTTCCAGTAGAGTTTACCCAAAATAAATCATGAAGTTTGACATCATCATGGTTCACTAGAAAGCTTCCAACTGGAGAAATTTGCAACCGATTTTGGCTCCTCTTCTCTCAATACTTGGAATGTCTATTTTGTTTTACATGTGTAGTGTTTTCTGAGGAATCAGAAAAGACATCTAGTGCATTGAGCAAACCTGGACTTGCTTTCACCCAGTGGAAGAAACCTGAGAGACTGAAAGAACATGAAGAAGGAATCCACCACAGACATGCTTTCTAGAAGTGTAAGTTAGAAGAAGAAAAGGTTTAAGGCAGAATCAGATGTACTGTCACATATGTTTCATGTGCTAATTTTGAAAAATCAGCAGTATTGGAGAGATATTCTGAAGCGGGTAGCAGCAGCTATTAAGTACTTTACAAAAACAAACTCAAGCTTAGGCGGTCACTATGAAAAACTGAATTTACTCAATCCTGGGAATTTTCTAGCATCTTTGAAATTTCTTGCAGAATTTGGTGAAGTTACAAAACACCACTTACATAGAATTGAATATGGGAAGACACATTATTTGCACCAGAAATTCAAAATGAGTTTATTAACTTGATGGAAAAATAAAGTTAGGGAATCAATTGTTGGGAAAGTCAAGCAATTTGTTACTTTTCTCTGATGCTTGATTCCACCACAGATGTTTCTCATCAAGAACAGGTATACCTAATAGATCATTACTTGGATGTTGATAATTTCAAAATGAGTCATTCATTGGTTACTTTGATATTTTGTACCATGATGGACAACATTATGAAAAACTTGTTCTGAAAACTCTTTTAAGACACTGCACTAGACTTTGATCTGTGCATAGAATCTTCTTCATGCAATGGAAAATTATGATTTTTTTTTTTTTTTGCTTATCTGGAATTCTGATCAAATCTCCTGTGCTCAATAAATATAGTTCAAAAGAAACTACAGATGTCTGGAATGCATATAGGGAAGGTGCTGAAGAAATCAAAACCTTTTCATGCTTTCAGCAACATGATGAGAAACGGACGAAACTGATCACCCAATCCATCGAAAAAGCAAAAGAAGTTAGCTAATGCTATGGATTTGGATTTCTTGTAATCAAAATAACCAGAAGAAAAAAAAGACTTGATGGGGAGTTAAGATCTGATGTAGGACTGTCAATAGAACTGCAATTCAAACGTTGCGATGGAAGTGCTGGACATATTTCATATGTAAATGAAGAAAAGATTCCAAAGGCTGGAAAACCATGTGGACATCTTTGGGTTTTTTCTTGAACCAAGACACCTCTTGGAGTCTATGGATGATGATACGCTGATGAAAAACTGTGTTACTTTTTCCTGTTTGATACAGGCAAATCGCTTGTTTAATGATGTCATTGATGCACAAGCACTTTTCATCCACAAACCAGTGCCACAATCACCAATTGACATATTGAGGAAGCTGGCTTCATATGGTAATGAAATGTGCTCAAACCTTGCAACCTTCATCTGAATACTGCTAACTCAGGCCACTTCCATTGAGTCATGTGAGAGATCATTCTTAAAGCTCAAGTTTTTCAAAAACTATCTCAGGAGCACAATGATGCAAGGGGCCAAAGAGGTCAATCCCCCGGGCCCCCAAATCCCTAGCTACGCCCCTGATGAGACAGTTCTTAACAAAATAAAAGTAAATATATTATTTTAAAATCATTATCACACATAGCTCTAGCTACATGAAAAATGGACTTTAGAAAATAAAAAATGTATTTGTGATATGAAATAGGCCTATAGATAGTTTATATAAACATTACTAGTCTATATGAAAACGTATTACTAGTCTATATGTCAACAGTACTGGTATTTGTGAAATATTAAAATGGCTGCAGATGATGTCCATGTACAATACATACCCTTGTAAACTGATTTGATGGTTTAAGAGTACCATCATGCAAATTAGGAAAACTATAACTTGTTACTTCATCATCAGAGTAATCTAGTAAAAAAAAAACATACTTATCAATTTAATACCAAAATTAGAAGTTTCACCTTTTTATATTATATGGAATGTAATCAAATGCAACTTGTATAAGTAAATCTGTTATCACTAATAACACTTTTATAATTCCTATCACTAATACAGCTTTTATCATTAAGACTATCACTAATACATTTTTTATATATCACTAATACAACTTTTATAATTAAGTCTATCACTAATACAGCTTTTATAATTATTTCTATCACTAATAAAACTTTTACATTTAAGTCTATGACTAATATACAACTTTTATAATTAAGTCTTTCACTTTAATCTGCTCTTCGTTTACATTTCATTTAAATATCTGATTGCGTTGTTGAAAAGAATTTATTTTATCAATAAAATATTGTAAAAGAAGAAAAGTAGAGAAAGCAAAATATGGTAAAATCTGGGAGGATAATAGGAAACCCAAAAAGAATGAAAACCGGAAGATTTAAAGAGATTGAGGATAAAATTTAAAAAATACTTTCTAAGATGCTATTGGAGATTTTCACCAATCAACTAAAAAAAGTCAAGAATGCAAAATTAAAATGTACTGCTGCCAACAAAATGAAATGTATTGACTCTGATTGAGCTTTAGTTTCAACACTATCTCAATGTGTGGCAGTCGATTCAATATCTTTTGGACCGCTACTTAGATGCTCATTGGATTTAAAATAAGTTTCAAATCATAGAGTGAAGGTCTAACGCTTCTTTCACATTGAAATGATTTTGTGCTACAAATTGAAGAGCTTAGAAAATTGTATTCAGCAGATCTAAAAATATACACAAATGATCCTCCACCTTTGTAAGAGCCTAACTTATCAACACTCTCTTTACTTTATATACTGGATGAACCAAACAAGCTTTTGATTTTTGGTTTTCCCACATGTATAAGATATCCAATAATTTTTAGAAAAAATTGTTGCCAACTTAATTATTAAAAATGTGTTTGTGCTTCATTCTGCAGTGCTAATTTAAATGGTTCACAATAATTACAATATGCATTTAAAAAAAAAAAAAGATTATCAATACTTCTGGATTATGTACAATGGATACACCAAAATGATTATCTATAGATCTGTCTCAAGTTATGAAACTCCCCAGCAGGACATTCGTACTCTTTGATCCACCCATTTGTGGATATGCCTAATCATGGATACAAGTTTTAGTAAAAGGACACACTGTATTTTTTGCCAAATATGTATATTGATTCTTGGAATTAGAAACATCTATAAACAAATTATATTCTAGATTTTCTTTTTTGGTTAGTATCCAAAATTTTCTACCCATTTACCAAACCTAAATCTAATTTTTATATATATATATATAATATGATATACTGAAAATGATAAACACAACATAGAACTCTGCAATGTTTATATTAACATAATGACTTTGGACAGAATTAGTTAATAAATCAACTAGATTTTCATACATGGCAGAATCATAAAGCTTGTCTGTGGTTTTGTGAGGAATGCCATATTTCCCGTGGCTACGCATGGAGGAAAAACTGCAACTTTAAAGCTATGTTTTCAAAAAAAAAAAGTAGATGATTACACCAGTCCACTTTTAAGCACTGCAGATTCATATTTTTTAAAGTTCTTCCTTTTGTAGGCCTATTTTTTAAAATCTAGTTGACAATTTTAAGGTTCAATTTCACGTTCCTGACTTTGTTTAGTTTAATTTGACATGAAAAAAGCATTATAAAATATATAGGCAAAAAGTTTTTATGATCTTAATATATTGATAGGCAAAAGGTCTTTATGATCTTAATATAAAATAGGCAAAAAGTCTTTATGATCTTAATATAAAATAGGCAAAAAGTCTTTATGATCTTAATATAAAATAGGCAAAAAGTCCTTATATACATGATCTTAATATAAAATACAGTAAAGTATCCTTTCCAGACCTTGCGGTCTATAAGGCAGATGATGTTTCTGTTTCTATGGTAGACAGTTAATGGAGGTGTCTTGTAGCAAGCATAGCCTAATGACTTTACTTTCCCACTAATGCCACTAGGTGCACATTACAGTTTGATGGACTTAGGGGCATCCCAAAAATACAGAAATTCGAATTCCCAGCTTTCACTGAAATTCAAACCTGAGATCATTTGGGTGGACTATGAATTTATATCTATGCATAGGCCTATATATTTTTTTCGACTTATATTTTGAGCCAAGCATTGACAAAAAAGGATTTTTGTTTGCAAAAAAAAAATACAATAACTGCATAAAAAAAAGAATATATAAAATATATTTCAATAATTAGAAAATAGTTCTTACTTAATTTTCCTGGATATAAATGTATATAATTTAGTTAAAATGAATAAATGTATCGCATGTTTTACCAAAGATTTACAGTTACCATTAACAAAGTAGACTCAATTGGTGACTTAACTAAGACTTAATAGTTGCATCCTCATCCTTTTTTTAAATTTCAGCATAAATAAAAATAGGCTTTTATATTATTATTGTAGAGATGATTTCTAATCTGGGTCTGCATAATTTATACTGATCAGTAGATAGGTTGCATGTTGATATACGCGTAGTATTAGTATTCAATCAACAGTTGTATGTAAGAATATAACTGTTTAATTCAGAATGAGAACAGCCCAGTCTCAGTCACTATAACAAACGATGTTACCTCTATGAAAGCCAAGTGTCATGTACACAGTATCTATATTTAGCTCGTCAACGACCTCGGGAAATTCCTCACGCGGAGATATGTTAATTATTGTAAATTGAGCTGCATTTATTTGTTGGCATTGCAATGAGCTGCGTTAGACACGTGACAACGCTGCACCCGGGGAAAGGTTCTAGTTTTTTAGTCAGTCTTGTATGGAACGGGTTAATGACAACATGTACTAGAGTTTTGTATTAGAACTCAATTATATTATTGTGTAGATCTATCATTTTATTCAAGTACATTTAACCATTGTAATTATTTGTGCATAGCTTTTTCAAGTTCTGAAATAAAGTAATTGTTTTAGACGAAGAGAAGTTTCTTCATTGAATATAGTAACATACTTAGATCGACTTAGTGATTGACAACTTCTAGATGATCAACTGGCAACATTTTGAATGATCGTATTATCAACTAGATCTAGCTACTTCTATACGATCATCTTATTAAAAGAAGATTTCAAGATCCTCAGCAATCACGATCATTGTTAGTGTGATTTAGATCAAGATAATCTTCAACGTGACATCTATCATTGCATCTTCATAGATCTTGACATCTGACATCCATTAATTGATGGTTGTGATATCTGGCACCTCCGACCTTCGATAAAGATCATCAAAAGATCATCAAAAAGATCATTTTAAAAAAAATAATTTTTTTTTCAAGATCTAAGGACAAATTTTCAAAACTTCGTCAATTACAAAACTTCGATTTTCTTCAACTTGATAATAGTTCTACTGTGTTCAAAGGTCAGTTTGGTTATCGATACTTTATCTTATCATAGATATAGATCTACGATCGAGTTTTCACTATAACTCTTGAGATCTAATATTATTATTTTGTATTGGCATTGGCAATAAGACAAATATCATTTAACTGGCACGATACATAAGCCCAGTAATATTTAGCTGGCATAACATAAGCCCAGTATTATTTAACTGACACAGTAGATAAGACCAGTATCATTTAACTGGCATTAGTATTATAGATAAGCCCAGTAGCAATTACCTGGCACTATAATCTATCAAGTAGACATTTTCTACTATTTGATATCAAGTCAATCGTACAAAACGACGACTTTAATACTACAAGTTCTACTAGATCTACAATCTCAAGAGAGAGAAAATTCATAGCCTTGTACGGCTCAGCAATATTTCATTAACCTGATACGGTTGCATAAATCTACACTTCCTACAACGACTCCAGTAGTACTTCTACTGTAAAACAAAGTTCTACTTCATAGCCTAATTCGGCATAACTAACATTGTTATATTCCAAACGGTATTATATTTGTACATTCCAAGTTGGTATATTTTTTCAACATGTCTACAAAGACAAGAATACAAAGATTGTTAGAATTGCTTGACACAGCGGGGTCATTGGCATTACCGCCACATGAAATACTGGCCTGGGTAGATTGTCAAATAGATAAAGAAGAAGAAAAAAAAAGACAAGAAAAAGATAAACAAAAGCAAGAAGAACTAAGAGAAAAAGACAAAGGCAAGAAGAACTAAGAGAAAAAGACAAACAAAGACAAGAAGAGCTAAGAGAAAAAGACAAAGGCAAGAAGAACTAAGAGAAAAAGACAAAGGCAAGAATAACTAAGAGAAAAAGACAAAGGCAAGAAGAACTAAGAGAAAAAGACAAAGGCAAGAAGAACTAAGAGAAAAAGACAAAGGCAAGAAGAACTAAGAGAAAAAGACAAAAGCAAGAAGAACTAAGAGAAAAAGACAAACAAAAGCAAGAAGAACTAAGAGAAAAAGACAAACAAAGGCAAGAAGAACTAAAACGAGAATTATTAGAATTGAAAAATACTGAATTCAAAGCTGAACAAATCAATGATACTACAATAGAAAGAATTTATCAGAGGGCTCAATCTAATACGATTCCAAAAAACTTAGCTTATCTCGAAGATGGATTTCTCAAGAAGATTACTTTCCGCAAATACATCAATGTAATTGGACAAATATATGTACCAGAGAAGTACAGAAAACAAATAATTGAAGCAAAGCATGAGTTTCATTACACCAAACATATGAGTGTAACAAGTACTAAGAAGAGAATTGCCAAAGATGTCAAGAAATATGTTAACAATTGTCCAGATTGTAAAAGAGACAATCTTAAAAAGAAGCAAAGTCAAAAGCAATCTAAATCAATCAAACAAAGAATGAACCAGACTTCAAAGTCAGAACCGACAGCAATGAATCTATACATCATGACTCAAGTAAATCTACAGGGACATCACTGCCTACTATATGTCCATCCCTACCTGTTACTACATGTCCATCCCTACCTGATACTACATGTCCACCCATACCAAGTACATTCCCATTCCTAAACACTGATGATAACTTCATACATTAAGACTTGAACAAGACTGCATCTGCATCATTATCTACTAATACTATAGCATGCATTGAAAATTCCTGCTACAACCAAGACAAGTCTCATGAACCAGAAGCAGATAACAAAGAAACTTTTATTCAATCAACTTTGGCTATACCAGACAAAAGAAAAACCATTCAATCTGACTCTACCACTCATACAAGTATTCCTCATTTGAAAGACTGTGAGTCAACTAAAGAAGCCATTACAACCATGAACTTTGAAAGTCAAAGAATACTACATGAACACATGAAATCAAGACAGTTTGCTCAAGGAGATAAAGTCAATTTACTGTTACCAGATTTGAGTAACAAGCTGTTCTACAAATGGCAAGGTCCATTTTACATCACCAGAAAGATCTCCAACCTGCTTTATGAAATCAATGTCAACAAGTTTACCAAAGTATTTCATGTTCATGTTTGAACATTACCATGAAACAGATAATGAAGACATCAAAGCAGAAGTTGAACATTTTACAAGCTTAGCAATTATCCATGAAGAAGAAGAAACTTCATCAACACCCATTCCTGAGATCTTATCTTATCTTCTTATCTTATATAATACAGAAGTTACTTCAAAAAAGAAGATGATTACGTCCTACGCGTCATTCATTTAGTCATGCATATTAACCAATGACTTAAATTCTGCCAAATCACTGGTTTTTCTGGCTAGCTCAGGCAACCCATTCCATGCTCTAATAGCACTAGAGAAGAAGGAGTATTTGTACAAATTTGTCCTTGCATATGGGACGAGGAATGTGCCTTTATTTTTGTGTCTTTCAGAGTATTTTATTAGATTTTGTTTTTGTATGGTTCAGTGTTTTATGTATAATTGCTACTTTACTTTTGAGTCTTCTGTCCTGAAGGCTTCCTAAATTTAGTGATTTTACTAATGGTGTTACTCTAGTCAAATGTGAATATTCGTTTGTTATGAATCTCACTGCTCTATTTTGTGTTTGTTCCAGTTTCTTAATGTTTTCTTGAGTTGAGGGGTCCCAAACGGTGGATGCATATTCTATTATTGGCCTAACCAAGGTTAAATAACATGTTAGTTTTATGTTCTTATTTGATTTATAGAAATTTCTTTTAATAAACCCTAATGCTTTGTTTGATTTTTTTATAGTTTCATCAATATGTGGATTCCATGACAGTTTTTCATTTATTATAACACCTAGGTATTTTGCGTTTTTAGTCTGTGTTACTGGTTTGCCATGAATAAGATAAGTGGAATTAATTTGTTTTAGTTTTTTTGTTACTCTTAACAACTGACATTTTTCTGGGTGGAAAGACATGCTCCAATTTGATTCCCATTTCTGTAATTCATCTAATTTTCTTTGTAAAATATCTGTGTCTTGTATTGTTTTAATTGTTCTATATATTATGCAATCGTCTGCAAATAATCTGACTTTTGTTCCTGAACTAATGCAATTTGGTAAATCATTTATGTAAATTAAAAATAGTAGTGGACCCAAGACTGTTCCTTGAGGTACACCTGAGTTTACTGTTATTGGTGTTGATTTAGAGCCATTTATTATTACAGTTTGTTCTCTCCCTATCAGAAAATCTTTAATCCACTGATGCAGTGGACCATTAATGCCGAAATATTTTAATTTTTTAAGCAAACTATGGTGGTGAACTTTGTCAAAAGCCTTGGAAAAATCTAGTAAGATAGCATCTATTTGTTCACTATTATCTAAACCTTTTGAAAAATCATCAATTAGTCCTATTAGTTGTGTTTCACATGATCTATATTTCCTAAAGCCATGTTGGTATGGAGTGAGGACATTATGTTTGTCTAAGTGGTTTATGATGTTGCTACAAATTATGTGTTCTAGGATTTTACATGTGATGCTGGTAAGTGATACTGGTCTGTAGTTTCCTGGATCAGATTTTTCTCGTTTTTTAAATAGGGGGGTGACATGAGCTTAGATAGATGTTTCATTACCAGCATCAAATCTAATTGACACTCCCAAGGTCATCACTCTGGATGACATAGCACTACAGAAAGTGAAGAACATTAAAGTGTTTACAGACCATGATGAATTCTTTACTAGTGTTTCTGAAACATTTCCAGTACTGCAATTGTAAAGAAACTCAGAAAGAAACAACTTTGACAACACCAAGTTTCATCCTCCATCCACTCAAAGGGCAAATTTTCTTCAGAAAGGAACAAATGAACTTCTTCAACATAGCTTTATGAATCGATTGAACTCAGATCTGTTCAGTCATTGCTCTTTTGAACATTCTAACGCAAAGCATTCTGCTACCATTGCTCTACAGCGTCAATGTTCATCAACCAGAAAATTGAGTTTTGGTTTCGGACAGTTCTTATTTTCACCACTCAAACGCGGTTCAATCAGACATTATCTGTGTGATCAATATGACATGGAGACTACAGCTTCATAAACTGAAAGACCTTTCTTCAAGTTTAGAAAACGGACATTCACAACCATGACGGCAACTCAGAAGAGTTCTGAACTTCACACTTACATTCTACATATGTACTATAGCATATTTAGTGTCACTTGATCCATTGTCATTCATACTCGTCAAGGAAGAACAATATTCAGTTGTACTTAATCAATTAATTAAGTTGTCTACTCATTTTTTCCACAGGTGTTCTATATCAGATTATGTTACATTTGTTTCTGCACCAAGCAACCCATTGAGAAAGGTCACTCATCCAAGATAAATTTAATCAATTACTTTGTTTATGTTTCAGCATCTTTACATATGACATTATTTCAGGTATAATATTATTGCATATATCCTATTATAATGGTACAGATACATGACATATAAATAAAATTGTTCATTGCTTCACACATCTTGAGATTTGTATTACATTTAGTGTCATTATTCAGAAGATTGTCATGTACTATCACCATTATTTTTTTCTATTTCAATTTTTCATATGCAATATATTTTTCTATGTACACATTTTCTAATTAGAACTAACCAAATGAGTTATTATGTCATTATAATTTTTCATGTATTATTTTATACGCATTTCTATTACCATACAAATGCTTAAGAAAGTGGGGGGTAATATGTCACGTACACAGTATCTATATTTAGCTCGTCAACGACCTCGAGAAATTCCTCACGCGGAGATATGTTAATTATTGTAAATTGAGCTGCATTTATTGGTTGGCATTGCAACGAGCTGCGTTAGACATGTGACAACGCTGCACCCGGGGAAAGGTTCTAGTTTTTTAGTCAGTCTTGTATGGAACGGGTTAATGACAACATGTACTAGAGTTTTGTATTAGAACTCAATTATATTATTGTGTAGATCTATCATTTTATTCAAGTACATTTAACCATTGTAATTATTTGTGCATAGCTTTTTCAAGTTCTGAATTAAAGTAATTGTTTTAGACGAAGAGAAGTTTCTTCATTGAATATAGTAACATACTTAGATTGACTTAGCGATTGACAACTTCTAGATGATCAACTGGCAACATTTTGAATGATCCTATTATCAACTAGATCTAGCTACTTCTATAAGATCATCTTATTAAAAGAAGATTTCAAGATCCTCGGCAATCATGTAGATCAAGATAATCTTCAACATGACATCTATCATTGCATCTTCATAGATCTTGACATCTGACATCCATTAATTGATGGTTGTGATACCTAGCCAAACTGTCTGATTATATATATCTAATCTACAGCCTCACTTTGGATTGATGTCGTCATAATTGTGCGTTCACTGGCAGTCATCTAAAGTGCATTTCTACAAATTGTATTAACTATTTAACATCAAAAATAAAAATTTAAAAAATGACAAATGTTCTAATCACTTTTTATTACTAAATATATCTTTTAACTGTTATGTTTTGAAATATTTATACATTCGGGCATTGGATAATTGAACCTACTTACTGTCAAGGAAATGTTGAAGAGTAATCTGAACATTTTTAATATCCGGTCTTCGTTCCGGGCGATGATGTGTGCAGCTCAGCATAAGTTTGTAGCAGTCATCTTTAAAACAACTTTCTCTGTGGGGCTCGATCAGGAAATAAACTGCCTAGGAATAAGATAAATATTTTTGTATGACTTTATCATAAAGACTTTGTTTATTATCAATGCTATGATGGGTGCAGCTCGACAGCCTGGGAATAATTTAGATATATATGTATGATCCTATCATACAGACTTCATTTATTATCACTGCCTGACAGTGAAAAGAAAAAAAAAAGGTTACAATAGAAGATTGTAATTTGTTGTCGGAGGATATTCCAGCTACCCGTCGCCTCAGCGTGGCGCCTCCGTGGAAACGTCCAGGGGTGGAACTGGATAGGCTAAGAACGAGTAGCGAAACAGGCCTTCTGGCAGGTCTCCCTGGGTGAGCTTTTGTTTTTTTTTTATCTCAATCGGGTTGGGGATGAAACAAGTAACCTGCAACCCAGTCCAAAAAGTCCGCCACGCCGTTCCACAAAGGGTGTTCAGGGTCATCAGTTCCGGATTGCTGGATTGGTGACACTCGCACGGAACAGTGGCAGCTACATTATAGGAATATGAGACAAGCTCCCCGCAGTTAGCACTGTCCCTGACACTTATAGCGGGTGACGAAGCTCGGGGACGGAGCGCTGTGTACGCGGCACGGCCCGGTCTGGCCCAGTCAATCGATATGGCCGTCTACCGCTGGGTGCCCTCAGACAGGACAGGGGTGAAGAGCCCCATGTCCAGGCCTGGTGGTTGGATAAAAGCCTTTCTAACCATCAATGGGATAATGGCGCCTACGGCGCCGATTCCCTACTGGACTTCATCGAAGGTAAATTGTTGTCATTCAAAAGCTTTTCAGACAAAACAAACAAGTTATCAGAACTTCAGAGAGAGACTCAATAATTTTTAATTGTTTTTCAAATCTTAACATTTCGATTTCATAGCTAAGTCAATATCACAAGCATTGAATTTTATAAACAGATAATTGTTTATTTTGTCTTTTTTGTAGTAGTCTATTAATAATATATAAAGTAAGCCCAGTCATAGAATCGATTGTAATAAAAACTTAAAAGCTTTAATCAGATGGACACTTCTGTCAATGTCTAAGAATATGCATCCTCTGTCTGAGAACCCTCAATACAAGAACAGACACAAAATAAAGCAGTGAGATTCATAACAGACAAATATTCACATTTAACAGAGTAACATATTCAGTAAAATCGCTAAATTTAAAGACGCTTGAAGACGGTGAACTAATAGTAAAGTGGTGATAATACATAAGACTCTGAACCATAATTTACAAATACAAAAATATAACCTAATAAAATAAACAGCAAAACACAAAGATAAGAGACATTTCTGATTCATATACTAGGAGAAATATGAAAAAGAGCTACTTTTTTTCTAGTTCCGATAGAGCAAGGAATGGGTAGCCTGAATCAGCCAGGAAAATCAACGATCTAGAAAAGATTAAGTTACTGAATAACATAAGAAATAAGAGAAATGAGCATTTCGTTTACTCGTCTGAAGAACTCTAATAACAAAAGTTTATTTTTACACATTCTTTTACAAGTAGTCTTCCATTACCCACCACGGCACTGCGATTAGAAGGTCTAACAGATTTGAAGTGTAGATATATCTCTAAAGCCACACAGCGATCTTTATAGCATTCCTAAAGAAGAAATACCTCTGCAAACTTCACTGTGATTATTAACATATTCTAAATGTAGATATACATCAATATAAAATTTTTAAAAAGCGAAATTATCTGTAGGCCTATACCCGTGAAAAAAATTCTTCATCTGAAAGGTTCTCGCAAGAATAAGGCAGCACTCCATGTGTAAGAACTTCATACATAAGGTTCCCAAACATCGCTACATCTGATTTCAGGGATACCTTCCTTTCTTTGAGAGTCTCTGGTGCAGTCCATCTTATAGGCAGAGATTGTGTATCTTCTGGGAGGAAAACAAGGGCAAGTAATAAAATAAAGAAATGTAATAAACCGTATCATCGGTTAGTCCCCTTTGAAATGTTTGACATCTTTAAAGGCATAAGTACAATAATGATAATAATCTATTCAAACAATTCATGTTAGGCGGCTATCTTACATAAAAAAATATTTAAAAAATGAAGAACTCTGCATAAGTATTAAAATATCAACAGTGGTAAATATTTCATAGTGAAATTTTAGAATAAAGCTTCTAATGAGGGTAGGGAAAGAACCGTTCAATCTCTGCAATAAAATAAGGACATTAGAATTACAATGTTTCTATAAAAAAAAAAAAAAGTTTAATTAATAATCTAATTGGTTAATATTATCATTGATTCATTTGTTGTCATCGACATTAAATAATTGTGCAAAAAAATTCAACTTGATTGGAGAATGGGAAATGACAGAGGAAAGTGTACAAATAAATCCAACCAAACAGACAGACAGACAGACAGACAGAGGAAGAGAGATAATATAAGCTTTGTAAATAAATACAAATAATTCACACACAATTATTTTTTAAGGAAAATATTAAGACTTACCGGTACGCAAAAGTATTTCTTTGGAACTGTTCAATTGAACAGCCAAGCTGAACTCTCCGAGCATGACCTTCTCTTTGCTCACAAGAAACAGACTTGCCCCCGTCAGGTTGGAATGAACAATGTTTTTGCTGTGGCAATGTTCCAGTGCTGAGCTCGTCTGCAGCAGATACAGCAACAAAGTCTTTTCATTGCAGTATTTATGGTTCTTGTTTTTGTTGGCTAAGAAATCCTGAAAATTTAATTGAAAGTTTGAAAAAAAAAGAATCTCAAGGCATTGAAAGACATGTTTATTACAGTAGTAAAATTAATTAAGCCTAAATGCATTATATGACACTCCACTATACATACATTCGTCCCTTGAATTCTAAAATTCCTTACTTCCCAAAAAAGTAAATACATTTATAACCTATATTCTATATCTATTGTATCATGGACAATCATGGTTCCTGAACTATCCAACAGACTAAGTTATAGGTCAAGGTAAAAGTGTAGATATAGACCTTTGCAGCCTTTCCATTCACAATTTAATACCTTAGTAAATAAAAAAATAACTCTTTAAATGGGTTTTTTTATTACGGTAATGACATGTCATTATTTAAGTACCGACAATTGCGAATTGACTTTCTATAAAAAAAAAAGATCCGTCTAATTGCTATATTCAAGACATGATTTTGTTTTGATGGTCCACAGCAATAAAATTTTGAAGATTCATTTTGCATTTCAAAAAAAATATTTCAAAAAAATGTTTAACATGTTTTGGATGTTCCTTCAAAGTTGAGGATAATCTACTTCCTAGTCCATACCTCCTGCTATACGACAGGGAATGGCAACAAGCAGAGTATGAACCAGGGACCACTGAAACAATCAAACGACTGTCAAGCACGCAATTTATGAAGGAAGTTATAAATTTTGAAAGGACGCTTGTTGTTTTGAGTATTAAAAGCAGTTAGATGTTCCAACTACATTGGTACAAATAATAAGTTACATTTGAATATTTTATCATCTCCCCAAATTAGAAGACTAGATACGTTTAGGATTACTTCAGAATACAGAATTATTACATCCTAGCCTAAACCTCTCATCAGATGTCAGGCAAAGTTCGAACCCAAGACCATCAAGCTGACAGTTTAAAGCACATACTACTTGACCATGCAGCCATCCTTTGACTTTAATATACTTTATATATGGATATATTTATTTTTCTATATCACTTTCTCTCTCTGCATTGTATTTCATGTGCTCAAGAGATCCAAAATTGCTGTCTTCCAAAGGTCCAATAAAGTTATCTTTAGTCCCATTAATTCAGTCATTGGTAGAAGCTTTGCTTTGGCTAGAGCACATTAGCTCTTCAGTAAATTTGTATTTAGGATCTACTAAATCTGGGTATTTATATTGTTTTATCTTTTTTTTTTTAAGTAACGTCTGCATTTTATAAGATAATATAAGTATAACTTAAATAGTCTTAGGAATTCGACCAATAAAAAATGTTGTTTCTCACCTGTAGATTGTTGCTGTAGTATTCAGTAATATTAAACTTGGGAATTGTGGTCAGACGATAAGCAAACAGCTTTAAGATATGGTCATGGTCGAGCTGTTTTAATATCTCTATCACCGATTTGAGTTGTCTGTCCTGAGAACCTTGTGATGCAGGGTAACTCTCTCCTTTATGTTCTAGAATTGTAGGCCTCTGTAGTTGAATGAGAACTGGAATTTGATGGAATGTTCCGATGACCTTTATCTTGTCTGAGGTCTGAAAAAAATGTACAATTTCGAAAATATTTTAATATTAGATATCATTGTATATTAGGGCCCATATGACTTCATGCTAATTTAGCAAGCTCAGTGCGATCTGATGCAGTGTCGTATGATGAACATATAGTAAAGCGGGTATTTGAGCGGTTCAATGGCTGCCTTTACAATTAAAGCAAATAGGATACCACTCGAGATGAGATATATTTTGAATACAAATTCCTTTTATGTTCATCTGGATTCCAATTTATGTACGTCTAATATGTATTCAAGAGGTTTATTTTAATTATATTTTTCAAATTCATTCTTTACATTTCAATATAAAAATTTGAATTTCATTTATGGTTTTGTTATAAAATTCATCTTACATAAATGTTATGTATATATACAAATATATATATAAAAAAACAACAACTCACCGTTGTAACAGCTGAATTCAAAAGTTGTAAATACGGATTCAACATCTTCTCTAATTCCTTAATAAGGAAATCGTCAAGGTGTTGATCATATAAACCTTTTTTCTCTAACAAACCTATGACCTCTCTGCGAATGTCTGGGGATGGGTCGAACATCAAAGCTTGTTTCAATTTTCTGACCTGATCAAAAATAAAATAAGATGTACTAACGGAATACTGACAATTTGTTAGCTGAAACTAGCATTTTCACTAGATCAAGAAGAATTCACCTTATTGCTTTAAAGGATGTATAATTTAGGCCATACAAAAATCTGAGATGGTAAAAATTCAATCTTTAGAAATAGACATTAATCGTATTATGTATTGCTTTCACCACATGGTAGTGCAATATTTGACAAAGATCATTATAAATGGATAAAAAAAACAAGGCTACAGTGATAGTACATATAATTATTTGTGGACGCTTATGAGTTAGTCTCCCAATAAAACAATTAAGCATAATTTGAAGTAAAATCTGGGGTTCAACTGGAAATCTTCATTACAGTACTCATGTATCATTTTTCAATTGGTTATCACCCCAGTGAATAGACGCTACCAGCAGCTAATGCTATGTTTCCAAAACCAACTTTTTAGTTTTACATAATTTTACTAATTAGTGCCATTTGGAACTCTGTTGTTGTCTGAGCTGGTTCGGTCATATTGTAAAACATGAGTCACTATTAATAATCATTCTTGAAGGTACAGTGGATGGAGGAAAGGGTCGTCTAAAGAAAAGATGGCTGGACAACGTAAAAGAATGGACCGGCCTCTCTCTAGATCAGGGGTTCTCAACCTGTGGGTCGTGACCCCCTTGGGGGTCGATTGACAAATTGCCAGGGGTCGCCTAAGACCATCGAAAAAATGGATTGTTTTGTCTATTTTTCTATTGCTGTGTGTGTGTGCGGGGGGGGGGGGGGAGGGTCGCGGCAGAGTGGGGGATTGTAAAAAGGGGTCGCCGAGCATAAAAGGTTGAGAACCCCTGCTCTAGATATCCTGCTAAAAACAGACCGGGAAAAGTGGAGGGATTCGGTAACGCACACTGTCACTGCAACCCTACGACGAAAGTCAGAGGACAGATAGTGATAATTATAATGTTGTCTACTAATTTACTATTCGTTAGTACTGCATCATTTTTTAACAAGACTAAAGTTTAACCTCGTGTGCAGGCTGCAACTTGGAGGTGGATTTGATCAGCTTGACAACTTCGACGCATATTTCGTGAATGTTTTCGTGAGAGGCTTCTCCTTTGGAAATAATTAAATGCAAATTATTGCCTTACCTTATCTTATTTTGTCTCATCTTATTTATCTTTTCTATTCTTATATAACCTTATTTTATGTTTTCAATTTTATCTCGTTGTTCTCTCTCTCTCTTTCTCTCTCTTTCCCTTGACTCACTTAAACAAAATGTCACAAAATGAGTCAACCCTCTGTACACAATGTCAGCCACAACAGGATTAAGTGATGAATTCCAAAAAGAAATTCTGGATTTTGTACGAACACATTCTTTCAAAACTTGGACGAGCCTTATGTTCTTCGTAGTAAAAAGCTGTATAGAGAAATAAGAACTGTTATAAATTTATTAATTTACCTGTCTATCTATCTACTTATTAACTTATTATTACATATAGAGTAAAGTGCGAAGTTCGAAAAGCCCTGATTTGTATAAAGGTTCAAATGATTCACATTTTATTGCTAAAACTTTTTTCTTCACTTCTGACACATACTATTTCCTTTTCCTTGTAAAGACTAAGTTCATGGTGAGGTCAAACTCAGGAGGTGTGGAATTATTATTTTTTACTACTCGGTAGTGAAGGAAATGGGTCATGGGCATAAGGCTATTTTTAAGTCTGATGGCTCATCAGCTTAAAGAGACTTTTTGAAGTTGTGGAGGGTGGAAAATGGTGCAATGGATGGTGTTCTTGCGCTGGAGTAAAAAGAAAATGACTTTATAGTAAAAATTAAATATTAAAAGATGTTTTTAGATGTATTTTCTTTGATCTGTTCGAACATTCCATCAACCCATTCCAGCTTACTAACTGGGGAAAAACCGATCGAGGTAAAGTACCCTTGGCGATACTTACCCTACACCTCTTTGACCTCATATTTAATTTTAACTAAGCCTAGTGATACATTAAATCCGATCTGTTTTTATAGAAAAAAGGACGAGGAATTCAGAGATACAAATCAATAACAATTGAATCAGTTTTTTCATAGGTCAGACAGTAGTGCTATAAAAATCCAAACTTGAAAATTGCTGCCAGCGGGCTTAATACTTTCGAACTTCGCACTTTATGTTGTAAGGCAATATTTTGAACTAGAGTAGATCTACTAGATCTAGTCATAATAATAATAATATTAATAGTCATATGATTGTCAATGTCATAGAGTCATTAGAGAGATACATTGATACAAGTTCTAACATATTTTATTAACAATAACATGTCTTCGAAATACCTTTTTAAAGCAGCTAAACACAAAAAGTAGAGTTAGCCCCAGTTCTTTTCCCCAAACTTCTTTGGCCAGCAAGATGAGCTCATCAACAGAGATGTCGGTCAACAAATTCTGCAGAGTTCTGTTAAATTTGTTCGGAGATCGTAAAAAAAACATTTCTAAAGTTCTAAGCAAAGTTTTCACGTTTTCGCTCTGTTTACAAGAGTTTAAAATCGTACTGAAATGAAGCGAAACAAAATGTTAAACGTTATATTACAATTTATTTTCTTATCAATTTCGTAACGATTTTAAGCACAAATAAAAAATAATTTAATAATAAATTATTAGAAATTAATAGTTGACATTTTTGTAATTCTTGTGATATGTTTGTTGCGTATCTTTGTTTAAGGTAAGAAGAAAAATATCAATAAATGAAAAAATAAATAAATAAAATGATTACAAAGGAGTCACGTGGCTACTGTCCTAACTCTCCTTTTCTTTTTTGTTTGGTGCAATGCACAAATTGTAAGACAAATTTCCTTACGGACAATAAAGATTATTATTATTGTTACTTATTTACTTATTTTGCCGGCCTTAGGTGACCGCAGTGGGCTCCGCACTTATGCGACCGCAATGGGTCTCGCACTTTCAAAGGACCCGCGCTAATTCTATGTGTATAAATTATTAAATTAAACCATTGTATAACTTATAACAGATTTCCGGCGGCCTCCTGTCAATTTACCAGGAGCTCCTGAAAATCTCATGAAATTGCAAAATATACGAAAAAGTCATGGAAATATGCGGAAATTATTAAAATCTTTAGAAAACTCATACGAATCTCCTGAGATAAAAATTGTCATTTTGGGGTGTCATTCAATAAGGAAAATGCAAATCCTACGCGCGATAAAAAAAAAACGGCATTATCCCGTAATTTTGGAATCTAGTGAAAGAAGCTTCTTGCGCCTTAAACTAATGAAGAATTATTTTAGTTCAACAATTCTCGTAGATAGATTGAAACATTTGTTAATTCTTGATATTGAGCGTGATCTATGTAGGAAATAGAATTATTATGATATACTGTATGACTTCGCTACACGCAATTAGGCTCGTAAAGTTCGTGGGATAACTCTATCCGCAGAAATAAAAGAGTGATCTTTCCTTTACTTTTTCTTCTCGTCCAAACTCTTAAACGATGAAGAAAATTATATATAGATTATTACTATTATTATTATGAAATTCAACGCAGACATAACCAGACGTGTATCACGCGGCATTTGTATAAAGTTAAGAGATACATATGTGCCCAGAGCAGGGCAGAAGAGAGGACAGAGCCCGACAAATGAGGACATTTTAAGGCAAGTAAACTTACCTAAGGGGCCTCGGGTTTGAATCCTGGTGAAGACAGGGTTTTCTTATTTTGGGCGCCTCATGTGGCCAGCACAAAGACCAACCGCCTTTACTTTCCCCATACTTTCAGATACCCATTACAACTGGGTGGACTCAAAGACGCCCAAAGATCTTGAAATTAAAAATCCCAGTCTTCACCAGCATTCGAACCCGCGACCCCAGTTTGGAAGCCAAGCGCTTCACCGCTCAGTCACCTCGCCTCCAGTTTTATTGAAAGTGAAAAAAAAAGGAGGAAAGATGGTCCAGAAAAAAAAATGAAGCAAGCATAATATAAAAAAATATTTTCTTAAAAAAAATAAATAAAAAATAATAAAACAAAGCTTATCTAAAGGGGAAGAACTCGTGCTTGAAAATTTATCTATCATTAATATATATATATATATATATATATATATATATATATATATATATATATATATATATATATATATATATTGTATGTATGTACATGTATGTATGTATGTATATATGTATGTGTGTATGTGCTTGCGTGCGCACACGAATATGTGTAAATGTGTAGAGTCTAGGCGTAACACAGGTGAGTTATACTAAGACTTGTTGTTCATGAAACAAATCAAAGGCGATACCAACTATCCTCAATGATCAATTCATACACCCTCTTTAGACAGTAACAAACCTTAGCCGATCATTGGATGTTTCAAATTCTTGCCAGTTATCTCCCCTGAATGCCGTGACCAGTTTTTCCATTTGAAGCAGCACTATGACATTAGCTAATCTGGACATGGTCATTTCTTTGCTGTTCTGACATGACGCTGATTTCTTTCGAGAAACAGACCATAGACTTTGACTGAATGGAGAGAAACGTGATAGTCGATAATTTATTATAATATTTATAAAGCGAATGTCTATGAGTGGAAAAATTAATGAACAGTTTGGTGTGTCATGTGACAAAGCAGATCTGAGACAAGGTGGTGTAATTTCATTAAAAACAAAAATGAGCTTAAGAAACATGCATTAAAAATTAACTAATAGATCTAATTATAATAAGGCTTGTCTTCGAGTCCGAAAATTAATGAGAAATGCAGTATTTCCCGTGGCTACGCAGCCCCAGCTGTGACCTACATATTTTGCCACATCCAGGGCAAGCATATCCTTTGTCCCCAGGTGGTGGATTAGGATTTTCTTTTCCCGTCTGCATCTGTTCTCTTTTCTATTTGTCTCAAATGTGTATCCCGCGGACTTTGTGAGTGACCTCCAGCTGTCTCGTTCTGAAGCCACATGCAACCAGGTGCTCTCTTCTAAGGCAAGTTGGCGCCGCAGCTAGTTTTTGAAGCGTTCCCGTGGGGCGCCTCTGTTACGTTGACCACCTTTTAGCTCACCAAAAAAGGCTGCATTTGACATACGTTCGTCCCCCATGCGGGATACGTGCCCTGCCCAGCGTAACTGTCGGACCATAAGAAGTCCCTCTATACTGTCCATACCGGCGATCGCAAGGACATCACTGTTTGTAGGCAGCGTATCCGTTTAGGTTCTGCTCTTTGCATTTTTCTTGTAATTAATTTCTTTTAAAAATTACTCCATAGTTAGTTAATCCTGTTTCGTTTATGATGAGACTTCATAATATAATTATTTCCCAAGTATTTTCCTGGCTGATTCGCTCCAGAATGATCATGTTTAGATACAGAGTCAGAGATTAGGTGAAAGACCAAAACATTTAAAACACAAAATCTTCCATACACTTACAAGTTAAAATACTGACCTTGTGGAGATTAAACAATTTTTCTCGTTTCATATGATTGGACAAATTTTTACAAATACTCCTTCTTGTGCCATTTAAGCATGAAATGGGTTGCCTGAATCAGCTAGGAAAATCAACGACTTAAAAAGGTTTAACTCTTTCTCTCCGTAATTATTTACCACATTCTGGTGGAATCAACGTTGATATCGTCAGTTAGGAGAGAAAGAGTTAAGTCATTGGTTAACATACATGACCAGATTGATCTAGGATTACGCGTAGGACGTAATCATGTTTTGTTTTTGATTTTTTTTGGTAACGTCTGTATATTGTATGATAAAATAAATCGCTAGTAACAAAGGGTTAATGGTCAAATGTAGGAGCTCCATTGTTTCTGATTAAATTACATAAGTACAAGATCTATTTTCAGGATCGAGAGACAGAAATTAGTAAGAGGCAGAGTAATAGAATGAGAACAAATGAAAAACTGACAATTTATAAGAATACAGAAACTACGACAAGAAGTCAAAGGGGACATTTTTAGTGTCAAAGGTTATTCTCTACCAATCTATCAATCATATATATATACACATGTCTGTCTGGCAGTCTCTCAAGTTATATAACTTTCTAGTTATCTCTCTTGGCATTTAAACATCTTTAATGTACACGTGTACATCTCACACACTAGCTCTAGGAAAACAATTGGTGAAAAACTGAAAGTTGCATATGAATAAAGGCGAGGCTTTACCCTAAGCGTAAATAGTTTATCTAGCCAAGTAGCAAAAGATTAGATTTTGTTAACTCGTAGGAACATTAAATAGCAATACAGCACTTTATATATATATATATATATATATATATATAGGCCATTATTCCGCCTATATATATGATATAATATGATTATATATTTATAGAATATTAAAAAAATGAATTAGTATAAGGAAAAAAGTTTTTTTTTTAAATAGAAAGAGATATATATAGGTGCAGAATAATAGTTTGTTTTTAGATAAGAAATGCAATGTCAATAGACTGCTAGTGTCATGTTATTTTTAAGTGTTGAAGAGGCTTTTGAATATCAGTAGGCCTATATCTTTTATGATAGTATATAGTATATCTAACATATTTTTCATAATGTAAATAGAAAAAGTCTTTTATCATCACTCAAAACATCATTGGGTAGCTACATTGTTTTAAACACATCGACTTTTTTTTTGTCAAAAACAGAAAGAATGACAAGAGGGACCTGTCTAGGACCTCCAATCTCCAGGTAACCTTGATGCATCATTATCTGATAATCATTATCTCAAATTCTTTAATCATCATACTTTTTGTCTACATGTTTTAAATATTCATTTAACATTGAGGATTATTACATCCTGCAGAATCATGACGCAGGACGGCAGTCTTTATGTCTTCCGTCAACCAGGGTGCAGTTGGCTTGAGACTGTACGAGTGACTAGAGGTGCATGGCTATCCAGCAACTTTTTCCACTTGTGAGACGACCGAGCGAGACATATCAGCCACCTAAGTCTACGGAAGCGAAATGCTAAATGCTCTTCTGTTACTACTTGAAATCAACTAAGTTCTTTTCTCTTCCAAGGAATTTTATATAAGGTGCGAAAAAAAAAAATTCTCTTCCAAAATAAAAAAAAATAATTTTACAGTGTATTTTTATGTATGCGTGTAAGCGTGTAATCGACATGTAGGCCTATCTATTTGCAATGGAACTTCTTATTTTCATAGACAGTTTCTAGCCTCTAAAGCTTAACTTAATGGCAAACAGCAGTTGAAAGCAAATAAAGTTTGGCACTAATGAGTCCAAAGTTAGTTCTACATTTCTTTTATGTATAGATTTAGCAGGAGCATGTTGAATCAAAGATGCACAATATGCACATTACATCTACCTGAGTTGAACCAATGGGTCAGCAAGAAGAATTTGTACACTTTGCTGTTGGAAAAATAAAACATCTGGGAAAGTTAAAATCTTTAAAAAAATCTTGGATAATCCTAAAGTGAAAGACAACATTGTAAAAGTATAACGTCATTTCCATATTGCTAGATACTTAATGTTCATTACAAGATATTCCACATTTTGGTTTTGAAATTTAATTTTAAATTAATCTCTAAATGTTGTTTTCTTGTCCCCGATGTTCTTTTTATCTGAGTAAGAAGACCAAATACAAAGCAATATAAAATATAAGCAATACAACGATGAAATTGTAAAGCATATATAATGAAATGCTTAAAAAGAGATATTTCATATTGCAAAACAGACATTGTATGCTTGTTTTATCTGACATTTAAACATCAATAAAAAAAAAATATCAATAACAAGGAATCAAAAAAGAACCCCCGTTGGGCTCTCAAATGACCGAGTTTATTGATAACCTAAACAAATAAGTGACTATCCATGTACCATTCCTCAAGTAACCGTTTTTCATTATGGCGGACACCTACACGGCTGATGTGGTAGCTGTGGTACAGAAGAAACGTGAGTTTTGCCGGTGTGCTCGGGCTTTGGCCTCGCCTCTAATTCGAGCGTCCTGTGATATAACCCACGGTAATCGTGATGTAACAATTTACTTCGGCTTGGATCTTTCCCTAACAGATTAGTTTGTTCAGACATGCTAATGGAGGCAAGCTTCCATAGGCCTAGAGTTTTAGACTCAACTTTTAAGACAATTACGAAGACTAAGAAGAAGACATCCGTTGACTTAATTAACATGAGACCATCCCATCCCCTAACACAGTCTGTCGCTAACTTTTTCCCTTCTCTGCTGACACAAGCAATGTGGGTTGTTCGTATCACACACTTGTAGTATGGCATTTTAACCAAGTGCAAACCTAATGCGTAATAAATATGTCATACAAAGTGCTGATAAGGCGCTATATGTGAGAAACGCTATTCGGTCATTGAATAACTAGGAAACAGAAGCTTAACCTTAAAAGTGAGACATTGTCGAGTATTAGGATCCTGCTACGCGCTTAGAGTCATGTTAACATTGTTTGGATTATAGGTTTAAAACTTTGAAAGCGAACGAAATATTGCACTATTAGGACGTGACACCATCATAAGCTCGGGGGGTTTCTTTGAGGTTCAACCCACCCCCCCCCAAGCTCATAAATGAAATTCCCCGCACAGAGGGGGGTGGAATTTTATGATAGGTTTTTTTTGCTTTGATTTTCTTTATTTTAGGTGAGATTTTAATACTAAACCACCATTTGCCATAGTGCAGCCATTGGGGGTTTTGAGTTTAAAATCCCCTTCCAGGGGGTTTTGCAGTTCTATCCAAAAAAAAAAAAAATGCCAACGATAATCTCCGAATTTCAAGAGCATAGCTAAGGGGGATTTTGATTTGAAACCCGCCGCCGAATTTGATTTGTTTTACGATAAAACCCCTCTTCAAGATAAGACTAAAGCATAAATCAGTCACTAGATTCTATGACCGTAGGTAAGAAGGGTTTTGTGTTTAAACCATCCTCCAGTGGGGTTTAGAGCTAAAAACGACCTCTTCAAAATAAAAAAAACGAATTACACTCTCACAATTCTATGAGCATAGCAAAGGGAGGATTTGAGTTTAAACCTCCCTTCCAACAGAGGGCTTTAAGCTTAGAACCCCTCCAGATAGTTTTGAGTTTAATACCCCCTCCAGCAGGGTTTGAAGCTAAAAACGACCTCTTCAATATAAAAAAAAGCGAATTACACACTCAAAATTCTATGAGCGTAGCCAAGGTGGGATTGAGTTAAATCCCTATCCTCCAGAGGGATTTAAGTTTAAAACCCCTCCAGATGGTTCTGAGTTTAAAATCCCTCCTTACAAATAGCTTTGAGGTTGAAAACCCCCTCTTCAATATTATTCTAAAGCAAACTACAGTCACCTAATTCTATGGGCGTAGCTAAGTTTTTTTTTATAGTTTGTTTGAAAAAAAAACAACAGATTTTTTAGATTAAACCCCCCATCAGATTATTTTGGCGATAAAACTTCCCTTTTCGATATAAAATCTACAGCAAACTAAATAAAGGTTGTGTGGTATAGCAATGCCCTTGTCAGTTATGCGTTTTTTGTTTTGTTTTTTTATCTCAGACATGCTGTAGCAGTCTGGTTCATGGTTTATGCGTACTCGTTAACTAACGAAACTAACACAATAGCTGTATAAAAGAAAAAGAAAAAAAAAGGTGAGGTGCGTTAGACAATAGTTAGATCGTCCGGGATTTCCATTTATTCGATTTCCAACGCGGAATTTTTTTTCCTTGCGTATTTTTAAATCACATACTAGCGCTGTTTTATGAAATGATAAAACAAGTTTGGTAAAAATAAAAAAATGTGTGAAATGTGCGTGATTGTTGTCACATGTCAGTACTGACCTGCTTTGAGCTGCATAAAAGGCTGGATGAATACCTCCCAGCTCGAAAACTAGTGGATGTTTGGAAATGCAGAAGACGTACCCAGATGCAGTCTTTTATGCATCATGCCACTAGACTATCTGAAAAAGCTGGCCTCTCCACCAACCGACAAAACATTCAACGTTTTTATCCCCTTCCCCCTTGGTGTCGCCCAACGACCCCAGACATACGCTTGAAACTAGTAGACCCTAATGCCACTAAGCTAAGTCGTTCATCTAACGACCTTCAAATTCTAGCACTGGAGACCATTAATGCCTTCAAGCCCAGTGCTATTTTTGCATATACTGATGGGTCGGCATCGATAGATTCTGAAAGAGCAGGCTATGGAGCCTATATCAACTTTCTTGGCTCTTACTCATTCAAAATCTTTGGACCATGTGGAAGCGTTTGCCGTTTTGATGCCGAGACCATGGCAGTCTGTGAAGCCTTAAAGGTCATTGACTCTCAACTCGGCGAGGGACATTTGAGAGCAACACAGATTGTTGTGGTCACTGACTCAAAATCTGTACGACAGGCTCTGCAGAGCCCTGGACCATGGTCCCCCAATATCGACATTGTCATCATGGCTTCACACAACATACAGCAACGCTATGGCACCCCTGTAATAATGCAGTGGTGGAGGCTGTTCAGGCCTGAGCATGCTATTATAGCACAGTGCAGGACAGTGGCAGTGCAGGACAGGCCACTGTCCTGTTGGCTCATATTTAATGGCGTTACACGTCGAAGAGAAGCTTGCTATATCAAGAAAGTCTAAGAGGAACATGCTATGCCAAGAAGGTCTAAGAGGAACATGCTATGCCAAGAAGGTCTAAGAGGAACATGCTATGCCAAGAAGGTCTAAGAGGAACATGCTATGCCAAGAAGGTCTAAGAGGAACATGCTATGCCAAGAAGGTCTAAGAGGAACATGCTATGCCAAGAAGGTCTAAGAGGAACATGCTATGCCAAGAAGGTCTAAGAGGAACATGCTATGCCAAGAAGGTCAAGAGGAACATGCTATGCCAAGAAGGTCAAAAGGAACATGCTATGCCAAGAAGGTCAAGAGGAACATGCTATGCCAAGAAGGTCTAATAGAATTATTGCCTACAAGAGTATCTGTATTGGTTGATGCGCTGCCGAGATGACCTCGAAATATCAGCTGCTCGAGCATGGACACGGACTGCTCGCCAAGAGTGTTGTTCTGACTTAGAGCTAATGTGGCCAATCCCAGGGCACAGTTGCTGCTGTACAGTTCAGGAATGATCTGAAAGTAGAGACCAAAAAAAAAAAACAAAAAAAACAGTAAAAGCCAAACTAGTCTTAAAGCAATTGTAACATTAAGAATGCAGCTTTAGATTGACTGTAAATTAGATTATAGTATTTCTTCTGGCAGTTCTCAAAGGAATTTTACATTGGAAAAGAAATGAGACATTCAAACCTTTTTTTTTTTTGACAGAGGAAATGTGAGAGAATAACAGAGAGAGAGAGAGAGATAGAGAGAGAGAGAGTGAGAGAGAGAGAGAGATAGAAGTGAGGTAGCGAGAAGTAGAAAAGGGGAAATAAAAAAGAATGACTGAGAGACGGTGTGAAGGAGACACACTATTTATTTAGGATGATGATTCGACCTTGTTTAAGAAAAAGCTGATGTTAAAAGTGTCTCCCTCTTTCAAGTTGATGAACTCCTTTAGCTCAGTGTAGTTTTTAATCTTGGAAACTAAATAAAAATATAAGGAATAAAATGGTTAGGAAATAGAGAAGAAAAAATTCTCAGTGCATCTCTCAATGAAAATAGAGACTTCAATTTTATATCTAGAAGTGATGTGACGATTTTTTTTATTTTAACAAACTCAAGCACCATACCTACTTCTAGTCTTTTTTTAATTATTTTGTTTAACAATACCTCTATTCAAGTCCCTCTTTCATGGAAGGTGGCGGACAGCAATCTCAAAAACGGCTCTAACGATTTTCTTAGAATTTTAACAGTGGATGTATAACGCTGAGAAAATAATTACTAGCTCTTTGGCCACACGAGGAAAACTATAATTTGAACGTTATAAGTTTTCAAATTACAAAACGGTCCTCTTTCAATAAGGCGCCGTCCTTAACATTATAAGGTCTCTCTCGATCTTCTTCTTTTCATTTTTTTTAACGTTTATCATTGGGGTTCTATTGTATCCCCACCACATTTCTTCATATGGTTCTCTCTTCTTTGTCCCATTGGACTGAATGTATTGGAAAGAAAACAGAATCCAAACGTATACGAAGTGCAGATGTGTGTGGCTTCATCTTTTATTATTAGAAAAAACGTCAATGATTATTTTAAATAATAATAATAATAAAGAAAAAAAAAACGATACCATTATTGACATCCCTGTACCACTATCTCATAATTTAAGAAAAACTGAGTTGAAAAAAAAAACTCGAAAATTTGGGAACCTAGTTTCAACCTAGGCCTCCAAAATAACAATATACCTTATTGTTATAACAACCGAGGGGATAATTACAACTGACCTCACAGGTACCTTCAAGGCTCTTAACATTCCTATGAACATTCTCGTTGCCTGTCAGAGGGCGGTACTACTGCAGACCTGTGACTTCTTGGTCACATCGGCTACGTCCGGCCCTGCTATTTAGTGACAGCTGAATACTACTTTTTCTCCCCCCCCCTTCTTTTTTCTTCGTAGGGTAACTCTAGTCCGACTTGCAGAAATAAAAGAGTGATCTTTACTTTACTTCTTGCGTGTCCAAACTCTTGAGCCATGAAGAGAATGATATAGATAGAGAGATAGATAATAATAATCTTTTTAGCCATAAGGAAATTCGTCTTACAATTTGTGCATTACAACAAAGAAAATGAGTTCTCTCTCTAGTAAAATGAAAGAGAATATTTTCTGTATCGTGTATTTGCACAAGTGTAAATAATTTAATGCCTATTTTTAAAGACAGACATGACATGAAGGAAGATTTCTAGATAATTAGACTGAACTCAACTGTTCAGCAATACTTACAATCAATAATTTCGCTGCAGTCCATGTCGTGTGGAAGCAATCGAAGATACACCGTTGGGACGTACATGTACCCGATGACATCCGGGTACTTCATGAAGGCTCCCTGTTGGCTAGACGCTCTCTCTCTGACCTGGCTGTATAAGAACATTATCCTTTGAAATAAAACATCGACACTTTCAGAAGCATTGATGTAGCCTTTATGAAAGACGTACTCTTTGCTAGCGATAGGATGCGGTCTTGGAGGTGCAATCGCTTCAGGTTCCGGGTCCATCTCATCATTGGAGACGCTTTGCAATGTTGTAACTACAGTGTTGACGAATATTTCCACGTCCTGTTCTGTAGTTAAATTTTGAACGTGGAAATCTTGAAAGAAGCTTTTTAGGTCATTGTTTGGGCTCGATGGGCCACAGTTTTTATCTAAAAAGGAAATACAAATAACTTTTTTGTGATCTTGGTTTAAAAGCTCGATGATACTTTCTTGGTGGCCAATCTGGAAAGTAAACATTCAAGACAAAGAAGATAAAATCGTATATAGTCTTTGTAAAAGCACAAATGTAAATGCATGATCTATATTTAAACAAAGTAAAGCCTTCGTTCACCGGTGACTACGTCACTTCCATGGAGACTATAAAAATGGTTGCAACTAGCTTTCCATATTTCGCTTTTAAGCGATCGAAATCGACATTTAATAATTAGTCTCTTCTTCAGCACGAGATCTCCTTTGGTCTGTTGGACCCATGAAGCACCACACATGTTGACCGTCGGTCTCTCTCCATCTTTATAGCTAGGATGAGAGTCTCATTCTTTTAGAAGCCTGATCGGTTCCATTGTCTGCCTTTCTTTTCCCGTGTACTGTTGCTTGCAAACACGTCTTTGCAAACCCTTAAATCTCCTGATATGACCGTACAGTCTCAACATGTCTATTTGTCTATTTAAGTCAGAACTTTATGGAACCTGGAACCTGCCTGGACGCTGCTCTCAAAAATGGCTCTAACGATTTTCCTAGACATTTAACGGTTGATGTATATCGCTAAGAAAAGAATTACTAGCTCGTTAGCCACACGGTACAGTGTACCAAGAGGTAAAGTGCTTTGCCTCCGAAGCGAAGGATCTCGGGCTCAAATCCCGGTAGTGACTTTAATGGGCACCTGACATTGGCTGTCATTAGTAAAGTAAAGGTGGTTGGTCGTTGTGCTGACCACATGACAACCTCGTTAACCGAGGGCCACAGAGACAGAAAGAAATGCTTTTTTTTTTAATTTATTTTACGATAATATGATTTAATGATTTAATTAAAGAAAGTATATTAAAACTTACTTTGGACCACAACTGTTCACATTCATGTAATATTGTGTACGAACATTTGAGGAAGTTTTCTTTGAACTGACAGCTGAACCTTCCATCTCAATAAAAAAATAAAAAATAAATAAATAAATAAACAAAAAAAAAACAAAGGAAAGAACCTCAAGAATCACTATCATATATCTGTATGAATAAGCTCCCTTTTATCCTATAAAAAAACAAATTAATTAATAAATACAAATTGATAAATTAATTGATTAATCTTTATTAATTAATTCATGTATGGTCAACGTCTATGAATAATTATACAAAATTTTAACTTGATCGGAGCATTGAAGGTGGGAGAATAAAAGACGTGTACAAAGCGTTAAAGGGGGAATAACTTTACATTAACAGCCACATATTTAAATAAGTATTACTTATTTCCTTTTTTATACCGACGGGAACGCCGCGTCGACGATACTAAATCAACTATTTGGTTATTGTTTGACTGCTTCATGTTTTTTTGTTAGGTAACACAAATAATTTTAAAATATTTCAACTTGATCCAAGAATGGATGAGGAAGAAAAAAGTGTACAGAAATTGTAGGAATAAGCAGACAGATTGAGTTACTATAAGAACATATACAATTCAGAGCAAATTATTGTTATAGCGTTTAATTATTGTTATAGCATTTATGTTCTTAGAATGTCTATTTTCTTATTATATAAAGTACAGACGTCCTGCGGGTATCCATGTGTTAATCTAGTCGTACATGTTTATTAGAGACTAAAACTCTGCTAATTCGTTTTGTTTTCCTGGCTTATTTTCTGAACTCACTTCATGCTCCAGGGAAGAAGGAGCACTTCTACGCATTTGTCCTAGCATATGGAATAAGAAATGTAACTCTGTGTTTTATTAGGTTGTGTTTTTGTATTTTTAAGTTATAGTTCAGTGTTTTATGTACTATTGCTACTATACGTTTTAGAGCTAATAAGAACAAGCTATGGCTGTGTTTCGAGAGCGAGGCTGTGATACGAGAGTGAGGCTGCTTTAGGGAGTGAGGCTCTGTTGCGAAAGTGAGGCTGTGTTATGATATTGAGGCTGTGCTGTGAGAGTGAGACTGCGTTACAAAAGTTTTACGGGAATGTAAAATAATGTATAAATAGCAACAGACGTAGTGCTTACGCATCAACTTCTACACCGAGAAAATAAAAAGTCTGTCACGCTAGAGTTATTTGTACCTGCAAGAGTGCATCCTGAATTGTAGGCCAACGTTTCACAAATTAAGATCGTCAAGGGAGTCTCGGAGAATGTCTTTTTTTTAAGGACATAAATTATTTTGTGTATTATTGTAATAAGTCCATGTTTGAGTAAAGAAAAAATGAAGTGGATATTATTTTTTCATAAAGAAGACATTATATATTGTTTACATGGCAAAATTGATTCCAACTTTTTAATTTTTTTTTAAAGTTTTTTTTTTAAGTACGTTTTACCCATTTCTGCATCTGTCACGAGTGGTTTAGACAATTGTAGTTTTAACTCGAGGCCCATATTTCTGCATCTGTCACGAGTGCTTTAGACAAGTGTAGTTTTCTTTCTTTCTCTCTGCTCTTGGACTTTGGGTCATTGTGCTGGACACAAGAAACCCTCGATAACTGTAGGCTACAGAAACAGATGGCCTTTACATCATCTGCCCTATTTCTGAAAGGGGAACTTTTTTTTTAAATTCTTGGACCTTGTGCGACAGTGAGAGCGCCTTGTGTTGTTTTGTTTCGATTTGTTCCATGCCTCATAGGGTCCGGTGATCTTTAGTTGTCATTCTTTTGGCCATGAGACAGTTCACCCTCTGAAGTGAACTGAAACGGACCGGATTTTGAGTACGTAAAAGATTCTTTGTTTGAAATTAAGGAACAGCTTTAGGTTTTTTTTTTTTCTTGGAACGTATTTCTGTAAGACACCTGCTCAAGGGGATTTACTTCGTTTGTTATATCTCTAGTCTATTTTGTATGTTACTATTTCTAGACTTAGAGTAGACGCACTGACCTACGGGTAAAACTGTCAGCCTGCAAACTGTCTCGATGTCTAATCTTACGAAATGTCGCAGTTTTTGACATCTGCATTTTGATCGTTCCTTAAAGAAGCCACAATGAAGTGGTACAAGGTCATGATGTCAGAAACGTCAAAACTGTAGGTCTTCGTGACGTCAAGACTATGACCTTAAACACTCACGGACAGTACGGCCAATAGAGTTAGTATACCACTGTGCTCCACACGTTAGCTATTTCCTTGTTTCTTCCCTTTCTACAGCACGTCCATACACCTACACTTTGTACCTTCACTTCACTAAGACCTAGATCTGTAACAGTGTTTCTCAAATCTTTACAATTGATCCCCCCCTAAGACCAACCCAAATTTTTTGCTTGAAACCCCCAACCACTAAATGTCATTTAGCCAGCTGTGTGATTCGACGCTGGTTTTTTTTTTTTTTTTTTTTTGCACTATGGTGTTCAGGAATGTAAACTCCTGACGTCTACAACCAGCTATTTCACCTTGTAAATGGCGCATGCTATTTATATAAAAAAAAAAGTTCCCCTTTCAGAAATTGTGGTCTATAGGGCAGATGATGTAAAGGACATCCGTTTCTGTAGTCTACAGTTAAAAAGGGTTTCTTATGGCCTGCACAATGACCCAAGGTCCAACAGCAGATAGAAAGAAAATTACAATTGTCTAAACCACTCGTGTCAGATGCAGAAATATGGGCCTCGAGCTAAATTCTTTATAGAAATTCAAATATTTTAATGTTTATTTTTATCTTTTTAAATATTTGATAAGAACGAAAACCTTCTGACTTATACCATGCCTACTTCTTGCTACGTAGACAATACCATGCCTACTTCTTGCTACGTAGACAATGTCATGCTTACTTCTCGTTACGTAAAGCGCATACCACTTTACCAAGAAGCCACTTGTTCTGTGCAAGTGCCCCTGAGAAGTGTTGATAACAAGAATGTGTACAAGTGATGCCCCCAGCTTTTTTAAGTTACTGAGTGTAAGGCATAACAACTGTCTACGAGGTTCTACGCAATGCAGTTATAGAGGGTGCCTGTGAAGAATCCGAAGATAGGCTTAACTCGTTCTAAATGTTACCGTAAAAAGAATATTTGAGAATACGACTTTCAAAAGTCAAAATGAGAAGAAAAAAAATTTACTCCTCATGTCCCATTTGTGTAATAGATTCATGTTTCTTGAACATTTCAAATAGTATCAACAAAAGTATAACAGACAACTTCATAGATTTAGGAATAAAGTAACCTATCGTCTTAATATAGGGGATATGAATATGTTTAACCAATAATTAATTTGTATATTTAAAAAAAAAAAGCATACTCATTTGGAGATCATCGCTAATACTAAATCCATGATTTGTTAGAAAATTACACAACGGTTTGATATGAACGTCACATGCAGGGTCATTGCACATGGGTACATGAATAAACAGAGCCATATTAAGATGACTGCATCTTTATTCTGTCTAATCGCATTTAGTAACTGTGAAGTCTCTGTGTCAGTGTTGTAAGACTTCCGGGTATATTACTCAATCGGCTAGGCCCGGAAAAATACAATACACAGGGGATTTTGGCATGTCTATATATAGATCCCACTGGTATGTAATAAGGCTCTATCTTAATAGGTGAAAAACTATTTCTCTCAAAAGCTACATTCAGAACTTAATTTATATAACAAAAGATCTATTTAGTCTAGGACTCGAGAAGTAACCAGTTCGAGTTGTTTCAAGTGGTCAAACTCTTCCTCTTACGGGATTACACATAGAAATTCTGATTTCTAGAAGGAACAACACACACACACACACCTAGGATGGTGCGTATTGAGAGACGACATGCAGCACGGGGCCTTTCACTCGCCGGTTTCAACACGATGGAAACGTCATTTTTAATTCCAGGAAGAGCGTGACCTGGACTGGGACAATCTTTTAGGACCACACTGGACATCACTCTTGGAACACACTGGACACCACTCTTGGACCATGATGGACATCCCTTTTCGAACACACTGCACAAACTTCTTTGACCACAATGGACAGCTCTTTCGGACCTCACTGGACACCCCATTTAGAACATACTGGATACCCCTTTTTATCAAACAAACTGACCACCCTTATTGGAACACACTGGTCACCATCTTAGACATTTCAAAATATTCTTGGACCACACTTGACACTCTTCTTGGAAGACACTGGTCACCCCTTTTAAACCACACTTGACACTCCTCTCAAAACACACTAGACACCTATTTGACCATAACGGACATTTTTCTTGCAGCACATTGGACACCAGTCCTGGAAAACACTGGACACCATTAAATTACGCCTAAGATCGCTGACATCTTGGCCAATTAAACAGCTTCAAAATACTTTTCATTTAGTCTAATATGTCTCTGAGAATAACTGAGCTCTTGATAAATGAGAAAAAAAAAGATTTAATTCTTAACATAACAAGAAAGTCATGATTTTCTTATCTCAAGTTGTTTGGGCTACATTCAATTTCTGAAACTTTACATATGTTGGTGTGAGGATTTTTGTTGGGAAGTCAGAGTAACCTTAGGATCAAATATTAGTGAGAGGGTTCGTTGGGAAGTCAGAGTAACCTTAGGATCAAATATTAGTGAGAGGGTTCGTTGGGAAGTCAGAGTAACCTTAGGATCAAATATTAGTGAGAGGGTTCGTTGGGAAGTCAGAGTAACCTTAGGATCAAATATTAGTGAGAGGGTTCGTTGGGAAGTCAGAGTAACCCCATGATCAAGTGTTGGTGAGAGTGATCGTTGGGATAAAGTGTTGGTGAGTGATCGTTGGGATCAAGTGTTGGTGAGAGTGATCGTTGGGATCAAGTGTTGGTGAGAGTGATCGTTGGGATCAAGTGTTGATGAGAGTTGGGATCAAGTGTTTCTAAAATGTTTTGTTTTCCATGTTTCGGATGTTCCTTCAGAGTTGACGATAATTTACTTCCGAGTCCAAACCTCCCGCAGGACGACGGGGAACGGGAGCGAGCAGGGTTAGAACCTGGGACCATCGATAAGTCAGAACGACAGTCCAAAGCGCAAACCGCACCACCAGGCAGTGTTGGTGAGAAGGATCGTGGTGAGGTCAGGGTGACCCAAATGCTTTAAAGTAAGGTTTGGGACAAGGGAAATACGTTGTGAAGTCTCACACACACACACACACATTAGCCGTGAACACATTTCGTAACAAGTTCAATGTTTAAAAAAAATATTTTGAAAAAATCTCGCTTATATTTAAGCGACATTGCATGAATCGTTTGAATCCCCTGGTCTTGTAAACTTTAACATGTCTGCTATGATTCTATCTGACATGTTAAGAGTTCTATTCGCGCTTCGGTGAGTGTCATGGTGACGGATTATTAAAAGCCTTTTGCCCTAGACAGGCGAGTCAAGGGATATTGGTAGGCATAACACCGCCCCCAAAAACCCACACTCCCCAGGCGTCACGTGACAAGTACTAAGAAACAAAAAGAAGAGGCAGACATAGATATCAATGGGAAGACAGCATAAAAGAATGGACGGGCCTGCCATTGAAAGAGGTTCTAGCAAGGCAAAAGACAGAGAGAAATGGAGAAAGATGGTTGACAAATCTTGTGTGGCGTCGCAACGGTCCAACAGACCAAAGCATAGGTAAAGGTGAAGGTTGATACCCACTTTTTCACGTTCAACGTTTTTTGTTTTATGGAAGAAAAGAACAATACATCTGTTCGATAAGAAATTTACTGTAAGAATTCAAATCAACTTATTGTGACCCAGAAATTAATCTACTATGTTAATATATCATTCCCTGATAAGAAGATCTGGAACTATAAAATCTTTTTGGCTTTTATTTAGTCTTGGGCAGACTAACGTCTTCTGTCTGTTGCTGTGTTCATTAGATAAGGTTTGATTTCAATCGGATCTAATTAGTGCAGAAAATGAGAAGATAACTGTGTTAACTTCTTGTTTGTTTTATACGTTTATTTGGTTGTTTTATGTGTTTCTTATGTCCCTTCGGAAATGAAGATGATTTCATCCTAGTCCTAACCTCTTGTCATGACTGTGTGGGGGTAAAAGGCTGTGGAAAGGGTTCCCAACCTGGACCTTTGAGAGGGACGAATTCCGAGCGCAAACCACATGACCAGATATTTATCCAATCAAAGAACTCGACTGATTCACTTATTTATCTTGATGTTTATTAATAATCAAATAATAATACAGCCTAATTCGGTTAATCGCACAACATCGGGACGCTATATTTTTCATCCTAACTTCCGGCTGATCCGATGAAATGGACTCCACTGTAAAATAGAATAGAATTCGTTTCGTGCTTTAAGGATTCGGTCCAATTAAGCAGCTGATCCGATAAACCAAAATCTGTATTATAAAAATATTTTGAAATCAATCAAATGTGGAACTACAGGGCTGGATGTACGGGTGTATAAAGAGCTCCATTGTAAACGGCCTTGGTGATTTTTGTGCATATCTCCTGTTTACAGTGTATACACTACCCAAATAAGACAAAGTGGTAGTAAGAATCTTTTGTCTACTAAAAAAAAAGGAAAAAAATGTAAATGTACATAAATAGCGTATATATCTATGCAAGTAATGCAGGGGCGTACCGAGGTGAGAGCGTGTGGAGCAGCCGCCCCGGGCGCCGAAGTCTAGGGATTAAAAAAAATAGGTATCAAAACACAACATAGAATATCATATATTCCTGTCACTACGTTCGTTAATTACTTATATTATGTCTAATGGGGGAGGGGTCGCCTACAGGACTAGAAGTGAAAAACTAATGTGGATTTTATGTTTGGTTTTATTACAGTGACATCAGCGGAAATGTCTGTTACAGCACTTTTGACTTTAGCCTTTTTGGGCTTCGTAGCAGGCTCAGTACAGGTAATTTTATAAAACGATAGTTAAGTCATTTCACGGTCTATTGTGTATGTCTTGGCAGTGGATACTCCAGACCTTCACAGACAGTTGCCTACGCTAGATATCTGGAATAAGGTGGCCTGAGTAGAAATCTGTGGAAAAGAACCAAGCAAAAAAACTGAAAGCCCAGGATATAAAAAAGAGAAAGTGAAGCTGAATAGGACACACCCTACATTATTTAAGTGGGCAGATCCAAGCAAACCTGGACGAGGTTGGTTATCAACTAAATTTTTAAAATAAATCGGAATGAAATAGGTGCAGATGAAGAAAGCTGCTCAGAGTCAAGCTGGTGGAGAGGTGTGGTTGCAGCCCCAAGCTTGCCCCTGGGGTTCACAGGAATACGTCAAGTAAGTCAGCGACACGGTGGTATCTAGTAATCAAAACTTCTTCCCCCAGTTCACAGTAAAGCTGCAAAGACTTGATTTGGCACTATTTATGAAACACTTATTCAAAGCTTGAATCTGGAGACCGATAAAACAGTTCTGACGTGAAACAAACGAACAGAAACATGGCATCTGAGTGAAGCATTTCTGAACAAGCGATCAGTGTTTTATCTTCAAATACAACAACATGGTCGACGAAAGATGATTAGATTTCTGACAAAGTCTTTTTAATATATTTGCATTCGTCAGTCCTGATTTGTTTAAATCCCGAAGCCTTTACCATGCTTTGCAAGTCAGCAGAAGTTTGAATTCAGAGTTTTCTTCTCATAAAGTGGTCTAAAAGCCAGTTGCTTGTCTTGCCTTTATTCCAGTTCGGCTGAAGCCAATTCCTGAGACTTATTTTAAGCCACCAGTGAAGGTAAAGGATTAATGCGCTTTATTCCTAACATGAAAAAAAATATTTAAAAAAAAGCAACCGATATTATGAAATCCTTATTAAGACGTTTTTGAAAAACAGTCAAGATTTTTTTTGTTAAAGCAATCAAGAATGTCCGTTTCAGCTCAATTGTGCAGTCTTAAAAAGTGTAATTCCAGTTTCAGACCTTGCAATCTGAACAATGGAACAAAACCAAAATGTAGAGAGTGCCCGTTCAAGGGGCATAACCCCCAATCAAACAAAATGGACATTGAAAAAAAAAAACATGTTTATTTTCTAAGCGCACCGTCAAAGAGCTATATATTGCCATGGTGATCAGCTGAGATAAAACAAAAAAATTATAATGTACAAAAATATGTACTTGCGTTAAGGTTCGGTTGAGCAATGGTGGACATAGGTTAATGCTATAAAAAATATGTACACAAAAAGTAATTACGACTCTGACAAATACACATAATGCACGTATTAACTACAAATGAAATAAAGTAAATCCATAATACAAAGGTTCAGCAATGAACCAAAATCATACTACAAAGTCTAAGAGAATAGAACAATAGTAAGGGAGAGCACAACTGATAGAATCTGTGAATCAACGCCCCTCGACGTTCTAAGTAAAATAGAGTGACTGTTCCTGGTGGAAGAAGTTTAAAGTCTTATGCTATTAGGGCGGAATAGGGATTGGTCAGGAAAGCATGTGATAGGTCAAGATAGGTAATGTGACATCCGGTCAAGATTAGCGCCTCCCACCTATTCGCCAATGATGTCATGTCTTAAGAACACCTGGTCAGAGGTCAAGCGTGACGTGCGCTCAGGGTCTAGACAATGGGGAGGGGACAATCAGGCGCCTCTCAACATGCGTAGGACGTAATCATCTTCTTTTT